>NC_069404.1:66322675-66330295 GCF_026875155.1 Cherax quadricarinatus
ACACACACACACACACACACATACACACACACACACACACACACACACACACACACACACTCACCCACACACACACACACACACACACACACACACACTCACACACACACAAACACTGACCCACACACACACACACACACACACACTCACCCACACACACACACACACACCCACACACACACACACCACACACTCACACACACACACATACACACACACACACACACACACACACACACACACACACACACACACACACACACTCCGACAGGAGAGATAGGGGGGACATGATAACGACTTACAAAATTCTGAGAGGAATTGACAAGGTGGACAAAGACAGGATGTTCCAGAGACTGGACACAGTAACAAGGGGACACAGTTGGAAGTTGAAGACACAGATGAATCACAGGGATGTTAGGAAGTATTTCTTCAGCCACAGAGTAGTCAGGAATGGAATAGTTTGGGAAGAGATGTAGTGGAGTCAGGATCCATACATAGCTTTAACCAGAGGTACGATAAAGCTCATGGTTCAGGGAGAGTGACCTAGTAGCGACCAGTGAAGAGGCGGGGCCAGGAGCTTGGACTCGACCCCTGCAACCTCAACTAGGTGAGTACACACACACGTTAATGTATAATAATCATTACGCAGTCATAAATGGTTATCACGAGAACCTATATGTATTTCACAGCAATAATAATGAAATATTTTCATATTCATCAGAAATGAATGATAAAACATCAGTGAAAATGTACGTAATGATTATTGAAGCTGATTATCAGCATTACGGATAGCAATGATGATAGAATTACTTTTAAAATTAATTATTTATAAATTGAAATGAAATGCAAGTAAAACCTTTACAACAGTCTTTAACCCTAATAATAAAAATAATAAAATAATAATAATAATAATAATAATAATAATAATAATAATAATAATAATAATAATGACAAAAATAACAATAATAATAATAATAATAATAATAATAATAATAATAAAAATAATAATAATAATAAAAATAATATTAATAATATAATAAATAATAATAAAAATAAAATAATATAATAATAATAATAATAATTATCATTGATAATGATTAGCTGTTACAACAGTCCTACACTCCAGTACCTTCCCCTCTACCCAGACGACCAGTACAACACCCTGCTAACTCTCCACCTTTCTTCACTAGACCGCCAGTATCACACCCCAGTAACTCCCCACTCTTCTCCCCACAGACGAACAGTTCCCCACCCTAATAACTCCCCACTCTTCTTCCCACAGATGGCAAGTATCACATGACTAGCGAGGGAGAGCTTCACGTGCTGGAAGTTGGTCCTCAAGATGGTCTCTCCAAGTTCCAGTGTCGCACCCTGCACCAGCTGACTGGCAGTAGCCAGCTGTCCCGCACCCCAGCTAGAATCATTATCACAGGTGAGATATGTCTCTTTTTTATCTATTTGCATCTTTGTCTCACTCTCCACCAGCTGATGGGCCAGATGTCTCGCATCCCTGGCCATGAGAATTATCTCAAATGAAGCGTATCTCTCAAGGTTTAATAAGTGTCTGCTTTTTCTGAAGCTGTTTTTTAACGCTTTTCCCTGTGGAGTGAGCTGAGGCAGAAGCTGTGTTGCATAGTATCACCGTTATCACTTTCCTCAGCACTTAAGGTGTGTTGCATAGTACCTCGGTCATCACCTTCCTTAGTACTCAAGCTGTGTTGCAAAGTACCTCGGTCATCACCTTCCTTAGTACTCAAGCTGTGTTGCATAGTACCCCGTCATCACCTTCCTTTAGTACTCAGGCTGTGTTGCATAGTACCCCCGTCATCATCTTCCTCAGTACTCACGGATACCATCTTCTTGCCTCCAGTCTTATTTTATGCATGAAAGATGGACGCTGGAAGGCACACACGATCCACCCAATATTTTTGCCCTTTGTCGGTTCTTTGTTCTTCGCGTCTCGCGCGTAGTTTTCTCGCGCGTTTCCCCTTCGTATCATCGCTGGTCGACTTCACGCCTTTTTTTTTTATCCTCCCGGTGCTCTTAGGTTTCAAATTTACGGACTGGTATCATCCCCGCGCCATTTTGGAGGCTGCCATATTGTCTCTAGCCTTCCAGTCTTTCACAGACACTAGTATTATATAACGTTGATAATTATATTCTCAGTATCTTGATGCCGTGAGATTTTTTTTTATCACATTATTTACACAGTTTATAACTTTATCTCATCATCCTCAGTTTTTCTGCGTCTGTTAAATGCCAGCCGCGACATTTTTCTGTAATTATTTACCAAACTCTATATTTTCCCCTGTTTATTTACCATCCTCCATATTTTCCTGTAATTAATTATTAACCTCCACATTTTCCTATAATTAATTACCAACCTCCATATTTTCCCTCACTTACCAACCTCCATATTTTCCCTCACTTGCCAACCTCCATATTTTCCCTCACTTACCAACCTCCATATTTTCCCTCACGTACTTACCAACCTCCATATTTTCCCTCACTTACTTACCAACCTCCATATTTTCTATCTCACTTTCCAGCCTCCATATTTTCCTACGTTATTTTAGCCATCTCATATTTTCTCAGGCTCACTTGGCACCGGTGACCCGGTGGCCTGGTGGCTAAAGCTCCCGCTTCACACACGGAGGGCCCGGGTTCGATTCCCGGCGGGTGGAAACATTTCGACACGTTTCCTTACACCTGTTGTCCTGTTCACCTAGCAGCAAATAGGTACCTGGGTGTTAGTCGACTGGTGTGGGTCGCATCCTGGGGGACAAGATTAAGGACCCCAATGGAAATAAGTTAGACAGTCCCCGATGACGCACTGACTTTCTTGGGTTATCCTGGGTGGCTAACCCTCCGGGGTTAAAAATCCGAACGAAATCTTATCTTATCTTACCGTCACATTTTTGTTCCCGCTCTATTTTCGCGCCTTTATATCTTCCCGCGCTTCTTTTCCCGCCCTTTATATTTTCCCTCGCTTTTTGCCCGCCACCTAATATCCCCGGGTTAATTTCATCTCTGTAGGATTTCTCAGTTATTCATGCGCGGAAATCTTCGCAAATTGCCATCTTGTTTTCATCCCAACTTTTAACTTCTTAAAAAGGAAAGATGATTGTCATTTCAAGTTCTCGTTAGTGTTTTATACGGACGCAAACAAGATGAAGAAGTTCTCGACGAAGTTTGTCCGGTTAAATAAGAAAATGGATTTTTGATAAAGTCCCATTTAGAGAGTTACGAATACAAGTTCAGGTTTTAGCTGCGTAGGGAGACGAGGCTCGTAATTATGCAGTCAAGAGCTCTTAGTTTTACACTTGGTAAATATGAACGTCTTGAATGTCTGTACATGTGAATCACTGCAATTAGTTGGATGTAATGGCTTAGTTAAGTCTGCTGGCTTCTGACCGTCTGCTTTTTTATTCAGGGCTTTGGATCATTGTGTATTCAGGCACGTATGTATGCATGTATTAATTCTTTGATATGTAGGCTCATTTTTTTCCCGTCCCCCTTTAGTGATAAAATCATAAATGATGCAGTTTATATTTGAACATTTATAAAAAAATACCATGGCAACAGGAAACACCTGAGGAGGAGGCGGAGGAGCACTGCTGTGGACCTACCGGTCTACTTCATGAATGTGACTCTAAAATCCAACCTCACACACACACAAATATACATTTATCCAACATATGTATAAAATTCGAGACAAATTGTTTTCATTTTTTTTATATATATTTGTAATCAAGCGTTTTATTGTGATTTCTTCCATTTGTATGTGTATGTGTGTGACAGAATCAGCCGATTGGCAAATATACAATGTGCGTGTATACAGCGTGTGTATATACAACGTGTGTATATACAACGTGTGTATATATAACGTGTATATATGTGTATGAGAAATGGACACCCATTCTTCTTCTCCCGCCCAAAAACCATCAAAAGGAATTCGAATGATAAATTAAGGAGGGAAGAATGACTGGAAACAGAGGACAGGTACGCGACTTTAACACATTCCTGGATGAATCTTGGAGGAAGCAGGTATTTCCCATGTCCGGGGATACACCTTGAAAGGGGAAGGCCTTTCTGTGGGCTGACTTTGGAAGGAGCAGACCTTTTCCAAGTCCGTTCGTGGACCTTGGAAGGAGTAGGTCTCACTCCCACCCTTAGATGGACTTTGGAAGAAGCAGGCCTTTTCCAAGTCCGTGGGTGGATCTTTCAGGGAGTAGGTCTCACTCCCACCTTTGGAAGGACCCTTTGGGAAAGGGGCAAACCCAGTCTATTTTCCCCCCAACGCTTTTCCCTCATCCACCTGACGGAAGGGTCATCAGGATTAAGATCTCTGATAGCAGTATCCTAAAAGCTGAGCGAGCAAGGGCCTCTGAGCCCAGCTGTATTCCAGACATGAGATTCTCTATCCACTCCGATCGAATTCAATTCCCGGCCACTCGTTATGAGATCCAGCTTGATGCCTAGTCGTATGTCACGGGAATTATTCCCAGTCCTAGTCGTTCGTCATGAAGTCCACTCCCATTTCCAGTCACTCGCGTTATCAAGAACCATTCCCAGTCACTCATCCGGAGATCCAATACCATTTCCAGTCTCTCAGATCCCATTCCCAGTCGCTAACCCTGAGACCCAATCCAATTTACAAACACCGAAGTCTATTAACATATATTTGAAGATCAGCTGTGCTTGCCGTGAGCTGGAAGGTCGAATATTGGTTCTTAAAGTGGAGAATATTGTCCTTGCGGAGTTGCAGAGTATTGATCACGTGGAATTTGAGAATATCTCATTTAACGAGTTTAAGAATGTTACCCTAATGGAAATTTGAGAGTTCCTCCATTAAGGAGGAAAGTGAAAAACTGTTCTTCCTTATAGAATTTGAGGAACATAACTGTTGCTGAATTATAGATAATACTCGTATTATAGGACTTTTGCCTTTACAGATTTTATAAATCTTTACTTATGAAATTTTAAATTATATGTGATCAAGTAGTGAATAAATTATTTCAGAATTATAGGTTTCGTGTGCATGAAAATATATATATATATATATATATTATATATTATATATATATATATATATATATATATATATATATATATATGTATATATATATATTATTATAATATATATATATTTATTAGTGTGTGTGTGTGTGGTGTGTGTGTGGTGTGTGTGTGTGGTGAGTGTGATGTGTGTGTGTGTGTGTGTGTGATGTGTGTGTTGTGTGTATGTGTGTGTGTGTGTGTGTGTGTGTGCCTGGTTGTGTATGCTACCTCCAGCTCTTTGGTCTGGCTCTTTTTCTGTTCTTCTTTGTAATCTACATTTATCAGTTACTTTCGATTAGACTCTAATGTCGTCACTTTTTTCTGACACTCTTGTTAACTCTGCTGGGTGTTCAACTCTGCTGGGTGTTCAACTCTGCTGGTGTTCAACTCTCTGGGTGTTCAACCTGACTCTGCTGGGTGTTCAACTCTGCTGGGTGTTCAACTCTGCTGGGTGTTCAACTCTGCTGGGTGTTCTACTCTGCTGGGTGTTCACTCTGCTGGGTGTTCACTCTGCTGGGTGTTCAACTCTGCTGGGTGTTCAACTCTGTGGGTGTTCAACTCTGCTGGGTGTTCTACTCTGCTGGGTGTTCAACTCTGTTGGGTGTTCAACTCTGCTGGGTGTTCTACTCTGCTGGGTGTTCTACTCTGCTGGGTGTTCAACTCTGCTGGGTGTTCAACTCTGCTGGGTGTTCTACTCTGCTGGGTGTTCAACTTGTGGGTGTTCAACTCTGCTGGGTGTTCAACTCTGCTGGGTGTTCACTCTGCTGGGTGTTCAACTCTGCTGGGTGTTCAACTCTGCTGGGTGTTCACTCTGCTGGGTGTTCAACTCTGTGGGTGTTCAACTCTGCTTGAGTGTTCACTCTGCTGGGTGTTCTACTCTGCTGGGGTGTTCACTCTGCTGGGTGTTCACACTCTGCTGGTGGTGTTCAACTCTGCTGGGTGTTCAACTCTGCTGGGTGTTCAACTCTGCTGGGTGTTCTACTCTGCTGGGTGTTCAACTCTGCTGGGTGTTCAACTCTGCTGGGTGTTCAACTCTGCTGGGTGTTCAACCTGCTTTGGGTGTTCAACTCTGCTGGGTGTTCAACTGTGTCCCTCATCCAGTACAAGAAATAGCATTACAACTATCATCACTATCATTATCACCATTACTACTACTATTACTACCACCATACAACTATTTTCCATTCCTTCAATACTACCATCATTCACTAATACCATTATTATCACCAGTAACCTCCACCACCAGCACCACACTACGATCGTCACGGCTGTTATCACCACCACAACTATCATCACCAGCTGGTGTTGTCTGGTTGATGCAAATTATCTATCTCTATGTCGGGATATTCCTCCTGTAGTCGACACACAACATGCAAAAACACTATCCTGCAAGTCATCATAGACTCCCAGAAGCACCGTTAGTTTACTACAAGCTAGGATGAGTCGACCATCCTGCAGTAGGAGGATGTAGCTAAATAGGTGCTAATACCTTTTAACGTTCCAAGGAGCTGTTGGGCAAGGTGAGGATACCTCAGTTTTGGAAAAAGAAGTCCTGAGGTCACCAGACCCTCTCATGCCTCTGGCAGGCACACGTAATATTAGATTTGTATTTCTGTGTGGCTGTGTCGTTGTTGTCATTCTCTCGCTCTCCAACTCTGTTTGCTGTTAGGTTTAACGTGTCCCTGAATTATGTATATAATTGTATGTTCTAGCAATGGGAATGTACGTTAAATCATGACTTATTCCACTGTGTGTTCGTTGTTCCTCATCAGCGATTCAATGTTGAGCTCTGGTGCATAACACTGCCTAGCACTGCAAGGTTTTGGATAGTACTTCTGTTGTTGATAACCACCACCACCACCACCACCACCACCATCAGCAGCACCATCAGCAGCACCATCACCACTACCACCATCATTACCACCATCACCACCACCATCATCACTGCCATCACCACCACCATCACCACCACCACATCCACCACCATCACTCCCACCACCACAACCACCACCACCACCACCACCACAACCACCATCATCACCAGCTGATAGCCTTACATTTTTCCAGATCAAAGTTCCTTCTTCCAGGAAATTCAGCGACAGAAAGAAGCAGCAGTAATGGCATTTTGAGGAGTTCCTGAAGGTCTGGGTGGCGGGGAGAAGAATAGCGGGGAGAAAAGTGACGACCAGAGGAGTGGCGGGGAGAAACCTATCTTATTTACTCAACTCATCTCCTTCCCCACCCCCGTCCTATCCCTCCCTTTCTCTATTCTTGCCTCACCATCTAGCATTTTTCTTCCTTGCACTTTCCATACCTTTAACTTACCTCTCCACCCTCCTTTCTTTAAGGTAAGAGACTTGACGGTGGTGAAGGGCTCTTGATCCTTGGATTTGAAGCTATCTTTCTCATTTTTTTTTAAATCAAACCTGATTACCTTTCATTTCTCAAGAAATGTATGCCCTGTACGGAATTAAAGCTTCCCACTTCTCTCCATCCTTCCACCTCCATCCCGCTGTATAGCCCTTGTGGTTTAGCGCTTCTTTTGATTATAAATAATAA
>NC_069404.1:66330795-66358295 GCF_026875155.1 Cherax quadricarinatus
CCGGGCAAGGATTTTAAACACCCAACAGAGTTAACACCCAGCAGAGTTGAACACCCAGCAGAGTTGAACACCCAGCAGAGTTAAAACACCCAGCAGAGTAGAACACCCAGCAGAGTAGAACACCCAGCAGAGTTGAACACCCAGCAGAGTTGACACCCAGCAGAGTAGAACACCCAGCAGAGTAGAACACCCAGCAGAGTTGAACACCCAGCAGAGTTGAACACTCAACAGAGTTGAACACCCAGCAGAGTTGAACACCCAGCAGAGTTGAACACCCAGCAGAGTTGAACACCCAGCAGAGTAGAACACCCAGCAGAGTTAGAACACCCAGCAGAGTTGAACACCCAGCAGAGTTGAACACCCACAGAGTTGAACACCCAGCAGAGTTGAACACCCACAGAGTTGAACACCCAGCAGAGTTGAACACCCAGCAGAGTAGAACACCCAGCAGAGTAGAACACCCAGCAGAGTTGAAACACCCACAGAGTTGAAACACCAGCAGAGTAGAACACCCAGCAGAGTTGAACACCCAACAGAGTTGAACACCCAGCAGAGTTGAACACTCAGCAGAGTAGAACACCCAGCAGAGTAGAACACCCAGCAGAGTTGAACACCCAACAGAGTTGAACACACCCAGCAGAGTTGAACACCCAGCAGAGTTGAACACCCAGCAGAGTTGAACACCCAACAGAGTTGAACACCCAGCAGAGTTGAACACCCAGCAGAGTTGAACACCCAGCAGAGTTGAACACCCAGCAGAGTTGAACACCCAGCAGAGTCAGGTGTGAGAGTGACGACATTAGAGTCTAAATCGAAAGTAACTGATAAATGTAGATTACAAAGAAGAACAGAAAAAGAGCCAGACCAAAGAGCTGGAGGCTAACATTAGCAAATTCACACACACACACACACACACATACATACACGCACACACACAACACACTACACACACACATACATACAACACGCACACACACACACACACACAACTATATATATATATATAATATTATATATATATATATGTATATATATATATATAAATATTATATATATATATATATATATATATATATATAACATAGCACACGAAACCTATAATTCTGAAATAATTTATTCACTACTTGATCACATATAATTTAAAATTTCATAAGGTAAAGATTTATAAAATCTGTAAAGGCAAAAGTCCTATAATACGAGTATTATCTATAATTCAGCAACAGTTATGTTCCTCAAATTCTATAAGGAAGAACAGTTTTTCACTTTCCTCCTTAATGGAAGAACTCTCAAATTTCCATTAGGGTAACATTCTTAAACTCGTTAAATGAGATATTCTCAAATTCCACGTGATCAATACTCTGCAACTCCGCAAGGACAATATTCTCCACTTTAAGAACCAATATTCGACCTTCCAGCTCACGGCAAGCACAGCTGATCTTCAAATATATGTTAATAGACTTCGGTGTTTGTAAATTGGATTGGGTCTCAGGGTTAGCGACTGGGAATGGGATCTGAGAGACTGGAAATGGTATTGGATCTCCGGATGAGTGACTGGATGGTTCTTGATAACGCGAGTGGACTGGAAATGGGAGTGGACTTCATGACGAACGACTAGGACTGGGAATAATTCCCGTGACATACGACTAGGCATCAAGCTGGATCTCATAACGAGTGGCCGGGAATTGAATTCGATCGGAGTGGATAGAGAATCTCATGTCTGGAATACAGCTGGGCTCAGAGGCCCTTGCTCGCTCAGCTTAAATTTAGGATACTGCTATCAGAGATCTTAATCCTGATGACCCTTCCGTCAGGTGGATGAGGGAAAAGCGTTGGTGGGAATAGACTGGGTTTGCTCCTTCCAAGGTCCTTCCAAAGGTGGGAGTGAGACCTACTCCCTGAAAGATCCACCCACGGACTTGGAAAAGGCCTGCTTCTTCCAAAGTCCATCTAAGGGTGGGAGTGAGACCTACTCCTTCCAAGGTCCACGAACGGACTTGGAAAAGGTCTGCTCCTTCCAAAGTCAACCCACATAAAGGCCTTCCCCTTTCAAGGTGTATCCCCGGACATGGGAAATACCTGCTTCCTCCAAGATTCATCCAGGAATGTGTTAAAGTCGCGTACCTTTCCTCTGTTTCCAGTCATTCTTCCCTCCTTAATTTATCATTCGAATTCCTTTTGATGGTTTTTTTTGGGGGAGAAGAAAAAGGGGTGTCCAATTTCTCATACACATATATACACGTTATTTTAAAACACACGTTGTATATACACACGTTGTATATACACACGCTGTATACACGCAATTGTTATTTTATGCCAAATCGGCCTGATTTGTCCAACACATACACATACAAATGGAAGAAATCACAATAAAACGCTTGATTACAAATATATATAAAAAAAATGAAAACAATTTGTCTCGAATTTTATACATATGTTGGATAAATGTATATTTGTGTGTGTGTGAGGTTGGATTTTAGAGTCACATTCATGAAGTAGACCAGTGGGTCCACAGCAGTGCTCCTCCGCCTCCTCCTCAGGTGTTTCCTGTTGCCATGGTATTTTTTTTATAAACGTTCAAATATAAACTGCATCATTTATGATTTTATCAGGCTCAAGGGGACAGGTAAAAAATGAGCCTACATATCAAAGAATTAATACATGCATACATACGTGCCTGAATACACAATGATCCAAAACCCTGAATAAAAAAGCAGACGGTCAGAAGCCAGCAGACTTAACTAAGCCATTACATCCAACTAATTGCAGTGATTCACATGTACAGACATTCAAGACGTTCATATTTACCAAGTGTAAAACTAAGAGCTCTTGACTGCATAATTACGAGCCTCGTCTCCCTACGCAGCTAAAACCCGAACTTGTATTCGTAACTCTCTAAATGGGACTTTATCAAAAATCCATTTTCTTATTTAACCAGACAAACTTCATCGCGAACTTCTTCATCTTGTTTGCGTCCGTATAAAACCCCTAACGGAACTTGAAAGACAATCATCTTTCCTTTTTAAGAAGTTAAAAGTTGGGATGAAAACAAGATGGCAATTTGCGAAGATTTCCGCGCATGAATAACTGAGAAATCCTACAGAGATGAAATTAACCCGGGGATATTAGGTGGCGGGCAAAAAGCGAGGGAAAATATAAAGGGCGGGAAAAGAAGCCCCGGGAAGATATAAAGGCGCGAAAATAGAGCGGGAACAAAAATGTGACGGTGCAAGTGAGCCTGAGAAAATATGAGATGGTAAAATAAACGTAGGAAATATGGAGGCTGAAAGTGAGATAGAAAAATCTGGAGGTGGGTAAGTAATGAGGGAAAATATGGGTTGGTAAGTACGTGAGGGAAAAATATGGAGGTTGCGTAAGGTCAGGGAAAATATGGAGGTTGGCACGTGAGGAAAATATGGGAGGTTGGTAGAGAGGGAAAATATGGAGGTTGGTAAGTGAGGGAAAATATGGAGGTTGAGTAATTATTTTAGGAAATGTGGAGGTTATAATTCATTACAGGGAAAATATGGGGATGGTAAAATAAAAAGGGAAAATATAGAGGTTTGGGGGTTCCCCCTTTTAGATAAATAATTACGAAAATGTCGCGGCTGGCATTTAACAGACGCAGAAAAACTGAGGATGATGAGATAAAGTTATAAAACCTTGTGTAAATCATGTGATAAAAAAAAATTCTCCGGCATCACGATATGAGAAATATATATCACGTATATAAAACGTTGATAATTTATTCTCAGTAATCTTGATGCCGTGAGAATTTTTTTTTTAGCACATTTATTTACACAGTTTATAACGTTATTCATCTTCCTCAGTTTTTCTGCGTCTGTTATATGCCTAGCCGCGGACATTTTTCTGTAATTATTTTACCAAACTCTATATTTTCCTGGGTTATTTACCATCCTCCATATTTTCCTGTAATTAAATTATTAACTCAACATTTTCCTATAATTAGAATACATCCTCCATAATTTCCTCACTTACCAACTCCATATTTTCCCTCTCTTACCAACTCCATATTTGCCCTCACTGCCAACTCATATTTTCCCTCACTTACCAACCTCCATATTTTCCCTCACGTACTTACCAACCTCATATTTTCCCTCATTACTTACCACCTCCATATTGTCTATCTCACTTTCCAGCCTCCATATTTTCCTACGTTATTTTAGCATCTCATATTTTCTCAGGCTCACTTGGCACGTCACATTTTTGTTCCCGATCTATTTTCGCGCCTTTATATCTTCCCGCGCTTCTGTTTCCGCCCTTTAATTTTTCCCTCGCTTTTGCCGCGCCACTAATATCCCGGGTTAATTTCATCTCTGTAGGATTTTCTAGTTATTCTGCGCGGAATCTTCGCAAAATTGCCATCTTGATTTTCATTTCCCAACTTTAACTCTTAAAAAGGAAATATGATTGTCATTTCATAGTTCTCGTTATTGTTTTATACGGACGCAAACAGATAAGAAGTTCGCGATTGAAGTTTGTCTGGTTAAAAAGAAATGGATTTTTGAATAAAGTCCCATTTAGAGAGTTACGAATACAAGTTCGGGTTTAGCTGCGTAGGGCGACGAGGCTGTAATTATGCAGTCAAGAGGGGGTCTTTAGGTTTTACACATGGGTAAATTGAACGTCTTGAATGTCTGTACATGTAATCACTGCAATTAGTTGGATGTGTAATGGCTTAGTTAAGTCTGCTGGCTTTGACGTCTGCTTTTTTATTCAGGGTTTGGATCATGTGTTTTCAGGACACCGTATGTATGCATGTAATAATTCTTTGATTTTGCGTGGACTTCATTTTTTACCTGTCCCCTTGAGCCTGATAAAATCATTAAATGATGCAGTTTAAATTTTGAACGTTTATAAAAAAAATACCATCGGCAACAGGAAAACCTCTGAGGAGGAGGCGGAGGTGCACTGCTGTGGACCCACTGGTCTATTCATGAATGTGACTCTAAAAATCCAACTACACACACACAAATATACATTTATCACCAATATGTATAAAAATTCGAGGACAAATTGTTTTCATTTTTTTTTATATATATTTGTAATCAAGGTTTTCTTGTGATTTATTCCATTTGTATGTGTATGTGTCTGACAGAATCAGCGATTGGCATATATACATGTGCGTGTTACAGGTGTGTCATATAACAACGTGATGTATATACACGTGTGTATATATAACGTTGTATATATGTGTATGAGAAATGGACACCCATTCTTCTTCTCCCGCCAAAAACCATCAAAGGAATTCGAATGCTAAATAAGGAGGGAAGAATGATGGGGAAACAGAGGGAAAGGTTCGCGACTTTAACACATTCCTGGGATAATTCTTGGAGGAAGCAGGTATTTCCCATGTCCGGGGATACCACTGAAAGGGGAAGGCCTTTTTAGCGTGGGTTGACTTTGGGAAGGAGCAGACCTTTGCCAAGTCCGTCGTGGACCTTGGAAGGAGTAGGTCTCACTCCCACCTTAGATGGACTTTGGAAAGATTGAGCAGGCCTTTTCCAAGTCCGTGGGTGGATCTTTCAGGGGTCGGTCTCACTCCCACCTTGGAAGGGACCTTGGAAGGAGCAAACCCAGGTCTATTCCCACCAACGCTTTTCCCTATCCACCTGACGGAATAAGGGTCATCAGGATTAAGATTCTCTGTTGATAGCAGTATCCTAAATTTAAGCTGAGCGAGCAAGGGCTTGAGCCAGCTGTATTTCCAGGGACATGAGGATCTCTATCCACTCCGATTCGAATTCAATTCCCGGCCACTCGTTATGGATCCAGCTTGATGCCTAGTCGTATGTCACGGGAAAATTATTCCAGTCCTAGTCGTTCGTCAATGAAGTCCACTCCCTTTCAGTTCACTCGCGTTATTAAGAACCATTCCCAGTCACTCATCCGGAGAGTCCAATACCATTTCCAGCTCTAGATCCCATTCCCAGTCGCGCTAACCGAGACCCAATCCAATTTACAAACCCGAAGTCTATTAACATATATTTGAAGATCAGCTGGCTTGCCGTGAGAGAAGGTCGATATTGGTTTCTTAAAGTGGGAGAAATTGTCCTTGCGGAGTTGCTGAGTATTGATCACGTGGAATGTGAGAATATCTCATTTAACGAGTTTAAGAATGTTACCCTAATGGAAATTTGAGAGTTCTTCCATTAAGGGAGGAAAGTGAAAAACTGTTCTTCCTTATAGAATTTGAGGAACATAACTGTTGCTGAATTATAGATAATACTCGTATTATAGGACTTTTGCCTTTACAGATTTTATAAATCTTTACTTATGAAATTTTAAATTATATGTGATCAAGTAGTGAATAAATTATTTCAGAATTATAGGTTTCGTGTGCTTGTATATATATATATATATATATATATATATTTATTATAATATATATATATATATATATAGTATATATATATATTATATATATATATATATATATAGTGTGTGTGTGTGTGTGTGTGGCGTTGTTGTAGTGTGTGTGTGTGTGTGTGTGTGTGTGCGTTGTATGTATGTGTGTGTGTGTGTGTGTGTGAATTTTGCTAATGTTAGCCTCCAGCTCTTTGGTCTGGCTCTTTTTCTGTTCTTCTTTGGTAATCTACATTTATCAGTTACTTTCGATTTAGACTCTAATGTCGTCACTTCTCACACCTGACTCTGCTGGGTGTTCAACTCTGCTGGGTGTTCAACTCTGCTGGGTGTTCAACTCTGCTGGTGTGTTCAACTCTGCTGGGTGTTCAACTTGTTGGGTGTTCAACTCTGCTGGGTGTTCAACTCTGCTGGGTGTTCAACTCTGCTGGGTGTTCAACTCTGTTGGGTGTTCAACTCTGCTGGGTGTTCTACTCTGCTGGGTGTTCTACTCTGCTGAGTGTTCAACTCTGTGGGTGTTCAACTCTGTTGGGTGTTCAACTCTGCTGGGTGTTCTACTCTGCTGGGTGTTCAACTCTGTTGGGTGTTCAACTCTGCTGGGTGTTCTACTCTGCTGGGTGTTCTACTTGCTGGGTGTTCACTCTGCTGGGTGTTCAACTCTGCTGGGTGTTCAACTCTGCTGGGTGTTCAACTCTGTTGGGTGTTCAACTCTGCTGGGTGTTCAACTCTGCTGGGTGTTCTACTCTGCTGGGTGTTCTACTCTGCTGGGTGTTCAACTCTGTGGGTGTTCAACTCTGCTGGGTGTTCACTCTGCTGGGTGTTCAACTCTGTTGAGTGTTCAACTCTGCTGGGTGTTCAACTCTGCTGGGTGTTCTACTCTGCTGGGTGTTCTACTCTGCTGGGTGTTCAACTCTGCTGGGTGTTCAACTCTGCTGGGTGTTCTACTCTGCTGGGTGTTCTACTCTGCTGGGTGTTCAACTCTGCTGGGTGTTCAACTCTGCTGGGTGTTCAACTCTGCTGGGTGTTCAACTCTGTTGGGTGTTCAACTCTGCTGGGTGTTCAACTGTGTCCCCTCATCCAGTACAAGAAATAGCATTACAACTATCATCACTATCATTATCACCATTACTACTACTATTACTACCACCATACAACTATTTTCCATTCCTTCAATACTACCATCATTCACTAATACCATTATTATCACCAGTAACCTCCACCACCAGCACCACACTACGATCGTCACGGCTGTTATCACCACCACAACTATCATCACCAGCTGGTGTTGTCTGGTTGATGCAAATTATCTATCTCTATGTCGGGATATTCCTCCTGTAGTCGACACACAACATGCAAAAACACTATCCTGCAAGTCATCATAGACTCCAGAAGCACCGTTAGTTTACTACAAGCTAGGATGAGTCGACCATCCTGCAGTAGGTGAGGATGTAGCTAAATAGGTGCTAATACTTTTAACGTTCCAAGGAAGCTGTGGGCAAGGTGAGGATACCTCAGTTTTGGGAAAAAGAAGTCTGAGGTCACCAGACCTCTCATGCCTCTGGCGAGGCACACGTAATATTAGATTTGTATTTCTGTGTGGCTGGTGTCATTGTTGTCATTCTCCGCTCTCCAACTTGTTTGCTGTTAGGTTTAACGTGTCCCTGAATTATGTATTAATTGTATGTTCTAGCAATGGGAATGTACGTTAAATCATGACTTATTCCACTGTGTGTTCGTTGTTCCTCATCAGCGATTCAATGTTGAGCTCTGGTGCATAACACTGCCTAGAAATGAAAGGTTTTGGAAAAGTACTTCTGTTTTTGGGAAACCACCCACCACCCCCCCACCACCCCCCACCATCAGCAGAAACCTCAGCAGCACCATCCCCAATCCACCTAAATTACCCCATCCCACCCATCATCATCCCAATCCCCAAACCAAACCATCACCCCCACCCACCCACCCCCATCACCCCCAACACCCAACCACCCACCCCCAAACACCCCCAACCCCACCACACACCAGCTGATACCCCTTTCCCCAATTTTTTCCGATCAAAGTTCCTTCTTCCGGGAAAAATTCAGCGACAGAAAAACCCGCATTTAAGGGATTTTGGGGGAGTTCCTAAAGGGGTTGGGTGGCGGGGAGAAAAAAATAGCGGGGGGGAAAAGGCCCGACCAGAGGAGTGGGGGGGGGAGAAAAACCTATCCTTTTATTTAAAACTCTCCCCCTTCCCCCCCCCCGTCCTTCCTCCCTTTCTCTATTCTTCCCTCACCATCTGCATTTTTTTTCCCCTTGCATTTTTCCAAAACCTTTTAATTTTCCCTCCCACCCCCCCCTTTTTCTTTAAGGAAAGGGAAAAACCTTGAGGGGTGAAGGGCTCTTGATCCTTGGATTTGAAGTATTTTCTTTTTTTTTTTTTTAAATAAAACCCTGTTTACCTTTCATTTCTAAAAAAAAAAATGTTTCCCCTGAGGGAATAAACTTCCCCCCTTCTCCCCCCATCTTCCCCTCCAACCCCGCTGTTTAGCCCTTGGGGTTTTTGCTCTTATTTTTGATTAAATAAAAATAATAACCCAAACCCCCATCCCAAACCTTAACACTTCTCATTTATTTCTCTTTCCACATTTTTCCCCATCCATTCCTTCCCTACAATTTTCCCCCATCATTTTTTTCCTCCCCCTTTTCCCCCTTCCCCTTTTTCCATACAAATCCCCCATACACAAAAGGTTTGGGTTAATGGATTTTAAAATCCTATCGGGGGTGCAGGGGGTTTGGGAAAGGTATTAGTATAGTTTGCACCACAGCCCAATATTTTAATCCCTAAAAATAGTGAAAAAGTTGGGGGTATTTTAAACACTGAGAAAAGTACCCCACCTTGGTATTTACCCCGTTTTTTTTACTCTAAGATGGAAAATTATTATTACTCAAACAAACCAAAATTTTAAAAAAAGAGTTTACGTAGGGTTGTGTAACAAGTCTATTTAAACAAAAAAAAGTTTTTATTTTGAAGACAAGTTAATACGATCAATTTATTGAGTAGAAAAAAAAAGGTGAAAAGAAAGTCTTCAACGTTTTAAAAATCTCGGCGGGGAGACAAAATACGAAAAATTTTGGGTTTAAATCTGTTTAATTTCCTTTATGCGGTTTTTTTTTCTATCACGAATTTTAAAATTTTTAAAAAAATTTTTTTGGGAATTAATCTGAGATTTTGTCTTAAATTTATAAATAAAAGAATAGATTTTATATTTATCTTTTAAAATTGTTTTTTAAATTAAGTCCCCTTGTCCCCCTTTTGACTTGACTAATTACATCACACACCCACAAACATGTTGACACTTTTTTTTGTGTTAAAAGGCTTTGCCCCACTCTTGTTTTTCCCTTTTTTGTTGTGTTGGTTCGGTATTAGGGAACACGGGGAAGTTTTGGCCCTGTGGCCCCTGGCCCGTCTGAAAAAAGGGGAGCAAAAAAAAACTCAGCAGTAGACAATTAAAATATATTTGTCTTCACCAGAGATTTCAGGTATGTACACTATGTACAGATAGAATGTAAGTGTACACCACGTGACGATAGAAAAAGCGGGAACCCAGAGACAGTGCCTTACCCCTCCAGGGGGTAGGAAAGGTCTCCCAAATGTTTTCCGCAAGCAAACCCCCTTTTCTTCGCCTTGGCTAGCTTGCCTGTGATTGGCCAATGAACCAAGGTTATTATTTACGACGGGTACCCATCGATCGTTAATCCTTGGGCACCCGGTTCCCCTGGTTGGGAGGAGCCTATATGGGAGTGTGACATACGCCGAAAAAAATTGTAACTTTTACTTTGCATCCCCATTCAGCGATGTTAGTGTTGCCAGGGTTTTTTAGGGGGAAGTGAGCATTTTGGGCCCCCTATAGCAGAGAAAGAAGAAAAAGTCGGGAAGACAAGTAAAGTAAAGAAAGCTCATCTCATCTCAATCCCCATTTTCCCGGAAACAGAAGGAAACACCGAGGCTAAGAAGGGTTTTGGAAGTCCTGAGCCCAAGTAGGGCATTTTGGGTCTGGGGGGTTTTTAAAAGAGTAGTGGGCCCATTTTTGGCAGGAGTCCGGGAGAAAGGGGGTTTGCCCCTTAAAAAAGTATGGTAAAGATTCATTAAATTTCAAAAAAATTTTGGCCCTAAATGTTTGGGTCAACTTCCCCGTTTTTTGAAGAGACCCGGGGGAAGTGGAATAAGTAAACAAGGAAAAGTATGTGCGTGGAAATAAAAACCCAAAGGGTCATCCCAAAATTAAATTATTTCCAACGAAATGCAAATGCCCAGTGGACAAAGGGCGCTGTTATTAGTATGTGAATGTCCCAAATGCGAAGAAAAGGGGGGGGGGGGGGGAGGGAAAAAACCATTATCTGCAAAATATCAGAAAGACCCAACCCAAATATTGTTTTGCCAAAAATAATGACACCTTGGACCAGGACAACTCAAGGATAAACCCCCAATTTCTTTTCCAATTAACGTACCCCAGTTTTCAAGGTTAAAATCCTATAAAGAGAAGGTATTCTAAAGGTTTTAAAAACGCTCTTCAAACCTTGAGAAAAATTTACACAAGGGGAAAGGGTCCAAAAAAAAAAAGAGCAGCTCGGGAAAGCACACCCCAAAAAAAACACTGACCTTGCTTGAGCAAAGTAGTAATTATAAAAAAACGGGGTTTTTGTTCCTTTCGGGGAGCGGTTGAGGGTGATGTGGTACGCCCGGGAGCATGAGGGGGTGGGCAGGGAGATGGGGTGGTTGGGGGCAGGGAGCTGGTGGTAAGGGTGGGAGATGGGGGTGGTGCTGGGAGCATGATGGTGGTGTGGGGGGCTGAGTTTTGGGGGTGTGGGGCATGATTTGGGGGTGTGGGGGAAAAAAATGAAATGGTGGTGTGGGAGCATGAGTGGGGGGTGCAAAGGGGCATGGGGTGGTGGTGTTGGGGCCTGGTGGTGGTGTGGGGGCTGAGTGGTGGTTTTTTGGGAAACTGAGTGGTGGTGCTGGGGGCATGAGTGGGGTGCAGGGAACTGGCGTTTGGGGCTGGGAGCATGAAAGGGGGGGTGCCCGGGAGCATGAGTGGTGGTGCAGGGGGCCTTTAGTGGTGATTGGGAAAGGGGCATGGGGGGGTAGTGCTGGGAGCATAAGTGGTGGTGCTGGGGGCATGAGGGTGGTGCAGGGAGCATGGTGGTGGTGCTGGGAGCAGGTGGTGGTTTCTGGGAGCATGAGTTGGTGGGGGGGTGGGAGCAGGGGTGGTGGTGCTGGGGGCTGAGTGGTGGTGCTGGGGATGAGTGGTGGTGCTGGGGAGCATTTAGTTTGGGGGTGCTGGGAGCATGAGTGGTGGTTTAGGGAAAATGGTGGGGGGTTTTGGGAGCAAGGGGTGGTTTCTGGGGCATGGGTTGGGGGTGCTGGGGCATGAGTGGTGGGGGCTGGGAGCTTGAGTGGTGGGGGCAGGGAACATGGGGTGGTGGTGTGGGAGCATGAGTGGGGGTTTCAGGGGCATGAGTGGTGGTGCTGGGAGCTGAGTGGGGGTTGCAGGGGGCTTTAGTGGTGGGGCAGGGGGGCTTTAGGGTGGTGCAGGGGGCATGAGTGGTGGTGCGGGAGCATGAGTGGGGGTGCAGGGAAAATGAGTGGTTGTGCTGGAGGAGTGGTGGTGCGGGAAAATGAGTGGTGGTGCAGGGAGCGGGGTGGTGGTTTCAAGGGGGCATTAAATGGTGGTTTGCAGGGAAAATGAGTGGTTGCAGGGAGCATGAGTGGTGGTGCAAGGAGCATGGGGGTAAATGCAGGGAGATGAGTGGTGGTTTCAGGGAGCTGGTGGTTAGGGTTTCAGGGAGCATTTAGTGGTGTGTAGGGAGCATTTAGTGGGGGGGGGGGAGCATGCGTGGGGGTGCTGGGAGATTTAAATGGGGGTGCTTGGGGGCAAGGGGTGGTTTTGGGGTTGGGAGATGAGTGGTGGGTGCAGGGAGCCGAAATGGTTTGGGCTGGGAGCATGAGTGGGGGTTTTCTGGGGGCATGAGTTTGGGGGTGTGGGAGCAGATGGTTTGGGTTTCAGGGAGCATGGTGGTGGTTTCAGGGAGCAGAGTGGTGGTGCAGGGAGCTTGAGTGGTGGGGCAGGGAGCATGAGTGGTTTTTGGTTGGGGCATGAAATGGTGGTGCTGGGGGCATGAGTGGTGGTGCGGGGGGGGGAGGGTGGTGCAGGGAATGGGTGGGGGCAGGGAGATGGTGGTGGGAAAGGGGGCCTGAGTGGTGGTGCAGGGGTTGAGGGGTGGTGCAGGGCGCATGAGTGGTGGGTTTTTGGGGAGCATGGTGGTGGTTCTGGGGCATGAAGGGGGGTGTGGGAGCAAAGATGGGGTGCAGGGGGAAAGAGTGGTTGGTGCAGGGAGCATGAGTGGTGGTGCTGGGAGCATGAGTGGTGGTGCTGGGAGCATGAGTGGTGGTGCAGGGAGCATGAGTGGTGGTGCAGGGAGCATGAGTGGTGGTGCTGGGAGCATGAGTGGTGGTGCAGGGAACATTTTAGTGGTGGTGCTGGGGGCATGAGTGGTGGTGCTTTGGGGCTGAGTGGGGGGTGCGGGGGGCTGAGTTGGGGGTTTTCTGGGAGCAGATGGTGGTGGCGGGGCCCGGTTTGGGGGTGCTGGGGGCTTTAAATGGGGGTGTGGGGCCCGGGGTGGTGGTGTGGGAAGGGGATGAGGGGGTGGTGCTGGGAAGGGATGATTTGGGGGTTTCGGGGCTTTAGTGGTGGTTTGCGGGGGAAAAAAAGGTGGGGTGCTGGGGGGCATGGTGGTGGGGTGGGAGCATGAGTGGTGGGCTGGGAGCTGGTGGTGGTGCTGGGGCATGAGTGGTGGGTGCAGGGAAAATTTAGTGGGGGTGCTGGGGAGCATGAAATGGTGGTGGGAGGGGAGCATGGGGTGGTTTCTTGGGGGCATGAGGGCGGTTAGGGAGCAGAGTGGTGGTGCGGGAGCATGAGTGGTTTGGGGCAGGGAGCATGAGGGTTGGGGCAAAGGGGGCATGAGTGGTGGTGCAGGGAACTGAAATGGTAGGCTGGGAGCATGAGTGGTGGTGAGGGAGATGAGTGGGGGTGCAGGGGGGATGGGGGGTGGTGGAGGGGCATAAGTGGTGGTGGGGGGGAAAAAATGGTGGTTTGGGGCAGGGAGCATGAGTGGTGGTGCCGGGAAAAAGAGTGGGGGAGCAGGGGGATGGGTGGTTTGGGGCAGGGAGTGAGGGTACTGCCGGGGGGCATGAGTGGTGGGGCAAAAGGGCTTTGGGGCTACTGCAGGGAGCATGAGTGGTGGTGCCGGGAGCATGAGTGCTACGCAGGGGGGGCAGAGTGGTGGTGCCCGGGGGCATGGGGTGGTGGTGCAGGGGGCATGATTGGGGGTGCTGGGAGCCTGAAATGGTGGTGCTGGGAGCAGGGGTGGTGGTGTTGGGGGATGAGTGGTGGGGCCGGGGGCAAGAGTGGTGGTTTCTGGGAGCATGGGGGTGGTGAGGGGCATGGTTTGGGGGTTTTCTGGGAGCATGAATGGGGGTGCCCGGGAGGGTTAGTGGTGGGGGTTTTGGGGCATTTAGTTTTGGGGGCCCGGGAGCATGAGGGGGGGTGGTGCTGGGAGGTTTAGTGGGGGGTGGGAGCATGGGGTGGTGGTGCGGGAGCAAGGGGTGTGGTTTAGGGAGCATTTAGTGGTGGTGCCCGGGAGAGAGTGGTGGTGCGGGGGCTTTAGTGGGGGGCAGGGGGCTTTGGGTGGTGGTTTCTGGGAGCATGAGTGGTGGTGTTTCTGGGGGCATTTAGTGGTGGGTGCAGGGAGCAAAGGGGTGGTGGTTTCAGGGAGCCCTGGAAATGGTGGTTTCAGGGAAAATGAAATGGTGGTGCAGGGGCCTTGGGGTGGTTTTTTGCAGGGAGCTTTAGTGGGGGGTGCAGGGAAAAACATGAGTGGTGGTGCCCGGGAGCTGAGTGGGGGTGCGGGAGCTTTAAAGGGGGGTTTTTAGGGAGCATGAGTGGTGGTGCAGGGGGCATGAGTGGTGGTGCTGGGAGCATGAGGGTGGTTTCTGGGGGGATGATGGGGGTTTCTGGGGGCATTTAAATGGTGGTGCGGGAGCATGAAAAGGGGGGTGCGGGAGATGGGGTGGTTGGGGCTGGGGCATGAGTGGTTGGGGCAGGGAACATGAGTGGTGGGCTGGGGGGCATGAGTGGGGGTTTTGGGGGGTTTATGGTGGGGCTGGGAGATGAGTGGGGGGTGCTGGGACATGAGTGGTGGTGCTGGGAGCATGGTGGTGGTTTTGGGGGGATGAGTGGCTTTTGGGGTGGGAGCATGAGTGGTGGGGCTGGGAGCATGGTGGTGGTGCCCGGGGGCTTTTGGGGGTGGTGCAGGGGAAAATGAGTGGGTTTGGGGCTGGGGGGGCAAAAGAGTGGTGGTGCTGGGGCAAGGTGGTGGGGTGGGAGCTGGTGGGGGGGTGCTGGGGCATGAGTTGGGGGTTTCAGGGAAAAGGGGTGGTGGGGACTGGGAGCATGTGTGGTGGTCAGGGGGCCTAAGTGGTGGGAGGGAAAAAAAGAGTGGTGGGTGCAGGGGGGATGAGTGGTGCGTTTCAGGAAACATGAAATGGGGGCCGGGAGCATGGGTTTTGGGGGGTGCAGGGGGGGCATGGGGTGGTTTCTGCAGGGGGGATGAGTGGTGGTGCAAGGAGGGATGAGTGCTACTGCAGGGAGCCCTGAGTGGTGGGGGCAGGGAGCAAAGAGTGTACTTTCAGGGGGATGAGTGGTGGGGCAGGGGGGAAAGGGGTGGTGGTGCAGGGGCATGAAAAGGGGGGGCTGGGAGATGAGGGTGGTGCTGGGGCTTTTAAATGGTGGTTTTTGGGAGATGAGTGGTGGTGCAGGGAGCTGGGGTGGTGGTGCTGGGAGCTTTAGTGGTGGGCTGGGGGCATGGGTGGGGGTGCTTTGGGGGCATGAGGGGGTTTGGGGCGGGGCATGGTGGTGGTTTCAAGGAGCATGAGTGGTACTGCAGGGAGGGTTTAGTGGGGGGTGCAGGGGGCATGAGTGGTTTCTGCAGGGAGCTTTAGTGTTGGTGGGGGAGGGGGCATGGTGGTGGTGCCCGGGGCATAGGGTGGTGCAGGAGAAGAAATGGTGGTGAGGGAGGAAAGAAATGGTGGTGCTGGGGATGGTGGTGGTGCTGGGAGAGGGTGGTGGTGAGGGAGGGAGGGGTGGTGGTTTCAGGGGGGTGAGTGGTGGTGCAGGGAGCTGAGTGGTGGGGGCAGGGGGCATGAGTGGGGGGTGAGGGAGCATGAGTGGTGGGGGGAGGGGCATGATTTGGGGGTGCTGGGGCCTGATTTGGGGGTTTCTGGGAGCATGAATGGTGGTGTAGGGGGGCATGAGGGTGGTTGGGAGGGAGCATGAGTGGTGGTGTGGGAGCCTGAGTGGTGGGGGCTGGGAGCATGAAAGGTGGTGCTGGGGGCAAGAGTGGTGGGGTTTGGGGATGAGTGGGGGTGCTGGGGAAAGAGTGGTGGTGCTGGGAGCATGAGTGGTGGGCAGGGGGGGAAAATGGGGTTTGGGGGTGCTTTGGGGCATGAGTGGTGGGCTGGGACAGAGTGGTGGGGGGGGAGCATGAGTGGTGGTGCTGGGAGCTGAGTGGTGGGCCGGGAAATGGGTGTGGGCTGGAGCATGAGTGGTGGGGGCTTTTTGGGGGCATTTAGTGGTGGTGCAGGGGGCATGAGTGGTGATGAAGGAGCAATGGGGTTTTTTGGGGGGGGGGTTTGGGGGCATAAGTGGTGGTTTCTGGGGGCATGATTTTTGGTTTCAGGGGGCATGAGTGGGGTGCTGGGGGGCATGATTGGGGGGTACTGGGGGCGAGTGGTTTTTTGGGGCTGGGGCTGAGGGTGGGGTTTGGGGCATGAGTGGTGGTGCTTTGGGGGCATGGTGGTGGTGCTGGGGCATGAGTGGTGGTTTCCGGGGGGCAAGGTTTGGGGTTTCAGGGGGGAAGTGGTTGGTTTCTGGGAGCATGGTTTGGGGGTGCTGGGGCATTTAGTGGTGGTTTCTGGGAGCATGAGTAATGGTGCTGGGGGCTGAGTTTGGGGGGGGAACATGAGTGGTGGGGGCTGGGAGCAGGGTGGTGGTGCAGGGACATGAGTGGTGGTTTCTGGGAGATGGTGGGCCCGGGGCAGGGGCATGAGTGGTGGTGAAGGGGGATGAGTGGTTTGGTTTCAGGGAGCATGGTGGTGGTGCAGGGGGGATGGGTGGTGGTGCCGGGGGAAAAAGGTGGTACGTGCTGGGAGCATGAGTGGTGGTTGCAGGGAGCCCTGGGGTGGGGGCAGGGAGAGAGTGGTGGTGAGGGAGCATAAGTGGTGGTGCAGGGGGGGCTGATTGGGATGAGGGAGCATGAGGGGTGGTTGCAAGGAGGCCCTGGGTGTACTGAGGGGCATGAGTGGTGGTGCAGGGAGCATAGGGTGGTGGGCCGGGAGCATGGGGGTGGTTTTTAGGGGGGCATGAGGGGGTGGTGCCCGGGAGCATGGTGGTTTGGGGTGGGAGATTTAGTGGTGGTGCTGGGGGCATGGTGGTGGTTTTTGGGAGCATGAGTGGTGGTGCAGGGAGCATGAGTGGTGGTGCTGGGAGCATGAGTGGTGGTGCTGGGAGCATGAGTGGTGGTGCTGGGAGCATGAGTGGTGGTGCAGGGAGCATGAGTGGTGGTGCAGGGAGCATGAGTGGTGGTGCAGGGAGCCTGAGTGGTGGGTGCCGGGAGCATGAGTGGTGGGGGGCTTTGGGGGCATGGTGGTGGTGTGGGAGCTGAAATGGTGGTTTCAGGGAGCAAAGAGTGGTTTGGGGCAGGGGAATTTAGTGGGGGTGCAGGGGCATGAGTGGTTGGGCCGGGGCAAGGTGGTGGTTTCAGGGAGCATGGTGGTGGTGCAGGGGCAGATTTGGGGGGTGCTTTTGGGGGGGATGAAATGGTGGTGTGGGAGTGAATTGGGGGGTGTTTGGGAGCTGAGTGGTGGTTTCAGGGAGCATGAAATGGTTTTTTGCTGGGAGCATGGTGGTGGTGTGGGGCATGGTGGTGGGCTGGGGCATGAGGGGGGTGGTGCCGGGGGCATGAGTGGTGGTTTCAAAGAGCAAGAGTGGTGGTTTTTGGGCATGGTGGTGGTTTCGGGAAAATTTAGGGGGTGGTGCTTTGGGAGCATGAGTGGTGGGCTGGGGGCAATTTAGTGGTGGTGCTTGGGGGCATGAGTGGTTTGGGGATGGGGGCATGAGTGGTGGTGTGGGGGCAAGAAATGGGGGGTTTCTGGGGCATGATGGGGGTGCGGGGGGCTGATGGGGGTGCTGGGAGCATGAGTGGTGGTGTGGGGGCATGGTGGGGGTGCTGGGGGGCATTTGGGGGTGGTGCAGGGAAAAATGAGTGGTGGTGGTGGGGCATGATGGTGGGCTGGGGGTTTAGTGGTGGTTTCTGGGAGGATGAGTTTGGGGGTGCTGGGGGCATTTAGTGGTGGGGGCGGGAAAATGAGTGGTGGTGCTGGGAGCATGGGGTGGTGCAGGGGCATGGTTTGGGGGTTTCTGGGAGCATGGTGGCGGTGCAGGGGCCTGAGTGGTGGTGGCCCGGGAGATGAG
Source organism: Cherax quadricarinatus (assembly GCF_026875155.1). Lineage (NCBI taxonomy): Eukaryota > Metazoa > Arthropoda > Malacostraca > Decapoda > Parastacidae > Cherax > Cherax quadricarinatus. Next base: position 66,348,750 of record NC_069404.1, read on the forward strand.
TGGTGGGGCAGGGAGCATGGTGGGGGGTGGGGGGGAAGCCTGGGGGGGTTGCAGGGAAAATGATGGGAGTTGGGGCCTGAGTGGTGGTGCGGGAGCATGAGTGGTGGGGGCAGGGGATGAGGGGGTGAGGGAGCTTTTGTGGTGGTGCGGGAAAAATGAGTGGTGGGGCAGGGGCATGGTGGTGGTGCAGGGAAAAATGAGTGGGGAGCAGGGAGCATGGGGGGGGGGTTTTCCGGGAGCATGAGTTTGGGGGCTTGCAGGGGCATGAGTTGGGGGTGAAGGAGCATGAGTGCTTCTGCAGGGGCATGAGTGGGGGTTTCAGGGAACATGGTGTACTGCGGGGGATGAGTGGGGGTTTCCAGGGGCATGAGTGGTGGTGCTGGGAAAACATGAGTGGGGGGTGCTGGGAGATGAGTGGTGGTGGGGAGGGAGTGAGTGGGGGTGTTGGGGATGAGTGGGGGTTTCAGGGGCAAGAGTGGTGGTGCAGGGAGCATTTAGTGGTTTGGGGGAGGGAGTGGTGGTGGTTTTTTGGGGGGGATGAGTGGTGGTGCGGGAGCAGAGTGGTGGTGTTGGGAGCACGAGTGGTGGGGGCCCGGGGCATGGGGTGGTGGGTGCTGGGGGGCATGAGTGGTGGTGCTGGGGATGGGTGGTGGTGTGGGAGGCATGAAGGGGGTGGTGCAGGGAGATGAGGGGGGTGGGGGGCCGGGAGCATGAGTGGTGGGCAGGGGGCATGGTGGTGGTTTCAGGGGGCATAGTGGTTGGGGGGCTTTGGGGGCATGAGTGGGTTTGGGGTTTTGGGGGCAAGATGGTTTTGGGGAGGGGCATGAGTTTTTGGTTGGGGGCAGGGGGGGCATGGTTTGGGGGTGCAAAGGGGGCAGAGTTGGGGGTTGCGGGAGCTTTAGGGGGGTGCAGGGAGCATGAGTGGTGGTGCAGGGAGTGAGTGGTGGTGGGTGGGGGGCATGAGTGGTTTGGGCTGGGAGCTGAATGGTGGTGTTGGGAGATGAGTGGTGGTTTCAGGGAGATGGGTTTGGGGGTGCTGGGGGCCAAGAGTGGTGGTGTGGGAGCTGAGTGGTGGTGTGGGAGAAAGGGTGGTGGTTGGGAGGGGGCATGGGGGTGGGTTTGGGGCGGGAGCATGAGTGGTGGGGCTGGGAGCAAAGGTGGTGGTGCAAGGAAAAATGAGTGGTGGGGCTGGGGGGCATGAAATGGTGGTGCGGGAGAAAGAGTGGTGGTGCCCTGGGGAGATGATTGGGGGGTTTCTGGGAGCTTTAGTGGGGGGTTTTTGCGGAGCATGAGGGTGGTGCTGGGAAACATGGTGGGGGGGTGCTGGGAGCATGAGTGGGGGTTTCTGGGAGCCTTTAGTGGGGGTGGGTGGGAGATGAGTTTGGGGGTGCGGGGAAAAATGGGTGGTTGGGGCTGGGAGATGAGTGGTTGGGGGGGGGAGCAGATGGTGGGCTGGGAGCATGATTTGGGGGTGCTGGGAGCATGGTGGTGGTTTTCAGGGAACCCGAGTGGTTTGGGCTGGGGGGAAAGAGTGGTTTGGGGCAGGGAGCTAATTTGGGGGTGCAGGGAAAAATGAGTGGTGGTGCGGGAGATGAGGGTGGTGCAGGAAAAAGAGTGGTGGAGAGGGAGCAAGGGTGGTGGTTTCAGGGAAAAAGAGTGGGGACTGCAGGGAGCATGGGGTGGTGGTGCAAGGGGGCCAAAAGGTGGGTAAGCAGGGAGAAAGAGGGTTTAGGGGGGGCAGGGAGCCCCTGGTGTACGCCGGGGAGGGGTGGTGGTTTCAGGGGGGGCATGATTTGGGGGTGCAGGGGAGAGTGGTGGGTGCTGGGAGCAAAGAGTGGTGGTGCTGGGAGCAGGGGTGGTGGTTTTTTGGGAGCATGAAATGGTGGTGCAGGGGGGATGAGGGTGGTGGGTGGGAGCATGATGGGGGTGCTGGGGCTGAGTGGTGGTGCTGGGAGCAGAGTGGTGGTGCAGGGAGCATGAGTGGTGGGGCAAAGGGGCATGAGGGGATGCAGGGGGGCATGGTGGTGGTGCAGGGAGCATGAGTGGTACTGCAGGGAGCTTGGGGTGTTGGTTTCAGGGAGCTGAGTGGTGGTGCAGGGGCATGAGTGGTGGTGAGGGAGATGAGTGGTGGTGCAGGGGATGAGTGGTGGTTTTGGGAGCATGAGTGGTGGTGCTGGGGGCATGAGTGGTGGGGCAGGGAAACCCTGAGTGGTGGTTTCCGGGGGCATGGGGTGGTGGTTCAGGGGGCATGAGTGGTGGGGCAGGGAGCTGAGTGGTGGTTTAGGGGGGAAAGAGTGGTGGTGCAGGGGGCTTTAGTGGGGGGTGCTGGGAGATGAGTTTGGGGGTGCTGGGGGATGAATGGTTGGGTAGGGAGGGATGAGTGGTGGGAGGGAGCATGAGTGGTGGTGTGGGGGGCATGAGTGGTTGGTTTCTGGGAGAGAGTGGTGGTGCTGGGGCATGAGTGGTGGTGCAGGGAGCTGAAATGGTGGGGCAGGGGTGCAGGGGTGGTGGTGCTTTGGGGGCATGAGTGGGGGGGTGCGGGAACATGAAATGGGGGGGGGGAGAAAGGGTGGTGGTGCTGGGAGCAAAGGTGGTGGTGCAGGGAGCATGGAGTTTGGGGGTTTCAGGGAAATGAGTTGGTAGTGCCCGGGGGCATGGTGGTTGGGGTGGGGGATGGGGTGGTGGTTTCAGGGAACTGGTGGGGGGCTGGGAGCATGAGGGGGGCCCGGGAAATGAGGGTTTTTGGGGCAGGGGAGGATGGTTGGGGCTGGGAGCATGAGTGGGGTGCAGGGAACATGAGTGGTTTTTGTGGTGGGAACTTTTGGGGGTAGTGTGGGGGCATGAGTGGTGGTGCAGGGAACAAGAGTGGTTTGGGGCAGGGAGGAAAGAGTGGGGTGCAGGGAAAATGGTGGTGGTGCTGGGGCATGAGTGGTGGTTTCAGGGAAAAGAGTGGTGGTGCTGGGAGCTGGTGGTGGGGCCGGAAACTGGGGTGTTGGTGCGGGAGCATGAGTGGTGGGGGAGGGGGGCATGAGTGGGGGTGAAGGGAAACATGGGTGGTTTGGGGCAGGGGGGCATGGGTGGTGGTGCAGGGAGCGAGGGTGGGGAAAGGGAAACATGAGTGGGGGGGTGTGGGAGCATGAGTGGTGGGGCAGGGAGCATGAGTGGTGGGAAAAGGGGCATGGGTTTGGGGGTGCAAAGGGGCATGGGTTTAAAGGGGGGAAAGGGGGATGAGTGGTGGTGAAGGAGCCGAGTGGTGGGGGCAGGGGAAAAAGAGTGGTGGTGCTGGGGGGCAAGAGTGGTGGTGCAGGGAAATGGGGTTTGGGGTGCTGGGGCATGAGTGGGGGTTTTCAGGAAAAATGAGGGGGTGGGGCAAAGGGGGCATGTTTTGGTGGTGCAGGAAAAAATGAGTGGTGGTTTCAAAGGGGGCATGAGTGGTGGTGCAGGGAGCATGAGTGGTGGTGGCAGGGAGCATGGTGGTGGGGAAGGGGGGATGGGGGGGTGGTGCCCGGGGATGAGGGGTGTGCAGGGAGCATGAGTGGTTTTGAAGGGGAGATGGGGGGGTGGTGCAAGGGGGGCATGGGTAAAGGTTTGGGGGGGCCTGAGTGGTTTGGGTAGGGAGGGGTGGTTTATACCCCGAAACCCGGTTTGGGGTACAGCCCGCATTTATAGGCGATGCAAACAAAATGAGTGGGATACCGGCGGGTGAGTGGTGATACGGCAGCCCCTGGTGATGCACCGGGGCATGAGTGGTTGATACAGGCAGGATGAGGGGGATACAGGGAGCATGGGGTGATTTTTACAAAAGGCAGCATTTATGGGGGGTACAGGCAGCATGAGTGGTGTTACAGCGCAGAGTGGCAACACAGGCAGCATGGGGTGGTGATAAGGGAGCATTTAGGGGGTGATACAGGCGCATGAGTTTGGGAACCCCAGGCCGCAGGGGGTGGTTGATACAGGCCGCATGAGTGGCGCCCCAAGCGCATGAGTTTGGGGGTTTCGGCAGCATGAGTGGGGGATAAGGAGCATTTTGGGGGTGATAAGGCAGATGAAATGGCAAAAACAGGCAGCATGAGTGGGATCAGGGAGCATGAGTTTGGGGGACAAGCAGCCTGGGGGTGATACAGGCAGATGGTGGGTGATACAGGCAGCATGAGTGGTGATACGGCACATAGTGGCGACAAAAGGGATGAGTGGTGGGTACAGGCGCTGGGGGTGGGAAAACCGGGAGATGAGTGGCCCACACAGGGGCAAAGAGTGGTGATACGGCGATGAGTGGTGATTCAGGCAGCAGGGGTGGTGATTAAAGGAAGCATGAGTGGTGGGGAATTGGCAGGGATGAGTGGTTTTACAGGCAGCATGAGTGGTGATAAGGGGCATGAGTGGCGGGAAAAGGCAGCATGGGGGTGGGATACGGGGCATGAATGGGATTTCAGGCAGCTTTAGTGGCGGAACAAGCCGATGAGTGGTGATACCGGCAGATGAGTGGTGATACAGGCGCATGGTGGCGACACGGCCCGCATGAGTGGGTGATACAGGCAGGCATGAGTGGGTGATACAGGGGCCTGAGTGGTTTATTTTTGGCAAACCCTGAGTGGTGTACAGGAGCATGAGTGGGATAAAAGGCGCATGATTTGGGGATACAGGCAGCTTTAGTGGGATACAGGGCCGCATGAGTGGGGGGACACAGCAGCCCTGGTGGGGATACGGAGTGAGTTTGGAACCGGGAGCCGAGTGGTGATACAGGCAGCATGAGTGGTGTCCCGGGCCCGCATGAGTGGGGGGATAACAGCTGAAATGGTGATACAGGCCCGATGAGGGTGTTTAAAAGGGAGAAGGGTGGTGATACAGGGGGGGGAAAGAGTGGCGAACAAGGGAGCAGAGTGGGTGATAAAAGGCAAACATGAGGGTGATAAGCAGCATGGTGGCGACACAGGCGCATGAGTGGTGATTTCAGGCCGATGGGGTGGGATACAGGCAGCATGGTTGGGGGATTCAGGCAGTGAGTTGGGGTCAGGCAGAAGAGTGGTGTTCCGGCCCGCAAGAGTGGTGATAAGGCGTGAGTGGTGAACAGGCAGGGAGGTGGTGTACCCCGTCAGCATGAGTGGTGTAAGGCAGAAGAGTGGTTTATTTTAGGCCGCATGGTGGTGATCAGGAGCAAGAGTGGGGATAAAAGGCCGCATGGTGGTGATATAGGCGCATGAGTGGTGATACAGGCAGCCCTGGTGGTGATAAGGCAAAATGAGTGGTGATATTTGGCGCATGATTTGGGGATTTTCAGGCAGATGAGTGGTGGGTAAAGGCCGCATGAGATGAGGGGGAAAAAAGAGACCGTTTCCTCGTTTTTGGTTGAGGGACTAAACCCCAGTTAACCCCAATCATGGCCCCTTTCCCAAATTAAAAAAATTTTAAAAGTATCTTTTTTTTTTAAATTTTATAAGAGTCAAAAGTGATGGGTGGCGTTTTTTGGGCATTTAAATGTGGGGGCGTTTTTGGGTTTAGTGGGGTGATGGGGGGGGTTGTTGGGTTTAGTGATGATGGGGGGTTGTTGGGGGCAGTGAGTGGGTGGGCGGGGTTTTTGGGTCGTTGGGGTATGGGCGGGGTTTTTGGGTCGTGGAGGGGGGGCGGGGGGGTTTTTGGGTTTTAAATGGGTGTTTTGGGGGGTTTTTTGGGGGCAGTGAGTGATGGGTGGGGTTGGGTTGGGGCAGTGAGTGAGGGGGGGGTTGTTGGGTCAGTGGGGTGATGGGCGGGTTTTTTTGGGGGCAGGAAATGATGGGGGGTTGTTGGGTCAGGGAGTGATGGGGGTTGTTGGAGGTAGTGAAATGATGGGCGGGTTGTTGGGTCAGTTTAGTGATTGGGGGGGGGTTTTTTGGGGGGCAGTGGTGATGGGGGGGGTTGTTTTCGTCAGTGAGTGATTTGGGGGGGGTTGTTGGGTCAGGGGGCGATGGGTAAACCCCAAACACACAACCACAAAAACCACACACACACAAACCCCAAAAACACACCCCCCACACAAAACAAAAACACACATACACGGATTTACACCCCACCCGGTTTAAACTCATCTAATTTTCCTCCCTGGGGCCCCCCTCCCTTTTCCCAAGGGCCCTTTCCTTTCTTTCTATCTCTTTTCCCAATTCTCACTTAATTTTAAAACCCGGGGGAACTTTCCCAAAAACCTCTAACCTTCCCCGCCCCTTTTTAACCCCCCTTACGCCCCTTACAATTTTCCCCAAACCCCCCCTTTAAACTCCCCCTAAATCTCCCCCTTTTTATCTTTCCCCCCCCTTTTTCCTCTCTTCCCCCACCCCCCTTTTTCCCCTCTCTTTTCATCTTCCCCCTTTCCCTTCCCTCCTCCCCCCCTTTCCCCCTCTTTTCCCCCTCTCCCCTCCCCCCTTCTCTCTCTTGTCTTTCTCTTCCTAAATTTTTCTTCCCCTTTTTTCCCTTTTCACTTCCCCCCTTTCCTTCTACCCTTTTCCCCTTTTCTCTCTTCACCCTCTCTTTTTCACTTCTTCTCCCTTCTTTTTTTTCCCCCTCTTTCCTTCTACCCTTTTTTTTTTTTTTTTTTTTTTTTTTTCACCCGGGTTTTTACAAGGGTTTAAAGGGCCCCCTTTATTGACAGCTTTTTTACAGGTTAAAAGGGTTCCCAAATTTATTGGCAAGCAGAGCCGGGTTTCCTAAATAAACTATTTTAAAGCCCTTTTTATTGTTTTTGGAATAAAAGTAGGGGAAAAGGGTGAAGTTGGGGCCATCTGTGGGCCAGCATTTTCATTTGATCAACTGACTTTATCTCGTTGACATCATTATGCTGTACGAATGTGTTCCATACTCTAGTCATCCTGGGTATGTATGATCTCAGATGGAGTGATGTTCTGGAGAAGGGTACAGCCAGAGTGAAGTTGCTGCTTTCTGCCCGTCTTGTGGCATAAAAGCTTGTTTCACGCTATCCTCGAAGTGGATCCAAGTGTGGTATTTTGACAATATTGGCCTTGTACATAACAGTAAGGCCACCCACATCCCTCTTATATTGAAGGCTCTGCTGAAATGACAGATCTATCCAGGATGGGTCCAGGCGAGAGATGAGACGTCTTGCTCTGTTCTCTACTCTGTCAAGCAGTTGCAGATGAGAGGGGGGGGGGCAGGCAAACCAAGAAAGTGGAGCATACTCAAGGTGCGAGCGTACTTACGCCTCGTACAGGATCTTGCAACCCCTACTGTCAAGCAGATGGAAGATACGGCGAAGTGCTGTAAGCTTCCTGGCTGCCTTGTTTGCAAGATTTACAACATGGTTCATGGTTAGTTTGGAGTAAAATTTCACCCCAAGGATATCAACTTCTTCTCCAGGTGCCAACATCCTCCCATTCATCCTTACTACTGCACCAGCATTACCATCATGGTGCCTAGAGACGATCATCATTTGCGTTTTCTCAGGTGCAAATGTTACTTGCCATCTATTTCCCCAAGCTGATATAGCTCTCAGCTGGTGATTGATGTAGCTTAGAGCAGCTGGCATTTCTTCTCTTGGATAAGTGAATGTCAGTGTACAGTCGTCTGCATATGCATGTGATTCTGGGATGAGATGAAGAAGGTCGTTGAAGTAGACATTCCATAACAATGGACCCAGCACGCTTCCTTGTGGAACACTTGCCCCAATAGGATGTCTTGCTGATTCCGTTCCATTGAGAACTACACTTAGAGATCTACCATGAAGGTAGTCACTGAGGAGACATAGCGTAGAGCCTGCAATTCCCAGTGCTTGAAGTTTTGCTAAGAGGCCCTGGTGCCACACCCGGTCGAAAGCGCCAGCAATGTCCAGTGCTACCACACAGCTGACTTTGGATTCATCCAGTGACTGGTGCCACTTAGTGGAGAGGTTTACCAACAGATCAGCAGCAGAGTAACCTTTCCTGAAGCCATATTGACGATCACAAAGTAGTGAGTGGTAGTCAAAAAACTCTGTCATTTGTCTTGAGATTATTGTCTCAAGGATCTTACCAGTGATTGACAGGAGTGACACTGGTCTGTAGTTGCTGATTTCTGCTCTGCTCTTCTTTTTGTGAACAGGGACTACATTCGCCTCTTTCCATAGAGAGGGCCATTTACACTGTACTATGCAGTGCTGAAAGATGCGAGTTAGAGGTGCTGCTAGCTGGTCTGCACATCTCTCTCTCTCACTCTCTCTCTCTCCCCCTCTCTCTCTCCTTCTAACTTCCCTTCTCTCTCTCTCTCTCTCTCTCTTCTCTCTCTCTCTCTCTCTCTCTCTCTCTCTCTCTCTCTCTCTCTCTCTCCTACCTTTCCATTCTCTCTCTCTCTTTGTCTCCCTCTCTCTCTCTCTCTCTCTCTCTCTCTCTCTCTCTCTCTCTCTCTCTCTCTCTCTCTCTCTCTCTCTCTCTCTCTCTCTCTCTCTCTCTCTCTCTCACTAAAAAAAAATGGTGGGGACTTGTAGGAACCAGGGATCAGATGAGAATGGTTCTGGTAGGGAGGAGTGGATGGAGGAGCAGTAGAAAAGAATGGAACAAGAGTGGGAGAGAAAATTAGGAGAGCTTTCTGAAAAAATGGAGAAAGAGCTCTCTGTGAAATTGGAAAAGAAGTTGGAGAGGGAGACCAAGAATTGGGAGGCACAAATCGAAACTGCAGTGGCCAGGATAAGGGTCCTAGAAGTTGAGATAAATAGGCTGAAGTGAGTTACAGGGGCAGCAACCAGACAAGACACAGCATATGAAGCTGAGAGGCTGAACAGGAAGGAGATATGAATTATGCTAAGGTCATATCAGCCTGCCAAGAAGGGCCAAGGAGTGAAAGGGAAGAACAGCTGGGTGCATGGAGAGGGTGATAGGTTGAATGCTGAGTCACAACCATGCTACCAAGAGCCACTGGAGAAATCAAGGGAGAAAATGACCACATACAGACAGGATTCAGAGTCACAGAGGGTGAGGCAATGGGAGGAGGAAAGGGGAAAATCAGTGTTTATCCATGGGCTTCAGGAGAGAGAGGAAAGGACACACACTGAAAGGCGGCAGGAAGAAAGAAAGGAAATTGAGAAAATCGTCATGGAAATAGGTGAAGAAGAGATGGATGAGATTGTAAATTTTCAGAGAATAGGGGGGTACTCGAAGGGGAGAAACCGACAGATCAAGCTGATTCTCAGGACAGAAGCAGTGCAGAACAGGATCCTCCAAGAGAAACTACGGTTGAAATACTCGGAAGAGTACAAGAGGGTTTTCCTAGACAGAAACAGAACACAAACAGAATGACAGCAGCAGAGGGAGAGGACAAAAAAGCGAAAGGAGCTAGGAAAGGAGAGGTCAGTCAGAGCAGAACAGAGCAGCAAGGGCAAGCACACACACAACTATCCTCAGAACCCCACAACCTATCACACCATCCCAACACACACTACAATCCATACCCACAGCTTCCACCCAACACCGAGCAATAGAATCCCACAGTATGCTACCAGGTCTCCCACCCTCACAGGCCCCCCAAACCACAGTGTTGGAAAGGAAACTGAAGGTATGGTAGTCAAACGCTGATCGAATAACAAATAAGTGT
>NC_069404.1:66363295-66375795 GCF_026875155.1 Cherax quadricarinatus
AGGTGACTGATGTACCCAAGTTGGTGACTGATGTACCCAAATAGGTGACTGATGTACCCAAGTTGGTGATTGATGTACCTGAAGAGGTGACTGATGTACCCAAGTTGGTGACTGATGTACCCAAATAGGTGACTGATGTACCCAAGTTGGTAACTGATATACCCAAATAGGTGACTGATGTACCCAAGTTGGTGAGTGATAAACAGAAATTGGTGACTGATATTCTGAAATTGGTAAAGAGAATTTATCTGCTTTTGTATAAATAAATATTTGATATTCGATGTTGTTGTGACGTGTATAGTTGAATCGAACATTTTTCATTAGGAGACCCAGTGTTCCACCCTGCGGTATGCTGCGACCGATTGGTTAGGTTGCGGCAAGTGCTACTTTTCAAACTATCTGTTTGCACTCAGGTGTAAACAGATAAGTGCAAAAGGTTTGTAGTATAGCCAGGGGCAATGGTGTTATGCCCGAACAAAGGTACTGATGATTAACGTCTGTAAATAATCTTGGATTAATCCCGTAACTGAGTACTCTTTCTCTTTTTTCTCCACGACTCTCTACCTCCACCCTCCCCCGACCCACAATCATCTGCTCCCCAACAAACTCCCCCACCCTGCACATTCTCCAACACCTATCCACTCCACCACCCTCCTTCACCACTCTTACAATCACCCTCCCCAACTACCCCCACCACACTCGCCTCCCACGTTCTCCCTACCACACTCCTACTCACCATACCTCCCACTACTCCCACAAAACCTAGGACCCTCCACCCTGTTTAACAATAAAGAATGAGTCAACAAGAGCGGGCAGATTGGTGTGGTTGAGATGGATTATTCAAGTCAGAGTCGAAACGAAAACAAAAAAAATCTCTTATTCACTTCTACCCCCTTATGATGATGAGAGAGGCATGTTTTGTGGTGTTTGTGGTGTTTGTGTGTTTCTCTTGTTCGCGTTTGTGTGTATTTGTGATGCTTGTTCTGGTGGGTTTCTTGAGGATGTTATTTATCTTGCTCTCGTGTTTGTGTATTTGTGAGGCCTGCATTTGTGTATCTGTGGTGTTTGTGAGTCTTTGTAATGACTGTATATGTCTGTGTTTGTTCGTTTGAGAAGCTTATATTTGTTTGTTTATGCAGAGGAGTTTGTGTGGCGTTTGTGAGCTTGATAGCCTTGGGGGACTCATCTACATGTTGTTGCAGGTGTCGATTCACAGCTCCTGGCCCCACCTCTTCACTGGTTGCCACAAGGGCCACTCTCTCCCTGCTCCATGAGCTTTACCATACCTCTTCTTAAAGCTTCGTATGGATCCTGCCTTTACTACATCCCTCTCCAGACTATTCCACTTCCTGACAACTCTGTGACTGAAGAAATACTTCCTAATATTTCTGTGGCTCATCTGAGTTTTCATCTTCCAGCTGTGACACCTAGCTGTTGTGTCACATCTCTGAAACATTATGTCCCTAACCGCTTTCTCTCAGTATTTTATACGTCATTATCATGTCCTCCCTATGCCTCTTGTCCTCCAGTGACGTCAGGTTGAGTTCCCATAACCTCCCTTTATAGGACATACCTCTCAGCTCCGGGACTAGTCTTTGCACTCTCTCTCTAATTTCCTGACGGGCTTAACCAGGTGTGGCTTCCATTCTGGTGCTGCATACTCCAGTATGGGCCTGACGTACAGGCCCATATTGAGTCTTGAACGATTCCTTACTTAGATGTCGAAACGATATTCTCAGGTTTGCCAGGCGCCTATATAATGCAGCAGTTATTTGCTGATGTGGGCCTCAGATGTGCTCGGTATGATGTGTATGTACTCACCTAGTACTCACCTAGTTGAGGTTGCAGGGGTCGAGTCCAAGCTCCTGGCCCCGCCTCTTCACTGGAGGCTACTAGGTCACTCTCCCTGAACCATAAGCTTTATCGTACCTCTGCTTAAAGCTATGTATGGATCCTGCCTCCACTACATCGCTTCCCAAACTATTCCACTTCCTGACTACTCTGTGGCTGAAGAAATACTTCCTAACATCCCTTTGATTCATCTGTGTCTTCAGCTTCCAACTGTGTCCCCGTGTTGCTGTGTCCAGTCTCTGGAACATCCTGTCTTTGTCCACCTTGTCAATTCCTCTCAGTATTTTGTAAGTCGTTATCATGTCCCCCCTATCTCTCCTGTCCTCCAGTGTCGTCAGGTTGATTTCCATTAAGCTCTCCTCATAGGACATACCTCTTAACTCTGGACTAGTCCCTTTTTGCAAACCTTTGCACTCTCTCTAGTTTCTTTACATGCTTGGCTAGGTGTGGGTTCCAAACTGGTGCCGCATACTCCAATATGGGCCTAACGTACACGGTGTACAGGGTCCTGAACGATTCCTCATTAAGATGTCGGAATGCTGTTCTGAGGTTTGCCAGGCGCCCATATGCTGCGGCAGTTATTTGGTTGATGTGCGCTTCAGGAGATGTGCCTGGTGTTATACTCACCCCAAGATCTTTTTCCTTGAGTGATGTTTGTAGTCTCTGGCCCCCTAGACTGTACTCCGTCTGCGGTCTTCTTTGCCCTTCCCCAATCCTCATGACTTTGCACTTGGTGGGATTGAACTCCAGGAGCCAGTTGCTGGACCAGGTCTGCAGCCTGTCCAGATCCCTTTGTATTTCTGCCTGGTCTTCGATCGAATGAACTCTCTCATCAACTTCACGTCATCTGCAAACAGGGACACCCGGAGTTTATTCCTTCCGTCATGTCGTTCACAAATACCAGAAACAGCACTGGTCCTAGGACTGACCCCTGTGGGACCCCGCTGGTCACAGTGCCCCATCTGACACCTCGCCACGTACCATTACTCGCTGCTGCTTCCTGACAAGTATTCCCTGATCCATTGCAGTGCCTTCCCTGTTATCCCTGCTTGGTCCTCCAGTTTTTTGCACTAATCTCTGTGCGGTACTGTGTCAAACGCCTTCTTGCAGTCCAAGAAAATGCAATCCACCCACCCCTCTCTCTCTTGTCTTACTGCTGTCACCATGTCATAGAACTCCAGTAGGTTTGTGACCAGGTTTTCCCATCTCTGAAACCATGTTGGCTGCTGGTATGAGATCATTCCTTTCTAGATGTTCCACCATTCTTCTCCTGACAATCTTTTCCATGATTTTGCATGCTATACATGCCAGTGACACTGGTCTGTAGTTTTAGTGCTTCATGTCTGTCTCCTTTTTTAAAGATTGGACCACATTTGCCGTCTTCCATGCCTCAGGCAATCTCCCTGTTTCGAATAGATTATTGATATTGTTGTTAGGGGTACACATAGCGATTCTGCTCTCTCTCTCAGACCCATGGAAGATGTTTATCTGGCCCTCATTGCCTTGAGGTATCTAGCTCACTCAGAAGCCTCTTCACTTCTTCCTCGGTGTGTGTACTGTATCCAGCACATGGTGGGTGTACCCCACCTCTCCGTCTTTCTGGAGCCCCTTCTGTCTCCTCTGTGAACACTTCTTTGAATCTCTTGTTGGTGTTCCACATACTTCACGGTCATTTCTTGTTTGTCTCTCCTCCTTTCTTCCTTAGCCTGATTACCTGGTCCTTGACGGTTGTGTTCTTCTCTGATGTGGCTGTAACAGCTTCGGGTCAGATTTGGCTTTTTGCTGCTAGTCGTTTTCATATTGACGTTGGGCCTCCCTCTTATCTGTGCATATTCGTTTCTGGCTCTCTGACTGCTCTCCTTATTCTCCTGGTCCTTTGCCTTCTATATTTCTTCCATTCCCTAGCACACTTGGTTTTTGCCTCCTTTGCATCTTTGGTGTAACCATGGGCTCTTCCTGCCTTTTCATATTCCTGTTACCCTTGGGTACAAACCTCTCCTCAGCCTCATTGCACATTGTTTGCACATATTCCATTATCTCATTAACTGCTTCCCTGCCAGCTCTCTGTCCCACTGAACCTCATTCAGGAAGTTCCTCATTCCTGTGTAGTCCCCTTTCCTGTAGTTTGTTTCATTTGTCCTGCCTCTGCTTCCTCCTCCACTTGTAGCTCTACTGTGTATTCGAAGCTCAAAACCACATGATCGCTGGCCCCAAGGGGTCTTTCATATGTGATGTCCTCAATATCTGCACTACTCAAGGTGAATACTAATCCAGTCTTGCTGGTTCATCCTCTCCTCTCTCTCTTGTAGTGTCCCTTACGTGTTGGTACATGAAGTTTTCCAGTACCAACTTCATCATCTTAGCCCTCCATGTATCTTGACCCCCATGTGGGTCCAAGTCTCCCCATTCGATCTCCTTGTGGTTAAAGTCGCCCATGATCAGGAGCTTTGCCCTGCATGCATGAGCTCTTCTCGCCACTGCAGCCAGTGTGTCAACCATCGCTCTATTGCTCTCGTCATACTCTTGCCTTGGCCTCCTGCTGTTCTGTGGTGGGTTATACATCACTGCAATATCACCTTGGGACCACCAGATGAAGCGTTCCCGCTATGTAATCACTTTCTTCTCCGCTGTCTCCTCTCTCCAGCTCATCAAAATTCCATCGGTGTTTGATCAGCAATGCCACTCCCTGTGTTCCTTCTGTCTTTTCTCAGGATCTAGTATCCCACTGGAAAGATGGCATCTGTTATCATACCTGTAAGCTTGGTTTCTGTGATCGCTATGATGTCTGGTGATGCCTCTTTGACTCTTTCGTGCCACTCCTCCCACTTGTTTGTTATTCCATCAGCGATTGTGCACCATACCTTCAGTTTCCTTTCCAACACTGTGGTTTGGGGGCCTGTGAGGGTGGGAGACCTGGTAGCATACTGTGAGATTCTATGGTTGGGGGTTGGGTGGAAGCTGTGGGTATGGATTGTATTGTGTGTTGGGATGGTGTGATAGGTTGTGGGGTTCTGAGGATAGTTGTGTGTGTGCTTGCCCTTGCTGCTCTGTTCTGCTCTGACTGACCTCTGCTGGTTCCATCCTTGTCTCCTTTCCTAGCTCCTTTCGCTTTTTTGTCCTCTCCCTCAGCTGCTGTCTCTCTGTTTGTGTTCTGTCTCTGTCTAGGAACACCTTCTTGTACTCTTCCGAGCTTTTCAACTGTGGTTTCTCTTGGAGGATCCTGTTCCGCACTGTTTCTGTCCTGAGAATCAGCTTGATCGGTCGGTTTCTCCCCTTCAAGTAGCCCCCTATTCTCTGAAAATTTATAATCTCGTCCATCTCTTCTCCCCCTAGTTCCATGATGATTTTCTCAATCTCCTTTCTTTCTTCCTGCCGTCTTTCAGTGTGTGTCCTTTCCTCTCTCTCCCGAAGCCCATGGATAATCACTGATTTTGCCCTTTCCTCCTCCCATTGCCTCTCCCTCTGTGACTCTGGTTCTTGTCTGTATGTGGTCATTTTCTCCCTTGATTTTTCCAGTGGCTCTTGGTAGCATGGTTGTGCCTCAGCATTCGACCTATCTCCCTCTCCATCTGCACCCATCTGCTCTTCCCTTCCACTCCCTGGCCCTTCTTTGCAGGCTGATATGACCTTAGCATAATTCATATCTCCTTCCTTCCTGTTCAGCCTCTCATCTTTGTATGGTGTGTCTTCTCTGGTCACTACCCCTGAGACTTGCTTCAGCCTGTTTACCTCAAATTCTAGGACCTTTACCCTGGCTACTGCAGTTTCGACTTGTGCCTCCCACTTCTTCGTCTCCTTCTCCAACCTCTTTTCCCATTTCGCAGAGAGTTCTTTCTCCATTTTTTTCAGAAAGTTCTCCTAATTTTCTCTCCCATTCTTGCTCTATCCTTTTCAACTGTTCCTCCATCCATTCCTCCCTACCAGTACCATTGTCATCTGATCCCTGATTCCTGCGAGTCCCATTTTTTTTTTTTTTTTTTTTTTAGTGAAAGAGAGAGAGAAAGAGAAAAAGAAAAAGGGGAAAAGAGTGAGAGATAAGGAAAGAGAGAGAGAAGGGGAACCTAGAAGGAGGGGAAAAGAAGGGATAAAGGGGAAGAAAGTGAGAGAGAGGGAAAAGGTAAGAGAGAGGGGGGAGTGACAAGGGAAGAGAGAGAGAGAGAAAAGAAGAGGAAGAGAGAGAGTAAGAGAGGAAGAGAGGAAGAGAGAAGGGAGAGGGAGGAGAGAGGAAGAGATGAAAGAGTGAAGGAAGAGAGAGAGGAAAAGAGAGAGAAAGAGAGAAGATAAGAGAAAGGGGAGAGAAAGAGAGTGAGAAAGAGAGAGAGAGAGAGGAAGAGAGAGGAGAGGAGAGGGAGAGAGATGGGGAAAGGAAGGGTTATAGGGTCACTTCACAGGAAGTGTGTAAAATCCTGTATATAGTGTGTGTGTGTCTGTATGTGTGTGTGTGTATGTGTGTGTGTGTGTGTGTGTGTGTGTGTGTTGTGTGTGTGTGTGTGTGTGTGTGTATGTGTGTATGTGTGTGTGTGTGTGTGTGTGTGTGTGTGTGTGTGTGTGTGTGTGTGTGTGTGTGTGTGCTACAGCTATTCAAGTGTCTAACAGCAGAGGGGTTCTCATCTAGTGTGTGTGCATATGTTTATGTAAACAGTCCTTATTTCCCACGTATGTAGTACATATGTATTGTATAGGTACCTGATCTCTTGGTTCCCACTGTACTGTCTTATGTGTTTAAAATTACATTAAAAAATAAATACACTAGGCTTCGCCTACATGCCGCTACCTCTAAATTCTATTAAATGCCAGTAAATGCTGCTTATTCTAATTCTGATAGCTCGAGGAGAGTGACCCCCAATTCCAGCTAGAGACAGGTACTATTGACCCCATGCAACTCAGACTAGGTGAATATTACTTACGGCTGGCAGTGGAGTAACGTTGCGGGTCTGTCCTGTCCCAGAAGTTGAAGAAGTTTGATGCTTCTCGGTAATTTTTCCACTAACTTCCTGTATGCACTATAGTCTCTAGCTCTTCTAATTTTTTCACTCACTCACTGTATTTACTGACACATCTATACATATCTCTTATCTCCCTGGTCTTGAGTCGCACTTATTCTTCAAAATAGCCCACTGCGTTATTATGGCAACACTATTTAGGCCTGACACAACCGTTCACCCTTCCAACGGCCCCCACTAAACACTCAGCCAGTATTTCCTTTGTTTTCTTTTCTGTGATCACTTATATTTCCTTTTTTCGGGGCTTAAGTGATTATATGCACTCTTATGCGTGCACACGCCTATATCTCACACTCTATTCCTTATGGCACACTCAGAAATTACCACCAAAACACGAGCTCAAACCGCGTGACTCCTCCACGAGTGTGTGTGTGTGTGTGTACTCACCTAGTTGTACTCACCTAGTTGAGGTTGCAGGGGTCGAGTCCAAGCTCCTGGCCCCGCCTCTTCACTGGTCGCTAGTAGGTCACTCTCCCTGAACCATGAGCTTTATCGTACCTCTGCTTAAAGCTATGTATGGATCCTGCCTCCACTACATCGCTTCCCTAACTATTCCACTTCCTGACTACTCTTTGGCTGAAGAAATACTTCCTAACGTCCCTTTGATTCATCTGTGTCTTTAGCTTCCAACTGTGTCCCCGTATTGCTGTGTTCAGTCTCTGGAACATCTTGTCTTTGTCCACCTTGTCAATTCCTCTCAGTATTTTGTAAGTCATTATCATGTCCCCCCTATCTCTCCTGTCCTCCAGTGTCGTCAGGTTGATTTCCCTTAACCTCTCCTCATAGGACATACCTGTGTGTGTGTGTGTGTGTGGTGTGTGTGTGTGTGTGTGTGTGTGTGTTGTGGGGTGTGTGTGTGTGTGTGTGTGTGTGTGTGTGTGAGTGTGTGTGTGTGTGTGTGTGTGTGTGTGTGTGTGTGTGTGTGTGTGAGTGTGTGTGTGGGGTGTGTGTGTGTGTGTGTGGTGTGGGGTGTGTGTGTGTGTGTATGTATGTGTGTGTGTGTGCTTTGTGTGACCGAGTTTTTTGTGTTTCTTAATGTATTTATATGAACAATATTAACATCTACATGTTTCAACATGTTGTCTCTGCTGGAAGTTAGTTTTGTGTTTATGTATACATTTGCGAAATATTTGTCCTTACTTTCTGATTTTTGACGTTCGTGGGTGTCAGATTAGTGAAGTGAGTGTGGTTAGTGAGGTGAGTATGGTTAGTGAGGTGAGTTTGTTTAGTGAATTGAGTGTGATTAGTGAGGTGACTATAGTTAGTGAGGTGAGTATAGTTAGTGAGGTGAGTATGGTTAGTGAGGTGAGCATGGTTAGTAAGGTGAGTATGTTTAGTGATGTGAATGATGTTGGTGAGGTTGAGTGTGGTTAGTGGGTTAACTCTGGTTATTTAAAACTGGTTTGTTTGTGCGTTTGTAGTTGACTGTGGCTGCTGCTGTTTCTAAAATAAAGCAACGTTTCGCTCAGGCTAGAGCGAAACGCTGCCTCAGTGAAGGTTACCTCTGCATATCGCATCATCACACTCAAACATGTCAGCATTACCGATCTACATCCATTTTCAAATCCATGTAATAATATCCTTGCATGGAGTTTCAGGTGTTGAGATCCAGGTATAGAAATCCAAGCACGGAGCATCATGTACTCACTACGAAATAATTCATCCTCATATTAATTCATGAGGTGAAGGATTAATACTGGCGGGGCACACACTATTGCTCCTTATATAAATTAAACTGCTTTATTAATGCCACCTTGTTCATATTTTTTTAAGTCACTTCAAATATTTGCTACACCTCATACAGTGCCGATTTGTATGTATATATATATATATATATATATATATATATATATAATAAAATATATATATATATATAATATATATATAATATAAATAATATATATATATATTATAAATATATATATATAGAAAAGAGAGAGAGAGAGAGAGAGAGAGAGAGAGAAAGAGAGAGAGAGAGAGAGAGAGTAAGCGCCAAGCTGTTCATTAAAACCATATTAGTGCCATTCTATTCGTCTACTTCTTACCCCTTTAAAACCCAATACACTCCCCGTCAGCTTCTGGAACCCAAAGTTTAAACCCCGAAAACAGAAAATAAAAAATTTAAACCTCACAATTAAAATCCTGAACTTCCTTTTTTCTCACACCTCAAATCTAACCCCCTCATACCTCACTTTTAAAAACGGGCAAACCAATCGTTTAAACTCCCCAAAAGCTGCCCTTTGCCTGGAAAAAAGGGGGGGATTATGACTAAATGACAGTGAAGATTCCCCTTGTGTGAGGCCAAAAAACAAGGGATTCTTTATTCCCTTCCCCCCTTGGGTGTCTGCCCGCCCGGGCCCCTCTTTGTTTCTGTCTGCCTCCTCTCTCTCTCTTCCTCTCTCCCTCTCTCTCTCCCCTCCTCTCCGGGAATTTTTTTCCCGGGTTTTTCAAAGTTATTAAAAAAATTTCCCAATTTGGGAGGGGGGAAAGAAAAAAAAGGTTCACCCGCCCTTCTGAAGGGGGTACCCTCTTTGAAGAGATAATTAAAAAAATTTTTTTTCTCTTCAAGAGGGGGGGGGGGATCCCTCCCCCTTTATTTCTTGAGAATTTTTCTACACCTAACTTTTTTTACAAGCTAAGACTTTACCTGTGCTCCCTTTTAAAAGGAAATTTTCATTGTTAATTTAAAAAAACCAAAAAACGGAATTTGGAAAGAAATTGGAGCCATCTCTCTCTCTCCCCCTCTCTCTCACTCTCTCCCCCTCTCCCTCAAAAATCTCTCTCCCCTCCCCTCTCTCTTTTCGCTAACAAATTCTTCTGATTTTTGCCTCTGGGGTATTGTGGGTCATTCATCAATTTTACCAGATTAGCATTAAAAATTTTTTGTAAAAAAAAAGGTTTCATAACTAATTAACTTTGGGTCTAATTTTCCCTTCGCCCTAGGTTAAATAGTCGGCAGAATTTTCCGGGAAATTTTTTTTGTAAATTGGGAAAAGGGGACTGGGGGCAAGGAAAAAAAAATTACAAGATAAATTTTTAAACTTTGGTTTTTACTGGAACTTTTGGAGTGGGGGGTTTCTGGGGGGTGGGGGTGGGTATGTAGATGACAAGTGGGGGTTTGGGGGGGTATGTGGGAGATTGGGGAAAAAGGGGGGGTTTTTGCTGGGGTTTTTTGAGCGGGAAAAGCAGTTCGACCCTTGGGCCCCAATTTAAAATTTGGGTTTTAATCAAAATTTTTTGCATTTGTGGGAAAAATGGGGGGGAAAATTTCCTCCGGGGAACCCTAATCTAATTGGAAAAATAATTTTGGGTTTTGGGAAAGGGGGTTCTTGAAGGGAAAATTTGGTTACGTCCTCTTTTTTTTGGAAAGAGGGTTTTTGAAGAGGGTCCCTTCCCCCGAAAGGAGGTTTTTGAAGAACGTTGGTAAATCTATTTTTGAAAGGAGGTTTTTGGGGAAAATTCCTTTAAAATTCTTCATTGGAAGGGGGTTTTTGAAAAACATTTGTAAGAACCTTCTGTTTTTAAAAGGGTGTTCTTGAAAGAACTTTGGGAAGATTTCCCCGTCTGTTTTTAAAAGAGGTTCTTGGAAAAAACAATTTGGGCCCTTAACACTGGAGTTATAACTTGCTGTACTTTGCGGAAGTTTACTTTTCATTTTTTACGAAAATCAGTTTTAAATTTGCATCGTATTTTTGCCCCCATCTCTTAAAAAACACTGGGCGTTTTTTTCTCATTTTCATTTTTAACGATTTCGTTGCCCTTTTAAAAAAACCCGTTTGGCATTTTTTTTTAAAAAAAAAAGTGACAGTATCTTTAAAAGAGGAGTAGTTTTTTGTCTTGGAAAACCCGATTTGAAGGTTCAAAATGCCAAAATTTTTTGTATTTGAATATTTTCGGTTCTTGACCGTTTAAAAACTTCCGATAAACTTGCTTTTTTGGTCCCCCAAATTATTTTCCCTCTAAATCCCAAAGGGGGGGGATTGCGCCTTTTTGTAGTCTCCTTCCCGCATTTTTATTTTTGAAGCGAAAAGCAAAAATTTAACATCCTTTTGGGGGGCTTTATTTTGTTCGCTGAAACCCCCCCCGGGCGGCCCAAAAAAGGGGATCTTAGTGTTGGTTTACTAAAGTTTTGGTTCGGGCCACAGTTTTTGTTAAAGAAAAAAAAAAAGGGACAATACCCCTTTTAAGATTGCCTTTGCTTCACTCATCTCTCTATCAAAACTCCCCCTATTTTTCTACTACCCCCTTTTTCTACTTCTACTACTTCCCCCTTCCAGCATTAACCTTTTTACCCCAAATTCAATTTCTTTTTTTCCCTTCCTTTTTTTGTCCCGGGCTCTGCCCCCCTCCCTTTAAACACGGTTTTCCTCACCTTCCGTGTGTTAGGGGACTTGTATATGGTCCCAAAACGGGTGAAACGCGTTATAAGATTTCTTCCCTATGTGGGGTTAAAGTGAGTAGAAACCGTTATCCCTGGTAGCTTGGATGGGGGAACTGTGTGGGAAGAAGGAAAAACAATATTTCACGGAAATTTGGGGACTAAAAGGGTTTAAAACTGTTTAGGGAAAAAAAGGTGAAGGGGGGGGAGTGGGTATGGAACGGTGAGAGGATGAGAAACAGCTACTTTGGGTCCAGCTTTTTTAAAATTAGTTTATTACAACTTAATTTGACCCTTTTTTGTGAATAAAATAATTTTTTTTTAAAACCTAAAAAACACTGTAAAAAAATCTACGAGGTTGAGATTTTAAATTGATTAAATAAACATTCAAAAAAAAAGCGAGGAGGAAAATTCGAATGATTGTCCAATTTTTCTTGGGTTAGTAAGATCAAAAATTAAAAAGAAAAATAATTTTAACGTGATCCCCCTCCCCAGAAATAAGAAAAAAGCGAGGAAATAGCCCCTTGCAAAAATTTATTCACAATAGAATTAACTATTAAAAGAAAACCAAAAAAATTTAAACAGAAAGGGTTTGGTCTGATTGAGTGGGGGTTTTCCCCCCCAAACCTCATTAAAATTTATAATATTAACGATGCTTGTGTTTAATGGAAGCGGCCGAGGCACAAGTGGATTTTGTGTCTGGGGTAAACGAGGGTTTAATGACCCAGGACTTTAATTATAGTGTGTCACGTCAGGCTTCCCTCCCAACTCTTCACTGTATGTGTGTGTGCAACCAGGCCCGTGGTCTGGTGGCAAAAGCTCTAGCTTCACACAGTGAAGGGTCTGGGTTCGATTCCCGACTAAGGGTAGAAACATAACATAAGAACATAAGAAAGGAGAAACACTGCAGCAGGCCTGTTGGCCCATACTAGGCAGGTCCTTTACAATTCATCCCACTAACAAACATTTGACCAACCCAATTTTCAATGCTACCCAAGAAATAAGCTCTGATGTGCAAGTCCCACTCAAATCCAACCCCTCCCACTCATGTACTTATCCAACCTAAATTTGATGTGTTTCCTTACACCGGTTGTCCATATTCACCAATCAGTAAAAATGGGTACCTGGGTGTTAGTCGACTGGTGTGGGCCGCATCCTGAGACAAAAAATTGACCTAATTTGCCTAAATGCAAGTCGGAGCTCCTGGCCAAGGCTCTTCGCTGGTCGCTACTAGGTTCACTCTCTCCCTCTCTCTGTCTCTGCTTCAA
>NC_069404.1:66380795-66405795 GCF_026875155.1 Cherax quadricarinatus
AACCCCCGCTTGCAAACAGTAATCCCAGCTCAGGCAGTAAGGCTAGTAGAGGCAGTGATCCCCCTGACCAAGCAGTACTCCAAGCATAGGTACAATCCCCGAATCAAGCAGTAATCCCAGCTCAGGCAGTAATCCCCGCGCCAAGCAGTAATCCCAGCTCAGGTAGTAATCCCCGCACCAAGCAGTAATCCCAGCTCAGGCAGTAAGCCCCTGCCTGGGGAGCGCTACAGTTCTCAGTTAAGTCAGATGTCGTCAGCTTCGATTTTGCCAAAATCCAATTTGGGATTGTGAGAAATCCCTCTGGTGGCTCTTGTGGGTTGTGGGTTGTGGGGGGGGGGTTGTGTGGTGCTAGGTGGGCTGTGGAGAGTTAGAGTGGGATGTGTGATGCTAGAGAGGGTTACGGGATGCTAGGGAGGGTTGTTTGGTGCTAGGGTGGGCTGTGTGATGCTATAATGGGTGCTAGGATGGGTTGTAAAGTGTTAGGGTGGGCTGTGAGGTGCTAAGGTGGGTTATGGGGTGCTAGAATGGGTTCCATGATGCTAGAGTTCTTACGGGGTGCTAGGAAGAGTTACGTGATGCTAGGGTGCGTTGTGGGGTGTTAGGTGGGCCGTGGTATGCTACAGTGAGTTGTGATGCTTGAGTAGGTTGTGGTGCTAGGGTGAGTTGTGCGAAAATGGGTTGTGGTGTTAGGGTGGGTCGCCATGCTAAGGCTGTGGTGCTAGGGAGAATTTTGCAGCTCTCTGGTGGGTCGTGGAGTGCTAGAGTGGGTTGTGGGGTGCTAGGGTGGGTTGTGGGGTGCTAGGGTGGGTTGTGACTAGGGTGTGTCGTTGCGTTAGGGTTGGTTGTGGGGTGCTAGGGTGGATTGTGGGGTGCTAAAATTTGTTGGGTACTAGAATGAGTTGGATGGTAATAGGGAGGTTGTTGGGTTGTGTAATGCTGGGGTTGGTGGTTTAGTTCTAGAGGTGTTAGGGTGGAGAGTGAGGCGCTAGAGAGGTTTCTGGAGTGCTAGAGTGGGTTATGGTACTGGGGTTAGTTATAGGGTGCTAGGGTGGCTTGAGGGTGCTAGGATTGGCACCAACTCTGGTGGTCTGGTGGTTAACGCTCTCGCTTCACATGGTGAGGGCCTGGGTTCGATTCCCAGCCAGAGTAGAAACATTGGACGTGTTTCTTTCCACCTGTTGTCTATGTTCCCCATCAGTAAAATGGGTACCTGGGTGTTAGTCGACTGGTGTGGGTCGCATCCTGGGACACTGACCTAAGGAGGCCTGGTCACAGACCGGGCCGCGGGGGCGTTGACCCCCGGAACTCTCTCCAGATAAACTCTCCAAAAACTAACCGCTGGCACCACCTAACTCCTGATACCATCTAACACCAGGCACCACCTAACCCCTGGCACCACCTAACGCCAGGTACCACCTAACTCCTAGGAACACCTTTTCCCTGGCACCGCCTAATATAAGAACATAAGAAAGGAGACTGCAGCAGGCCTACTGGCAAATGCGAGGCAGGTCCAATTCTTCTACCGGCTTAAGCCAACGCCCTAACCTAGTCAGGTCAGGTCACATTCACTTAAAGAAGGAGCACGGCATCTGACCTAGTAGCACAAGCTAGTCAGGTCCAACTCACACCCCTGGTACCACTTAACCCCAGGAAAACCTAACCCTAGGCATCACCTAACCCCTGGCACCACCTAACTCTTGGCACAACCTAACCAAAGGCACCACCTAACCCCATGCCACCATCTAACCCATGGTACCAGCCAACCCCTGGCACCACCTGAATCCTTGCATCCACTAACCACTAGCATCACCTAACCCCTGGCACCACCTAACCCCTGGCACCATCTAACCCCTGGCACCAACTAACCCCTGGCACCACTTAACCCCTGGAACCACCTAACCCCAGGCACCACCTCATCCCTGACACCACCTAACCCCAGGCACCACCTAACCCCAGGCGCCACCTAACCCCAGGCATCACCTAACCCCTGGCACCACCTAACTCCTGGTACCACCTAACCCCAGGCATCACCTAATCCCTGACACCACCTAACCCCACTCACCACCTAACCCCAGGCACCACCTAACCCCAGGCGCCACCTAACCCCAGGCACCACCTAACCCCTGGCACCACTTAACTCCTGGTACCACCTAACCCCAGGCACCACCTAACTCCTGGTACCACCTAACCCCAGGCATCACCTAATCCCTGACACCACCTAACCCCACTCACCACTTAACGCCAGGTACCACCTAACCCCAGGCACCACCTAACTTCTGGTACCACCTAACCCCAGGCGCCACCTAACTCTTGGTGCCACCTAACCCCAGGCACCACCTAACTCCTGGTACCACCTAATCCCAGGCAGCACCTAATCCCTGACACCACCTAACCCCAGGCACCACCTAACCCCAGGCAGCACCTATCCCCTGGCACCACCTACCCCCTGGTACCACCTAACCCCACCCACCACCTAATCCCTGACACCAGCTAACCCCTGGCACCACCTAACCCCTGGCACCACCTAACCCCTGGCACCACCTAACCCCTGGCACCACCTAACCCCTGGCACCACCTAACCCCTGGCACCACCTAACCCCTGGCACCACCTAACCCCTGGCACCACCTACCCCCTGGTACCACCTAACCCCACCCACCACCTACTCCCTGGCACCACCTAACCCCTGGCACCACCTAACCCCTGTTACCACCTAACCCCTGGCACCACCTAACCCCTGGCACCACCTAACCCCTGGCACCACCTAACCCCTGCACCACCTAAACCCCCTGGTACCACCTAACCCACCGACCACCTACTCCCTGGCACCACCTAACCCCTGGCACCACCTATCCCCTGGAACCACCTAACCCCTGGCACCACCTAACCCCTGGCACCACCTAACCCCTGGCACCACCTACCCCTGGCACCACCTAACCCCTGGCACCACCTAACCCCTGGCACCACCTAACCCCTGCCCCCCAACCCTGGCACCCCTATACATTGTCATTTTCGCCTGATAAATTTTTTGTTTTTTTGAAAGGGGTCATATGTTACCAGTATAAAACGTGAGTTTGACGGAATACACCCTGGGAAATTAAGTTTTTGACACTCAACTTTAACCGTTGAACGTGTTTTAACAGTGGATCTCCCCCCTGTTGAACGCTGTTGAAAAGAGTGGCTCCATGTTGAAAAGCTGTTGAAAAGAGTGGGTTTCCCATGTGAAGTGCTGAAAAAAGTGCTCTCCCATGTTGCACGTGCTGAACAAGTGACTCTCCTGTTAACGTGCTGAAAAAAAAAGATCTCCCATTTTGAACCCCGTTGAACAAGTGATTTTCCCATGTTGAACGCTGTGAACAAGTGACCTCCCATGTTGCACCTCGAACAAATGACTCTCCATTTGAACGCTGCCCCGAAAAGTGACTCTCCCATGTTGCACGCTGTGAACAAGTGATCTCCCCCGTTGAACTGTGAAAAGGGGATTCTCCCATGTTAACGCGCGAACGGGTGATTTCCCCTGTTGAACGCTGCGAAAAAGTGACTCTCCCCCGTTGCCCCGCTGACAAGTGACTCTCCCCCTGTTTTAACGCTGCTGAACGGGTGATTTCCCCCTGTTGACGCTGGAAGGGTGATTCTCCATGTTAACGCTGCTGAACAAGTGTCTCTCCATGTTGACGCTTTTTGGAACAAGTGATTCCCCCTGTTTAACGCTGCTGAAAAGTGATCTCCCCAGTTGCCGCCTAAAAAGTGACTCCCCGGTTGCACGTGCTGAACAAGTGACTCTCCCGTGTTGCGGCTAAAACAAGTGACTCTCCCATGTTGCACGCTCCCGAAACAAGGACTTCCCCCTGTTGCACCTGTGAACAAGTGGGCTTCCATGTTGAACGGTGAAAAAGTGACTTCCGTGTTTTAACGGCTGAACAATGACTTTCCCCGTTGACGCTGCGAACAAGTGGGGCTCTCCGTGTTGACGCTGTGAACAAGTGCTTCCCGGGGAACGCTCGAACAAGTGACTTCCCTGTTGCCCCTCCCGAAAAAGTGACTCTCCCATTTGAGCTGCTGAACAAATGCTCTCCCCTGTTTTCGCTGCTGAAAAAGTGACCCTCCCGTGTTGAAAAGCTGCTGAACAAGTGACTCTCCCTGTTGAAAGCCCCGTGAACAAGTGACTCTCCCTGTTTCCCCTGCTGAACAAGTGGGCTCTCCGTTGAAACCCGCTGAACAAATGACTCCCAAAGTTAAAAGCTGCTGAACAAGTGACTTCCTGTTGCCCGTGTGAACAAATGACTCTCCCGGTTTTCACGTGCCCGAACAGGGCTCTCCCTTTGACGCTCTGAACAAGTGACTCTCCCCCTGTTGAACGCGCTGAAAAAGTGACTCTCCCAGTTGCAGCTGCTGAACAAGGCTCTCCTGTGACGCTTTCTGAACAAAGGGCTCTCCCCCTTTGCACGCTGCTGAACAAAATGCTCTCCCATGTTGCACCTGTGAAAAGTGACCTCCCCTGTTGACGCTGCTGCAAGTGACTCTCCATGTTGACCTGCTGAAAAGTGACTCTCCCATGTTGCACTGCTGAACAAGTGACTCTCCCTGTTGCACGCTGCTGAAAATGATCTCCCCTGTTTTCCGCTTTTAACAAGTGACTCTCCCTGTTGCACGCTGCTGAACAAGGGGTTCCCTGTTAAAAGTGCTGAACAATGCTCCCCCTGTTGCACCTGGAACAAGTGATTTCCCTGGTTTACGCTGCTGAAAAGGACTCTCCCATGTTGACGCTGCTGAAAAGTGACTCTCCCATGTTTACCCTTGCTGAACAAGTGACTCTCCCCTTTTCACGGGAACAAATGACTCCCCAGTTGCCGCGCTGAACAAATGACTCTCCCAGTTCACGCTGCTGAACAAAGGCTCTCCCCCGTTGAACGCCCGCTGAACAAATGACTCTCCCATGTTAAAGCTGCTGAACAAGTGACTCCCATGTGCCCCTCTGAACAAGTGACTTCCCATGTTTACGCTGCCTGAACAAGGACTCTCCCTTTGCAGCTGCGAAACAAGGGCTCTCCCTGTTGAACGCGCTGAAAAAGTGACTCTCCCATGTTGCACGCTCTAACAAATGATCTCCCAGTTGACCTGCTGAACAAATGACTTCCCCTGTTTAAGCTGCTGAACAAGTTTCCCGTTGACGCTGCTGAACAAGTATCTCCCCTTTTGCACCTCTGAACAAGTGACTCTCCCGTTGCACGTGCTGAACAAATGCTCTCCATGTTGACGCTGTGAACAAGTGATCTCCTGTTGACGCTGCTGAACAAGGACCTCCCCGTTGCCCCCTGTAACAATGCTCTCCCTGTTGACGCGTGCAAGGGCTCTCCCTGTTGACGCTGGAACAATGAAAATCCCTGTTGACGCTGTGAACAAATGCTTCCCCTTTTTTGACGCTGCTGAACAAGTGACTCTCCCTGTTGACGTGCTGAACAAGTGATCCCCCCATGTTGCACGGGTTTTCAAGTGACTCTCCGTGTTGCCGCTGCTGAACAAGGACTCTCCCATGTTGAAGCTGTTTAACAAGTGACTTCCCTGTTGCACGCCGTGAAAAAAGGGGCTCTCCCATGTTTTCAAAGCTGCTGAAAAAGTGATTCCCAGGGTTTCACGCTGTGAACAAGTGATTCCCCTGTTGCACGCTGTAAAAAGTGACTCTCCTTGTTGCACGCTGCCCGAACAAGGGGTCTCCCATGTTTTCACGCGTGAACAAATGACCCCTCCCCTGTTGAACGCCCCGCGAACAAAATGGGCTCTCCCATGTTGCAACCCGCGAACAAGTGGCTCTCCCTTTTGCAAAACCGTGCTTTAAAGTGACTCTCCCCTGTTTTCACGCTGGGGAATCTGTTTCATTTTTGTAGTAATACAGTGTAAATCTTAAGAGGAATGAGAAAACCGGTGAATTCAATATCTTCTTTAAATTTGAATTATTAGAGGAAAAAAAAGTTACTCGGGGGGTTGCATATTAGTCCTTTTTCATCTTATTATCTGCTTCACCCTTAAATATCTACTTCATTTTTATTTTATTACTTCATCCCCATTCAAATTTCTTCATTTCCCATTCATCTTTTCTTCGTTTTTTCTTCCCACTTCTCCTATTTATCTACTTCATCTTATTCATCTACAACCCGTCAGTAAAATTAACATGCCCTTTCCTTTTCAGTACATTCATGCCTTACACTGTCACGTACTTAAAACATGCCTTTTCACGTCACGTACTTTAATGGGCCCTTAAAACTGTCCCCTTTCTTATACATGCCTTAAAACTGTCAAATACTTTTCATGCCTTATACTGTCACGTACTTATACATTTTATACTGTAAAGTACTTATACATGCCTTTCACTGTCACGTACTTTTTACATGCCCTTTCACTTTCACGTACTTAAAACATGCCCTTTTGTCACGTACTTATACATGCCTTTAAAAACTGTTACGTACCCTTTTACATCCTTATAAATTTTTTGTTTTTATACATGCCCTTTTTAAGTCACGTTAATTAAAACCCTCCCTTTTTCTGTCACGAAATTTTAATGCCTTACAAATGTCACGACTTATTCATGCCCTTTTAAATTCCCCCCGACTATTTCATCCTTACACTGTCACGTACTTATACATGCCCTTAAAACTGTCACGTACTTATACAAGGGCCTTTTTACCCGTCACTTTTCTTTTAAATGCCTTTTTTGTCAAAGTACTTATACTTTCCTTACACTGTCAAATACTTATACATGCCTTACATGGCCCCGTAATTTTACAGGGCCCTTTTTCGTCCCCACTTATACATGCCTTACACGTCAGTTTCTTATACATGCCTTACACATGTTCCCTACTTATAAAATGCCTTTTTACTGTCCCCGTATTTTACATGCCTTTAAAAAATCCGTACTTTTACATTTCCTTACACGGGCAGAAAATTTTTACAAAGCCCCCCCCCTTTACGTCACGTACTTAAAACATGCCTTTACTGTCACGTATTTTAATGCCTTACCCCGGAGAAATTTACTGCCTTACCTTTTCAAGTCTTTTTCATCCCTTTTACTGTAAAGTTTCTATACATGCCTTACACTGCAAGTAAATTATAAACCTTAAAACTGTCCGGGACTTATTCATGCCTTTTACTGTCACGTACTTTATACATGCCTTACAAAGGGCACGTACTTTTTACATGCCTTACACTGGCACGTATTAACAAGCCTTTACTGTCACCCAAATTATACTTTCCCTTTTTTGTCACGTACTTATATATGCCTTACAATGTCAGTACTTATACATGCCTTTTCACTGTTTAGTATTTACATGCCTTAAACGTCACGTACTTTTACAAGCCTTAAAAACTGTCACGTACTTATAAAATGCCCTTTCACCCGCACCCTACTTATACAGCCCTTTTACTGTCACGTTCTTATACATTGGGTTACACTGTCCCCGGTTTCTTATACATGCCTTATACTTCAGTACTTATTTCATGCCTTTTTCGTCACGTACTTATAAAAGCCTTATACTTTTCCCGTTCTTAAAATTCCCTTTCACGTCACGTACTTATACCCTGCCCTTTCACTGTCACGTAATTAAACATGCCTTACCTGTCACGTAAATTTTTTATGCCCTTTCATGTCACGTACTTATACTGCCTTTACACTTTTCCGTACTTTTACATGCCTTTCCCTGTAAAGTATTATTTCATGCCCTTTAAATGTTTACGTAGTAAAACAATTTTCCTTTCTCTGTCACGTTTCTTAAACATGCCTTACACGTAACCCCAAATTTTACATTCCTTACACTGTTGTACGTATACATGCCTTTCTCTGTCCCCGTACTTATACATGCCTTTCACTGTAACGTACTTATACATGCCCCTTAAAACTTTTCCCCGTACTTATACAAAGCCTTTACTGCCGTACTTTTTCAAGCCTTACACGTTTACTACTTATACTGCCCTTTCACTGTACTTAAATTATACTTGCCCTTATACGGCCCCGTACTTATACATGCCTTACACTGTCACGTACTTATACATGCCTTACACTGTCACGTACTTATACATGCCTTATACTGTCACGTACTTATACATGCCTTACACTGTCACGTACTTATACATGCCTTCCCCTGTCCCCGTAAATTATACATGCCTTACACTGTCACGTACTTATACATGCCTTACACTGTCACGTACTTATACATGCCTTACACTGTCACGTACTTATACATGCCTTATACTGTCACGTACTTATACATTTAAAAAAACCACCATGCCTTACACTGTCACGTAAATTAACATGCCTTACACTGTTCCCCGTACTTATCAAGCCCTTTCCCTGTCACGTATTTTGGGGGGGGGGGGGGGGGGGGGGGGGGGGGGGGGGGGGGCTTATACACCTTACCTTTTTCCCCGTACTTAACATGCCCTTTCACTGTACGTACTTATACATCCTTAATTAAATTTCCAAAAGTTAAAATTAAAACATGCCTTACCTGTCCGTACTTTTAATCCTTACACTGTCACGTTTTTATAAAATGCCCTTTTAAATGTCACGTACTTTACATGAATTAGAAAAAATGTTCCCACTTTTTTACGCCTTTTCACTTTCACGTCTTATACATGCCCTTTTTCTGTCCCTTCTTATACATGCCTTACAATGTTTTACGTCTTATACATGCCTTACCCCTGTCAACCCTAAATTATACATTCCTTTAAAAACTTTTTCACGTAACCCTTTTTAAAGCCTTATAAATGTCACGTTACTTTTACTTGCCCTTTCACGGGCCCTACTTATACATGCCTTACATGTAAGTAAATTTTAAATTTCCTTATATTTTAAAGTACTTTTACAAAGGGCCCTTTCACTGTCCTACTTATATATGCCTTAAACGTCAGTACTTATACAAACCTTACATGTCACGTACTTATACAGCCCTTTCACTGCAGTAAATTATACATGCCTTACACTTCACGTACTTATACATGCCTTTCACTGTCACGTATTTTTTACATGCCTTACACTGTCCGACTTATACTTTCCTTACACTGTCACGTACTTATCATGCCCCTTTTAAATTTTTCCCCGTAAATTATACATGCCTTTAAAAGCTGCACTACTTATACATCCTTATACTTTAGTACCCTTTTAAAATGCTTATTTCTGTCACGGGCTTTACATGCCTTAAAAAACTGTCCCCGTACTTATACATGCCCTTTTTACTGTCACGTTCTTATACAACCCTTTTACTGGGCACGTACTTATAATTTCCTTTCATTGTCACGTAAATTATACTGCCTTTAAAACTGTCAAGTTCTTATTTCATGCCTTTCACTGTCACGTACTTATACATGCCTTTTTACTGTCAAAGTACTTTACATGCCTTACAAATGTTTACGACTTATACATTTCCTTATACTGTCCGTACTTTATACATGTTATACTGTCAGTAATTATTTCAAAGCCTTTTTACTGTCCCTTTCTTTTACATTTAAAACTGTACGTCTTATACATGTTACACTGTCACGTACTTATACATGCCTTATAAATTCAAGTAACCCTTTTTACATGCTTATACTGTCACGTACTTATACTTTTCCCTTTCCCCGTCACGTTTTATTTCAGGGCCCTTTCACTTAAAGTACTTTTAAAATGGGCCCTTTTTAATGTCCCCGTTCTTATTCTTTCCCTTTCACTGTCAGTACGTATTCATGCCCTTTCTCTGTCAGTAAATTATACATGCCTTACACTGTAAAGTACTTAAACATTTCCTTACCTGTCACGTACTTTATACATCCCTTTCACTGTCCCCGTACTTACATTTCCTTAACTTCCCGTCAAGTTTCTTATAATCCTTATACTGTTTACGTACTTTTAAATGCCTTACACTGTCAGTTTCTTATACATGCCTTACACTGCCCCGTACTTATACAAACCTTAAAAACTGTCCCTACTTTTACATGCCTTAAATTTTCACGTACTTATACATGCCTTTTTACGCCCCCGTACTTATAATGCCTTATACTGTCACGTACTTTTACATGCCTTACACTGTCCCCGACTTATACTGCCCTTTCACTGTCCCGTACTTAAACATGCCCCTTTCACTGTCACCCTACTTATACATGGGCCCTTTCAAATGTCACGTTCTTATACTGCCTTACACTGTAAAGTATTATACAAGCCCTTTCACCGTTTTAGTACTTATACCCTGCCCTTTCACTGTTTACGTAAATTATACATGCCCTTAATGTTAAAGTACTTATACAACCTTAACTGTTTACGTAACCTTTTTACATGCCTTACATGTACCAAATTTAATTTCATTTCCTTACCCTGTCCCCGTACTTATACCCTTCCTTACAAATGTCACTCCTTTTTTTTACATGCCTTACTGTTTACTACTTAAACATGCCTTATACGTACTACTTTTACATGGGCCCTTTCACTGGGCACGTTTCTTTTACCTTGCCCAAAACCCCTTTTGTACTTATACAAGCTTTTCCTGTCCGTACTTTTTACATACCTTACACTGTCACGAAATTAACATGCCTTT
This sequence comes from Cherax quadricarinatus, assembly GCF_026875155.1. Classification (NCBI taxonomy): domain Eukaryota; kingdom Metazoa; phylum Arthropoda; class Malacostraca; order Decapoda; family Parastacidae; genus Cherax; species Cherax quadricarinatus. The sequence goes on from NC_069404.1 coordinate 66,391,353, forward strand.
CACGTCCCCGTACTTATACATGCCTTACACGTCAAAGTACTTATACATGCCTTACACTGCAAAGTAATTATACATGCCTTACACTGTAAAATACTTATACATGCCTTATCCGTCCCCGTAAATTATTTCATGCCTTACACTGTCACGTACTTATAAATGCCTTATAATGTCACTTTTTTACATGCCTTACACTGTCCGTATTTTCATGCCTTACACCCGTAAGAAATTTTTACCTTTCCTTACACTGTCACGTATTTACATGGGCCCTTTTCTGGCCGTTTCTTTTACTGCCTTTTACTGTCACTTATTATACATGCCTTTTACTTTTCACCCTACTTATACATGCCTTTAAAACTGTCAAGTACTTATTTCATGCCTTATACTGTCACGTAAACCCTTTTACAAGCCTTATAAATTTTCAAAGTTTTTTTACAGGGCCCTTTTTAAATGTCCGTACTTATACATGCCTTATACTGTCACGTACTTATACATGCCTTACAATTTTTCACGTAATTTTAAAATCCTTTTACTGTTTACGTTCTTTACATTTCCTTATAAATGTCCCCCCGTACTTTTTACTTTCCTTACACGTCACGTACTTATACATGGCCTTATACTGTCACTTTCTTTTACATGCCTTTTTCGGGCAGTACTTATACTTTCCCTTTTACTGTCCCCTACTTATAAATGCCCTTAAAAACTGTCCCCGTAAATTAACATGCCTTTCAATGTCACGTACTTACATGCCTTACCGTCACGTAGTTAAAACATGCCCTTTCAGTGTAAAGTACTTATAATTTCCCTTTCACTGTCCCCGTACTTATATATGCCTTACCCCTGTCACGTAGTTATAATGCCTTAAAAGTGGCAAGAGGGTTATACATGCCTTACAGTGTAAGTAATTTTAAATGCCCCTTTTTGGATCACGTACTTTTTTATGCCCTTTCACTCACCCAAATTATAATGCCTTTCTCTGTAAGTACTTTACAAGTCAAAACGGGCCCCGTAAATTATAAAATGCCTTACATGAAAGTACTCATTTAAAAGGGCCCTTTTTCTCCTTTCTTATAAATGCCTTTTCACTTTTACGTATTATACATGCCTTACACTGGGCACTAATTTTCCCGCCTTTTTAAATGTAACGTACTTTTTTACATGCCTTTTCACGTCACGAATTTTTACATGCCTTATACTGTCAAGTACTTATACAGGGCCCTTTTTCTTCACTAACTTATACATGCCCTTTAAAAAAAGTACTTTTACATGCGTTAAACTGTCAGTACTTTTAAATTTTACTGCACGTAATTTTACATTTCCTTATACTGTCACGTAATTAAACATGGGCCCTTTCACTGTCAGTACTTTTACAAAAGGGCCTTTCACTGTTTACGTTTTCTTATACATGCCCTTTTACTGAAGACTTATACAAAGCCTTACACTGTCACGTAAATTTTTACATGCCCTTAAAATTTTCAAGTACTTATGCATGGGCCCTTTTATGTCCGTACTTTTTCCTGCCCATACTGTCACGTACTTATTCATTTCCTTACACTGTCACGTAATTATATAAGCCCTTAAAATTGGGACGTACTTATACATGCCCTTTCACTGTCAGTTACTTAAAACATGCCTTAAAACGTCAAAGTAAATTTTTACAGGACCCTTTATTTCATAAATTTCAGGGAAAAGGGGGCCATTACGGGGGTTGAAGGTTTGGGCCCCGAGCGTGTTCTGTAAGATAACCCGAAACGCGCACTGTCTGGGAGCTGAGTATGTGTGGGTGTGGGGTTTTTGTTTGTGGGTACTCACCTAATTTACCACCTAAAAGGGGGCTGCAGGGGTCGAGACTCAGGGTTGGCCCCCCCTCTTCAATGTCCGCTACTAAAAGGGCCCCCCTCTAACCCGCCCCCATGAGCCCTTTTTCATAAACTCGTCTTGAAACTTTTGTTAAAAATTTTTCCCGCCTCCACTACATCGCTTGCCAGAATTTTCCCCTTTTCCCAAAATACTCAAAGAAAAAAAAAGAAATACTTCCCTTTTCACCCCCGACTCATCTGATCTTCAAATTCCAATTTTGACCCCTTGTTTTGTGTCCCATCTCTGGAACATTTCCGGTTTTCTGTCCCCTTTTTTATTCAACGCAGTTTTTTTTATGTCGTTTTCACGTCTCCCCTGAAACCCCCTGTCCTCCAGTGTCGTCCCAAAACCCCATTTCCCTTAACCTTTCTTCTAGGACATGCCCCCTTTGGGTTGGAAAAAACCTTGTTTGGAAAAACCCTTTTCACTTTTCTCTAATTTCTTGACGTGTATTTACCGGGGGGGGGGTTCCAAAAATGGTTTGGGGACTCCCCGTAAGGGGCCTTTACTTTCAGAGTGTATAATGTCTTGAACGATTTCCTTTTTGAGGGTTTCCCAAAAGTGTCTAAAGGTTTTTCCAAGCGCCATATGCCGCAGCGTTATTTGGGTTTAAAGGTGCTTCGGCCCATGTAAATCGGTATGTACTCATCCTAGGTTTTTCCCTTGAGTGAGTTTTTTCAGCCTTTTACCTCCCAGATATACTCTGTTTTGCGGTCTTCTTTTCCCTTCCAATCTTCTTTACTTTGCATTTGGCGGGGGTTAAAAAACTAGGAGCCCCGTTTCCCGGGGCCACGCATCCAGCCTTTTCCATTTTCCCTTTGTAAATTTGTCTGGTCCCCGTTCCCGATTTTAAATTCTCCCCATTTAAAATTTACATCATCGGGAAACCGGGACACTTTTGAGTTTTATTCCCCTTTCCCCCATGTCGTTCACATATACCAAGAAGAGCACAGGTTCCAGGGGCTGACCCCTGGGGGAACCCCCCTTTCCGGGCACCGGGCCCCCCGTGATAATCATCAAGGACCTTTACTCGCTTTGTCCCCGTTAGGTTATTTTGATCCATTGCAGGCCCCTTTCCCGTTAAGTGCCCGTTCCCTTGCTTTGTACTAATTCCCTTTTGGGGAACTGTGGGCGAAGGCCCCTTTTTGCAGTTCCAAAAAAATGCCCAAAAACTCACCCCCCTCTCTTATTTCTTACTTTAGTTACCTTTTCATGAAAATCTAGTAGGGTTTTTGTGACACAGGATTTGCCTTCCTTTAACCCTTTCTGGCTTCGTTTAAAAATCTTGTTCCGTTCCCCGGTGTCCCCACTTTTCCTCCCAAAAATCTTTTCCAAGATTTTGCTTTCTATACAGGTCCGTGCAAAGGTCTATAAATTTTTGTGCTTCATTTCTGTCTCCCTTCTTAAAGGGGGACTACTTTTGCCCCTTTTTCCATACTTTAGGGAGTTTGGCCCCTTTCAAAGGGGAATTTTTGAAATTTTGGTTTGTTGGGCCCCCTAGTGTCCCCTTTCTCCCCCTCTAAGGACCCCAGGAGAGATGTTGTCCCGTCTCACCACCTTTGAGGTATCAAGGTCACTTAGGAGCTTCTCCACCTCCTCCTCAGTTGTGTGTAATTCTTGCAACACATGTTGGAATATCCCTTGTTGATGTACCCCACTGTTTTGTCTTCCCAGTGTGTGTGTGTGTGTGTGTATGTGTGTGTATGTGTGTACTCACCTAGTTCTCACCTAGTTGAGGTTGCGGGTGTCGAGTCCGAGCTCCTGGCCCCGCCTCTTCACTGATCGCTACTAGGTCACTCTCCCTGAGCCTTGAGCTTTATCATACCTCTGCTTAAAGCTATGTATGGATCCTGCCTCCACTACATCGCTTCCCAAACTATTCCACTTACTGACTACTCTGTGGCTGAAGAAATACTTCCTAACATCCCTGTGATTCATCTGTGTCTTCAGCTTCCAACTGTGTCCCCTTGTTACTGTGTCCAATCTCTGGAACATCCTGTCTTTGTCCACCTTGTCAATTCCTCTCAGTATTTTGTATGTCGTTATCATGTCCCCCCTATCTCTCCTGTCCTCCAGTGTCGTCAGGTTGATTTCCCTTAACCTCTCCTCGTAGGACATACCTCTTAGCTCTGGGACTAGTCTTGTTGCAAACCTTTGCACTTTCTCTAGTTTCTTCACGTGCTTGGCTAGGTGTGGGTTCCAAACTGGTGCCGCATACTCCAATATGGGCCTAACGTACACGGTGTACAGGGTCCTGAATGATTCCTTATTAAGATGTCGGAATGCTGTTCTGAGGTTTGCTAGGCGCCCATATGCTGCAGCAGTTATTTGGTTGATGTGCGCTTCAGGAGATGTGCCTGGTGTTATACTCACCCCAAGATCTTTTTCCTTGAGTGAGGCTTGTAGTCTCTGGCCCCCTAGACTGTACTCCGTCTGCGGTCTTCTTTGCCCTTACCCAATCTTCATGACTTTGCACTTGGTGGGATTGAACTCCAGGAGCCAATTGCTGGACCAGGTCTGCAGCCTGTCCAGATCCCTTTGTAGTTGCCTGGTCTTCGATCGAGTGAATTCTTCTCATCAACTTCAAATCATCTGCAAACAGGGACACCTCAGAGTCTATTCCTTCCGTCATGTCGTTCACAAATACCAGAAACAGCACTGGTCCTAGGACTGACCCCTGTGGGACCCCGCTGGTCACAGGTGCCCACTCTGACACCTCGCCACGTACCATGACTCTCTGCTGTCTTCCTGACAAGTATTTCCTGATCCATTGTAGTGCCTTCCCTGTTATCCTGCTTGGTCCTCCAGTTTTTGCACCAATCTCTTGTGTGGAACTGTGTCAAACGCCTTCTTGCAGTCCAAGAATATGCAATCCACCCACCCCTCTCTCTCTTGTCTTACTGCTGTCACCATGTCATAGAACTCCAGTAGGTTTGTGACACAGGATTTCCCGTCCCTGAAACCATGTTGGCTGCTATTGATGAGATCGTTCCTTTCTAGGTGTTCCACCACTCTTCTCCTGATAATCTTCTCCATGATTTTGCATACTATACATGTCAGTGACACTGGTCTGTAGTTTAAATACCCCATGTTCGTGGTTACATTAATATGTATACTATTTGTGGAGACTGTACACCAAACGGGGAGTAGAATGAAATTAGCTCTGAGGCGCCCACACCATCGTATGTCCTCGCAACATGAAGCAAGCCTAGGTCGCTAGGCTCAAGTTGTTTGTAAGACTGTATGGTCTAGTGGGTTAGAGCGTCGTTAGTTTTCGCTCACCATGAGGCGGGCTAAAATAACACGGGTTCGATCCTCCGGCTAGTAGCAGTGTTGACATTATATATATATATATATATATATATATATATATATATATATATATATATATATATATATATATATATATATATGTGTGTGTGTGTGTATGTGTGTGTACGTACATACATATATACATATGTATGTATATACGTACGTGTATAGTTAGATATCTTATGACATTCATATTTCTCATTCTCCTCCTCCCCTGTTTCTTTCCTCAGTCACCTGTGTATATATTTCTCTTGCCACCGCTCTGGGACGATGGAGATATCTTCTTAAAAATTCCATTTCTCCTGTGTATGGGATAGGTTGTTTTGAGAGATGGCATTTTCCTTCCTGGCACGCTGGAAGGAAACCCTTGAAGCTGCCGTAGCTGTTGAACCCTTGCTGGTATGACTGACAATATTGTCATTTCCCTACTGAAGTCTCCCAGCTCAGACTGGCACACCTCAACACCTTGTGTGAGCATTATCCCGCGTGATGGAATATGACCAAGGAAACAAAGTTAGTTTTTGTTCACGCTTTTCAAGTATTATATAGAATAGGGTAGCAGCTACATGTGACCTCGTCTTCATTCTCATCGCCTCACCTCTGGCACTATAAAATGCTCCTTACTCAAGCGCTATTTTCACACGACTCAAAACTATGAAGCTGAACACTTCTCCAAGCTGAGGAACTGTCTCAAGCAACATCAAGTTTGACGGCCTGATCACAACATCTTTACCTCTCCACTGCCTCAGCTGCCTCGACCGTTGTATTTCACTTAGTCTTATGAACATCAGAAAATGAACAGAGAAGGGATGGCTAAAGCTCTCGCTTCACACGGTGAGGGTCTGGGTTCGATTCCCAGCAAGGATAAAAACTTTGGACTTGTTTCCTTACACCTGTTGTTTATGTTCACCTATCAGTAAATGGGTACCTGGGTGTTAGTCAACTGGAATTGGTCGCATCCTGGGACAAAACTGATCTAATATGCCGGAAATGCGCTGCATAACAAACGGATTTCTATATAGTAGTATGTCGTTGATGTCAGCTAGGATTGTATACCTAGTATATTTACTTATAGAAATAAAGATATTATTATATTATTGTTATTATTATTATTATTATTATTATTATTATTATTATTATTATTATTATTATTATTATTATAACTCACATGTACACAGACAACGGCTCGATACCCCGTCCACTCTTCTATTTATTCATCTAGTTGTATATTCAGGTGTGATTTGTAGCTCCTGGCCCATTACTGTCACCACACACACCTATTACAGTTACCACACACACCCATTACTGTCACCACACACTCATTACTGTCAGCACACATACCCATTACTGTCAGCACACATACCCATTACTGTCAGCACACATATCCATTACTCTAACCATACAAACCCATTAGTCACCACACACCCATTACTGTCACCGTACACCAATTACTGTCACCAAACATACCCATTACTCTAACCATACACGCCCATTAGTCACCATACACACCTATTGCAGTCACCACACACACCCATTAGTCACCACACACACCCATTACTGTCACCACACATACAAATTTAACCATGCACACCCATTGTCACCATACACACCCATTACAGTCACCACACACATACACATTACTGTCACCACACACACCCATTACAGTCACCACACACACCCATTTCTGTCACCACACACCAATTACTGTCACTACAAACACCCATTACTGTCACCACACACACCCATTACAGTCACCACACACACCCATTTCTGTCACCACACACCCATTACAGTCACCACACACACCCACTACTGTCACCACACACACCCACTACTGACACCACATACACCCACTACTGTCACCACACACACACCCACTACTGTCACCACACACACATCCACTACTGTCACCACACACCAGTGACAATCACCATATATAATTTACAGTCACCACATACGCATTAATTACAGTCACCACACTCACACATCAGGCACCACATTCACACATCAAAGTCACTGCACCCATTCATCACAATCACTATATCTACACATCACAGTCACCACACCAACACATCACAGAAAACATATGCTGCCGTCACAACCACCAGTGTCATTCAGTCCCACTCGATGTTAACCAAACTCTTCCAGTATTAACCAAACTCTTCCAGTATTAACCAAACTCTTCCAGTATTAACCAAACTCTTCCAGTATTAACCAAACTCTTCCAGTATTAACCAAACTCTTCCAGTGTTAACCCAACTCTCCCAGTGTTAACCAAACCCTCCCAGTGTTAAACAAACCCTCCCAGTGTTAAAAAAAACTCCCAATGTTAACCAAACCCTCTCAGTGCTAAATGAACCCTCCCAGTGTTAAACAAATCCTCCCAGTGTTAAACAAACCCTCCCAGTGTTAAACAAACCCTCCCAGTGTTAAACAAACCCTCCCAGTGTTAAACAAACCCTCCCAGTGTTAAACAAACCCTCCCAGTGTTAAACAAACCCTCCCAGTGTTAAATAAACCCTCCCAGTGTTAAATAAACCCTCCCAGTGTTAAATAAACCCTCCCAGTGTTAAACCCTCCCAGTGTTAAATAAACCCTCCCAGTGTTAAATAAACCCTCCCAGTGTTAAATAAACCCTCCCAGTGTTAAATAAACCCTCCCAGTGTTAAATAAACCCTCCCAGTGTTAAATAAACCCTCCCAGTGTTAAATAAACCCTCCCAGTTAAAGCTAACTGAAGTCTTTAGTCTTCAAATTCAACAGTGTGGTTCTGTAAATTATCTCCTTCAGTCCTTTCGTCTCTCACGAGTGAACAGTGAATTGTTGAAGGTTACTACTAGAGCGCTGCTCGTTGCCGCCACCTGCAGTGTGCAACGCTGCTGGTGACAGAGCGGCCCAGGCGTGCGGAATTGCAGTGTGAAGTGCGTGTAGTGTGTGTGTGTGTGTGTTTGTGTGTGTGTGTGTGCGTGTGTGTGAGTGTACTCACCTAATTGTGGTTGCAGGGGTTAATTCATAGCACCTCTCCCCGCCTCTTCACTGGCCGCTACTAGGTCCACTCTCTCCCTTCTCCAATAGCTTTATCATACCTCTTCTTAAAGCTATGTATGGATCCTGCCTCCACTACATCACTCTCCCGACTGTTCCACTTCCTGACAACTCTATGACTGAAGAAATATTTCCTAACATCCATGTGACTTGTCTGAGTTTTCAACTTCTAATTGTGACCCCTTTTTGCTGTGTCACATCTCTGAAACATCGTGTCCCTATCCACTTTGTCATTTCCTCTCAGTATTATATATGTTATTATCATGTCCCTCCTGTCCTCCAGTGTTGTCAGGGTGTGTATATGTGTGTGTGTGGGACTTTGCTTACAGAAAGCCAGCAAGGATTTAAGGAAGGTAAAACTTGACCCCTCTAGGGTCAGTTCTAGGGCCATCATTGTTTTTAACATACCAAAAATAACTGCCAGAGGGAACTGACTCGCATATCATTATTTGCTGATGACAGGTTTCGGATAGACCTGGACAAACTGGAATAATGGTTAGACAAATGGTTGTTGGAGTTTAACCCTAGGAAGTGTGGATCGTGAAAATTGTGGATAGAAAGAGAGGCAGCCAGAAACGGAACACAGCCTGACAGGCAAGCAACTACAAGGAGAAAGATTTTGGAGAGAATATCACACCTGACTCATACAACACCCTGACTCATACAACACCCTGACTCATACAACACCCTGACTCATACAACACCCTGACTCATACAACACCCTGACTCATACAACACCCTGACTCATACAACACCCTGACTCATACAACACCCTGACTCATACAACACCCTGACTCATACAACACCCTGACTCATACAACACCCTGACTCATACAACACCCTGACCCACACAACACCCTGACTCATACAACACCCTGACCCACACAACACCCTGACTCATACAACACCCTGACCCACACAACACTCCCCTCACCCACACAACACTCTCACTCTCTCAATACTCTCACTCACACAACGCAGAGTAAAGTCCGAGCACTACGTGAAAACTCCTGTCCCACAAGGCCAGTACTAGTCTCCCATCTTGTTCCTCATCCCGATAATCAGACATAGACAAGGATTGTCAGCCACAGCACCGTGTCTCCTTTGCAGATGACACCCGAATCTGCATACAGTGTCTTCATTGCAGACACTGCAAGGCTCCAGGCTGACATCAACCAAATCTTTCAGTGGGCTGCAGAAAACAATATGAAGTTCAACGATGAGACATTTCAATTACTCAATATGTAAACATGAGGAAATTAAAATCTTCATCAGAGTACAAAACAAATTTCGGCCACAAAATAGAGCGAAACACACAACGTCAAAGACCTGGAGTGATTATGTCGAGGAGCTCACCTTCAAGGACCATAACAATTTTGTTATCAATCGCATCTGCTAGAAAAAATGACATTGGATAATAGACCCTTCAAAACGAGGGAGGCCAAGCCCATGATGACACTCTTCAGTCACGTGTTCTATCTAGGCTGGAATAATTTCTGCACTCTAACAGCACCTTCAAGTCAGTGAAATTGCCACCTAGAAAATGTACAGAGAACTTTCACGGCGCGCATAACGGAGATAAAACACCTCAATTACAGGGAGCGCTTGAAGGTTTCTAAACCTGTATTCCCTTGAACGCAGGAGGAGATATACATGATTATATACACCAGGAAAATCCTAGAGGGACTAGTACCGAACTTGCACTACTAAATCACTCACAACTAAAGCACAAAGACTTGGCAGACGATTCACCATCCCCAATGAAAAGCAGGGGTGTACACAATCACGTAAAGAGACCATACAATAAGTGTCAGGGGGCCCTTGACTGTTCACTGCCTCCCAGCACTCATAAGGGATACCAACAACCCCAGGCAGTCCTTCAAGCTGCACTGGACAAGCACCTTCAAAGTCAGTTCCTGATCAGCGGGCTGTGGCCGTACGTTGGTTTGCGTGCACCAGCAGCATCTGCCTGGTTGATCAGGCGCGAATCCACCAGAGGCCTGGTCACAGACCGGGCCGCGGGCGTTTGACCCCCGAAACTCCCTCCTCCATGTAACTCCATTAAACACATCACCCTTCACGTACACAACACCCTCACTCACACCAACACCCCTCACCTCACACAACAACCCTCTACTCACACAATACCCACGACTCACCACAACATCTCATCCACCAATATCTCATCAATAATTCCGAGAAGTTACACGCTTTACCTACAGTGAGCCTAATTGCCAGAGATCGGACACGATTTAGCCGGACGGAGGTCAAGCTTTTTGTCCCCCAGTTTTGGTCATACTCTGTTACTGAGAAGTTTCACTTGCTCTGCACGATCGAAGCATCTCATCTGCTTGTCTACAGATTTATTTCCTCCACATTGATTTTAATAATCCAATAACCCCCACAAAGAAGTTTTAGGCGCGTAATCAGTACAATGCCATAACCTACGGTAAAATTACGGTCCCGAACGAAAAGTTCGGAGCATTCTCTTAAATATATGATTATTTTAGCATCACGCCCAACAGATACTAAGCCTTGTATGACCTACACACAAGTAGCAATTGCTCTGATGCTGACTTGGAGGTGTATAACAGAATACCGAGAAAAGATGTGGTTTTATAAGATAGAGTTTAGAAGCCCACTAAGAAGTCCTTCGATACCGAAAAAGTTGACTTATATGAGATCAAGAACCGATACAGAAAGTCTTCATTAAAGTTGGTTTTTACAGTGAATTTGAATTCGTTCCATTTCTTCAAATAATAGTCAATTCTCGTCTTCTTTTTACGTAACAAGTTTCAAGATATTAAGAGGTAAGAGAGTGAAACGAAGGTCGAAGATCTCGAAGGTATGGACGTAGTCACCCTTACTGGGGTTCCTGTGTTTTACATTACCGATTAAATTCAGAGCATACACAATCCGCAGCGGGATAATATTTAACAGTTCTGTTGCAATAACTGGCGAAGTAAAATTTCCTGTAGACTTATCATAGGCTTTGAAAACGATGTCTTGAAGATCTATCCAATGCCATTGTGGAGAACTCTTAAACAGAATATGTTGCAATTCCGTATTGAATATGTGAATAGGGAGGAAGGCTCGCAAAGACATGCTTGGAAGAGTTTACCAACAGCTCCTCTCGCTGAGCAGCAGCAGCAGCGCGCAGAAGCAGCAGCAACAGCAGCAGCGGCGGCAGAAGCAGCAGCAACAGCAGCATTTCTGAACGCTCAGACGATGCTATCTTGACCGCTCGCGTAAGCATTCAAATTAATGTAAAAGGAATAATAAGACACAATACTGTGCTGGAACAACTTGCTAAAAACCAACACTTAGGGTAAGAACCTTTTTACTATCCAGTGTTGTGACTGGACAATGGACTGACCGAAACGTCGTCTTAAAGCATTTTTTGGCGAATACATTAAATACATAATCACCAAGACGAGTCAAAGCAACTGGGAATGTCATAAAATATTCAGATGCATATTAACCAAATCCTGGAGCAGCGTCAGCCAGAGGTACAGAGTCAGACCGATCGTTGAGGCACTCTGACGGAGACAAACTCATGTCCTTTATACTAGAAGGGTAGGGTGCCCAGGGTAACCAATTTAATGGTGATAGTACCAGGGTGGTACCATCAAAGATTATTGCAAAGATTATTGGTGCAACAAAGCAAAGATTGTTGGTACAACACTGGGATCCATGTCTAATGCAGTGGACGAAGACATTCTCGACTGATAAGGTATATTTTTGGAGAGAGAGAGAGAGAGAGAGAGAGAGAGAGAGAGAGAGAGAGAGAGAGAGAGAGAGAGAGAGAGAGAGAGAGAGTAAGTGCGTGTGTGCTTGCACGCTTGTTTGTTTGTCCTCATAATACATTAACGCATTTCCTGTAGTCTTAAGCTTGAATTAAAAACGAGATGGTAAGTTTCACTGAGATACTGCTGAATATCGTACAAAAAAAAGGCTTTAAGACAAACTAGTCTTCATGAAAGTGGGGAAAAAATATTTAATTTCTCAAGTATAAACATTGAAAATTTCTAAAAAAAAAAAAAAACATACTGCTTTTTTAATTATAAATCTGAAAGTTCCCGAAATTACTAACGCCACACACTCACACACACACACTCAGACACATCACACACACACACTACGATAGTGGCACACACTCACACACACACTCACACACACCACACCACACACACACACCACACACACACACACAACACACTCACACACACACACTACACACAACACTCACAACACACACTCACACACACACACTTCACACTCACACACACACACACACACACACAGACACACACATACACACACACACACACACAACAACACTACAAGCACTCACACACTCACACACACACACAACACTCACACCACACACACTCACACACACACACTCACACACACACACACACTCACACACACATCACTCAACTAACACACACACTCACACACACACACTCCAGACACACACACACACGAACTCACAAACTCACACACACTACACTCACACCACACACTCACACAGTACACTAAACCCACATTGAAAAAAAACTGTCACACTGACAATTACATACACACACACACACACACACACACACACTCACACACACACACTCACAAACCCTCACACACACACACACAAACACACACAATGCACACACACTACACAAACATACACACACTACCACACACACAAACACACACACACACCAAACTCCACACACACAAACACACACACACACTCACACTCACCAAACCACACACACAAAACACACAACACACCACATACACACACACACACACACAACACACACTCACACACACACAAACACACAACACACACACAACACAAAGTTCACACTACACCCACACACAACACAAGCTCACACACACGCACAAACACACACACACACACATACACACACATACACACACACACATACACACACACACAACTTACCCACACCACACACACTCACACACACATACACACACATACTCACACACACACACACACACTACTACACAAAACACATACACACAACACAAACACACAATTCCACATCCCACACTCACACACACACAAACACACACACACACACAAACATACACTCACATACACACACACACACACACTACACACCATACACACACTACACCACACATACTCACACAACACACACATACACACACACACACACACACACATACATACACACACAATACACACACACACACACACACACATACACACACACACACACACACACACACACACAACCAAACACCCACACACACACACACCACACACACAGAACAAGCACTTGAAGCTTAGTAACACACGCTAACACACACCCACATACACACACATACACACACATACACACACACACATACACACACACACACAACACACACATACACACACAACACACACACACACACACACACACACATCACAATCACACACACACACACACACACCACACACACACAAAGGAACAAGCCTTGTAAGCTGTAGTACACCTGCAAACACCACACAACAAAGATTTCACACCGTCCTGTGAACTGACCATCTGAACCTTCTTCCTCTCCCCCCCTCCCTATCCTAGTAGAGACCTATCTCTACCTTTCCTCAATCTTTACCTATTTATCTCTCTTTACCTATCACTCCTCAACCTATCTCACTCCTCTCTTTTTTCTCCCTCTCCCATCTCTCCCTCTAACATCTCTTACCTCTAACCAAAACTCCCCCCTTCTAACATCACTCCCCCTCTAAACATCTCGTCCCCTCCCATTATCGTCGCCCCTCTCCCTTCCCCATCTCTCTCCCCCCTTCCCTCCCTCTCCCCCTATCCTCTCTCCCCTCTCACTCTTCCATCTCCCCCCTCTTCCCCCCATCCCACATCTCTCTCCCCTCTCTCTCCCCCTCACTTTGCCTCTCTTTCTCTCTCCCCTCCCTCTCTCCCACTCTCATCTCACCTCCCTCTCTCTCTCTCTCTCTCTCTCTCTCTCCCTCTCTCCCTCCTCTCTCCTCTCTCTCTCTCTCTCCTCATCCTCTCCTCTCCTCACTCTCTCCTCTCATCTCTCTCTCTCTCTCTCTTGCTCTCTCTCTTCCCCATTTCCCTGGCTAACTCTCCCCTCCCTACCCTTCCCTTTCACTCTCTCCCCCCCTCTCTCTCTCACCTCTCCCTCCTCCCCTCTCAGTCCCCTCTCCC
>NC_069404.1:66415795-66420795 GCF_026875155.1 Cherax quadricarinatus
AACCCCTCCCACCACCACCACCACCACCACTACCACTATCAACACCACCACCCCCAACCACCCCCACCACCACCACCACCACTACCCCCTCCCCCACCACCACCCCCACCACCCAACCACCACCATCATCACCACTACCCCCACCACCATCCCCTCCACCACGACTACCACGACTACCACCACCACCACCACCACCACCACCACCACCACCACCAACCCCCACCCCCCATCACCACCACCAAACCCCCACCACCACCACCCCACCACCACCACCATCACCACCACCACCACTACCACCACCATCATGACCACAATCACTACCACCAGCACTACCCCCCAACACCACTACCACCAACACCACCCCAATCACAACCGCTACCACAACCACCACCGCCATCACCATCACACTCCATCACAACCACCACCACCATCACCACCACGATCATCATCACCACCGCCACCACCACCACCCACCCCCCACCACCACCACCACCCCACCCCACCACCACCACCACCAACCAAATAGCACCACATCACCACCACCACCCCCACCACCACTACCACCACTACCACCACCACTATTACCACTGCCCCCACCACTACCACCCCCACAACCACCACCCAACCACCACCACAACACACAACACCACAACCACACCACCATACCACCACCACCACTATTACCACCCAACCTTCACCACCACCAAACTACCACCACCACCACCACCACAACTACCACCACAACTACCACCACCACCAACCACCCACCACCACCACCACCGCCACCACCTACCACCACACCACCACCGCCCACCACCACACCACCATCACCACCACCCACACACCACCACAACCACCACCACAACCACCACCACCACCACCACCCCACCACAGCTACCTCCAACCTCTTCTTATGTCTATCTTGTTCCCAAAGGTTTGAATTATTTGTACGTTATTACTGCGCTTCTCCGTCGATGTGGGATAACTTACCGTCTTCACCGAATTACTTTGTTTACTGTTTGTTATCCCTGCGATAACTTTGCAATGTTTCTTTGTCTTGACTAGAAACTTTCTACACATACGTACGTGTTGCAATTGAGCAGTGTAGCTCTGATGGACGACTTTAGAGGCAGTGTAGCTCTGATGGACGACTTTAGAGCAGTGTAGCTCTGAGTGGACGACTTTAGAGGCAGTGTAGCTCTGATGGACGACTTTAGAGGCAGTGTAGCTCTGTGGACGACTTTTAGAAGCAGTGTAGCTCTGATGGACGACTTTAGACGCAGTGTAGCTCTGATGGACGACTTAGAGGCAGTGTAGCTCTGTTGGACGACTTTAGAGGCAGTGTAGCTCTGATGGACGACTTTAGAGGCAGTGTAGCTCTGATGGACGACTTTAGACGCAGTGTAGCTCTGTTGGACGACTTTAGAGGCAGTGTAGCTCTGATGGACGACTTTAGAGGCAGTGTAGCTCTGATGGACGACTTTAGACGCAGTGTAGCTCTGTTGGACGACTTTAGAGGCAGTGTAGCTCTGATGGACGACTTTAGACGCAGTGTAGCTCTGATGGACGACTTTAGAGGCAGTGTAGCTCTGTTGGACGACTTTAGAGGCAGTGTAGCTCTGATGGACGACTTTAGAGGCAGTGTAGCTTCGATGGACGACTTTAGACGCAGTGTAGCTCTGTTGGACGACTTTAGAGGCAGTGTAGCTCTGATGGACGACTTTAGACGCAGTGTAGCTCTGTTGGACGACTTTAGAGGCAGTGTAGCTCTGATGGACGACTTTAGAAGCAGTGTAGCTTGATGGACGACTTTAGACGCAGTGTAGCTCTGTTGGACGACTTTAGAGGCAGTGTAGCTCTGATGGACGACTTTAGAAGCAGTGTAGCTCTGATGGACGACTTTAGACGCAGTGTAGCTCTGTTGGACGACTTTAGAGGCAGTGTAGCTCTGATGGACGACTTTAAGCAGTGTAGCTGTGGACGACTTAGGACCAGGTAGCTTTGGACGACTTTAGAGGCAGTGTAGCTCTGATGGACGACTTTAGACGCAGTGTAGCTCTGTTGGACGACTTTAGAGGCAGTGTAGCTCTGATGGACGACTTTAGAAGCAGTGTAGCTCTGATGGACGACTTTAGACGCAGTGTAGCTCTGTTGGACGACCTTTAGAGGCAGTGTAGCTCTGATGGACGACTTTAGAAGCAGTGTAGCTCTGATGGACGACTTTAGACGCATGTTGTAGCTCTGTTGGACGACTTTAGAGGCAGTGTAGCTCTGATGGACGACTTTAGAAGCAGTGTAGCTCTGATGGACGACTTTAGACGCAGTGTAGCTCTGTTGGATGACTTTAGAGGGCAGTGTAGCTCTGATGGACGACTTTAGAGCAGTGTAGCTCTGATGGACGACTTTAGAGGCAGTGTAGGTCTATGGACGACTTTAGAGGGCAGTGTAGGTCGATGGACGACTTAAGGCAGTGTAGCCTGATGACGACTTTAAGGCAATGTAGCTCTGATTGACGACTTGTAGAGGCAGTGAGCTCTGTGGACGACTTTAGGGCAGTGTAGCTCGATGGCGACTTTAGAAGGCAGGTAGCTCTGAGGAACGACTTTTTAGGCATGTAGCTCTGATGCGACTTAGAAGCAGTAGTCGATGGGACTTTAGAGGCGAGTGTTAGCTCTGATGGACGACTTTAGAGTCAGTGTAGTCTGATGGATGACTCAGAGGCTAGTGTAACTCTGCGAGACGAACTTAGAGCAGTGTAGCACTGAGTGGGGACGACTTAAGAGGCAGTGTAGCTCTCTGGACGCTTTAGAGGGGGTGAAGAGGTTGAATAGTTTTAAAAATAGCATTTAGAATGTGGGGAAAGTTTTGTGGTTAGGAGGGTGGTGCCGAGGAAAAGAGGAGAATTGTGGAATTTAAGAAGTAAAGGGTGTGATAAAAGAGAAAAAGTTAGCTATGAGAGGTTTTACGATCAAAGGGGGCTTTAAAAAAAGAGTAGAGTATATGGAGAGAAAAGAAAGGGGAAGAGAGTGGTGAAGGGGTGTAAAAGGAAGCAGTGATGTGGGAGAGGAATGTAAAGAAAATTTTTAAGAAAAAAGAAAAAAATTTTGGAGGAGTTAAACAATTAAGAAAGCCTAGAAACGAATGCATTTGTCAGTTAAAAACAGAGTAGGGGAGTTAGTAGATGGGGGAGATGGAGGTTTTGGGTAGATGGCGAGAATATTTTGAGGAACTTTTAAATGTCGACGAAGAAAGGGAAGCGGTAATTTCATGCACTGGCCAGGGAGGTATACCATCTTTTAGGAGTGAAGAAGAACTGGATGTGAGTGTGGGGGAGGTGCGTGAGGCATTACTTAGAATGAAAGGGGGTAAAGCAGCTGGAACTGACGAGATCATGACATAAATGTTAAAAGCAGGGGAGGATATAGTGTTGGAGTGGTTGGTAGTTTTGTTTAATAAATGTATGAAAGAGGGGAAGGTACCTAGGGATTGGCAGAGTGTATGTATAGTCCCTTTATATAAAGGGAAGGGGGACAAAAGAGATTGCAAAAATTATAGAAGAATGAGTTTACTGAATATACCAGGAAAAGTGTACGGTAGGGTTATAATTGAATGAATTAGGGGTAAGACAGAATGCAGGATTGCGGATGAGCAAGGAGGTTTCAGAGTGGGTAGGGGATGTGTAGATCAAGTGTTTACATTGAAGCATATATGTGAACAGTATTTAGATAAAGGGAGGAAAGTTTTTATTACATTTATGGATTTAGAAAAGGCATATGATAGAGTGGATAGGGGAGCAATGTGGCAGATGTTGCAAGTATATGGAACAGGTGGTAAGTTACTAAAATGCTGTAAAGTGTTTTTATGAGGATAGTGAGGCTCAGGTTAGGGTGTACTCACCTAGTTGTACTCGCCTAGTTGAGGTTGCAGGGGTCGAGTCATAGCTCCTGGCCCCGCCTCTTCACTGGTCGTGTAGAAGAGAGGGAGACTACTTCCCAGTAGGTCTTAGACAGGGATGTGTAATGTCACCATGGTTGTTTAATATATTTATAGATGGGGTTGTAAAAGAAGTAAATGCTAGGGTGTTCAGGAGGGGGGTGGGATTAAATTATGGGGAATTAAATACAAAATGAGAATTGACACAGTTGCTTTTTGCTGATGATACTGTGCTTATGGGAGATTCTAAAGAAAAATTGCAAAGGTTAGTGGATGAGTTTGGGAGAGTGTGTAAAGGTAGAAAGTTGAAAGTGAACATAAAGAAGAGTAAGGTGATGAGGGTATCAAATGATTTAGATAAAGAAAAAATTGATATCAAATTGGGGAGGAGGAGTATGGAAGAAGTGAATGTTTTCAGATACTTGGGAGTTGACGTGTCGGCGGATGGTTTTATGAAGGATGAGGTTAATCATAAAATTTTGATGAGGGAAAAAAGGTGAGTGGTGCGTTGAGGTATATGTGGAGACAAAAAAAAAGCTAAACTATGGAGGCAAAGAAGCGAATGTATGATAGTATAGTAGTACCAACACTCTATAGGGTTTTGAAGCTTGGGTTGTGAATGCAGCACGAAGAGGCGGATGGGGGCAGTGGAGATTCCTGTCTAAGGCAATGTGTGGTGTAAATATTATGCAGAAAATTCGGAGTGTGGAAATTAGGAGAAGGTGTGGAGTTAATAAAAGTATTAGTCAGAGGGCTGAAGAGGGTTTGTTGAAGTGGTTTGGTCATTTAGAGAGAATGGCTCAAAGTAGAATGACATGGAGAGCGTATAAATCTGTAGGGGAAGGAAGGCGGGGTAGGGGTCGTCCTCGAAAAGGTTGGAAGGAAGGGGTAAGGGAGGTTTTAGTAGGCGAGGGGCTTTGACTTCGATCAGGCGTGCATGAGCGTGTTCGATAGGAGTGAATGGAGACGAATGGTATTTGGGACCTGACGATCTGTTGGAGTGTGAGCAGGGTAATATTTAGTGAAGGGATTCCATTTCCGGACTTGAGTCCTGGAAATGGGAAGTA
>NC_069404.1:66425795-66438295 GCF_026875155.1 Cherax quadricarinatus
CCGTGCATTTGCTGGGGCTGAATCCTAGTAACAGCTTAAATGACCAATCATGCAGTTTGTCCAGATTCATTTGTAGTCTTTCTTTGTCCTTTTCGGTTTTCATTCTCCTCATTAATTTTTCATAATCAATCAGTAGGGATACATCTGACCCAATTCCATCTGGTATGTAATTCACTTAAACCAGAAACAGCACTGGTCCTAATAATGATCCTTGCGGATCCCCGCTTGTTACTCTTCCTCATTCGGGCATCTCTTCTCGGACAAAAACTCAATGATTCCTTTCCCTTAGGTATTTGTTGCTTAACTTGAGTACCTTCGCTGTCATGTACGACTGCACCTCTAGGCTTTGTCCTAGTTCTTATGTGGGATACAGTACCAAAAGCCTCCATGAAATCCAAGAAAATGCAACCTACCCATCCCTCTCTTTCGCTGCTGTCCTATTTCTGTTACTTTGTCATAAAACTCAAATAGGTATATAAGACAAGATTTGACATCTCTGTATTAGTTCTGATTAATTTTTTATGAGGGCAGTTCTTCCCAAGTGTTCTGTCACCCTCATTGTGATTATCTTCTTTTACTGTTGTCATTCTCCTGATGTGGCTGTAGTGATAATTTAGCTCTGGTTGTCGCTGCAGTATTGTTCTCAAATTCTCAGTCTCTCTCCTCACCCTGTCACATTAATTTCTGTTTTTTCTTCTCATTTGTCTGCTCATGTCTGTCCTTCACCTTTTATAGCTCTTCTACATTCTTGTAGTTTTCCTCTCTGCTTTTCTGGATGAACCATTGCTCTCTCTTTGTCTTTCGCATTTTCTCTTCTTGTTCCGGCTACGAAGTTCTCCTCTGCCTTCCGGCGCTTTCCAGCTAGGTGCTCCATTATCTCATTCATTGGCATTATTTTCATTTTCTCATTGCACTGTATTCACAAATTCTCTTATTCTTTGAAAGTTCCCACTTCTAAATTTCTCACGCCCTCTGCCTGCCAGTCTTTCCACAATGTTTAGGTCAAGAAAGTATTCGATATTCTAAACTGTTTGGTCACTAGCGTATAGGGGCTCTTTCACTCTATTTCACCATTGTCAGATGTACTAGATATAGTCTTGTTGGCTCATTCTCTCTCTCTTTCTCTCTCTCTCTCTCTCTCTCTCTCTCTCCTTCCCCTCTCTCTCTCTCTCCTCTCTCTCTCTCTCTCTCTCTCTCTCTCTCTCTCTCTCTCTCTCTCTCTCTCTCTCTTATCGTATACTTTACATGCTGTCACATAAAATTTTCTCTAACTACCTTCATCATCTTAGCCCTTCACATTCCCAGTCCCCCATGTAAGTCTCAACTCTCCCAGTCTGTTTCATTGTAGCTGATATCTGCCGTGATTAGTAGACTGGCTTTAGCCCTAGACTGCTTCTGTGTCAACCGTTGCTTTGTAGTTGTCTTCATACCCAGTTTCAGTCTCTTACTGTTTGGTGACAGGTTGTTCATCACTGCAACTACTGCTGTGGATCCTCCAGCCTTCACTGTACTCAGTATGTAGTCATTTAGAAAAATAGACAGTAACGCAGCGTAATGCGAGCCTTCTGTATCAAGTTACACACGTACTTCCTCAGCTGCTATTTCTCACCTGTCCCGATCTAGGTATACACGGTGATCTTGTATACCTGGAGGGTATTTCGGGGGTCAACGCCCCTGCGGCCGTGACCAGGCCTCTCGGTAGATCAACACTTGATCAACCAGGCTGTTACTGCTGGTCGCACGCAAACCGAGATACGAACCATAGCCCGTTTGGTCTTGACTGTAGATGCCTGTCTAGCTCCTTAAAGAAAGCCACGGGTCTATTGGTAATCCCTCTCATGTATGCTGGGAGGCACTTAATCAGTCTTGGGCCCCTGACATTTATTGTGTTATCTCTTACCGTACTCATAGATCCCCAGTTTTTTAATGGGGGAATGTTGCACCGGCTGTCGAATCTTTTGCGTTCGTATAGAAGAATTTCCGTGTGCAGGTTTGGGACTAGTCCCTCTAAGATTTTCCGAGTGTATATTATCATGTGTCTTTCTCGCCTGCGTTCCAAGGTGTACAGGTCAAGAGACTTCAACTGTTCCCAGTAATTTAGGTGTTTTATTGTACTTATACGTGCAGTGAAAGTTCTCTATATTCTCCATGTCTGCAATTTCACCTTCCTGTTAGTGTACAGCCCTAATTTTGAAGATGTTGTGGATACATTGTTGTGATCTTTGAAAGTAAGATTATCTGACATTATCCCAGGTCCTTCACATTAGTTTTTCGCTCTGTTGCGTAGTTGGAATTTGATTTATACTCCAATCCAGTTTTTATTTCCCCGAGTTTTCCAAAGTGGAGTAATTAAAATTGAAATTGAACTTCATATTGCTTTCTGAGGCCCATTTAAAGACTTGGTTAATGACCCTTTGGAGATTTGCTGCAGTGTCCTCAATGGATGACACTGTTATGCAAATTCTGGTATCATCAGCAAAGAAGGACACGATGCTGTGGCTCACATCTCTGTCTATGTCAGATATGAAGATGAGGAAAAGGATGGAAGCGACTACTGAATCGCATGGAACATAACTTTTCACTGTAGCCAACTCTGACTTTACTGTCTACTATTACTCTTTGTGTTCCACATGTTAGGAGGTTATAGATCCATCTATCAGCTTTTCCTGTTATTCCTTTTTCACGCATTTGGTGCGCTATTACACCATGATCTAACTGGTCGAAGGGATTCAAAACGTTTGTATATACTACATCTGGATTTTGTTTGTCCTCTGGTGCATCCAAGACCATGTCGTAGTGGTGTAGTAGTTGTGAGAGGCAGGAGCGAGCTGCTTTAAATCCATGCTGCCCTTGATTGTGCAATTGTTGGGTAGCCAAGTGGTTGGTGATCTTGTTTTTAGAACCCTTTCAAAGAATTTTATGTTAGACGTTTGTGCTATCGGTCTGTAATTCTTTGCAATTGCTTTATTGCTGACCAGGGAAGTGGAAACTATCGACCTTAAGCTAAATGACTCTTACAGGAACCAGGAGAGGCAGGAGGAGCTTAAAGCTATTAGTGAAATTGAAAGAAATTCAAAATATTTCTTTTCATATGCCAAAAACAAGGCAAATACCACATCTAGTATCGGGCCCTTACTCAGACAGGATGGGACTTACACAGATGACAACAAGGAAATGAGTGAAATATTGAAATCCCAGTACGAATCTGTGTTTAGTGAACCACTAATCGGTCTGAGGATCGACGACCCAAATGATTTCTTCATGAATGAGCCTCAAAACTCCATAAATGTATGCCAGATTTCCGACATTACCCTAACTCCGATAGATTCGAAAAAAGCCATTGACGACATGCCTATGCACTCAGCCCCGGGCCCAGACTCGTGGAACTCTGTTTTCATTAAGAACTGCAAGAAACCCCTCTCGCGTGCCCTAAGTACACTATGGAGGAGGAGCTTGGACATGGGTGAAATTCCACAGTCACTTAAAACAACGGATATAGCCCCACTCCATAAAGGTGGCAGCAAAGCATTAGCTAAGAACTATAGACCAATAGCTCTGACGTCCCACATCATAAAAATCTTTGAAAGAGTGCTAAGAAGCAGGATTGCAAATCACCTGGATTCCCAAAATCTGCACAATCCAGGGCAACATGGGTTCAGGGCAGGTCGCTCCTGCCTCTCACAACTACTGGATCACTATGACATGGCCTTGGATGCACTGGAAGAAAATCAGAATGCAGATGTAATATACACAGACTTTGCAAAAGCATTTGACAGATGCGATCATGGCGTAATAGCCCATAAAATACGTTCTAAAGGAATAACTGGGAAAGTGGGGAGATGGATCTTCAACTTCCTAACAAAATCGAACACAAAGAATAGTGGTCAACAGAGTAAATCGGAGGCTGCCATAGTGAAGAGCTCTGTTCCACAAGGCACAGTACTCGCCCCCATCTTATTCCTTATCCTCATATCAGACATAAACAGAGATGTACACCACAGCACCGTATCATCCTTTGCGGATGATACTAGATCTGCATGAGGCTGTCATCTGCTGAGGACGCGGTTAACCTCCAAGAAGATATAAAACAAAGTTTTCCAGTGGGCAACGGTAAACAATATGATGTTCAATGAGGACAAATTCCAACTACTCCGTTATGGAAAACTGGAGGAGATAATAACTAGAACAGAGTATACTACTGACTCCGGCCATACAATAGAGCGGAAAAATAATGTAAGGGACCTGGGAGTAGTAATGTCTGAGGATCTCACTTTCAAGGATCACAACAGTGCCACGATCGCTCGTGCAAAGAAAATGATAGGATGGATTAATGAGAACTTTCAAAACGAGGATGCCAAGCCCATGATGATCCTTTTCAAATCACTTTTTCCCTTCTATGCTGGAATGACTGCTGTACATTAACATCTCCATTCAAGCAGGGAAATCGCAGATCTAGAGAGTGTACAGAGATCCTTTACTGCACGTATAAGTTCTGTCAAGCACCTTAACTACTGGGAACGCTTGGAAGCACTTGATTTGTACTCGTTGGAACGCAGGAGGGAGAGATATATCATAATCTACACTTGGAAAATCTTGGAAGGAATGGTCTCAATCTGCACACAGAAATCACTCCCTACGAAAGTAAAAGACTGGGAGGCGATGCAAAATGCCCCCAATAAAAAGTAGGGGCGCCATTGGTACACTAAGGGAAAACACCATAAGTGTCCGGGGCCCAAAACTGTTCAACAGCCTCCCATCAAGCATTAGGGGAATTGCCAATAAACCCCTGGCTGCCTTCAAGAGAGAGCTGGACAGATACCTAAAGTCAGTGCCGGATCAGCCGGGCTGTGGCTCGTACGTTGGACTGCGTGCGGCCAGCAGTAACAGCCTAGTTGATCAGGCTCTGATCCATCGGGAGGCCTGGTCGTGGACCGGGCCGCGGGGGCGTTGATCCCCGGAATAACCTCCAGGTAACCTCCAGGTAACCTTCGTGAAGTGGGACTATATCAGTTGTTGTTAGTGACTGTGGGTTGACCTCAGTGTCTATGGCACGTGAAAGGGGTTTCTTGCACTTCTTGATTATGAGGGAAAAATTCATTACACATGAGTGGAAGACTGAATGATTGCAAGTATGACTGGTAGTATACCTGTTCAGAATGGGGTATGTGAATGATTACCTTACCCCTCCCTCTCCCATCTGGTGAGAGGCAACAAGTGACCCTAACGGATTGAGTAACGTCACTTGGCTTCCTGCACTCATCAAGTCCCCTTGCTGAATGGTGTGGGTCACCCGTCATTTGCGGGATGCGGAGAGCGGCATGGATCTAATAGGTCAGAAACAAGTATCTGTAGTCTAGGGGAACTCTGCTGTTCCTTCACCATTGGTCTACCCGTCTGCTCCTTCATGAGTACTACTGTGCAGGTCCACGATCTTGTCAAAGGCCTCATCTAGAGAACCCTGTTGTTCCTTTATCCTTGGATCTATCCTGCATCGTCACGAGAAACTGCTGTTACCACTTCTGGCCAGGTCAACAGCCTTATCTGAGAACTCTATTTTTCTATACCACGAGGACAGAGCTACTATCTCGGCAACATATTGAAGAACTGGCCTTGTCCGTTATACTATGTTTCCGATTTCCAGTTGACTTCTACGGCCGGCAGCTAACTTGTTACCTACGCTGATAGCTGTGCAGTGTCATGAGCATTGTAACTATCTGTTGCTGGACTTCACAATAATCACGACCATCTGTGACCTTATTACTCTGTCTCCAGCGTCCCATTACACTCAGGTGATTCCTGTCTGCCTTGCCAGAACACCGGCAGACTCATTATTATTATAATCAAAAAGAAGCGCTAAGCCACAAGGGCTATACAGCAACCGGCAGACTCAGAAGATTTTTCTGTACATATTAGGCTTGTTCATTTGATTTATTTATTGATTTAATTTTTCATCATTTGCTTCTGTTAGAATTATTTCATGTTTAATTATTTTATATTTAAGATATTAACTTTTATTCAATAAAGATGTTTATACTATGTATTTTGTTATAATTTATTTTTCTATGCTTTCTTTTCATTAGGAAGTGGAGGCCCCTTTAAAAGGGGTCAATATATCTGAAATACGCCAAATCTTGGGCAAAAATCGCATCCAGTACTAGACCCTTGGTTAGACGCTTAGAGTAGCTCTGTGATTCTTCGCCTTCATCTGTAGAGGGAACGTCTCTCTAATTTACATATTCTCCTCTTATTTTCTTAGGGGAATGTGCTTTGAACATATCTCAACTTCCAGAGACTTAATTCTGTGATCCTCAGGCACGCTTTCAGTCTTAAAATCCTGTTCTGAACTGTATGTGACCAGAAGGTTAGTCTGAATAAGCCTTGTTTGCAGCTGGAGAGCCTTCTGAGCCTCTGAAAATGTTCCTTCTTCACTTCTCGCGTGAGTACACACACACACACGCGCGCGCGCGTGTGTGTGTGTGTACTCACCTATTTATGGTTGCAGAGGTCGATTCATAGCTCCTGGTCCCACCTCTTGACTGTGTGCGTGTTTGTGCGCGTGTGTTACAAACAAACGCAATTTCTAATAAGCATAGAGATCTCCAGTGAATACTAGAAAGGACTGCCCTACTAGCATTCAGCCTGTTACTGGGTTTTCGTAACAAGTAGTCAGTATCCTGGTCCAATTATCCATTAGAATTCAATAAGAGTTATTAGTACTTCAGGATTTCAACTGGTAGGCTACTAACTAGAGAAATTAAAATTTAATAAATTTATTAATAACAGTCTAGAGGTACATGATCAAGGTAAATTAAATTAATATAAACAAAATAAGAATAATCACTTCTCTCGTGTACAGCAGTATTGTGCTGAAGGCACATATCACATTTTATGTCTTAAGTACCGTCTGGTACATTAACATTTAATAATACATATATATATATATATACAAATAAGTTTGTGTGTATGTGTGTAAGTGCTCTAAGTAGTTCGCTATGTCTCACGACTCGACTAGACTTAAACCAGTGACTGACAAAGTCCTCATATAAACTAACTTCTTGACCACCTGACAATCAGAACAGCTTGCTTGAACAATAAACGACTGCTAAGCCCAATAGCAATATAACAAGCAACTGCGACACAGAATCAGGATCAAGGAGATAATATAACGACACTAAGTAGGGACCATCTGCAGATCCTCCACGAAAGTCACAAAACTCCCATACTACTGAATCTAAGTTCAGCATAAGAAAATCCCCGACTGTGATAGTACACAGATACCAGTACAAGTTAGGTCAGAAGCTACAGCTCAGGACCTGAGTTGCTCAGAATGTCTATGAGACACACAACCTCAGTACAACGTCGAAAATCACTAAGTCTAGACAGTGTTCTGTGAAGAGAGTTCCACAGAACCTACAACAATAAAGTGACAGAGACGATCTTCCAACAAGGGCCAGTAAGGGAGAGTTAGGCACGTCTTGTCAGGAATATGTCCAACCACCAAGAGAGTCTAGCCCAGACTGACTACTTCAGGCGAGGTGTGAACACCCCCCTCGATCACGTGATTGCTCCGTGGACAGTTGCTGCCCAGCAACACCGAGAAGCCCGCAGGGAAACGAGCCACGAGCGATATTTACAGTAGTTAGACAATCAAGACTTGAATTATGAGCACTGAATAATATATATATATTTTACATCCTACCTAATAAAAGTAACTAAGTCAAATAATAATACAAAGCAATATATTTACGATTTAGCTATTATCGCAAATATAAGCAATATAAAATTATATGAAAAGTTAATATACATTATATACATTGTGACCCATTCAGGGGTTGCAACAACTCCCCCCCCCCAACATGACAAACGGTCGTACTAGGAGTTGCGTCAATGTCTTTCACATTATTACTGATTACTCATGTCACTATAATAATACAATTTAATATAAAATTAAATCAGAGTCACTCTTGTGCCAAGCACTTCTATAATTTCAGTGTCTATATCACTAAGATATGCCCCTGGTACTAGGGCAGTACACAGTATCGTATTTCTGCATACTCGTGGTTATGTACATCAGTGTAGAGACAGGATAACGTAGACAAGCATGACACGTTGAGGCTCGATCATAGTAGTGGAGACTGCATATGAACAATAGTCTTGTGCAATAGACAGGAGATGGCATTCCACTCTTAAGTAGTGGTAGTGGAATGCGAGGCAGTATGGACATCTGCGTAGTGAGGTAGGGGGATCTGCGGCAGGACAGTGTTCTGCCAGTTATTAACATCGCCCGCACAACGCTTAGCTTCTGTCTCCAACTGTCTCCTGTTAGGTAAGACACATATGCAACAGTTAGGTATCTTTATTTCGAAACGTTTCGCCTACACAGTAGGCTTCTTCAGTCGAGTACAGAAAAGTTGATAGAAGCAGAAGATACTTGAAGACGATGTAATCAGTCCATCACCCTTAAAGTTTTGAGGTGGTCAGTACCTCAGTCTGGAGAAGAGCATTGTTCCGTTGTCTGAAACAATATGAAGTTGAAGTGACAGGATGGAGCCTTATATAGTGCCTACTGTGTAGGCGAAACGTTTCGAAATAAAGATACCTAACTGTTGCATATGTGTCTTACCTAACAATCTGTCGGTATTTTATACCATTTTAATGTTCAAACTGTCTCCTCCTCACACACACATATCACCACACTACTGTGAATATATAAATAGATTAATTAGACATACATGAGTACACATAATTAACATGGGCTGGAGAGATTACGTTACTTTACTGAATTTGACATATCAAGTAACAAAAGGTATTTGGGCATAAAATTACGTTAATTAAATGTAACAATGATAATTAAGGACGTGACAGCGCATCAGCAATTACATTACAAGGACCATTGATATGTTGTATACTAATAGAGTAAGGCTGGATTCTGAGAACCCACTTCATGATCCTAGCATTTTTACTCTTCATAGTGTTTATGTAAGTGAGTGGATTCTGGTCTGAAAAAGAACGTTAATTTTAAATGGGGAAGTGCCCAAATACATGTCAAAATGTTCCAAGGACACCACAAGAGCTAGAGCCTCTTTCTCAATAGTGGCATAATTTTTCTGGTGTCGTTTGAGCTTAGATGAATAGTAACATAAAGGATGGAGAATATCAGTGGATGTTGACTGTTGGAGCAGCACAGCACCCACTGCATAACCACTCGCATCTATATGCAAAAAGAAAGGAAGATTGAAATTAGGACTCCTCAACACAGGAGCAGAGGAGAGCAAACGTTTCAATCTTTTGAACGAGTCTGAACAATCTCTAGTCCAGATGAACTGAACTTTGCTACTTGTAAGCTCAGTGAGAGGAGCTGCAATCTGAGAAAAGTTTGGACAGAACCTGCGATAATATCCTGCCATACCCAGGAATCTCTGTACTCCCTATCCTGTGGCACTGGAAATTCAGAAATTGCACGAACCTTAGCCTCAGTAGGAGCAACCTCACCTTGGCCGATACAAAAGCCTAGATAGGTAATCTTGGCTTGACCAAAACTACATTTAGCTAAGTTAACAGTGAAGTTGTAGTGCGCCAGTCTCTCAAACAATGCTCTGAGACGCGTCAAGTGTTGTTCCCACTCGTCACTGTACACCACTAAGTCGTCAAGGTAGGCTTCTACTCCCTCTAAGTTGTGGGTCAACTCGTTCATTATACGTTGGAATGAAGAAGCCGCGTTACATGGGCCGAAGGGGGTGACGAGGTAGTTAAACAGTCCATCTTGAACAGTAACAGCAGATATTTCTTGAGCACGTTCAGTAAGCGGGACTTGATAATAGCCTCGTAAGAGATCTAAACGGTTGACAAACTGGGCTCCTGACACACGGTCAATAAGGTCGTCAATGCGAGGTAGGGGATAACCATCAGGCAAGGTGACAGAGTTCACTTTCCTGTAATCAGTGCACATTCTGAAACTACCGTCAGGTTTAGGCACTAAAATACATGGAGATGTCCATGGACTTTTACTGCGCTCAATAAGTCCGTGAGATAACAGAAAATCAACTTCTTTTCTCAATGCTTTATGCTTCGTTGGACTCATCCTATATGGTGATTGCTTAATGGGTGATGCTCCCTGTACATCAACGTCATGTACACCCAGAGTACAATGTTTAGGAACATCACTGAACAATTCAGGGAGCTGCAAAATCCTGTTTTTAATATCACCAGCTTTATCAATCCCAAGGTTACTAAGAAAATTGTCTAGTGATTGTAGAGTCACTGAAATTTCAAAATGCACCTCTCTACCTCTAGAGATGTCAGGCAGACTGACGTTTTCTTCCTCTGTCCTAGGAAGAATAGATGTAGTAAGTAGAGGACTAGCGTAGTATGTCCTAAGCTGGTTTACATGGTACACATGATTGGATTTCTTTTTCCCAGGCGTAAGTACCAAATAATTTACGTCACTAAGCTTTTTCACTACTTCCAGGGGACCATCATACCTGGCTTGTAGAGCATGACCTGGTACTAATTTCCGAGCCATCACCTTATCTTCTGCTTTAAAAGAACGAGAGACAGCACACTTGTCATAATGTTGCTTCATTCTAGCTTGGACTGAAACTAGGTTTTTCGAAGCTAGCTCTCTAGCAGCTGTCAAATATTGTTGCATTAATGAAGGTGAAGTGCTCAATGATGGGTATGATTTTCCTGTCCACACGTCTTTTAACACAGTGAGAGGCCCACGCACTTGGTGTCCGAATATTAATTCAAACGGACTAAACCCGAGACTTTCTTGCTCACTTTCTCTTATAGCGAACAGAAAAAAAGGTATACCTTCATCCCAGTCTCTAGAAAAATGTTCACAATAAGTTCTCATCATGGACTTCAATGTCTGATGAAATCTCTCTAGAGCACCTTTCGACTGTGGATGATAACTGGTTGAAAGTACAGACTATTCCTAGGTGGGATAATGCTTCTCGAAAGATCTTAGAAGTGAAGCTAGATCCCTGATCTGATTGTACCTCTCGTGGCAATCCAACCTGGGAGAAAAATTTCATCAGCGCTCTCACAATAGCACGAGCATTAATTTTTCTCATAGGAATAGCTTCGGGATAGCATGTTGCGGCGTCCATAATATATTGTAAAAAAGTATTGGTTCCCTAGTTTGGTTCTAGGCAAAGGGCCAACACAATCAATAACAGGACGTGAGAATGGTTCACCATCCACGGTGATAGGAATGAGAGGTGCAGGTGGAAGCGTGTGTGTTGGCTTGCCTTTCACTTGACACACGTGGCAGGGTCGCACATGATCAGCTGCTGTTTCCTTCATTTTAGGCCAAGTAAAATGTTTTGCCAGTTTACCGAGTGTCTTCTTGACACCCAAATGTCCTCCAATGGGACTATTGTGAGCAAAATCAATGGCTTGTTCACGAAATGTAACTGGTAACACTACGAGATGCTTGACTGTGGTGGAAACACTATCAGCTGACAACTTGCATGTATTTTTCTCCATCAGTACACCATTACTATAATAGTAACAATTATCAAGATCCTTTGCTTCACTCTCAGTAACTGCTATATCTCTCAGTCTTTCCAGTGACTGATCAACAAACTGATCCTTGATTAAATCATCATGAGTTAGAAAGTTAACGTCCGTAGTGTCCTGACTAGGTTGATGACTGGGGGGAGTTGGTGTTAATGATCCTGGGCGCAGAGCATCACTAAACAACATATTCAAGCCCGAATCATTGTCATCCACTAACTCAACAAGAGACAAGAATGGTTGTTGAATCTTTGGCATAGCTCTAGTAATTGTGCTGAGAGGAAATAAAATATGCTTCTCTCTACAAGCTTCAATGGCATAATTATCATCAGTGTTATCAATCACAAGTGGTTCTTTACATATACCAGCATGAAGGATATAGTTCCCTATCAACAAGTCCACTGACCTGATGGGAAATACACCACTGGATATACCCACTGAAATATAACCAGTATAATAGCTTGTTTCAATGTAAACTGTGCAGAGGTACTTTTATAACAGCCCCACCATAGGCTTCTAACAATACATCTATCTTGGTATAGGTATCATCAGTTATGGGCAGTACATCTCTCAATAACGTGAGATAGCTGCCAGTGTCTCTGAAAGTAATTATCTCGGATGTGATTCGTCAAATCATACTTTACCTCTCGATAAGTAAGGACTCATCGCTGAACAAATCTTTTCGTCAGATACACTTTCTGACGCTAGTCATCTGTTCTGAGTAATACTATCTAAAACAGTAGGATCAGAGATATTACTAGGATTTTGGTGCCTTTGTTGCACGGAAGAGGATACGGCTTGTGTGGGGGCGCCAGCCACACGACTGCTTCTCGTATTTCTTTCTAACTTATAGCAACACTCTCTAGCATGTCCTTTTCTGTTACAATAGGTACATTTAACTTTCTTCTTCTTGTTATCAGACTTCTGTCTAGCCACAGAGACAGATTCAGAATTGTGAGTTTTCCTGGTAAAGGTACGAG
>NC_069404.1:66443295-66468295 GCF_026875155.1 Cherax quadricarinatus
GATGACACTGGTAGAGGTGCTAGTAGTAGCGATGACACTGGTAGAGGTGCTGGTAGTTGTGGTGGCACTGGTAGAGGTGCTGGTACTGGTGGCACTTATAGAGGTTCTGGTAGTAGTAGTAGTAGTAGTGGCACTGGTAGAGGTGCTGGAAGTGGTGGTACTGATAGTGGTGCTGGTATTAGTGATGGTACTGGTAGAGGTGCTGGAAGTGGTGGCACTGGCAGAGGTTATGGTAGTAGTGGCACTGGTAGAGATGCTAGCAGAAGTGGCACTGGTAGAGGTGCTGGTAGTGGTGGCACTGGTAGTGGTGGCACTAGCAGCAGTGGTGATGAAAGTATTGGTGGTGGGAGTGGAAGAGGTGCTGGTAGTAGTTCTGGCACTGGTATAGGTGGTGGTAGTGGGGGCACTGGTATAGGTGCTGGTAATGGTGGCAATGGTAGAGGTGCTGGTAGTGGTGTCACTGGTATAGGTGCTGTTAGTGGGGGCACTGGTATTGGTGCTGGTAATGGTGGCACTGGTAGAGATGCTGGTAGCGGTGGCACTGGTGGAGATTCTGGTAATGGTGGCACTGGTAGAGATACTGGTAGTGATGGTACTGGTAGAGGTGCTTGTAGTAGTGGTGGCACTAGTAGAGGTGATAATAGTGGTAGCACTGGTAGACAAGCTGGTAGTGGTGGCACTGTTAGCGGTGCTGGTAGTAGTGGGGGCACTGGTAGAAGTGGCACTGGTAGATGTGCTGGTAGTGGTGGCACTGTTATAGGTGATGGTACTGGTAGAGGTGGCACTAGTAGAGATGCTGGTAGTGGTGGCACTTTTAAAGGTGGTGATACTGGTAGAAGTGGTGATAGTAGTGGCACTGGTAGAAGTGCTGGTAGTGGGGGCACTGGTATAGGTGCTGGTAGTGGTGGCACTGTTAGAGGTGATGGTACTGGTAGTGGTGGCACTAGTAGAGATGCTGGTAGTGGTGGCACTGGTAGAGGTGCTGGTAGTGGTAGTAGGGACATGACCACTAAGTACCATCAGGCAGAAAGATTCACCAGAATTACCAAATGGACAAGTCATGTCGAGGAGGAAGCTGGTGTCACTGTCCTCCATCAGTTCTCTCAGGTTGTAGACGTCAACTCACTTATCTTTTTGTAACTCTGTGTTTTCTTCTTAATCTTCCCTCTTTTCCTTCTTATTTTATTCATTTTTTTTATTTTGTGATTATTTCTTCCTTTTCCTTCTCACTTCTTTTCTCACCTACCATCCTTGAGGATTAAGGCATGATCGACCAGGCTGTTATTGCTTGCCTCATGATCAGCAGTTTTATCTACCTTAAAAGAGTTAACAGGATCATCATCGGCATGGAATCTCTTGTTTTCAAAGTTCTCATTATCCTTTCTATCATTTTCCTCTTGGTTGGGATAATGACAGTGATCATTGAAAATGAGATCCTCTGACGTTATCACTTCTAAGTCCATCACCTTAGTTTTTCGCTCCAGTGTATGGTTAGAATTAGTTTTATACTTAGTTTAAGCTTTTTTTTCCTCTAATTTGACCTCATGGAATTTCATGTTTTCTGCGACCTACTGAAAGACTTGGTTTATATGCGCTTGAAGATTTATATTGTCCTTAGTGGGTGTCACTCCTATAGATATTCTAGTATCGTCTGCAAATGATGATACTTCAATTCTGCGTAAGAAACTACAGTAGCTGCTGGAACGTCAGATCCTGTGTATGGAAACACTCTGGTGCTGGAAGTTTTCAAGGCTGAATATAAGGTATCAGTGTCCATAAAGATGTTAATTATAAAAAATTCCTTCACTCACCTTCACCCACGCCTTCATCCACACCTTCATCCACACCTTCATCCACACCTTCACCCACGCTTTCATCCACATCTCCTTGATCCACACCTTCATCCACACCTCCTTCACCCATGCCTTTATCTACACCTCCTTCGCCCACAACTTCACCCACATCTTCATCCACACCTCTTTCACCCACACCTTCATCCACACTTTCATCCACTCCTCCTTCACCCACATCTTCATCAACATTTTCATTGACACCTTCATCCACACCTTCACCCACGCTTCATCCACACTTTCTTCACCCACACCTTCATCCACACCTACTTCACCCACACCTACTTCACCCACACTTTCATCCACACCTTCATCCACACCTACTTCACCCATACCTACTTCACCCACACTTTCATCCACATTTTCATCCACACGTCCTTCACCCTCGCCTTCATCCATACCTTCATTCACGCCTCCTTTCCCCTACACCTCCTACCCTCATTTCCATCCTCACGTTCTTCTACTCCCACTTTCTCTCTCCCTCTTTTCCCAGCACCTCCTACCCCCTCCTTCGCACTTCTATCTTTTATGTCCCCACCCTATCCTCTACACCCACACCACCTTTCTTTACGCTCACACCCACATCCTCTATGCACACACCCTCACCTTTACGTTTTCCTGGGAGGTGATTGAGACATTCTGTTCTCCTAGGAACGTATCATGCACTACGAGTGACGATGTTCACATTTGAACATTGCCTATTTACTCTTGAACACCTAGTTGCCAGACGTACGCTGTTTTTTCTGTAATTTGCTGACTGTATGCTAAAAATACATTTTTACTGATATACTGTAGCATAATCAAACTGAACGTTTCATAATCTAACGAAACTATACCTGGTTTATCTTAAAAAGAGGAAATGGGAAATCTGAAAACTTAAAGTGTTTAGAAATTAATACCGAATACCATATCAAAATACTGATTCAATCAAATGAACACAGGTTGAGTTATCATAGGAAACCTCTGGGTGTTCAGCGGATTCTGGGTTCACTGTCTCTTCAGATTCCTGGCGTGGTCTGTTGGTTAATTGGGTTTAAAGCCTATCGAGTGCACGAGGGTCAATAAGGCCGCAAGTCGCCTGTTTACATCATTAAAGAATGCTTTAATTCCTGGGGATTAAAGCAAACTCTCAGTGCATAATCACTGAGAGACATATACCACTCGGTGTATATAATCTGGTGTGTTGACCCTGACTCAGGCAGTCCCGGGTTCAGTCTGTGTTTCAAAATGTTTCCCCAGCGGCTCACACATGTCTATGCTCAGTGTAGGAATCTTGAGTTCTCTTGGTGACTAGACTACGTTGTACTCCCCAAACCGAGCTTGTTTTGTTGATGACTTACGCTTCCTGAACAGTGACCTGATGGGCCCCATTCATCAGCATGTCCTTGGAACATAGAAGACCCAGAATGCTCTACTTTTGAACAGCAGGTTATTTAGGGTTCGACTGGACATGGGTGTTTAGATCTCCACACGAATCATCACCCAGAACTACTTCCTTGCGGGTGCCTCTGCCTCTGTCTGTGACTGGTGACATGCACCGAAGTACTATATGTCATTTTACATTTTATCAGCAGCTTTTCCGTTTCGGGATCGGTGGGAATTTTATGCCTTGCCTGGGTGCCTATAGAGACCTCGGGTAAATTATAATCTTGTAATGTTAATCATTACAAAGAATAATTGAACCAACATTAGTGGATGGAAGGTAAAGATTCCATTATTCATTGAGTTGAATAACCAACATTTCTATGTGTTTCATGAAATTCGATTAAATTTCATGAAACATAAACAGTGTTTCGGTGTTCAGTGTCACAGTGTACTACTGTGAACTGTTTCGTTTCAGAATGTTTGCTAATGAGTGAGAGTGTTATACGCTTGTTAATGTATGTATACTCACCTAATTTTACTAACCTAATTGTGGTTGCAGAGGTCGGTTATCAGCTCTTGGCCCCGCCAGTCCGGTACTTGCTACGTCGTTGGCTTCTTGCTGCATGATTCTTATCATGCCTATTCTTAAAACTATGTATGAAATCGACCTCTACCGTTTCACTGTCTAGGTCATTCTCTAATGTTAGATTTAGCTCCTCTAATTTTTCCTCATAGCTCATACCCTTCAGCTTTATCAGATGTGGGTTCTCTTTTGGAGCCACGTACTCCAAGATGGGTTTGACTTATATCGTGTACTGGGTCGTTAATACCTCCTTGTTAAGGTTCCTGAAGCCTACCCTTTAATTTGACAGCCTTGCGTTTTATGTACTAGTTATTTGGCTGACGTGTGCTTAGGACATGCTTGGGACTAGGCTCACCCCTGGACCTCAGAGATTGTACTCTGTTTCCCCTACGTCTTTTCCCGTCGCCGATTTTCATATATTTGCATTTGCTGGGGTTAAATTCTAATAGCCACTTGCCAGACCAGCCTAACTGTTTGTCCGAATCCATTTGTAGTCTTTAAAAGTCTACTCCTTTTTGTATTTATCTCAATAGTTTCACATTTGCAAACAGGAACACGTGTGACTCAATTTCCTATGTTATATCGTTCGCATATACAAAAAAGAAGTACTAGAAAAAGTACTGACCCTTGTTGAACCCCACTTGTTACACTCGCCCATTCCAACACTTCCTCCCGGAAAATAACTCGTTGTTTACTTCCTGTTCGATATTCATTGATCCACTGTAGCGCTTTCCTTGTTATCTCTGCCTATTCCTCTATCTTTTGTGTCAGTTACTTGTGGTGTACTGCATCGAACGCCTTCTTGTAGTCCAGAAAAATATACAGTGCACCCAGCCTGTGGAGAAATTTTCTCTAGGAGGGGGTATCAGCCCCCTTCAGGCCCTTTCAGCCCCTTTCAGCCCTGAGGGGCCCAGCCCTCTCAGAAGGGGCAAGCATCTTGTTTACTGCTACAGCGAGTAATTGATCCCAGATGCAGTACGAGTATACGACGTGGTCAAGCGACCGACGCTCCTTGCAAGACTCCAGTGTTGTAAAATGTAATTTAATAAAAGACAGTCCATCTCTTACCTTAGCAGGACAATTAAGGAAAATCCTGCTCCCACTTTATTACCATGGTAAAGATAGTGTACATCGTTGTCTATGCTTAAGACAGCAAGAATCAAACATTCTGCTTTGCTTCATGGAGGAAGTGGCAAGGAAGAAAAAGTACTAGGTCAGCTTTTCCTTTATGTGCTAGGGGCAGTGACGGCGTGGGGCGTTGTGAGGTCAGATTACTTTTGACTCTACTGAGAGTCACACTGATGCCAGGATAACCAACAAAGAACACTGATCCATGCGTTAGTGTGAACAAAGTGTCTCACAAAACACGATAAACACTTACAGAGAAGTGTGATCAACTTCTTAGTGATACTGTGTGAACAATTATTGATGAACAGTGTAACAACGAGTGTTGCGATCCAACAGAGTGTAGTGCGACATTCTTCAATGAACACTATTCTTCAGTCAACTCATCGGATATCCGGGCGTAACTACGGGTCAGATACATATACCCAGGTAAGTGTTCTAACTCGTGATGTACTACTATTGACTGCGCAGTTGAGTCGAAGTTACGAGTTAGTCACTTATCATAAACCCCGGTGATATGGGGACTTTTGAATCCACACAAGTAAGTTTGTCAGCAATCAGTGAATGAAATATGCTGACATAACACCCCCTAGGGGTAATTTATAATCTTACAAAATATAATTCATTTCAGCCCGTTGAAAAATGATCAAGACAGTTACTCAAGACCTCGTCTGCAGGGGCGGCTGTGTAGACGATTTCCTGTCTTTTATCAGCTAAGTATTCCCTATATTTAAACAAACTTATCTGGTAAACCATTTCTCAACACAGCCCTCTCCTGTTTAAGTTTCGTAGCTTATCTTAGAACTACAGCAGATTTATTAGACAGGATTTACCATCACTTAAACCTTGCTGGTTGCTGGTTATGGATCCAGTACTTTCCAGGTGCTTGTGGCCTGTAGTTCACTATGTGTGTGTGTGTGTACTCACTTGTGGTTGCAGGGATCGAGTCACAGCTCCTGGCTCTGCCTCTTCACTGGCCGCTACTAGATCACTCTTCCTGCTCCATGAGCTTTATGATACCTATTCTTAAAGTTATGTATTAGACCCGCCTCTACCATTTCGCTGAGTAGGTCATTCTCTAATGTCGTTAGATTTAGCTCTTCTAAATCTAACTGTGTGTGTGTACTCACCTAATGTACTCACCTAATTGTAGTTGCAGGGGTTCTGGCCCCGCCTCTTCACTGAACGCTGCTAGGCCTTCTCTCTCCCTGCTCCATGAGC
The DNA here is from genome assembly GCF_026875155.1 of Cherax quadricarinatus. NCBI lineage: Eukaryota > Metazoa > Arthropoda > Malacostraca > Decapoda > Parastacidae > Cherax > Cherax quadricarinatus. The sequence goes on from NC_069404.1 coordinate 66,449,440, forward strand.
TTTATCATACCTTGTCTTAAAGCTATGTATGGTTCCTGCCTCCACTACATCGCTCGCCAGACTGTTCCACTTCCTGACCACTCTATGACTGAAAAAATGCTTCCTAATATTCCTGTTGCTCATCTGAGTCTTCAACTTCCAAGAGTGACCCATTGTTTCTGTGTCCCCTCTCTGGAACATCTTGTATATGCGTGTGTGTGTGTGTGTGTGTGTGTGTGTGTGTATTACGAACACAGGTGGTAATTTGATGGCCTCCTGTACCTGGTCGTAAGTAAATCAGCAATCAAAAAGAACTCAGTAGGACAAGGCAAAGGCAAGACAAACTAGCAGGGGTAAATTTGTTTACTAGTTTATTCCCTCACCAATATAGACACTTTGTAACGTGAGTATTAAACAGATTGGAAATGGTTCTCAAAGCAAGAGTGGTCACGACTGGTGGTAGTGGAAGTCTGCTGTCTTAGCCAGGTGGCATTGAAGACGTCACCTTGGCTGAAGTGGCGGGCTTTCACAAGACTGGCTGACTGAAATAACAATAAGAATAAACGCGTGGCCCCAAACTGCTACACTGAAATGCCAGTTCAATGGTCTAGAGGGCATGCCAAATGGGAGCGACGAACCTCGAATAAAATATAACATACTTGGCTCATGCCACACCCTCACCCTTAAAACCCCTCCTCGTTCCCCATGCTCCCATCTTACCTTCCCAAATCCACACCGTTCTTCCATCCCTGTACCTCTCGTTTCCCTTCCGAACATCTATCCTCCCCTGAAAACACATTCTTCCCCTCCTTTTCGATCCTCCCCCAGCTCTCCCGACCTGCCACCCATCCAGCCCCTTCCTCCACTCCCCACCACTCGCTCCCTTCGGGGAAATGGAATTAAGCGACGCCTGAAATTTGATTGAGATGGCGTCGACCACACGCTGAAGTGTTTGGTGACGTCTGATTATGGCGTCTGTCTCGATGTTACTGATGTTATTATGACGTCTACCTTCATGCTGTTATGACGACTACCCTGACGGTGTTATGACGTCCGATTTGATGTCATGACGTGTGTCTTGATGTTATGACGTATGACTTGATAACGTTACGACGTCTGTCTTGATGCTGTTATGGTGTTTACCTTGATGCTGTTATGTCCTCGACCTTGATGCTGTTATGGCCTTTACCTTGATACAGTCATAGCTTCTTCCTTGATGCTGTCATAGCGTCCACCTTGATGCTGTCACAGGGTTCACCTTGATGCTGTCACAGCGTTCACCTTGATGCTGTCACAGCGTCCACCTTGATGCTGTCACAGCGTTCACCTTGATGCTGTCACAGCGTCCACCTTGATGCTGTCATGGCAGATTTATAACCTAACACGTCAGAAATAAGAAAAAACGCACAAATTTTCTCTACTTCTTAATAATAATAATAATTCTTCTAGAAGGGAAGGGGAGGGAGGGGCGGGGGAAGGGGAGGGAGGGGCGGGGAGGAGTTTGAACGGGAGTGGTCCAGTGGAGAGGCTCTGGTCGGGAGGGGTTTGACAGAGTGGGGGAGCCTCACACAGTTTCCAGGTCTCAAAACTCCCACACCGGCAACCGGCAAGCACAGAAAAATATGTTGGATTACGAACATTTGGTTGCTGTTAACTTCGCTCCTGCCTCACCACATGGCTGCTAATACAGCTTCGGAAAATCTATACTCGTGTTCCCGAGTGTTTTCTATTTATAATTTTGTTATTAACACACCAGCAGTTTTCCAGTGAGGCAGGGTGACCCGAAATTGAAGAAACATCTTCATCATCATTCACTTCATCACTCTCTTGCCAGAGGCATACCTACACAACAGTTAAAAATGTTCAACATCTACACCCCTCCTTCAGAGTGCAGACAGTGTACTTTCTACCTCCAGGACTCAAGTCCAGCTAACTGGTTTCCATGAATCCTTTCATAAATGTTACTTTGCTCACACTCCAACAGCATGTCAAGTCATAAAAATCTTTCGTCTCCTCTCGCTCCTAACACGCTCACGCACGCTTGAAAGAATCCCAAGCCCCTCGCACACATAATCTCCTTTACACCCTCCCTCCGACCTTTCCTAGGACGGCCCCTACTCCGCCTTCCTTCTACTACAGATTTATATGCCCTCCAAGTCATTCTACTTAGTTTCATCCTAAATGTCCGAACCATCTCAACAACCCCTCCTCAGCCGTCTTGATAATGCTTTTAGAAATCCCACACCTAATCTCCAAGCCACAAATTCTCTGCATTATATTCATACTGAAAATTGCCCTCAGACACGATATCTCAACTGCCTCCAACATTCTCATTGTAACATTCACCACCTATGCTTCACACCCATGTAAGAGCATTCATTTAACTATACTTTCATACATTCCCCTCTTTGTTTCCATGGGTAACATTCTTTGTCTCCACAGACTCCCCTCACCTTTTTGCCCTCATTAGTTCATTGGTTCACTTCGTCTTTCATAGACCTATCTACTGACAACCCCACTTGAAATATCTGAATACATTCACCTTTTCCAAACTTCCTCCCTCCAATCTGATGTCCAATCTCTCTTTACCTAATTTTTTTTGTTATCCTCATCACCTTGCTCTTTTCTACGTACACTTTAAATTTCCCTCTTTTACATACTCCTCTAGACTCGTTCACCAACCTCTGCAACTTCTCTTCAGAATCTCCCAAAAGCTCAGTGTCATCAGCAAAAAGCAACTGTGATAACTCCCACTTTGTGTTAGATTCTTAATCCCACACCCCTTGCCAACACCCGAGCATTCTTTTCCCTTACAACCATAGTGACGTCACGTATCCCTTTCTAAGGCCTTCTTTTACAGGGAAATAATTTCCCTCTCCTCCATACACTAACCTGAGCCTCACTATACTCGTAAAAATTCTTAATTGCTTTCAGTAACTTGTCACACATTTCATATATTTGCAACATCGAGTGTACCACATATATACACCAAACCTTCCCTGATTTACATTTTCCTTCAGTTTTCACCAAAGCCTGCAAGAAAAGAGCTCTTCAGATCATTAATTCTCCACGCTCCAACACCACTTCTAACAAACTTATAATTCTTCCCAATAGCCAGGTTGCATTGAACATTTCTAAAGTACTAGCACAAGCTAACACTAGAATCGCCGTCGCATCCAACACTTCAATAAAGGCTCTAACTAGGACAAAATCGAATCACCATGAACCAGTCAATGCAGGGGGTTTACACTATACCCTGTGGAGGCTGACAAGATATATGTAGGTGAAACAGCAAGAAACCTCGAAACACGCCTCCATGAACATATTCGTGCATGCAGGAACGATAATTTGAACAACTCCTGTGTAAAACACCGAAATTCCGCCAATCATCTCATGAAATTCAGGGATGCCAGACTAGTGATCGAAGAACCTAATATCCGCAGAAGGAAATGCCTTGAATCAGCATTAATCACTGTTTCTAACACAAACAAAACAAAGGCAGCCTCATCTCTGAATTCTTAGCTAGAATCCTATTAGAAACAGTAAACCCTGCCATCACATAATTGCTACTTCATGAAGGACATGCCCAGTTCGGGCCAACAAGCCTTCTGCAGTCATCCTCCTTCCTTATGTTCTTATGTAATAGAGAAAGGGTGCTGAAACATGCCTTCTCAAATCCATCCATATACATTTGCCCAACCTGGTTTTTATACTACCCAAGCCATAGCTTTTGCAGCCTTTCATTCTCATGTACCAGCTGACTTTTCCACCATATGTATAACTACTACTACTTCTGTTTGTACTACACCTCACTCAGTACCCTCAGTGCCCATGTATTGTTTGTAACGGCTTGACAAAGCTCCTGGAGAGCGAAACGTTGCCACAATATAATGTCACATTAGTTGCATTTGTGCCCTTTTACTTAGCTTATTGTCGGTAATTCTACCATTATTAATACAATCTACCACATTGTTCCCTTATCCACCCTATTATAAGCCTTTTCCAAATCCATAAATGCAATGCCCTCTTTACACTTATCAGAATACCATTCAACTATATGCTGCACTGTAAACACTTGTTCTACACACCCCCTACCCTTCCTAAAGCCTCCTTATCCATCTGCAATCCTGCTTTCCATCTTACTCTTAATTCTTTCAATAGTAACTCTACCATAAACTTTTCCAAATCCATTCGTTCTCTAGGCTTTCTTAACTTTTTAATCTCTCTCCAAAACTTTTTCTTATTCTCAGCAAAATTTGTTGATAAGCATCTCAGTCTGGAACCCAGTTCTTTAAGGAAACGTGTGACATTTTTTTCCCATGATCCCATGGTCTCTGATCCCACTGGGACAAATTGATACTGTTGGCTTATGTCCCTGTACTTGCCGATCTTGTACTCCTCCCTGTGGTCAGCAGCTCCTCCCTGTCGCCCGACACTCTGATGGATGTAGGTGTCAGCCTGCGTCGTCACACAGGTATAGTTCCATACTAAGAGCTTGCCATTCTTCCAAGGACAGAAGGTGATTCCGTCGAAGTGCTTTGCTGGGTTGTGAGTATTGTTGGCTGCTAGTGATCGAGGCTCTCTCTTGGCTGGCCATCCAGTTGTAGCAAGGCTTCTCTTTATGATGTCATTGACTTCACTGTGTCTTGCATATTATGCCAGCCCTTGGTTTTGGAACAGTTAAGATCATGTAGACCATATTGGTCGCCTTGCACATTGCCACAAATACACGTACATTCCATGTAAATTGGGGAAGCAAGGCGGAGAGCCACTGCAATGTGGAGGGTCTTAGGGTTGAGGCGTGTTCCCAATGCCGATATGGGAACTGTTTGGAGGAAGTTCCCAGAGTGATGTGCACTCACAGCTTGGACAGGGGCAGTCTCCTTTTCAGCAATGGGGCTATCCCAATTTGACTGTTTGTAGGCCAGTGCTGCACTAGGTTTTGGTGCTGGAGCAGCAAGACTCTCCTAGTCAGTGATGGCACTGAGCTAGCTAGGGTCCTGTATTCCTGTTGAATCACTGAAGTTGTCCGGGAGAATTTGCTTTAACTCGTTTGATGCTGTGAAAGAAGATAGGAAAGCTGGTAGGGCAATCTGGGAGGATTTGCGTACTCCTAGCCCCCCAAGCCTGACTGGAAGTGAGATTTGCAACCACTGTCCATCTTCAAGGAAAAGACTCAATGCACTCTCTAGCATGGCCTTAAGGAGGTAGTCATATTCCTTGAGTTTCAGACTGCTGAAAGCTGGGGAGCATCTCAGGAAGTAGGTAAGTTTTGGGATTGAGAGGCACCTGGTGAGTAGGTAGAAGGCATCATATGTATCAGTGTCTGTCATCCTGCCTTCCATCGTTCTGAGGTCTGATATTTTCTATTCTAGGATTTGATCAATGGCATTGGGCCCAAGAGGAGCGCCAAGGAGAGTGCTGTTGGCTGGATCAATGGCTCGTGCTCATGGTGAAACAGCACTAATATTCTGAATGATCAGTCGATTGGTAGAAACTATTTCGCATATGGCACTTTCCCATGTCTTTAATTTTTCTGATGTCCTCTAGGAGAGATTCTGTAGTGTCAGCTAGGGTACCATCATCCAAGAACCAGATATTGAGATCACTGGAGAGAGTTTCTGTGACTTCCTTGATGACCAAAAAGAAAAGAAAGGGGGCGAGAGGGTCCCCCTGTTGCAAACCCTCATACGAGTCAATTTCATGGTCCCCGAACAATAGTTTAGAAGTCACACTATAACACGATTGTATGAAGGGATAGAGGGAAGGGAAGAGTCTAGAAACTGCTTGGAGAGCAACATCCCTTCTGACTGAATTGAAAGCGTTGGCAAAGCCCAATTTGAAGAAGGCTTTTTCATCTGACATGTTGTTGATGTATACTCTTACTGCATGGGCAGCTGCTTCACAGCCTTGATGAGATTAAGACACATGTGCAACATCTGGGTATCTTTATTGTAGACGTTTCGCCATCCAGTGGCTTTATCAATACAAATTCTAGGACATAACTTGAAGACAGTAGAACTATGTACAGAAAATGAGGTAATCAGTCCCTCAACCTAGGAGTAGGTGCGAAGAGCACCATAGTCGTGGAGATTCTGAAGCAGAAGAAAGGATCCTGGCGCTTATATAGTAACGTCAGGTGTAGCAGACGAGGGCATATTCACTGGTAGGCGGGATTCCCCAGTGGAAGTAGGTCCTTCCCAAAGAGATGGGTTAGTTGTAGTAGTAGTTGTCGTAGTCGTGAAGGTTATGTACATGTCCTCAGAATTAAGATTCCATGATGTTGCAGTGTCTGACAAGTTGTGTACGAATGGTATACAATACCGACAAGATGAGATTAAGACACATGTGCAACATCTGGGTATCTTTATTGTAGACGTTTCGCCATCCAGTGGCTTTATCAATACAAATTCTAGGACATAACTTGAAGACAGTAGAACTATGTACAGAAGATGAGGTAATCAGTCCCTCAACCTAGGAGTAGGTGCGAAGAGCACCATAGTCGTGGAGATTCTGAAGCAGAAGAAAGGATCCTGGCGCCTACCAGTGAATATGCCCTCGTCTGCTACACCTGACGTTACTATATAAGCGCCAGGATCCTTTCTTCTGCTTCAGAATCTCCACGACTATGGTGCTGTTCGCACCTACTCCTAGGTTGAGGGACTGATTACCTCATCTTCTGTACATAGTTCTACTGTCTTCAAGTTATGTCCTAGAATTTGTATTGATAAAGCCACTGGATGGCGAAACGTCTACAATAAAGATACCCAGATGTTGCACATGTGTCTTAATCTCATCTTGTCGGTATTGTATACCATTCGTACACTGCTTCACAGCCTTGTTGAATATATATATATATATATAGTTCGTAGGAGATATGAAGGTTGGAGATAAACACACTTGTTGGATGGTAACACTATATTGCAGAGTGTGTAGGGAGAGAGCCCAAACTGCCCTGTTGCCTGTTGTAGACCTATGCGTGGACTGAGACCGATGTAGCGCGTCCCACGCACTCATGCCGCATCGCGTGACGTCATAAAAACTAGTCACCAAGCCTAGCAAAGGGGTCGTGTATGTAAAACATATGGATGGTACTATGATACTCAGATAAACTATACAACACATGTAGGGGACCAGCAACTATGCTGACATATATATATATTTCTTTCTTTCAACACACCGGCCGTATCCCACTGAGGCAGGGTGGCCCAAAAGGAAAAACCAAAGTTTCTCCTTTCAAATTTAGTAATATATACAGGAGAAGGGGTTACTAGCCCCTTGCTCCCGTATTTTAGTCGCCTCTTACAACACGCATGGCTTACGGAGGAAGAATTCTGTTCCTCTTCCCCATGGAGATAAGAGGAAATAAACAACAAGAACAAGAAATAGAAAGAAAATAGAAGAAAACCCAGAGGGGTATGTATATATACGCTTGTACATGTATGTGTAGTGTGACCTAAGTGTAAGTAGAAGTAGCAAGACGTACCTGAAATCTTGCTTGTTCATGAGACAGAAAAAAGGACACCAGCAATCCTACCATCATGTAAAACAATTACAGGTTTCCGTTTTATACTCATATATATATATATATATATATATATATATATATATATATATATATATATATATATATAATATATATATATATATATATATATATATGTATATATATGTATGTCGTGCCGAATAGGCAGAACTTGATATCTTGGCTTAAATAGCAACGCTCATCTTGCCATATAGGACAAGTGAAAATTTGTGTATGCAATAATTTCGTCAAAATCATTCTGAACCTAACGATAAAAATATATTTCACTGTGTTTGTTTAGTATTAAATTATTGTAAACAAATCTAAAATATATTTAGTTGGGTTAGGCTAAAATAAATTGCTCTTGTTATAATAAGGTTAGGTAAGTTTTCTAAGTTCCTTTTGGTGCAAAATTATAATTTTTTACATCAACATTAATGAAAAAAATATATCTTTAAACGTATAAGAGAAAATTTTAGAAAGGACTTAAATTTAAATGAGTTCTTGCTAACTGACCAGTTTTACATATTCGGCACGACATATATATATATACATATATATATATATATATATATATATATATATATATATAAAATATATATATATATATATATATATATATATATATATATATATATATATATATATATATATATATATACGTACAACTCTTGGGTATCCATATTTGATGGCGTTTCGCCAGCCAGTGACATTATTAATTCAACATAGAAGATATACCATGACAATATAGTATTAGTAGTGGAAGTGGTAGTAGTAATAGTATAGTAGTACGAGTATTTGTAGAAGTATACACAAATAACCCGCACGTAAAAGAGAGAAGCTTACGACGACGTTTCGGTCCGACTTGGACCATTTACAAAGTCACGGGTTATTTGTGTATCGTTCCAGTCACGGTATTGTGCCTTTTTTGTTATTTGTAGAAGTAGTATAATAGTAATAGTAGTAATGGTAGAATTATACTCAAAAGACCAGCGATAACAAGTACATTTATTCAGAATATACATGGGCGAAACTCCCCTGGTCTAACATGTTAATTAGACACAGCCGAGGTACCTAGAGCAAGTATTTACACCAGTTTTACCAGCAACGAAAGAGGGAATGATTCAGGGTTAACCCAGAGCAATTAAAATGCGGATAGTTACTATATTCAAATGGGTGAAATATGCAACAAATCTTTACCCACTCATTCCAACTTATAAACTATACTCGGCAACATGGAATATTACTGCTTGAGGGCATGGATAACGAAAAGCAATACGAAGGCATTCAGTGATTCAATTCGATATTGCAACAAGCCGAAGCTCTGAATGTCTCCTCACACATCACAGTCCTCGGCCAGGTAGGCGATCCAACTCTCACTGATTCATTAATCATTTCCATTTGGCCTTTATACAGGCCTATATAATTTCCCCCACCCCACCGCAAAACCTCCACCATGGCTAGTAAGTTTCACTCAATCGAATAGTCTACACGTGGAAAGCATGGGAGTAAACATCTCCCACAGTAAATACTTTCCACATTCTCCACAGTAAACATCTCCCACAATAAATACTTTCCACTTTAAACATTTCCACAGTAAACAGTCTCCACAGTAAACATTTCCCAGAGTAAATATCTCCCACAGTAAATATTTCCCTCAGTAAACTTATCCTACACAAAACATCCTTCACAGTAAACTTCTCCTACAGTAAACATCATTCACAGTAAACACTTCCCACAGTAAACACCTCCCACAGTAAATATTTCCCACAGCAAACAGCCACCGCAGTAAACACATCCCACAGTAAAACATTTCCCACAGTATACTCCTTAAATCAAACAGCAAACGTTCTCCACACAAAATATCTCCCACAGTAAGCACCTTCCAAAGTAAACATCTCCCACAGTAAATATATCCCACAGTAAATCATCTCCCACAGTAAACACCTCCCATAGTAAACACCTCCCACAGTAAACACCTCCCACAGTAAACGTCTCCCACAGCGAACATCTTCACTGAACTCCTTCCAGGTTAAACATCCTCCACAGTAAACGTAAATATCATTCATAATAAACACCTCTCACAGTAAACACTTCCCACAATAAACATCTCCCACAACAAATATCCTCCACAATAAACATCTCCCATAGTAAACACCTCTCACAGCAAACATCCTTCAGAGTAAACTTCTCCCACAAATATCTTCCACAGTAAACACCTCCCACAGTACACATCTCCAACAGTTAATATCTCCCACAGTAAACACCTCCCAAAGTATACCCCTTCCCACAGCAAGCATCCTCCACGGTAAAAAAAAGCTCCCACAGTAAACACCTCCCACAGTGAACATCTCTCACAGTAAACATCTACAGTAAACATCCTCCACAGTAAGCATCTCCCTCAGTAAACATCTACAGCAAATATCATCCCCAGTAAACATTCCCCACAGTAAACACCTCCCACAGCAGACATCTCCCACTGTAAATATCCCCCACAGCAAGCATCTCTCACAGCAAAGATCCTCCACAGTAAACCTCTCCCACTGTAAATATATCCCACAGTAAGCATCTCCCACAGTAAACATCTCTCACAGAAAACATCCTCCACAGTAAACACCTCCAACGGTAAACACCCCCACAGTAACCACCTCCCACAGTAAACACCTCCCACAGTAAACACCTCCCACAGTAAACACCTCCCACAGTAAACACCTCCCATAGTAAACACTGGCTGGTCTACGGGATCAGGTATTCACCTCGACGGTTCACCTAATTGCCAACTTTCTTTTATTTGCCGACGCAGTTTCCCGCCAATTCAATTACGGCTTTTGGCGGGGAGAGAATCCGCGGGAAGGCAATTCCCGCGTAATATTTGGGCGGCGGCTTACCAAGAAGACAATTCCCTCCTAATATTCCGGCGCCAAATTCCCCGCGGGAAGATTAATTTCATCATGATGTTATGTTTTTCTTTTTTTTCGCGGTAACTACTGGCGGGAATTCGAGCTCCGCGAAATAGTTTGGCGGCAAGTTACGATTATGTAAGAGATTTCCCGAGTCATGTTTTGGCGGCGACTAAGCATGGAAAAGGAGTGCTCACGTTCTAATAATTTTTGAAATGAAATATAAAAAACGATAGAATCACCTATGTTATGTTATGTTATGTTATGTTATGTTATGTTATGTTATGTTGTGTTATGTTATGTTATGTTATGTTGTGTTATGTTATGTTAAGTTATGTTATGCTATGTTATGTTATGCTATGTTATTTTGTTATGTTATTTTATGTTATGTTATGCTATGTTATTTTATGTTATGTAATGTTATGCTATGTTATGTTATGCTATGTTATTTTATGTTATGTTATGTTATGCTATGTTATGTTATGTTATGTTATTTTATGTTATGTTATGTTATGTTATGTTATGTTAGGCTATGTTATGTTATGTTATGTTATGTTATGTTATGTTATGTTATGTTATGTTAGGCTATGTTATGTTATGTTATGTTATGTTATGTTATGTTATGTTATGTTATGTTATGTTATGTTATGTTATGTTATGTTTGGAGTATTTACAGAAACACAAACAAGAGATGTTTTGAAGAGTGAGACAGCGGTTTAAAAAAGCATAATATTAACAGGTGGGACGTAATATGTTACAAGGGGTAAGATTCTACTTAAAGTTTCATATTTTCTGGCACTTCTGAACTCCTCAGATGAAACAGCAAGAAGTTCTGGAAGTTGAAGTGGAAAACAGGAATCTAGTAATTATCTTTGTATACTCTGTATCAGGGGTTCTCCCTCAGGGAGGAATTCCCCGGGGAAGGGGAAGGGGAAGAAATTTTTAGGGTGTTTCAGGGGTGGGAGGGTATTGTTTAGTAATTAGTTATGAATATGTAAAAATACTTTTATTCAAGCTTTAAAATCTATGAGCATTTTTCGTTGCTATTAAATTTGTAAAATTCCTCTAAAAAGATTATTCAAGTAAATGCATATGTATTAATATAGGAAAAAAATAAAAGATTAAGAAGAGCATTATGTGCATAGTATTTGTAATGCAACTTTTGAGTCAGACAATCTTGGGAAGGAATAATGACATTCTTACGTGATGGTGAATGGTGTCAGCAACGGCTGAGGAATTCACGAGTAAGATAATAAAGTTAGTAAGATAATAAAGCTAGTAAGATAATAAAGTTAGTTAGCTGCCTTGAAAGTCTGAAAAATTTCACTCCAAATGTGATCTTCGAAGGAGATTTCAACTTCCCCACATATGAAATGGAAGAAGGTTAATGATAGCTTTGTACCAGAAATATTTCCCTTCCTGGAACACGCTTGCTAGACACGTACATGATACAGAATGATTGAAGCTTTCTGGAAAGTTTGATTTACGACAAAAGATGATAGAACCCACTAGAAATGAAAAAGAAAAAACTGGATTTGATCTTCGTAAAATACGATGAACCAATCAGAAACATAACAGTCATAAACAAAACACGGTAGAGGTACAGACTCGTAGAAACTCAAAAGATGAGAGAATTCCAGTGTACGAGAAGCGATGTGCAATAAATTTAACTTCAACCATCTGTGAACAGACCAGAAGAAAATGATCGAAGAATATATAAGACAAATCCTTGGAAACAGTCATTAACACTTGAAATGCTCACTAGAGCTTGGGAAAGTTGAACACAGAATCACATAAAGTCTGCATTAAATACGCTCTACCGAGAAAATCTAAAATATGATCGGATACAGAAAGAGAACGTAGAAGAATGTACAAAAGAATAAAGAAAGGGTTACCGCATTGCCGTGAAAATTCTTAAATAAAAGATAATCGTAGCCGAGAGATTACCGAGATAAAAAAAAAATAAGCTCTTGTGCTAGACAGAAGAAGAAGGAAGGGAACTAAAACCCGCTGAATATATTGCAAGAAATCACAAATATTTGTACACATATGCAAAATACAAGTTAAGAACTGCCTGTAGAATCGGCCCATTATTCACAGGAGGTTCATACAATGATGATGAAAAAAAAGAAATGAGCGAAATTATAAGAGACCAATATGAATTAATGTTTAGCAGTACACTTAATGAAAACAGAACAGAGGGTAAAGTATTTTTTATTTTTACATCTGAAGGCGACACGTCTCATATAATCGACATTAGCATTAATCCTGTAGAATTCGTAAAAAAGAAATAGAGAAGATGTCCACTCATGCAGCACTTAAACTGGACTGGTGAGTTTTATTATTTTATAAAGAAGATGAAAATACCACTAGTACGAGCACTCAGCATTCTCCGGAGAAAGAACTTACATCTAAATAAAATCCCAGAGACCATAAAGAATGTAAACACAGCTCCTTTACATAAAGGAAGCAGTACAACACTGGCAAGAAAATACAGACAAGTAACCTTAACACCGCACGTCATAGCAGTCTTCGTAAGGGAGATGAGAAGACAAACTTCAAATGTTACGGTACAGCATAACCTGAACAACCCAACCATCATGGCCTTAGAGCTGGAAGATCATGTTTGTCTCAGCTACTAAATCACTGTGACAGAATTACGAGAGCGTTGGAAGAAACCAAGACGCAAATGTGGTATACAAAGAATTCCCAAAGGCATTTGCAATTTGCATTGTGTGATTACAGACACAATGAGGGCAACATGTATAATTGTGAAAGTAGGCCAATGGATATTCAGCTATTTGGCAAATAGAACATAAAGAGTAGCAATAAATAGAGTCTTTACTGTTTTTTATCCTCATAGATCACAAAGATATAAACACTGGCCTCCATTTCGAATTGTCATTTGCAGATAATACCAAGATAAGTGTAAAAATCACTGCTGTGGAAGACATGGAAAAACTGCAAGAAAATATAACCAAAGTTGTCTAGTGTGAGGTGTAAAAATAGCGTAACGTTCAGTAGTGACACGTCACAATTGTTTTGATAAGGACCACAAGATGATCACCAAGTAGAATGAAACACGTGACAGATCTGGGTGTAATAATGTCAGCTGGTGTTTCTTTCAAAGAATACAATAAGGCAGGAAAATGACGGTAAACAGTGAGAACTTTCAAAAGAAGGAAAATAGAACCAATGGTGACACTATTGAAATCACTTGTGGTTTCCCTCGCTTAGAGTTTTCTTCAGTGTTGACGATTCCTCTCAGGGCAGGAGAATATCAGAGCTGGAATAAAAACAGGAATCATTATCATTTTTGCCCGAATAATGCCAATAAATTATTTAAATTACTGAAAACTTCTCAATATCAGATACGTACTCACGAAGCAGAGGAAAGAGAGATCCATAATAATATATACGTGGAAGGTATTTGAAGGCCAGGTCCCAAATCTGCACACTGCCATAACAATATACTGGAGGAAAAGATAAGGGAAAATATGTAAAATAATCCCAGTTAAAAAACAGGAGCACCGCTGGCACAGTAAGAAAACACTTTATCAACACCCAGACTTTCGAACATATTACCAGAAGATATCAGAAACTCTACCAGAATAAGTCTTCAAGAGAAAACACTACAAATACATCCACCAAGCGACGAATCAACCAGATTGTGATAGACATGTGGGCCAGCGGGCCGCCAAGAGTATCATCCTGGTTGACCAGGCAAACCCCAGACAAGCCTGGCCCAGGGACGGGCTGCGGGAGTAGGAAAACTGTAGCACGGACCAGAATTCGTCCTATTGCTATGTTTGGGACGCTAAATTGGCCTCACTGCTGTTTAAGACGCTGAACTGGTTCCACTGCTGCATTTGGAAAGCTGAACTGGTGTCACCGCTGTTTGGGACGCTGAACTTGTCCCATTGCCGTGTTTGGGACGTAAGCTGGTCCCCCTGCTGTGTTTGGGACGTAAACTGGTCTCTCTGCTGTGTTTGGGAGTTGAAATTGTCCCACTGCTGTAGTGGAACAATTTCAGCATTACCTGGTCATACTGGTACGGTAGGGATGATAATTTGTTCCAATGCAGTGGTAGGAATGCCAAGTAGTCTCACATATTCTGGTAGGGAAGGCAGCTAGTTTTACTGCTGTAGTAAGGACGCCAGCTGGTCTCGCTCCAGTGAAAAGGACGCTAGCTGGTCTCACTATTGTGGCAGGGAGGCACCTGGTCTCATTGCTGGGGTTCGGACGCTAGTTGGGTTCACTACTGTGGTAGGGAGGCCAGCTAGTCAAGCATCCATTCTGGTCTCACATACTCATTACTGAGGCCACAACTCAACAAATCTCGGCCTCTCACTGTGCCTCAGTCTACCCTCCCGTGACCCCTCACTAAACTTCAGTCTACCCTCCCTTGACTTCTCACTGTGTTGCCTCAGAATACCATCCCGTGACCTCCTCACCACAGCTAATTAACATTAGTTAGGGAGTTAAGTGAACTAACGTTGAGTGCTCGCTGGACCTCGAGACTCCTTTCAAAGATGTAGGAAGTCTCCCAGTGTCGAAAATTTGAAGCGTGCGCGCGCACACACACACACACACACACACACACACACACACACATACACACACACACACACACACACACACACACACACACACACACATACACACACACACACACACACACACACGATCCATTCATAGTTTTAAGAAGACGTATGATAAAGCTCATGGTGCAGGGAGAGTGACCCGGTAGCGACCAGTGAAGAGGCGGGGACAGGAGCTATGACTTGACCCCTGCAACCACTACTAGATGAGTACACATACACACACACACACACACACACACACACACACACACACACACACACACACACACACACACAGGCCTGAGAATAGCTTTCCGATACCTCAGTAAGGAATCGTTCAAGACTGTACACCGTTTACGTCAAGCCCATACTGAAGTATGCAGCACCAGTTTGGAACCCACACTTGGTCAAGCACGCCAAGAAATTAGAGAAAGTGCAAAGGTTTGCGACAAGGCTAGTTCCCTAGCTAAGGGAGAAGGGAAATCGGCCTGACGGCACTGGAGGACAGGAGGGTTAGGGGAGACATGATAACGACATACAAAATACTGCGAGGAATAGATGAGGTGAACAGAGACAGGATGTTCCAGAGATGGAACACAGAAACGAGGGGTCAAAATTGGAAGTAAAGGACTCAGATGAGTCAAAGGGATGTTAGGAAGTATTTCTTCAGTCATAGAGTTGTCAGGAAGTGGAATAGTCTAACAAGTGGTGAAGTGGAGGCAGGAATCATACATAGTTTCAAGACGAGGTATGATAACGCTCATGGAGCAGGGAGAGAGAGGACCTAATAGCGACCAGTGAAGAGGCGGGCCCAGGAGCTGAGTCTCAACCCCCTGCAAACAAAATTAGGTAAATTAGGTGAGTACACACGTACGCACGCAATTCCCTAACGCCGTCCTCTGTGACCTCTCACAGTTTACTTTTCTGTGACCTCTCACAGTTTACCTTCCTGTGACCTCTCACAGTTTACCTTCCTGTGACCTCTCACAGTTTACCTTCCTGTGACCTCTCACAGTTTACCCTTCTGTGTGTGTGGCATCAATTTGCCTCAGTTGGAGCTAACTGTAGGCCAGAGATTTTATTTTCTCTCTCTCTTTCTGTCTCTGTCTCTGTCTGTCTCTGTCTCTGTCTGTCTGTCTGTCTGTCTGTCTGTCTGTCTCTCTCTCTCTCTCTCTCTCTCTCTCTCTCTCTCTCTCTCTCTCTCTCTCTCTCTCTCTCTCTCAACACTTGAGTTATATTAATGATGTCTGCCATAATATTTTGGGTCCACTCCCGGCGCAGCTAATGCCGTTGTCTCTGATGTTAAAGTCAGCAATATGACTCTCTGCAAACATTGATCGAGGAGTTTATACTGAGCTGCTGATCACCCTCAAGTGGCATCTGCCGTCGGTGACGGACGCAGAAAGAGTGTACGATCCCACTAACTGGCCCCCACTGCTTATACAGTTGTTTATTCTGCCTCGTGTTTGGTAAAGCGTCGTTAATCCCTATTTAAATAGCATTTGATTGCTGTAATAGGATCGGGGAGGCTGTTTGATCTTGTTGCTCGTTTGAGAAGGCTGTTTCAGTAATGTTCGTTGCCCTTACGATTAGATTTTGAACGAGCATTTTGGTAATGTTTGAATTGCTTGCTGCCTGTAAATGGCGCTCTTGCCTTGATTGTTAAATTGCCTTAATGGCCATATTGTTTTTATTATATTGTCATGACATCTACATTGGATTGATTTCTATACTGCCTGAGCGTCTCTGTCACCTTGACGTCTATATAGTATTTTTCTCGCTCATATTTTCGAAGTAACTTATTGTTATATAGTTTACAATGAAGTGGAATAAAGAGCACTTAATATCTCTCCCTTGAAGGGAGAGATGAGAAGTATTTTTTACAAGTTCATACACACACACACACATCATCGCAGATGATGTGAAGCTAATGAGAAGGATTAAATCGGATGAGGATCAGGCAGGACTACAAAGAGACCTGGACAGGCTGGACACGTGGTCCAGCAACTGGCTTCTCGAATTCAACCCCGCCAAATGCAAAGTCATGAAGGTTTTGGAGGGGCAAAGAAGACCGCAGACAGAGTATAGGCTAGGTAGACAAAGGCTGCAAACCTCACTCATGGATTGTAATAAAGTTGATAGAATTACCGACAATATGTAAAGTAAAAGGACACAAGTGCAATTTATGTGACATTTTTATTGTGGCAACGTTTCGCTCTCCAGGAACTTTGTCAAGCTGTTACAAACAATACATGGACACAGAGGGTATATATAGGCTCAGCGTGAGGTGCAATACTAGTGGTAGAAGTAGCAGTAGTAGTAGTGATATAAGTTGTAGTAGTAGTAGTAATACAATATGATAGAACAATTAACTCGCACGAGCAAAAAGATATATAAGCTTTAACTTGGGTAACATAAGAATAGGTTAGGCAAATATTTCTGTTGGAGGCTGGAAAGAGGCAGCCTGTTTCAGTGTTCACTCTCTGTAATGTGCTTTGTGTAGTATTAACAGGAGAGACTATGTGATGGCAGGGTTTACTGTTTTCAGGAGGATTCTTGCTAAGACTTCAGATGGTGAAGCTGCCTTTGTTTTGTTTAATTTGTTTCATTGTATTAGAAACAGCTATTAGTGAAGATTCAAGGCACTTGCGTCTGCGGAAATTAGTTTCTTTGATCACTAATTGGGTGTCCCTGAATTTCATGAGATGATTGGTGGAATTTCGGTGTTGTACACAGGCGTTGTTCAAGTTAACGTTCCTACATGCGTAAATGTGTTCATTGAGGCGGGTGTCGAGGTTTCTTTCTGTTTCACTTACATAAATCTTGTCGCAACTTCCACAGGGTATAGTGTAAACCTCTGCGTTGACTGGTTCGTGGTGCTTGGATTTTGTTCTGGTTAGATCTTTTACTGAAGTGCTGGAAGCGATGGCGACTCTGGTGTTAGCTTGTGAAAGTGCTTTAGAAACATTCAGTGCAACCTGGCTGTTGGGAAGACTTCTTTGTTACGAGTGGTGTTGGTGCGTGGAGAATTAATGATCTGAAGAGCTTTTTTCTTCCAATCTTTGATGAAAAAGGAAGGAAAATGTAAATCAGTGAAGGTTTAGTGAATGTATGTATATTCCTCGTCAAGAAACTCAGGACTACAAATTCGGTATTATGCTCTCAGGAAAAATCCGATGATGATGCCTCTTTTGGTCTTAGTATCTTGACTGGAATAGAAGTGTGTGAGATTATTTTTATTTGTAGGTTTCCGATAAACTTGAAATCTTAAGTTGCTGTCTACTTTGTGAATGAGGACGTCGAGGAAAGGTAGCTTGTCATTGGACTCTTCTTCTAGTGTAAACTGGATCGCCGGTTCAACTGCGTAGAGCCTTGCCTGAAGATTCCGTACATCAAAACGTTTGGGAGTTATTACGAGGACGTCGTCCACGTAACGTAACCAAGTGACGCTTGAAGAGATGATGTTGGCGAAGTACTCGGACTCTAGGTGTTCCATGTACAAGTGGGCTAAGACGGCATTGATGGGGGACCCCACATCCATGCCTTAGGTTTGTTTGAAGAGCGTGTTATTGAAAGAAAAACAGTTTAAATTAACACAGAGTTTAATCCAAGTAGAACCTCGATGGCTTTAGTGGTAGGTACTTTTGTGAAGAGGGAAGTCACGTTCAAATTGCTTAGTTTCTTGTTACGGATGGAGAGGTTTCGGATGCGGTTGAGAAGGTCGCCTGAAGGGGGGGGGGAGAGATTGTTGGAGCTAGACACTTACACTACCTTAACAAGCAGACTGCCAATCAAACTATCGTCATCATATATTCGCTCGCTACTCCTATCTGTTGAACTTTTCCCTCACAATATATATATATATATAT
>NC_069404.1:66470543-66640543 GCF_026875155.1 Cherax quadricarinatus
ATAAATATATATATATATATATATATAATATATATTTATATATATATATATATAATAATATAATATGGAATTTTTTTTACATTATTTCCTAAATGTAGAACATATAAATGAATAATATAATAATTGCGTATTAAAATGTTGTGCTATTTGGACCCTTCGGGAAATTTAGAGTGAGGGAAGGGGAGGCAGAACAGCCGGGGGAATGACGCCGCAGAAGGAGACGCCATATTGAATTTAATGTGTGAACATTGGATTGAACTGTGTAATGTAATCAAGTGTTCTGGAAGGTTATTTGGTGTATATCGGCCTCAATCTGTAATTTAGAGATTGCTGACATGTTTCTGCTGAAGAATTGGAATAAATATTGTGGAAAGCCTCACAAATCGGCAATAAGGACGGAAAAAATGGAGAATGTTATTTGTAATTAGTGAACGCTGGTTGTCGTGGAAAAATCAGCATATAATCCGGCGTCGTGGTGGTTAAATTTAGGGTTTTCGGCCTGTATTTGTAATGGGATCCCGTTTTAATGTCCCCTGCTGAAGAATAGGGATAGGAAACTTGCGGGACCTCAAGAATTATGTGTGAATGGCAGAAGATAAGGGATAAGCCCATCACATACAGGGAAGTGCACCATTAGTCCTTTCATTTAGATCTCTGTCTGACCAGTGTAAGGTCTAGGTGTTAGGCAGGTGATGTGGTGTGATCCATATACAGTAATTATTTGGTAAGTGGTAATACGAATTTCTTTTGTGTACCCAGCAAGCCTAATTATATACAGTCCATAGTTTTAATTTACCAGAGTAGCTAGTTTTAATATTGTAATTATTAATTTAGCATCTCATGTAGCTTTTTTGAGTGGTGAAGAGGTGGGCGTCGAGGGAGTTAGAGTTCAGCGACCTACTGAGACTTAAGTCCCACTTATCTCACCCAAATTACTTGTACATAATAATAAAAGTAATATCCTGTAAACCTCAAGCAGGTAATTTACTCACATAATAATAATTCACACACACACACACACACACACACACACACACACACACACACACACACACACACACACACACACACACACACACACACACACACACACGCACACACACTCACACACACACACACACACACACACACACCACACACACACACACACACACACACACACACACACACACACACAACACACACACCACACACACATGCACACACACACACACACACACACACACACACACACACACACACACACACACACACACACACACACACACAGGACCAGTGCTGTTTCTGGTATTTGTGAACGACATGACGGAAGGAATAGACTCTGAGGTGTCCCTGTTTTCAGATGACGTGAAGTTGATGAGAAGAATTCACTCGATCGAAGACCAGGCAGAACTACAAAGGGATCTGGACAGGCTGCAGACCTGGTCCAGCAATTGGCTCCTGGAGTTCAATCCCACCAAGTGCAAAGTCATGAAGATTGGGGAAGGGCAAAGAAGGCCGCAGACGGAGTACAGTCTAGGGGGTCAGAGACTACAAACCTCACTCAAGGAAAAAGATCTTGGGGTGAGTATAACACCAGGCACATCTCCTGAAGCGCATATCAACCAAAATAACTGCTGCAGCATATGGGCGCCTAGCAAACCTCAGAACAGCATTCCGACATCTTAATAAGGAATCATTCAGGACCCTGTACACCGTGTATGTTAGGCCCATATTGGAGTATGCGGCACCAGTTTGGAACCCACACCTAGCCAAGCACGTGAAGAAACTAGAGAAAGTGCAAAGGTTTGCAACAAGACTAGTCCCAGAGCTAAGAGGTATGTCCTACGAGGAGAGGTTAAGGGAAATCAACCTGACGACACTGGAGGACAGGAGAGATAGGGGGGACATGATAACGACATACAAAATGCTGAGAGGAATTGACAAGGTGGACAAAGACAGGATGTTCCAGAGATTGGACACAGTAACAAGGGGACACAGTTGGAAGCTGAAGACACAGATGAATCACAGGGATGTTAGGAAGTATTTCTTCAGCCACAGAGTAGTCAGTAAGTGGAATAGTTTGGGAAGCGATGTAGTGGAGGCAGGATCCATACATAGCTTTAAGCAGAGGTATGATAAAGCTCACGGCTCAGGGAGAGTGACCTAGTAGCGATCAGTGAAGAGGCGGGGCCAGGAGCTCGGACTCGACCCCGCAACCTCAACTAGGTGAGTACAACTAGGTGAGTAACACACACACACACCACACACACACATGCACACACACACACACACACACACACACACACACACACACACACACACACACACACACACACACACACACACACACACACACACACACACACAAACACACACACACACACACACACACACACACACACACACACACACACACACACACAACACACAAACACACACACACACACACACACACACACACACACACACACACCACACACACACACACACACACACACACACACACACACACACAAGCTGATTTTCAGGATAGAAACAGTGCGAAACAGGATCCTTCAAGAGAATCCACGGTTGATGTACTCGGCAGAATACAAAAGGGTTTTCCTAGACCGAGACAGAACACAAACAGAACGACAGCAGCTGAGGGAGAGGGCACAAAGCAAAAGGGGCTAAGAAGAGAGACAGGAAAAGAATCAGCAGAGGACAACCAAAGCAGGGCAGAGCAACAAGAGCAAGCACAGACAGAACCATCCACAGAACTCCACAACCAATCAAGCTATCCCAACACAAACTATAATCTACACTCACAGCTCCCACCCAACACTCAGCTATAGAATCCCACAGTACACCACCAGGTTCCCCACCCTCACAGACCCCCCAAAACACAGTGTTGGAGAGGAAACTGAAGGTACGGAACACAAACACTGATGGAATACCAAATAAGTGGGAGGAGTGGCACGAAAGAGTCAAAGAGGCATCACTGGACATCATAGCTCTCACAAAAACCAAGCTCACAAGTATGATAACAGATGCAATCTTTCCAACGGGGTATCAGATACAGAGGAAAGACAGAGGGAACGGGAGGGGGAAGGAGTGGCACTGCTGATCAAAAACCGACGGAATTTTGATGAGCTGGAGAGAGGAGACAGCAGAGAAGCAAGAGATTGCATAGTAGGAACGTTTCAGTCTGAAGGTCCCAAGGTGGTAATTGCAGTGATGTATAACCCACCACAGAACAGCAGGAGGCCAAGGCAAGAGAATGATGAGAGTAATGGAGCAATGGGTGACACACTGTCTGCAGTGGCCAGATGGGCTCATGCGAGCAGGGCAAAGCTACTGATCATGGGTGACTTCAACCACAGGGAAATCATTTGGGAGAACTTGGAGCCACATGAGAGCCAAGAAACGTGGAGAGCTAAGATGATGGAGGTGGTACTGGAAAACTTCATGTACCAACGCATAACGGATACTACCAGAGAGAGAGGAAAGGATGAACCAGCGAGACTGGACCTAGTATTCACCTTACGTAGTGCAGATATTGAGGACATCACATATGAAAGACCCCTGGGGCCAGCGCTCATGTAGTTTTAAACCTCGAATACACAGTAGAGTTACAAGTGAAGGGGGAAGCAGGAAAGGCCTGGCAAATGAGGCCAAACTGCAAGAAAGGGGATTACGTGGGAATGAGGAACTTCCTGAACGGGGCTCAGTGGGACAGAGAACTGGCAGGGAAGTCAATAAACGAGATCATGGAATATGTAACAATATGCAAGGAAGCTGAGGAGAGGTTTGCACCTAAGGGTAACAGGAATAATGAAAAAGCCAGGATTAGCCCATGGTTCACTCAAAGGTGCAGAGAGGTCAAAACCAAGTGTGCTAGGGAATGGAAGGCAAAGGACCCAGGTGAATAAGGAGAGCAGTCGTAGAGCCAGAAATGAATATGCACAGGTAAGAAGGGAGGCCCAACGACAATATGAAAACGACATAGCAGCAAAAGCCAAATTTGATCCGAAGCTGTTATACAGACACATCAGGAGGAAAACAACAGTCAAGGACCAGGTAATCAGGCTAAGGAAGGAAGGAGGAGAGACAACAAGAAATGACTGTTTACCTGGAGTTTACCTGGATAGAGTTCCGGAAGTCAACGCCCCCGCGGCCCGGTCTGTGACCAGTATGTGAGGAACTCAACATGAGATTCAAAGAAGTTCACTGAGGAGACAGAAGGGGCTCCAGAAAGACAGAGAGGAGTAATACACCACCAAGTGTTGAACACATACATACTACCAAGAAAGAAATGAAGAGGCTGCTGAGTGAGCTAGATACCTCAAAGGCGATGGGGCCAGACAATGTCTCTCTATGGGTCTTGAGAGAGGGAGCAGAGGCACTTTGTGTACCCCTAACAACAATATTCAACACAGCTATCGAAACAGAGAGATTACCTGAAGCATGGAAGACAGCAAATGTAGTCCCAGTTTTTAAAAAAGGAGACAGACATGAAGCACTGAACTACAGACCAGTGTCACTTACATGTATAGTATGCAGAGTCATAGAGAAGATTATCAGGAGAAGAGTGGTGGAACACCTAGAAAGGAATGAGCTCATCAACAACAGCCAACATGGTTTCAGAGATGGGAAATCCTGTGTCACAAACCTACTGGAGGTCTATGACATGGCGACAGCAATAAGAGAAGAGAGAGAGAGGGGAGGGTAGATTGCATTTTCTTGAACTGTAAGAAGGCGTTTGACACAGTTCCACTCAAGAGATTAGTGCAAAAACTGGAGGACTAGACATGGATAACAGGGAAGGCACTACAATGGAGCAGGGAATACTTGTCAGGAAGACAACAGCGAGCCATGCTACGTGGCGAGGTGTCAGAGTGGGCGCCTGTGACGAGTGGGGTTCCACAAGGGTCAGTCCTAGGACCAGTACTGTTTCTGGTATTTGTGAACGACATGACAGAAGGGATAGACTCCGAAGTGTCCCTGTTTGCAGACGATGTAAAGTTGATGAGAAGAATTCAATCGGACGAGGACCAGGCAGAACTACAAAGGGATCTGGACAGGCTGCAGGCATGGTCTAGCAATTGGCTCATGGAGTTCAACTCCACCAAGTGCAAAGTCATGAAGATCGGGAAGGGCACAGAAGACCACAGACGGAGTGCAGTCTAGAGGGCCAGAGACTACAAACCTCACTCAAGGAAAAAGATCTTGGGGTTAGTATAACACCAGGCACATCTCCTGAGGTGCACATCAATCAAATAACTGCTGCAGCATATGGGTGCCTGGCAAACCTAAGAACAGCATCCGACATCTTAATAAGAAATCGTTCAGGACCATGTACACCGTGTACGTTAGGCCCATATTGGAGTATGCGGCACCAGTCTGGAACCCACACCTAGCCAAGCACGTAAAGAAACTAGAGAAAGTGCAAAGGCTTGAAACAAGACTAGTCCCAGAGCTAAGAGGTATGTCCTACGAGGAGAGGTTAAGGGAAATCAACCTGATGACACTGGAGGACAGGAGAGATAGGGGGGACATGATAACGGCATACAAAATGCTGAGAGGAATTGACACGGTGGACAAAGACAGGATGTTCCAGAGATTGGACACAGTAACAAGGGGACACAGTTGGAAGCTGAAGACACAGATGAATCACAGGGATGTTAGGAAGTATTTCTTCAGCCACAGAGTAGTCAGTAAGTGGAATAGTTTGGGAAGCGATGTAGTGGAGGCAGGATCCATACATAGCTTTAAGCAGAGGTATGATAAAGCTCACGGCTCAGGGAGAGTGACCTAGTAGCGATCAGTGAAGAGGCGGGGCCAGGAGCTCGGACTCGACCCCCGCAACCTCAACTAGGTGAGTACAACTAGGTGAGCACAGGCGCGTCAGGGTAGACATGATAACTACATACAAAATACTGCGTGGAATAGATATGGTAGATAGAGACAGGTTGTTCCAGAGAGGAGACACAGAAACAAGGGGTCACAAACAATTGGAAGCTGAAGACTCAGACGAGTTATAGGGATGTTAGGAAGTATTTTTTCAGTCATAGAGTCGTCATGAAGTGGAATAGCCTAACAAGTGATGTAGTGGAGGCAGGAACCATACATAGCTTTAAGACGAGGTATGACAAAGCTCTGGAAGCAGAGAGAGAGAGGACCTAGTAGCAATCAGTGAAGAGGCGGGGCCAGGAGCTGTGTCTTGAGCCCTGCAACCACAATTAGGTGACTACACGCAAACACACACACACGCACACACACACACACACACACACACACACACACACACACACACACACACACACACACACACACACACACATATATATATATATATGTATATATATATATATATATATATATATATATATATATATATATATATATATATATATATATAAATATATATTATATATATATATATATGTATGATTATATATATAAATACATAAACCCTTTCCCCACCGGAGAAATACCCAAGGACACTGCAACAGCAAATCGGATCCTGAGGTTAAGCCTCTTAGAGGAAATTGGCTTCCGGCTGCCCCACCATTTTGGGTCCTCTGTATCAATATTTCATTCTGAAACTCTGTATATGAAGCAGGAAACTGAAACTTGTTATTGCTGAACCTGTTAGTCAATACATTCACATACATTCACACACACACACACACACACACACACACACACACAACACACACATATATATATATATATATATATATATATATATATATATATATATATATATATATATATATATATATATTTCCTTTAAAAATACATTTAATTTGATGTATATTGCCTTTCATATAATTTTACATTGCTGATATTTTCATTAATAGGTAAAATGAAAATATCTTGTTATATATTATTATTTGACTTATTATATTTGGTATGTAGGTAGGATGTAACAAATGATAATGTTGGTAGAATTACCCACAATATGTAAAGTAAAAGGACACAAGTGCAACTAATGTGACATTTTATTGTGGCAACGTTTCGCTCTCCATGGCTTGATAAAGCTCCTGGAGAGCGAAACGTTGCCACAATAAAATGTCACATTAGTTGCACTTGTGTCCTTTTACTTTACAGGATGTAACAAATTACACTTATCGCTGTGCTCACTGTTGAAGAGTTGTGATTGGCTGCCTGCCATCGCAAACTTCCTTTCTAACTACTGCTAGCTTGTTTGTGTCAAGCCTTATCTCCCATCATTCTTGGAGTAGCATGGGCGAGTCACGTGATATCACTTGATGTGAGGCCTGTAGTCGAAAATTCTTTTTCTCTCTTCATCTGCCTCTAGTCCTGGAAACATCTCTCCAGGGAGTTCTCTCGTCTCTGGGTGTTTGTTAGTTATTTAGACTGTTTTGTAGAGTATGGTTTCACTGATGAGCCGAAACATACTTCTTGTAACTCTTTTCACAGAGCATCGTTCACACTTAGTGATTTTTGACGTTTTGCTGAGGTTGCGTGTCATACTGACTCTCTAAGTCAACCCAGGCCCCAAGCTAAAGCTGACCTATTTTGTGTGGCATCAACGCACCGTCGTAGTCGGGGATTTGGTTATGCCGAACTTAGTTTCAGTATTATGGGAGTTTTATGACTTTTATGGAGGATCTGCTCATGGTCCCCAGTTAGAGTCGTTATTTTGTTTCCTTATTCCTGACGCTGTACTGCTGCTTGTTACATTATTGCTGTTGGCGAATGGTTCGTCATATTGTTCAAGTAAGCAGTTTTGAATGCCTTGAAGGTCGTGAAGATAGATTATTTGTGGACTAGTGTCAGTCACTTTTTAAGTCGAGTCGAGTCGAATCTTATTGAGACATAATGAGGACTTTGAGCACACACGCACACACACACTTTTATATACTAGCATTTTTATGCTTGATAGCAACTTACCAGACGGTGCTTTAGAGTCGTACAGTTACGAAATGTACCTTCAGCACTATACTGCTATATGCACAATTTAACTTTGCACTACAAGAGAAGTGTAGGAGCTTATATCCTAAATTATATCAAATTCATTTACGTTGATTTTGTCCACCTAGACAACTTTGTTAATAAACTTATCAATTTTTATTTCGTTAGTTAGTATCTTATCAGTTGCAATCCTAAACCACTATCAAAATTGATCATAATTTTAAAGGATAACTGAACCAGAATACTTTCTGACTACTTGTTATAAAAACCAGAAACAGTCTGGATGCTGGAGGTGGAGACCTTCTAGTATTCCCTGGAGATGTCTATACTTTATAGATATCGCCTTTTTGTAACATTAGGTTCTGTATGAAAGTCCCTCTTGCGTACAAGATTACAGTGAGCAATATTGCTAACTACAATTAGTTAACTATAATTAGTTAATTTAGAAAAAAAAGGTTAACGTTAACATAAAAAGTCACACAGTCGTGCGAGGTCACACGGTTCACATGAGGTCACACGGTTCACACAAGATCACACGGTTCACACGAGATCACACGGTTCACACGAGGTCACTCGGTTCACACGAGACAGACGAGTGTTAATACCTCAAGCATAGGTGAGCAAGAACTGACGAGAATAAACAATGGGTCATTCGTGTTTAACAAATTAAAAATGAGCCTACACGAGAGCGACCTGTACGTAATCCATCAAAAACGGTAGCAAAGGCACATACTAAATTGAATTTGAGGATTTTTGGGAATTTAACATGGGGCTCAGGCCTGACCTCAGTGACAGTGCATCAGTGGTCGGGTTGCTCGACCGCATTGTTCACAAGTAACAGGTGAGGAACTGAGCCAGATGTGCAGGCGAGAAGCTCGCGCCGCTCTTCCGTTGTTCAGTGCTCGTTACGTAATAGAGAGCAACCCTCATGGGGTAATATTAGCCGGTGACATGATCTGTGATTTCAGCTACAAATTTAATATTTGCCTCTCCCTTACCACTAACAGTCATCTTGGCATTTCTAGTTATTTTTTTAAATTAGAATTCATAACCATTTTCAATAATTACATCCAGAAAACGTGAAGATTTCTCAACTTTATGTGTAAAGTTCATAATTAATTTTATGACTGGGTATACGGGATTCCCCATTGCCATACCATGTGCAACTTAAAATATGTTTTTAATATTATTTCTCTAATATCAATTGTAAAAAATTTATAAATAATATCACGAACAAACTGGAAGAATCTTAGATTTAAGATTAAATTAATACAAACATTAGGATTCTTAATCAGTTTCTTTTGTCACAGAGGCACAAGGGTCAGTGCCACCAAGGATGAGTGAGCGAACAAGTCGTGTGGTAGTGCCAGCTGGTGCCAGAGTGACCCTTCCTTGTGTGGCCCAGGGCCACCCTCCTCCCCACTACATGTGAGTATTGCCCACATATGTGGCATTGGGCCATCGTCTTCCCTACTAAACCTTGTCTGACGGAAAATTGTCACACCTTGCGTCATTATATACTGAATGTGATAAAATTAATAAATTCAGAGACAACTCACTCAGAAATGTCAAGAAATGTCAAAGTATTTTATCCACAGTAGTATATTACAAACCATTCTGGAAAAATAGCCTAATTTTGCTCACTGTAAATAAAGCATTACCACTCTGTGTGTGTGTGTGAGAGAGAGAGCGAGAGAGAGAGAGAGAGAGAGAGAGAGAGAGAGAGAGAGAGAGAGAGAGAGAGAGAGAGAGAGAGAGAGAGAGAGAGAGAGAGAGAGAGAGAGAGAGAGAGACCAAATTAATGCCTGCATGAATAACTCATTACGACTGAGGCCGGATATAAACATGTAAATAGTTCATTACCACAGTAACTTGCTCAGCTATCAAAACTTTGTGGTCCAGTCCCTAGACACCTTTGACTACCGCTCTCAGCATGAGTATGTGGTGCATAATAGAGATGATAAATTTAAGCTTCCCTACTGTAGGTTAATGCTCTCTTCCAATGTGCGGTACAGTCACCCTAGTCTTGTACATCTTAGTCACCCTACGTCTTGTATGTGTCAGTCATCCTAATCTTGTATGTATCAACCACCCTAGTCTTGAATGTATCAGTCACCCTAAATTTGTATGTATTAATCACCCTAGTCTTCTATATATCAGTCACCCTAGTCTTGTATATATCAGTCACCCTAGTATTGAATGTATCAGTCACCCTCGTCTTGAAAGCATCAGTCACCCTAGTCTTGTATGTATTAGTCACCCTAGTGTTGTATGTGCCAGTCATCCTAGTCTTGTATTTATCAGTCACCCTAGTCTAGTATGTATCAATGACCCTAGTCTTGAATATATCAGTCATCCTAGTCTTGTATCAGTCACCCTAGTCTTGTATATCAGTCATCCTAATCTTGTATGTATCAGTCGCCCTAGTCTTGTGTGTATCAGTCACTATAGTCTTCTATATCAGTCACCTTCGTCTTGTATGCATCAGTCACCCTAGTCTTCTATATCAGTCACCCTAGCCTTGTATGTATGTCACACTAGTCTTGAACGTCTCAGTCACCCCAATCTTGTATGTATCAGTCACACTATTCTTGTATGCATCAGTCACCCTAGTCTTATATGTATCTCACCCTAGTCTTCAACTTATCAGTTACACCAATCTTTCATGTATCAGTCACCCTATTATTGTATGTATCAGCCACCCTAGTCTTGAGTATATCGGTCATCCAAGTCTTATATGTACCAGTCACCCTAGTCTTGAATGTACCAGTCACCCCAATTTTGTTTGTATCAGTCACACTAGTCTTGAATGTATCAATCACCCTAGTCTTGAATGTATCAGTAACCCAAGTCTTGTATGTGTCAGTCACCCGAGTCTTGTATGTACCAGTCACCGTAGTCTTGAATGTATCAGTCACCCTAGTCTTGAATTCAGGCACCATAGTCTTGCAGGTATCAGTCACCCTAGTCTTGTATGTATCAGTCACCCTAGTTTTGTATGTATCAGTCACCCTAGTCATTAACGTATCATTCAACCTAGTCTTGTATGTGTCAGTAACCCTAGTCTTCTTTAATTCAGTCACCCTAGTCTTGAATGTATCATTCACCCTAGTCTTGTATGTGTCAGTCACCCTAGTCTTGTATATATCAGTCACTCTAGTTTTGAATTTATCAGTCACTTTGGTATGTATCAGTCACCCTAGTCTTGTATGTAAAAGTCACCCTACTCTTGTATGTATCAGTCACCCTAGTTTTGTATGTATCAGTCACCCTATTATTTATTGTATCATTCACCCTATTATTTAATGTATCATTCACCCTAGTCCAGTATGCATCAGTCATCCTAGTCTTGTTTTTATCAGTCACCATAGTGTTGAACTTATCAGTCACCCTAGTCTTATATGTGTCAGTCACCCTTGCATGTATCGGTCACTCGAGTCTTGTATGCATCAGTCACCCTAGTCTTGTATGTATCAGTCACACTAGTCTTGTATGTATCAGTCACACTAGTCTTGTATGCATCAGTGACCCTAGTATTGAATGTATCAGTCACCCTAATCTTGTATGTATCAGTCACCCTAGTCTTGTTTCTATCAGTCACTCTAATCTTGCATGTATCAGTCTCCCTATTTTTGAATGTATCAGTCACCCTAGTCTTGTATGTATCAGTCACCCTAGTCTTGAATGCTTCAGTCACCCTAGTCTTGTATATTAGTCACCCTAGTCTTGCATGTATCAATCACCCTAATCTTGAATGTATCAATCACCCTAATCTTGAATGTATCAATCACAATAGACTTGTATGTATCAGTCACCCTAGTTTTAAATGTATCAGTCACCCTAGTCTTGTATGTGTCAGTCACCCTAGTCTTGTATGTATCAGTCAGCCTAGTCGTATATGAATCAGTCACCCTATTCTTGAATGTATCAATCACCCTAGCCTTGTATGTATCAGTCACCCTTTTCTTGAATGTATCACTCACCCTAATCTTGTATGTTTCAGTCACCCTAGTCTTGTTTGTATCATTCACCATTCACTTGTATATCAATCACCCTCGTCTTGTATGTATCACTCACCCTGGTCTTGTATGTATCAGTTACCCTAGTCTTGTGTATCAGTCACCCTTGCCTTGTGTGTATCAGTCACCATCGCCATGTGTGTATCAGTCACCATTTTCTTGTATATTAGTCACCCTCGTCTTTTATGTATCAATCACCCTCGTCATGTGTATATCAGTCACCCTGATCTTGTATATCAGTCACCCCCGTCTTGTGTGTAGCAGTCATCCTCCACTTGTGTGTATCAGTCACCATTTTCTTGTATAATAGTCACCCTCGTCTTTTATGTATCAATCACCATAGTCTTGTGTGTATCAGACACCCTCGTCATGTGTATATCAGTCACCCTAGTATTGTATATGAGTCACCCTAGCCTTGTGTGTATCAGTCACCCTCTTCATGTGTATATCAGTCACCTTAATCTTGTATATCAGTAATCCTCGTCTTGTGTGTATCAGTCACCATCTTCTTGTGTGTATCAGTCACCCTCGTCATGTGTATATCAGTCACCCTCGTCTTGTGTATATCTGTCACCCTCGTCTTGTGTATATCAGTCACCCTCGTCATGTGTATATCAGTCACCCTCGTCACGTGTATATCTGTCACCCTCGTCTTGCGAATATAAGTCACCATAGTCTTCTTCATCAGTCACCATCGTCTTGTGTGTATTAGTCACCCTCGTCATGTGTATATCAGTCACCCTCGTCTTGTGTATATCTGTCACCCTCGTCTTGCGTATATCAGTCACCCTCGTCATGTGTATATCAGTCTCCCTCGTCATGTGTATTTCTGTCACCCTCGTCTTGCGAATATCAGTCACCCTAGTCTTCTTTATCAGTCACCCTCGTCTTTTCTGTATCAGTCACCCTAATCTTGTATGTATCAGTCACCCTAGTCTTGTATATCAGTCACCCTCGTCTTGTGTGTATCAGTCACCAAAATCTTGTATATCAGTCACCCTCGTCTTGTGTGTATCAGTCACCTTCGTCTTGTGTGTATCAGTCACCCTCGTCTTCTATGTGTCAGTCACACTAGTCTTGTATGTATCATTCACCCTAACCTTGAATTTATCAGTCCCTCTTGCATGTATCAGTCACCCTCGTCTTGTATGTATCAGTCACAATAGTCTTGTATGTATCAGTCACACAAGTCTTGTATGCATCTGTTACCCTAGTATTGAATGTATCAGTCACCCTAGTCTTGTATGCATCAGTCACCTTAGTGTTGTGTATATCAGTCACCCTAATCTTGCATGTATCAGTCACCCTAATCTTGCATGTATCAGTCTCCCAAGTTTTGAATGTATCAGTCACC
Organism: Cherax quadricarinatus; assembly: GCF_026875155.1. Classification (NCBI taxonomy): domain Eukaryota; kingdom Metazoa; phylum Arthropoda; class Malacostraca; order Decapoda; family Parastacidae; genus Cherax; species Cherax quadricarinatus. Next base: position 66,483,822 of record NC_069404.1, read on the forward strand.
CTTGTCTTGTATGCATCAGTCACCCTAGTTCTGTAAGTATCAATCACCATATTATTGAACGAATCAGTCACCCTAGTCTTGTATGTGTCAATCACCCTCGTCTTGCATGTATCAGTCACCCTAATCTTGAAAGTATGAGCCTCCCTAGTCTTGTATGTGTCACTCATACTATTATTGTACGTACCAGTCACCCTAGCGTTGAATGTATAAGTCAAGCTAGTCTTGGATGTATCATTCACCCTAGTCTTGCATGTTTCAGTCACCCTACTCTTGTGTGTATCAGTCACCCTAGTCCTGTATATTCATCATCCTAGTCTTGCATGTATCAGTCACCCTGATCTTGAATGTATCAGTCACCCTAGCCTTGTATTTATCAGTCACCCTAGCTTTGAATGTATCAGTCACCCTAGTCTTGTATGTCTTAGTCACCCTAGTCTTGTATGTATCAGTCAGCCTAGTCGTTTATGTATCAGTCACCCTATTCTTGAATGTACTAGTCAGCCTAGAAATGCGTGTATCAGTAACCCAAGTTTTGTATGTATCGGTCACCCTAGTCTTGAATGTATCAGTCACCCTATTCTTGAATGTATCACTCACCCTAATCTTGTATGTATCAGTCACCCTCGTCTTATGTGTAGCAGTCACCCTCGTCATGTGTATATCAGTGACCCTCGTCTTGTCTGTATCAGTCGCCCTCGTCTTGTGTGTATCAGGCTCCCTCGCCTTGTGTGTATCAGTCACCCTCGTCTTGTGTGTATCAGTCTCCCTCGCCTTGTGTGTATCAGTCACCCTCGTCATGTGTGTATCAGTCACCCTCGTCTTGTGTATCAGTCACCCTCGTCATGTGTATATCAGTCACCATTGTCTTGTGTGTATCAGTCACCCTCGTCTTGTGTATCAGTCACCCTCGTCTTGTGTGTATCAGTCACCCTCGTCTTGTGTATCAGTCACCCTCGTCATGTGTATATCAGTCACCATTGTCTTGTGGATATCAGTCACCCTCGTCTTGTGTGTATCAGTCATCCTCGTCATGTGTATATCAGTCACCCTTGTCTTGTGTGTATCAGTCATCCTCGTCATATGTATATCAGTCACCCTTGTCTTGTGGATATCAGTCACCCTCGTCTTGTGTGTATCAGTCACCCTCGTGTTGTGTGTATCAGTCATCTTCGTCATGTGTATATCAGTCACCCTTGACTCGTGGATATCAGTCACCCTCGTCTTGTGTGTATCAGTCATCCTCGTCATGTGTATATCAGTCACCCTTGTCTTGTGTATATCAGTCACCCTCGCCTTGTGTGTATCACTCACCCTCGTCTTGTCTGTATCAGTCTCCCTCGCCTTGTGTGTATCAGTCACCCTCGTCATGTGTACATCAGTCACCAATGTCTTGTGGATATCAGTCACCCTCGTCTTGTGTGTATCAGTCATCGTCGTCATGTGTATATCAGTCACCCTTGTCTTGTGTGTATCAGTCACCCTCGCCTTGTGTGTATGAGTCACCCTCGTCTTGTGTGTATCAATCTCCCTCGCCTTGTGTGTATGAGTCACCCTCGTCTTGTGCATATCAGTCACCCTCGTCATGTGTATATCCGTCACTCTAGTCTTGTATATCAGTCACCCTCGTCTTGTGTGTATCAGTCACCCTCGTCTTGTGTGTATCAACCACCCTCGTCATGTGTATATACGTCACTCTAGTCTTGTATATCAGTCACCCTCGTCTTGTGTGTATCAGTCACCTTAGTCTTGTGTGTATCATTCACCCTCTTGATGTGTATGTCTGTCACCCTCGTCTTCTGTATATCAGTCACCCTAGTCTTGTATATCAGTCACCCTCGTGTTGTGTGTATCAGTCACCCTCCTCTTGTGTGTATCAGTCACCCTCGTCTTGTTTGTATTAGTCACCCTCGTCATGTGTATATCAGTCACCCTCGTCTTGTGTGTATCACTCACCCTTGTCTTGTGTATATGCGTCACCTTCGTCTTGTGTATATCAGTCACCCTAGTCTTGTATATCAGTCACCCTCGTCTTGTATGTATCAGTCCCACTAGTCTTGTATGTATCAGTCACACAAGTCTTGTAGGCATCAGTGACCCTAGTATTGTGTATATCAGTCACCCTCGTCTTGTGTGTATCAGTCACCCTCGTCATGTGTATATCAGTCACCTTCGTCTTGTGTATATCAGTCACCTTTGTCTTGTGTATATCAGTCACCCTAGTCTTGTATATCAGTCACCCTCGTCTTGTGTGTATCAGTCACCCTCGTCTTGTTTGTATTAGTCACCCTCGCCATGTGCATATCAGTCACCCTCGTCTTGTGTGTATCAGTCACCCTCGTCATGTGTATATCAGTCACCTTCGTCTTGTGTATATCAGTCACCGTAGTCTTGTATATCAGTCACCCTCGTCTTGTGTGAATCAGTCACTCTCGTCTTGTGTGTATTAGTCACCCTCGTCATGTGTATATCAGTCACCCCTGTCATTTGTATATCAGTCACCGGCGTCATTTTTATATCAGTCACCCTCGTCTTTTGTATATCAGTCACCCTCGTCTTGTGTGTATCAGTCACCCTCGTTATGTGTATATCAGTCACCCATGTCATGTGTATATGAGTCACCCTAGTCTTGTATATTAGTCACCCTCGTGTTGTGTGTATCAGTCATCCTCGTCTTGTGTATATTAGTCACCCTTGTCTAGTGTGTATCAGTCTCCCTCGTCATGTTTATATCAGTCACCCTCGTCTTGTGTGTATAACTCACCCCACTGATGCATCACCAACTCACCCTCATAGCACTGCAATATAAGGCCATCATCAAAGCGACGCAAACACTGAAGCAGAACATTGGTGTCGTGGTGAATGTTAGGTTAGGTAAGGTTCGCCAGGAAACAGGACAAGTCTTTCCTGACGTTGGTCTTAGACAGATGATCACCCCCCGTTGCAGCTTCTGGTCATCTGACCGAGGCCTTCGGCCAGCGTGGCCGTGACTAGCTCTGGTTACGGCCACGCTGGCGGGAGATTCGTCTGTAAAAACTTGCATTTGTGCTAACCTTCCTATGGTGTATAAATATACCTAGTTGGACGAATCTTATTGCAGCCAGCTGGTCCAGTTGTTAGCGCGTCGGTCTGGAGTTTTATGACTCTCTGATTACAGGTTCTAACCCCACCCGTGGTATGGTTTGTCTGCAATCGTGTCATTACGATTTCGTGAGTTGTGTTAGGGTACTTGGTTAAATTTAGTAAGCCTACACTGACCTAAAATTAAACCTTTTATTATGATTATTTTAACCTACAAAAGGCTTTATCAGGTGCCTGAAAAAAATACAAAACCAAAACATGTAGTAAATAGTGCTGGAACGTGGCCATAAGAGATACCAAGTTAAGGTGAGGTCAGGTGTATGTGAGGTGTCCGGCCACCGAGGTCAGGCAACGCTGAAAGAGGACTGAGCCTTAGGGATAGGTTGTATGTGATTCCTGTGTAGTTCAACGTAGCTCAAAACTAAATGTGACAGGTTTAGCTAAAGTGCACCTCTCTCTTCAGTATTCTGTGTGATGGTATTTGTGACGTGAATGTCTGCTGATTCCGGACATTTCTCTCTTCCTCTGTCATTCTTCTGGTAGAGTAGATGTGCTTCTGTCAATTTCGTGATATTATTTGTGTACCACACATACATTCCCCGTGTCAGCTGCAGTATTCTGTGAGCGTATTTACGTTCCTGTAATCATGTGACTGGAGAGGGATGGTGACATCGATAGTATGTATATACAAACACATGCATAGTTCAAGACATTTAGTGAGGAAACGTCACTTGTGGTGAGACGTTTCCTCAATAAATGTCTCGAACTGTACATATGTGTCTTTGCCTTCATACTGTAATCATGTGTTCAAATCACTAGCAGTATCCTCTATATATACCCGATTGCGTCCTACTGAAAATCCCTGCTGTGACTCTGTTCCTGATGGGAAGAGTCTCTCAATGAATTATTTAATAGTTTTCATGGTGAGGACAGCAACGCCAGTGTCAGCTGTCTGGGATGGAAGGGAGATGGAGATAACTGTCTGTCTAGTGGACACAGTCAGTTGGCAATCAGTGATGGTGTTTTCTCAGGGGTTGTTAATGATGGTAAGGAATTTGACTTTGCAGGAGAGAATGACGTCTTTGAGCAATCTCAAAGCGGAAAAGTATTCTCTATGTATGTTTGTTTATCCCGAAGGAACTCACTGTTGCAGAATTTGTTTGTAGAGAAAGCAGATCATGTTTATTTTGTGCAAAGCAGAACTAACGTCGTGGCTTTGCAGACGATGAGTGTACAGCCTCTCTACCCATCTTCCCTTTCTTCTCCTTCCTCTTTGCCTCCCATTCATCTCTCTCTCCTCATTTCACTCTCCGAAGCTTCCCTTTCTATCTGTCAACCTGTACCCCCTCCCATACAGCAACCCTATGTATATTATATGGGATACCGTGTAACTCATTAGCCAAGTACGAATCTGTCGGTCACCACAGTCGAAAAAAAATAGTGATATTAGACACTAACGACAACTCGGCCGATCTTCTACGGGACAGGAACACCCACCAACGTCTCTCTCTCTCTCTCCCTCTCTCTATCTATCTATCTATCTATCTGTCTATCTATCTATCTATCTATCTATCTACTCCAGATATGAATAAACTGACTGGTTCGATTCACTGGCACTGAAACATGGGAAATTTTCACCAGCCGCCCCTGGCCACCTAAAAGTAAAATAGGTACCCGTGCATTAGCCTACTGCTGTGGGACGCTTCCAGAGAAAATGTGTTGGAAAATTCTTCTCCTGTTGGAATGTAATTTCCTGTGTAAGAAAACAATCTGGACTGGTGAAAGAGAACTGCAGTAAGTGCTGGAAGTATTAAAGTGGTGGGTAAAAGATACCCGAGTGTTTAATAGTAGTAAAAAAAGTACACTATACCAAGTCAGATGTCGCATATTTATACATAGGGATGAGTATACGTAAATTCTCTCTCTCTCTCTCTCTCTCTCTCTCTCTCTCTCTCTCTCTCTCTCTCTCTCTCTCTCTCTCTCTCTCTCTCTCTCTCTCTCTCTCTCTCTCTCTCTCTCTCTCTCTCTCATTATTAATTATGCTTCTAAATCACTATACTTATTTCACCTCTCTTCCTTCATCTTCTGCCTTGCACTTTATTCTCATTTTTCTTCTCTGACCCATTTTTTTTGTCACATCTATCTCTCTCCTACGTCACACTTTTTATCTTCCTGTCTTCCCTCGCAAGTTTAGCGTCCCTCTTCCTTCATTCTCACCTTTTTTCCTTGATATTTTTGCCTCTCTAGTCTTTCCCCCTCATCCTCTGGTCCTCATATTTTCTAAATCCAAAATTTTCTCTGGATTTCCATTTTTTCCTTTTCATCTTTTCTTATCACAAAGTCTCCTTTTCCAAACTTTCTCTTTACTTTTTCCTCTTCTCTTCCTCCTCCCTTTTCACTCTTCCATCCCTCCTGTCTCTTCTCCCCCTCCCTCCCCACCCCTCTTTACCTCTTCCCTACATCTCTACCGTCCGTCCCTTCTCCATCCCATAACTCTCTCTCCCCCTCTCCCCTCGCCCTCTCCTTCTTCCTTTCCTTCTCCTCCCCTTCTTGACCTTTCTTCCCTTATCCTTAAATCTCAATATTTTTTCTCTCCTACTTATGCAATTATTTTCTCCCCCTTCCCCATCTCTTTCTTTTTTTCCTAAACTAACACTTTAGGGTTGTACAGGATTAAGAATGGGAGTTCCAACCATGTGTTTTACCAGCTAAGAGCTCTTATCTTACCTGAGGTCGTTCCAAAGCCCAGCCCTGGCATTTACTTGATCGTAAAGTGATTTTTATAGACGTGTGTATTATTTAATATTGAGCAACACTTCAGCTAGGTAGAGGGTGAAGTTGGAGCCTTCTGCGAACAAGAGCTTTCGTGTGGTCACTGTTGCTATTCTCGGTTATATACACCTTAGACCGTGAGAATAGTGGAATGTACTGCAGTAGGCCTACTGGGCCATGCTAGGCAGGTCTATGTCACATCCACCCACACTAACTCATGTACCTGTCCAACCTAGTTTATATTAACTTCGAGTATCGTAAGTTTTAATTTGCAAATTTTGTTAAACAAATCGCTTTCAATACACTAGCTGGAGAATGTCTCTTGCGATCGGCTTCAAACCTTGAATAAGAACATAAGAAAATAAGAATGGAAGAACACTGCAGAAAGCTTACTGGCCCATAAAGGCAGGTCCTTATCAAAGCCACCACTACCCAAAGCTACCCAAGAATTTACATCCTTACCCATGACACCGATCAAACCCAGCCCCTCCCACTCATATATTCATTCAGTCTCTTTTTATAAGCTACCCAAGGTCCTAGCCTCTATCACCCTACTCGGAAGTTTGCTCGACGCATCCACAACTCTGCTCGAAAACCAGTACTTACCTATGTCCTTTCTAAATCTAAATTTATCTAACTTAAGTCCTTTATTAGGTAAGACACATATGCAACAGTTAGGTATCTTTATTTCGAAACGTTTCGCCTACACAGTAGGCTTCTTCAGTCGAGTACAGAAAAGTTGATAGAAGCAGAAGATACTTGAAGACTTGATGGACTGATTACATCGTCTTCAAGTATCTTCTGCTTCTATCAACTTTTCTGTACTCGACTGAAGAAGCATACTGTGTAGGCGAAACGTTTCGAAATAAAGATACCTAACTGTTGCATATGTGTCTTACCTAACAATCTGTCGGTATTTTATACCATTTTAATGTTCATTAAGTCCGTTATGCTGCTGTAGAAGCTACCCAAGGTTCTCGCTTCATTGACTGTGCTTAAAAAAAAATGTTCCACTCATCTATATCCCTGCTACTAAACTAGTGCATTTCTATATTCTGTCTAAATTTAAATTTCTCCACTTATTGTCACTATCAGGTCTAAAGAACTACTGGGAAAGATTCGTAATTACAAAAGTATACAGAATAAAAGTTTAAAACATCTTGAAATGTTGCTTTCACAAGTAACGAGTCAAGAAAATGATACAAAAAATTACTGTTTCTTTAATAATATAGCAGTTCTCTGGAGCTCTTACGAGCCTAAACTCGGCTTAAGATGATGACCGAAGAGAGTTCCAGCTTTGTATTAATATTGGTAGAATTACCGGTAATATGTTAAGTAAAAGGACACAAATGCAACTAATGTGACATTTATTGTGACAACGTTTCGCTCTCCAGGAGCTTTGTCAAGCCGTTACAAACATTGTTTGTAACGGCTTGATAAAGCTCCTGGAGAGCGAAACGTTGCCACAATAAAATGTCACATTAGTTACATTTGTGTCCTTATAATTTAACGGAGCTTCAGCTTTCTTTGGCTCAGTGACTGAAGGGAAATTGACTTTCAAAGAGGCCTCACTCATGGAGTGATCTCGCGCAAGTGTTTTTATTCCTCCACCCTGACTGTAGAATATGAGGATTTACCTAGCAGTTTTTTCTGTTCTAAAAGACTCACCCAGGTGTTCAGTAATGTTTTCTAGCCACTAGTTATGAACAAGCATACGTGAAGATAGACTTCTGTTGTAGCTGGCCGTAAATCAGCCGTAAATCAAGTCTCTAGACAAAGAATAATTCCCAAGCAAATAAAGACGATGGCATACATACAAAGGGTAATTTTTGAGCACCTGAATATTCCTTCAATAATATTTACAGTATGTAAAAAGTACAAAAACAGCGACAATATGATAATGAGTGAGAGAGAGATCACTCACTGTGATTATCTTTTCACTTTATACAGGATAGACCAGAGGCGAGAGACTGCCTCCAGCCAGGTGTGGAAACATAGCCTCTATCTGGCTGGGGTCAACCTCTCACCCAGTTAGTTGATGCATAAACCCGACAACGAATCAGAGTAGCCGGGGCCCCTCAGCAAGCTCTCTGAACTAACTTCCAGGTTGTTTGCTATAGAGGGAATGCAAAACCTGTGTGAGTGTGTGTGTGTGTGTGTATGTGTGTGTGTGTGTGTACTCACCTAATTGTGGTTGCAGGGGTCGAGACTCAGCTCCTGGCCCCGCCTCTTCACTGATCGCTACTGGATCCTCTCTCTCTCTGCTTCCTGAGCTTTGTCATACCTCTTCTTAAAACTATGTATGGTTCCTGCCTCCACTACTTCACTTGCTAGGCTATTCCACTTGCTGACAACTCTATGACTGAAGAAATACTTCCTAACGTCCCTGTGACTCGTCTGAGTCTTCAGCTTCCAGTTGTGACCCCTTGTCCCTGTGTCCCCTCTCTGGAATATCCTATCTCTGTCCACCTTGTCTATTTCCCGCAGTATCTTGTATGTCGTTATCATGTCTCCCCTGTCCCTTCTGTCCTCCAGTGTCGTCAGTCCGATTTCCCGTAACCTTTCCTCGTACGACATTCCCTTGAGCTCTGGGACTAGCCTTGTTGCAAACCTTTGTACTTTCTCTAACTTCTTGACGTGCTTGACCAGGTGTGGGTTCCAGACTGGTGCTGCATACTCCAGTATGGGCCTAACATACACAGTGTACAGTGTCTTGAACGATTCCTTATTAAAGTATCGGAACGCTATTCTCAGGTTTGCCAGGCGCCCGTATGCTGCAGCAGTTATTTGGTTGATGTGTGCTTCCGGTGATGTGCTCGGTGTTATGGTCACCCCAAGGTCTTTCTCCCTGAGTGAGGTCTGTAGTCTTTGTCCACCTAGCCTATACTCTGTCTGCGGTCTTCTTTGCCCCTCCCCAATCTTCATGACTTTGCATTTGGCTGGATTGAATTCGAGAAGCCAGTTACTGGACCACATGTCCAGCCTCTCCAGGTCTCTTTGCAGTCCTGCCTCATCCTCGTCCGATTTAATTCTTCTCATCAACTTCACGTCATCTGCGAACAGGGACACTTCAGAGTCTATTCCTTCCATCATGTCGTTCACATATATCAAAAATAGCACTGGTCCTAGAACTGACCCCTGTGGGACCCCGCTCGTAACAGGCGCCACTGTGATACCTCTTCACTCGTTGCTGCCTCCTTGTCAGGTATTCCCTTATCCATTGCAGTGCCCTTCCTTTTACGTGTGCCTGTGTGTGTGTGTGTGTGTGTGTGTGTGTGTGTGTGTGTGTGTGTGTGTGTGTGTGTGTGTGTGTGTGTGTGTGTGTGTGTGTGTGTGTGTGTGTGTGTGTGTGTGTGTGTGTGTGTGTGTGTGTGTTGAGCACTGAATAAATTGTTAGGTACTCGGTGTAAGGCACACTAGTGACGTACTCTGGCAAAGTTCACTAGTACTCACACCTCCCTACTTCTTCCATACAGGCAGTACAAGAGGTCGTGGGCGTTGGATGTACTCTTTTTACTATCGATGCAGTCTAGCCATAAGTGATGAACTCTAGTCACTAGTGATGTACTCTAGTCACTATTTATGCCTTCTAGTCACTAATGATGCACTGAAGCCACTAGTAATGCACTCTAGTCTCTATGATGCACTCTAGTCAATAGTGATAGTGATGTACTCTAGTCACTAGTGATGTACACTAGACACTAGTGATACACTCTAGACACTAGTGATGCACTCTAATCATTATTCATGCACTCTAGTCACTAGTCATGCACTCTAGTCACTAGTGATGTACTCTGGCATAGTTCACTAGTACTAACCTCCCTGCTTCTTCCATACAGGTGGTACAAGGGGTCACGTGCACTAGGTGGCAGCAGTGGGATGTGGATGGTGGGCGGGTCACTAGTACTGGGGCGTGTGGGCGTGGATGACTCTGCCCAGTACACCTGTGTGGCCAATAACACAGCTGGTGAGACCAGGTACTCTGCCCACCTGCTAGTCACTCTTCCAATCTCTGTCCAGGTGAGTCACATTCCCCTTGGTTACCCTTCCAGTCTCTGTCCAGGTGAGTCACCCTCACCTTGTCACCCTTCCAATCTCTGTCCAAGTGAGTCACCTTCCCCTGGTCACCCTTCCAATCTCTGTCCAGGTGAGTCACCTTCCACTTGTCACCCTTCTAATCTCTGTCCAGGTGAGTCACCTTCCCCTGGTCATCTTTCCAATCTCTGTCCAGGTGAGTCACTTTCCCCTGGTCACTCTTCCAATCTCTGTCCAGGTGACTCATCTTCCACTGGTCATCCTTCCAATCTCTGTCCAGGTGAGTCACCTTCCACTGGTCACCCTTCCAATCTCTGTCCAGGTGAGTCACCTTCCCCTGGTCACCCTTCCAATCTCTGTCCAGGTGAGTCACCTTCCACTGGTCATCCTTCCAATCTCTGTCCAGGTAAGTCACCTTTCCCTGGTCATCCTTCCAATCTCTGTCCAGGTGAGTCACTTTCCACTGGTCACCCTTCCAATCTCTGTCCAGGTGAGTCACCTTCCCCTGGTCACCCTTCCAATCTCTGTCCAGGTGAGTCACCTTCCACTGGTCATCCTTCTAATCTCTGTCCAGGTGAGTCACCTTCCCCTGGTCATCCTTCCAGTCTCTGTCCAGGTGAGTCACCTTCGTCTCGTCATCCTTCCAATCTCTGTTCAGGTGAGTCACCTTCCATGGTCATCCTTTCCAATCTCTGTCCAGGTGAATCACCTTCCACCTGTCACCCTTCCAGTCTCTGTCCAGGTGAGTCACCTTCCCCTGGTCATCCTTCCAATCTCTGTCCAGGTGAGTCACCTTCCCCTGGTCACCCTTCCAATCTCTGTCCAGGTGAGTCACCTTCCACTGGTCATCCTTCCAATCTCTGTCCAGATAAGTCACCTTCCACTGGTCATTCAATCCTTCACTTCTATTCCAATCTGTCCAGGTGAGTCACCTTCCACTGGTCATCCTTCCAATCTCTGTCCAGGTGAGTCACCTTCCCCTGGTCATCCTTCCAGTCTCTGTCCAGGTGAGTCACCTTCCCCTGGTCATCCTTCCAATCTCTGTCCAGGTGAATGGAGATTGCTGGGAGTCCTGAGTTCATTCATCTCAATCTATACAAAAACACAGACACATGTCTGCGGTCAGTGAAAGTTACTGACACATGTCTGCAGTCATTGAAAATTGTAGATACATGTCTATTGTCAGTGAAAGTTACTGACCGCGAGTTCCTGACATGTGTTTGCGGTCAGGGAAAGTTACTGAGGCATGTCTGCGGTCGTGGAAAGTTACTATGACTGGGGAAGTATCCAAGATACATGTTTCAGGTCAGCTTGTTTAAGTGAAGCAGCATCTGGTGTCAGCGAATTACGTACACTGAGGGGAAGATCTGACAGGCACCTGCTGAGGGAAGATCTGACAGGCACCTGCTGAGGGAAAGATCTGACAGGCACCTGCTGAGGGAAAGATCTGACAGGCCCCTGCTGAGGGGAAGATCTGACAGGCCCTTGCTGAGGGAAGATCTGACAGGCACCTGCTGAGGGAAAGATCTGACAGGCACCTGTTGAGGGAAAGATCTGACAGGCCCCTGCTGAGGGAAGATCTGACAGGCCCCTGCTGAGGGAAGATCTGACAGGCACCTGCTGAGGGAAAGATCTGACAGGCCCCTGCTGAGGGAAAGATCTGACAGGTACCTGCTGAGGGAAAGATCTGACAGGCACCTGCTGAGGGAAAGATCTGACAGGCACCCTGCTGAGGGAAAGATCTGACAGGCACCTGCTGAGGGAAAGATCTGACAGGCACCTGCTGAGGGAAAGATCTGACAGGCACCTGCTGAGGGAAAGATCTGACAGGCACCTAGCTGAGGGTAATAGATTGACACACTGATGAGGGATAATCGACAGACCTGTGATTAATCTGAGGTCGAAGGGTCAGCTACAGCACGCTGAGGGGATACTGACATGGCACTCTGAGGTCAACCAATTATGACAAAATTATTTAATACCTTAAAATGAGGATTAACGTTGTCAGACCATATAAACCTGTGGATATGCTCAACACCTCAATTTTATTGAATAAGAGATTAATACGCACCATGTTTTTGTGTATATACACTGAGAGATATACACACTTTTCGGTGAATATACATTGAGAGATATATATGCACTTCTCGGTGTATATACAGTGAGAGGTATACACACACTTCTAGGTAAATATACAATAAGAGAGATACATACACCTCTCCGTGTATATGCCTTGAGATATATACACCTCTCCGTGTATATGCCTTGAGATATATACACCTCTCCGTGTATATGCCTTGAGATATATACACCTCTCCGTGTATATGCCTTGAGATATATACACCTCTCCGTGTATATGCCTTGAATATATACACCTCTCCGTGTATAATCCGATACATAATTTCCCGTGTTATGCACTAATTACACATTAGTCATATTTGATACATACATCTGTGTAAAATGCTAGATATATCATCTCGTGTAATGCTTGAGATATTAACGGTATATCTTGAGATTATCATTCGTGTATTGCTTGAGTATATACATTGTGAAATATGTAATATGTGACAGTATGACTTGTACATTGTTAACATTTTTATTGCGATCTTAAGTGTGAAACGCAAATAGAACGTTGCTTGAATTATTCATTATTGTTAGATGTTGTGAATTATAATTGACGTTAGACTGTACTGAAACGTTTTTCTGGACTTTCAACTATTTGCATGTGTCGACGTAGGTGTTACAAGTGTTGACGAAGGTGTTGATGTAGGAATTACAGGTACCGATGCAGGTCTTTCAGGTGTCGACGCAGGAGTTACAATTGTCGACGCAGGAGTTACAGGTGTCGACGCAGGTGTTACAATTATTGACGCAGGGGTTACATGTGTCGACGAAGGAGTTACAGGTGTCGACAGAAGAATTACAGGAGTTGACACAGGTGTTACACGTATTGCAGGTGACGCCGCGGGAGGTGCAGGTAGACGCTGGGGGTCGACTGGAGCTGAGGTGTCACGTCTCAGGTGAACCTGTCGACACCGTCACCTGGTATAAGGACGGCACCGTGCTCAGGTGAGTTTCCCTTACAAGGCGCCGTACTCAGGTGAGTTTCCCTCACACGGCACCGTGCTCAGGTGAGTTTCCCTTACAAGGCGCCGTACTCAGGTGAGTTTCCCTCACACGGCACCGTGCTCAGGTGAGTTTCCCTTACAAGGCGCCGTACTCAGGTGAGTTTCCCTTACAAGGCGCCGTACTCAGGTGAGTTTCCCTCACACGGCACCGTGCTCAGGTGAGTATGTGTGTGTATTTTACATCAGTGTATGTGAGTGTGTATGCTGGTTGTCTGGCTGTGTATGTAGTTATGTAAGCTAAGGTGATAAACAATCTTGTTTATCTTGCAACAGACCCGATTTGTGATGTCGGTGATGTCTGCCCTAGTTCACCTTCCCTCTCACCCGTCTATTTCCCTTTTTCTTATATATTGCCCTTTTTGCTATGTATTGCCCTTTCTCCCGTGTATTTCCCTTTCTCCTGTATATTACCCTTTCTCCTGTGTATTGTCCTTTCTCTAGTGTATTGCCTTTCTTTAGTGAATTGCCCTTTCTCCTGTGAATTACCCTTTTTCCCGTGTATTACCCTTACTCCTGTATATTGTCCTTTCTCCTGTGAATTGCCCTTTCTCCCGTGTATTGCCCTTACTCCTGTATAATGCCCTTTCTCCCGTGTATTTCCCTTTCTCCTGTATATTACCCTTTCTCCTTTGTATTGCCCTTTCTCTAGTGTATTGCCTTTCTTTAGTGAATTGTCCTATCTCCTGTGAATTACCCTTTCTCTCGTGTATTGCCCTTTCTCCAGTGTATTGCCCTTTCTCCAGTGTATTGCACTGGGGCACTGAAGTCTACCAACTCAGGCTAACACTCCTGAAGTCTCTCAGCTCAGGCTAACACTCCTGAAGTCTCCCAGCTCAGACTAACACTACTGAAGTCTCCCAGCTCAGGCTAACACTACTGAAGTCTCTTAGCTCAGGCTAACACTACTGAAGTCTCTCAGCTCAGGCTGACACTACTGCAGTCTCTTAGCTCAGGCTAACACTACTGAAGTCTCTCAGCTCAGGCTAACACTACTGAAGTCTCTCAGCTCAGGCTAACACTACTGAAGTCTCTCAGCTCAGGCTAACACTACTGAAGTCTCCCAGCTCAGGCTAACACTACTGAAGTCTCCCAGCTCAGGCTAACACTACTGAAGTCTCTCAGCTCAGACTAACACTACTGAAGTCTCCCAGCTCAGGCTAACACTACTGAAGTCTCTCAGCTCAGACTGACACTACTGAAGTCTCCCAGCTCAGACTAACACTACTGAAGTCTCTCAGCTCAGGCTGACACTACTGAAGTCTCCTGACCAAGGCTGACAGATTTTAAAACAATGTGAACCATCCTGTGTGATGGAATAAGACAGTATAACATACTTAGCTTCTGTTCCCACTGTGTAGCTGTTATATAGAATCGGGTAGCAGCACACTGCGGATGTATCCATTTTTGATCAAGACAAGATCACTGCTGGACTCCCTTCCATCTAACAGGTCAGGGGTCAGGTCAATGCTAACCCCCCTCCCATCCCACAGGTCAGGGGGTCAGGTCACTGTTAACTCCCTCCCCTCCTACAGGTTAAGGGGTCAGGTTACTGCAAGCCCTAATCCCCTCCCTCAGATCAGGTCAGGTCACTGATAAAACCCTTTCCCTCTCACAGGTCAAGGGGTCACGTCAATGCTAAACCTTTCCTCCCACAGGTCAGGAGGTCAGGTCACTGTTAACTCCCTCCCCTCCCACAGGTTAGGGGGTCAGGTCACTGCTAACCCTCCTCCCCTCCCAAAAGTCAGTGGGTCAGGTCACTGCTAACCCTCCTCCCCTCCCACAGGTCAGGGGATCAGGTCACTGCTAACTCTCCTCCCCTCCCACAGGTCAGGGGGTCAGGTCACTGTTAACTCCCTGCCCTTCCACAGGTCAAGGGGTCAGGTCACTGCTAAACCCCCTCCCCTCCCATATGTCAGGGGGTCAGGTCACTGTTAACTCCCTCCCCTCCCACAGGTCAGGGGGTCAGGTCACTGTTAACTCCCTCCCTTCCCACAGGTCAAGGGGTCAGGTCACTGCTAAACCCCCTCCCCTTCCACAGGTCAGGGGATCAGGTCACTGCTAACTCTCCTCCCCTCCCACAGGTCAGGGGGTCAGGTCACTGTTAACTCCCTGCCCTTCCACAGGTCAAGGGGTCAGGTCACTGCTAAACCCCCTCCCCTCCCATATGTCAGGGGGTCAGGTCACTGTTAACTCCCTCCCCTCCCACAGGTCAGGGGGTCAGGTCACTGTTAACTCCCTCCCTTCCCACAGGTCAAGGGGTCAGGTCACTGCTAAACCCCCTCCCCTTCCACAGGTCGGGGATCAGATCAATGCTAAGCCTCCCCTCTCAAAGGTCAGGGGGTCAGGTCACTGTTAAACCCCCTCCCCTCCCACAGGTCAGGGGGTTAAGTCACTGCTAACCCGCCTCCCCTCCCACAGGTCAAGGGGTCACGTCACTGCTAACCCTCCTCCCCTCCCACAGGTCAGGGGGTCAGGTCACTGCTAACCCTCCTCCCCTCCCACAGGTCAGGGGGTCAGGTTACTGCTAACCCTCCTCCCTTCCCAAAGGTCAGGGGGTCAGGTCACTGTTAACTCCCTCCCCTTCCACAGGTCAAGGGGTCACGCCACTGCTAAACCCCCTCTCCTCCCACAGGTCAGGGGGTCAGGTCACTGTTAACTCCCTCCCCTCCCACAGGTCAGGGGGTCAGGTCATTGCTAACCCTCCTCCCCTCCCACAGGTCAGGGGGTCAGGTCACTGCTAACCCTCCTCCCTTCCCAAAGGTCAGGGGGTCAGGTCACTGTTAACTCCCTCCCCTTCCACAGGTCAAGGGGTCACGCCACTGCTAAACCCCCTCCCCTCCCACAGGTCAGGGGGTCAGGTCACTGTTAACTCCCTCCCCTCTCACAGGTCAGGGGGTCAGGTCACTGCTAACCCTCCTCCCCTCCCACAGGTCATGGGGTAGGTCACGCTATACCCCCCCCTTTCCCAAAAGGTCAGGGGTCGGTCACTGTTAATCCCTTCCCTTCCACAGGTCAAGGGGTCCGCCATCTAAACCCCCCCCCTCCCACAGGTCAGGGGATCAGGCCACTGTTAAACTCCCTCCCCTCCCCAACGTCAAGGGGCAATCACGCAAAACCCCTTTTCCCCCTTTACAGGAAGAGGATCAGGTCAAGAAACCTCCCCCCCATAGTCGGGGGTCGGGTCACTTTTAACTCCTTCCCCTCCCAGGTCAAGGGGTCGGTCACTGCTAAACCCCTTCCCCTTTCCCACAGGTCAAGGATCAGGTCAAGCTAACCCCCCCCCCCCAAAGGGGTCAGGGGGGTCAGGTCACTTTTAACCCCTCCCCTCCCACGGGGAAAGGGGGTCGGTCACTGTTAACCCCCCCCCTCCCACGGGTCGGGGGGTGATCAAACTAAACCCTTCCCCCCCCAAAAGGGCCAGGGGGTAGGTCACGTTAAACACCTTCCCCCCCCCCTCAGGGGGTGGGTCACCATCAGCCCCCAGAGGACGCTGCACTTTCACTTTCCCCCCTCCGACCCCGGTATCTACCATGTGCTCCCCCTCGCCCAAGACTACCCCACGCCAGCCCACGTCACCCGGGGGGTGAGTCATCACTCATGCCTAACCCACGCCCCCGCCTACTTTTCCCCCGGAAGGTAAGTTATTACTGACGTCCATACCCATGCCCACACTCCACTCCCCACCCCATTGTCCCATCGCCCAAATCTACACAACATCTGTACCCCCACTGTTACCTTCACACCCCCCACCCCCTCCACCCCTCACACCCACCCCTCACACCCACCATCACACCCACCACTCCCCCCCACCATCACACCCAACCCCTCACACCCACCCCACCCACCACTCCCCCACCCCCCACTCACACCCACCAAATCACACCCACCCCCACACCCACCCTCACACCCCCCCACCCACCCCCCATCACACCACTACTACACATCAAAAAGACAGAAAAAGTCCCCGTGACAGGGCTTTAAAAAAAAAATCTTCATACCAATATATTTCTAAAACTCAGAAACCCCCTTGCTGGCCACGAGCTTCTGATCCCAGACTGCAAGATACCCCGCGGGGCGACGAGTTTGGGTAACGAGGGGGAAAAAATGCTAAAACGATTCCCCTCCCTTTATGTTTTTTTATTTGCTGCCCTTACGACTCCGAAAAACTAATAACATGATTTCAAACAACCACTGTGCGTGTGGGTTTAAACCCTGGGAGGAGTCTAAAATTTAGCCAGTGCCAAAATTTTGGGCTTACGCGCTGGCCCGGGGGTTCTAAAGCCATCCGTGACATGAGTTGGCGTTTTATACACTAAGCTTTGTAAAATTTCTTAAACGTTAATACACTAAGCTTTCGGAAAACTTTCTTAAATATTGGACAGTTTTACTTAAGAAAATTTTGGGTATATATTTTGAATAGATTCCCCTTTTGTGGACGACGGAGATAAATGGGTTTTTAACCCATAAAAAGGAAAAAAGACACAGGTGCAATATAAGAGATCCTTTTTTGGCTACGTTCCGCCCCGCAAATGGGCTTTATAAATCACAAGGGAGATCCCAAATGGTGGGCGTGACGAAGCCCAAAGTGGGGCAAAATGAAAATCAAAAGAGGATCGCATCATGCTGCATTTGTGTTATTCTTACACAACTGTGAAGGGAGAAGCGGGGGAAAACAGGAGAAACCCGGGGGAAAGACAGAAACAGCCAGACAGTTGCTATCAACTAGGGTGCAGGGCATAGACAAGGGGAAAAAAACGATCTGTTAGATGTATGCGTAAGTAACACAAAAAATTTCAAGTTTCACATGCTGGGTATGTTTACGATTGTATATGGTAATTTTAACTGGGGATTGAAACCATTCATAAAAGCGCATTATTGCGGTGTCAGGGGCCTGACCTAATACAGTGGACCCGGTTAACGATATTTTTTCACTCCCGAAGTAGTTCAGGTGCCCGTAGGGACCGAATTTTTTCCCATAAGGGTATTTTGAAGTAGATTTTGTCCATTTCAACCCCCAAAAATAACGTACAAACACACTTCTAAAACACTTACATAATTTGGTCGCATTTGAGGGGATCGTTATCGGGGGGGCCCCCAATATATAATGTCTGCCGAATAGGAACTTCGATCTTGGCTTAAAAAGCAACGCTCATCTTGCCATATAGGACAAATGAAAAAATTTTTATGCAAAAATTTCTCCAAAAAACATTTGAACCTAAAAAAAAAAATATATTTGATTGTGTTTGTTTGTATTAAATTATTGTAAACGAATTTTAAAAAAAATATTTGTTGGGCTAGGCTAAAATAAATTTCTCTTGTTTTAAAAAGGGTTTGGTAAGTTTTCTTAGTTCTTTTTTGTGCAAAATTAAAATTTTTTACATTAACATTAATGAAAAAAAAAATATCTTTAAAAAGGATAAGAGAAAATTCAGAAAGGACTTAATTTTTTAAAAGATTCTTTTCAAATGACCTTTTTTCCTATTCGGCGCGAATATATATTTTATATAAATATAGAGAGAGAGAGAGAGAGAGGAGAGAGAGAGAAGAGAGAGAGGAAAAGAGAGAGGGGAAGAGAGAGAGAGAAGAGAGAGAGAGAGGGAGAGAAGAGAGAGAGAGAGAAGAGAAAGAAGAGAGAGAGAGAAGGGGAGAAGAGAGAGAGAGGAAAAGAGAGAGAAAAGAGAGAAGGAGGGGAGAAAAAGAGAGAGGGGTACGATTGGGCCCATGAGGCAGAGTAGTGTGTGCGGACCAACGAGACTCGACCCCTGCAGTGGTGGAAATAAATGGTTAAAATACCGAACAATGGGAAAAATAAACACATATGCAGTATAATTGATCCTTTATTTCAACGTTTCACCCACCCGTGGGGTTTTTTAAGTCACACACAGATCTACCCGGGGTGGAAGGTACGGGAGTATTTTTTAGTCATGTCAAATGTTGAGGGGGGTGGAGAAGCTCATTGATTTTCACCGGGTGGGAGCTTTGGGAGGGGTTGGACAAGTTGTGAGTTGCCTTCTGCAGTTTCTATGTTCTTATGTGGAAGCGATGAAGACAAAATTCTTCATCGTATCCACCCCAGGGAGATCTGTGTGTGACTTGAAAAAGCCCCCTTGGGGGGTGAAACGTTGTCAAAAAGGATCACATTTTACTGTATGTGTGTTTATATTTCCCCGCGTAGCCCCACAACCAACGCTGACAACCCCATTCAGACCCCACACTCACCCCCATCCACCCCTACATTTACACCCCCCCACATCCACACCTTCCCCCCCGCAGCACACACACCCCATCAACACTGCCCTGTTACCAGGTGATGGGAATTATTTCAATTTACACAGGAGTGGGAAAAGTACCGAAACTGTAACGTCAAGTCAATGTATATTTTTAAAAAAATATGAATGTTTTTCCACATGAGTTAATGTACCAAACATGAGATAAATTACGTTCTCTCTCTTTTTTGTCATATCCACGACAGATTTTTGATAATTTATCTTTTTTCTGTTGGTTTGCTTGTTTGTTTGCGGGGGGTTTTTTTGTTTGTATGTTAGTGTGTGTGTGTGTTACCACCTAGTTGTCTCACCCAGTTGAGGTTGCGGGGGGAGAGTCCAAGCTCCCGGCTCCCCTCTTTCACTTGCGCTACTAAGTCACTTTTCCCTGAACCATGAGCTTTTCATACCCCCTGCTTAAAGCTATGTATGGATCCTCCCTCCACTACATCGCTTCCCAAACTATTCCACTTATGACTCTCTGTGGCTGAAGAAATACTTCCTAACACCCTGTGATTCATCTGTGTCTTCAACTTCCAATTTTGTCCCCTTTTTGCTGTGTCCATCTCTGGAACACCCTTTTTTGTCCACGTTGTCAATTCCTCTCATATTTTTTAAGTCGTTATATGTCCCCCCCATCTCTCCTGTCCTCCATGTCGTCAGGTTTATTTTTCCCCAACCTCTCCTCGAGACATACTTTTTACTCTGGGGCTAGTTTGTTGCAAACCTTTGCACTTTCTCTAGTTTTCCCTTTTACGTGCTTTGGGTAGGTTGGGTTCCAAACTGGTGCCGCATACTCCAAAATGGGCCCAACGTACCGGTGTAAGGGTTGAACGATTCATTTTTAAATGTGAATGCTGTTCTGAGGTTTGCTAGGCCCCATATGCTGCAGCAGTTATTTTTGGGTTTATTGCACCCCAGGAGATTCCTGGGGTTTTTACTCACCCCACGATCTTTTTTTTTAGTGAGGTTTGTAGTCTCTGACCCCCCAGACTGTCTCCTCTTTTGTGTCTCCTCTTGTGTGTTCCTCTTGTGTGTCTCCCCTTTTTGGGGTTTTTCTTGTGTGTCTTCTCTTGTGGTCTCCCCTTGTGTGTTTTTTTTCTTGTTGTTTTCTTTGTGGTTTTCTCTTGTGTGTCTTTCTTGTGGTTCCTTTGTGGCTCCTTTTGTGTGTTCCCCTTGTGTTTTCTCTTGTGTGTTTCTCTTGTGTGTTCCTCTTGTATGTCTCCTCTTTGTGTCTCCTTTGTATGTCTCCCCTTTTGTGTCTTCTTTGTGGGTTTTCCTCTTGTGTGTCTCCTCTTGTGTGTCCCCGGTGCTCCTCTTTATCTCCTTCTTTTTTCTGCTCATTGCATCTTGTTTTCCCTCTTTTGCTGCAATATTCAGCAGGGGGTCAGGATCGACTTTATTTGCGTTCGCAGTTTAAGCACTGACTCTCTCTATTGTCAAGACTTTTGGAACCTTTTGTTGGCCTCCCACAAATTTTCTTATCATTTTCTTTGTGTGTTTTTTGTGTGTTGTGGGTGTGGTGTGTGTGACTCTCCATTTGTGGTTTTCCGGGGTCGAGTCTAGCAAAAACCCTTTTGTGGGCAAAATTTTCTGAAATTAAGTACCTACTGTTGCATATGTTTTACCTAACACACAAGGTATATAGGCCTAGCTGACATCATTGACATACTACTGTACAGAAAGCCGCTTGTTTTACCTGAAGTATACATGGTAAGGGTTTCGGGGGTTAACGCCCCCTCGGCTTGGTCTGAGACCAGGCCTCGTGGTGGATCAAAGTCTGATCAACCAGGCTGTTACTGCTGGCCGCACGCAAACTGACGTACGAACCACAGCCCGGCTGGTCAGGTACTGACTTTAGGGACCTTTTCAGTGCTTTCTTGAATACAGTCAGGGGTCTATTGATAATCCCCCTTATGTATTCTGGGAGGCAGTTGAACAATCTTGGGCACGAACACTTATTGTGTTGTCTCTCAGTGTATTCGTGGCGCCCTTGCATTTCACTGGGGAATGTTGCATCTCCTGCCGAGTCTTTTGCTTTCATAAAGAGTGATTTTCGTGTGCAAGTTTGGTACTAATCCCTCTAGGATTTTCCAAGTGTATATTATGGTGTATCTCTCTCACCTGCATTCCAGGGAATACAAATCAAGGAACTTCAACCGTTCCCAGTAATTTAGGTGCCTTATCGTACTTATGTGTGCTGTGAAAGTTCTTTGTACACTGTCCAGGTTGCAATTTCGCCTGCCTTTAAGGAGGCAGTTAGTGTACAGCAGTATTCCAGCATAGAGAGAACAAGCGATATGACGTCCCTAGATTTGAAGGTTCTCATTATCCATCCTATCATTTTCCTAGCAGATGTGGTAGATACATTGTTGTGGTCTTTTTAGGAGGGATCATCTGACATTATCACTCCCAGATCCTCCACATTACTTTCTCGCTCTTTTGTATGGTGAGAATTTGTTGTATACCCTGATACAGTTTTATTTTCCTCAAGTTTTATATATCTGAGTAGATGAAATTTCTCTTCATTGAACTTCATATTGTTCTGAGTGACCCATTTGAGGATTTGGTTGATATCCGCTTGGAGTCCTGCGGTGTCTTTGATGGAGGACACTGTCATGGCACTTCGGGCGTCATCCGCAAAGGTAGACACGGAGCTATGGCTTACATCTCTATGTCAGATATGAGAATGAGGAATAGAATGGAAACGAGTACTGTGCCTTGTGGAACAGAGTTTTTTTACCGTGGCTGCCTGGGACTTTACTCTGTTTAATATTACTCTTTGTGTTCTGTTTGTCAGGAAGTTGTAGATCCATCTACCAACTTTTCCTGTTATTCCTTTATCACACATTTTGTGCGCTATTACACCATGGTCACACTTGTCGAAAGCTTTTGCAAAGTCTGTGTATACTACATCTGTATTTTGTTTATCCTCTACAGCATCTAGGACCTTGTCATAGTGGTCCAGTAGCTAGGACAGGCAGGAGCGACCTGCTCTAAACCCGTGTTGCCCTGGGTTGTGTAATTGATGGGTATGGGATGTTAGTGCTATTGGTCTGTAGTTCTCTGCAATTGCTTTACTGTTACCTTTGTAGAGTAGGGCTATATCTGTTGTTTTTTAGTGAGTGTGGCCCTGTGTTATGCAAAGCAATTCCGGCAAATTAGGTAAAGTTTGTCCCAGGATGCGACAAACACCCAGGTGCCCATTTTACTTCTAGGTGAACATGGACAGCAGGTGCTATGCTTCGGAATAAATTCCTCGTAGATATAAAAAAAATGGTATTGGCGATACCGACAAGATGTGCCTAACTGATTTACTAACTTTCTTCAGTCAAGCTTTTGAGGCTGTTGATCATGATAAAGAATTCGATATTGTTTATTTGGATTTTAGTAAGACTTTTGATAGAGTTCCGCACCAGAGACTGTTAAAGAAAGTAGCAACTCATGGCACTGGGGAAAAAATGCTGTCATGGATCACGAACAGAAAGCAGAGTGTGCATTAGAAATTTTCCGTACGAAGAAAGTTTGGGAAGGGCCCCTTAAATTACTTTTCATTGTAAGGGGAAGAATGAGAGGAGAAAATGATCGAAGTTGGAAATAAATTGGAATGAAATACTGACACAATGGAAACATAAACACCTAAGCATAAAAATGTGACCCAAAAGGGACCCACTCGGGAAAAAAAACCCCACAGGTGTAAATGGGGTATGCCTTGGGTTTCAGGAAATCCCTTAAATTTCCTGTATCAAGGACCCCAAAAAATTAAAAAAAAAGTCATTTTTTTGGGGTTTTACCCTTTGGTAATTTACACATATGTTACTATGTATGATAATTTGTGTCCCTGCATAGGTGTACCTGTCCCTAAAATAAACATACTTAATATAACAAGTATTGAAAGTGCTAATTCATCAGTTTGGGGTTCTCTGTACCTTTTTTCTAAAAACCTCCTGGAATTCCCCGTTTGAGTCATGACGTTTCGGTTCGCCCCCGGGACCGTCCCCTCTAGTCCTTATTCCAAAGGGTTTTTAGTGAAAGTTCCAAAGCCACGGGGATGTGGCATTTTTTTTTCGGGCCCGATCATCTGTTACCGGGCTTGTGTGTTTTGTTTTGTGTGGTGTGTTGGGGGTGTGGTGTGTGTGTTTTGTGGTGGTGGTGTACTCACCCAATTTTAATTTTTACCTAAATTTTTGGCTTTCAAGGGGTCGAGATTCGCTCCTGGGCCCCCGCCTCTTTTACTTACCCCTAAATGGGGGGGTTTCCCTCTCCCTGCTCCATGAGCTTAATCGTACCATTCTTAAAAAAAATTTTATGGTGTGTACTCACTTGTTCCCCGTGGTTTTCAGGAATCCCGTCCCCTTTGGGTCCTAGCCCCCGTTCCCCGTAATGGGGTTTGCTATTTGGATTTTAAAATCCCTTCAAACCTTTACTGGTCCCCTTTATGAATTTTTTGAGTGGGAGGTAACCTCTACCCGTTTTTTTGCGGAGGTCAGTCCCCTGTCTTGATTACCCTGAAGAAAAGGCTTCCTGATATCCTTTACTTCAAGGGGGAGTGGGGAAAAAGGTGGAAAGAGAGAGAGAGAGGGGGAGGTGAGAGAGAGGGAGAGGAGGGGAGAAGAGAGAGGAGAGAGAGAGGAGAGGTTTCCAGATTGCGGGAAAAAAGAAGGCCCCAGAGGGAAAGGGGGTCCAGGTGGCACGAGGGAAAACGCCTATTAATGATTCACAAAACGAAAACTGAAAAAAAGGACGAAGTGGACGGGGGTAGAGGCCGTTTCTCTCACGGTTTTTCTGGGGTAAAAGAGATAAAAGAAAAAGAGAGAAAGAGAGAGAGGGGGAGGGGGGGAGGGAGAGAAAAAGGAGAGAGAGGAGGGGAGAGGAGAGAGAGAGGGGGAGAGAGAGAAGGGGGAAAAGAGGGGAGGGAAGGGGCCAAAAAAAGGGGGAAACCCTTTTTTTGGGGGGGGAAAAAAGGGGAAGGGGAAAAGGGAAAAGTGGGGCCCTTTTTTTTTTTGGTGTTAAATTTTTTCCCCCTTTTTTTGTTTAAATTTAAATGTATTTAAAGGCTTTTTTTAGTTTGAATTAAGTTTTTCTTTCTTCCTTCTCAAAAAACCCTTTTTTTAACGTTTCCCTCCCCCACTTTTTTCCTCTCTTCCCTCTCTCCCCCTTTTTTCATAACCCCTTTAAAATTATTATGAAAATGGCTTTTCTTATCTCTGGGAGATTTAATTGCTTTATTTGTTATCATATCTGGGATTGCTACTCTCTCATCCCTTTCATCACTCACTCACTAGTAACTTCCCCAGGACTTGATACCAAGAAACAAAGTATTGACGAAATTATCAGCCTTGACGTAATACAGTACCAGGGGAAACTGATTATTAATAAATCAAACAGACCAGATTAAATGTCTGCCAGAGCTAAAAAAAAATAAAGACTTAAGATCTTAAGATCATATATATAATACGAAGCTGAAAAAGTCCTGTCAGATGTAGAATATCTAGATTTCCACAACTTCTTCTGTAAGGTACCCCATCGAATATTGTTGGATAAAATAAAAGCGCATCGAATAGGAGAAAACCTTTTTGCCTCGGGAAAAAAGGGAGTGATACTCAGTCGAGAAGTGTCTGAGTGGCTTACCGTAGGGCGTGGAGCTCCCAGGGATCCGTCCTTGATCTAGTCGTCTTCACAATGTATACGAACGATCTCGAGGTAGGACTAACATCGAAAAAACAAAAACTTGCAAATGCCACGATACTGGGAAAGAGTGCAGCATCCGGAGATTATTTGAGATTTCAGAGTTATCCGGAGAGGTAAACGTTGTGGTCGAGGACGTGGGAGATGTGTCCATTGGCTTCCCATTCTTGACTAAATCTTTTATGGTTTCATGTGAAAGTAATTATATCAGTCAACTGTCATTGAACTTCACTACCAACAATATTTCATAATCAAATGCAAGAACAAAGTCTAGAATAAACTGCGTAACTGTAGTTGCAACACTCAACCAGTAGATACACTTTACTCCGCGTCAACAAGCTCGCGACACTACAACAAACAGATACATTGTACTCCCTGTCAACAAACAAAACAACAACCTCTTCACTACCTTAGCTAAAGCCAATATTGGAATCACCATTTCATTTAAAACCATATAAGTCTTAGTCAAGAAAAGGAAGCCACTGAACACTATTGACGTCTCAAAACAAACCTTTCTTTGATGCTTTTCTTGTGTATAATTTATGAAGGTTCATTTTTTTTCTCTCTGATTTTCATCCAGTCAATACACGGTTTTTTTTTTTTGCTTTGGAAGGGAAGTACTAGTTCCTCCCCTATCAAATTTACTGATCCTTAATTTGTTCTGACCCAGTGAGTGGAAAAAGGATTAGGAGTAGTGTGTGTGTGTGTGTGTGTTGGTTTGTTGTGTGTGGGGTGTGGGTTTTGTGGCCCGTTGAGACCAATAATATAGAGATGCAACAGATGACAATAATAATTTCGTTGTAAAGGATACTAATTTTCTGCTTCCCACTTTCTCCTTCCTGCCCTTCCCCATCGCGCCCACTGGTAACCGCTTCATCGAGCAGACACTGCAGCCTGGACCACTGTCTCCTCAAGGTTAGCTACTGGCACCCCACCCCACTTTACGTGCTCGGGAAAGCTTTCCCCTTTCCCCCTCCCACAGGGAGTGGCATTTTTCCCCCTCCACAGATGGGTAGCATCCCCCACCTTTTTCGACAAAGAAGGACTGACCAAGTCGTTTCATCTTCTATAAAACAGTTGTTGATATTAAATATAATTACATATATATAATATAATAATAAAATATAATATATATATATAAATATATATATATATATATAAATATACATATTTATAATATATATATTATATATAAAACATATTAATAAATAAATATATATAATATATATATAAATATATATATATAATGTCGTGCCGATATGTAAAACTGGTCAATTAGCAAGAACTTATTTAAAATATCCTTTCTGAATTTTCTTTTATACGTTGAAAGATATTTTTTTCTTAATGTTAATGTAATTTTTTTAATTTTGCACCAAAGATCTAGAAAACAAACCTACCTATTATAACAAGAACAATTTATTGTTTTGCCTAACCCAACAATATATTTAGATTGTTACAGTAATTTATACAAACAAACCAGTGAAATATATTTTTTCGTTGGGTTAAGAATGATTTTGGGAATTATTGCATACACAATTTTTGCTTGTCCTATATGGCAAGAGACGTTGCTATTTAGCCAAGATCGCAGTTCGCTATTCGCACGACAAATATATATAATATAAATATATAATATATATATATATATATATAAAAATTAATATATATATTATTTTATTAGCACACTGGCCGTTCCCACTAAGGCAGGTACCCGAAAAAGAAAATTCACCATCATTCACTCCACACTGTCTTGTCAGAAGGAGCTTACACACAGTTTTTAAAAACTGCAACTCCCTTCATAAAGTACTTTGCTCACCTCCAAGCAGGGCCATGTATTAAAAACCATTGTCCCCATTCACTTCTATCAAACACGCTCACGCTGCCCGCGGAAGCCAAAGCTCCTCGAACACAAAACCTCCTTACCCTCTCCTCCAACCTTTCCTAGGCCGACCCCTACCCCGCCTCCTTCCACTACAGACTGATACACTCTTGAAGTCATTCTGTTCGCTCCATTCTCTTACATACCCGAACCACCTCACCAAACCCTTCCTCAGCCCTCGACAACATTTTGGGAAATCCCCACCTCTTCCTAACTCCAAACTACAAACTGTAAAAACAACCACCACACATTGCCCTCAGACAGACATCTCCACTGCCTCCAGCCTTCTCCTCGCTCAACTTTCATCACCCGCTTCACCCTATAAGCGTTGGTAAAACTATACTCTCATACTTCCCCCTTGCAAACAACCCTGTGAAAGAATAGAATTCCAAGCGCTTCGTGACTATCACATATCAAGGAACAATAAAGTAAGCATCAAGGAAGGCATATAAAGGGCAGACCACACTCACTATCATAAGAACAAAGAACAAAGAAGGAGGACCCATTTGCAGCCCCCTTGGCCCATACAGGCGGGTCCTTTCAATCCCTACTAACAAAAAAATTGCCCACCAAATATCAATGCTAACCCAAGAAATAACTTTTTATAACACTATCCACTCATTTGCAAGTCCCACTCAAATCCAACCCCTCTCACTCTTTATATTTATCCAAACCTAAATTTTGAAACTACCCAAAAGTCCTAGCCTCAATAACCAACTAGGTAACTGTTCCACTCATCAACTACCCTATTTCCAAACCAATTTACTTTTCCTATGTCCTTTCTAAATCTAAACTTGTCTAATTTAAATCCATTACTCGGGTTCTCTCCTGGAGAGTTTATTCTCATTCCTTATTAATATCTCCAAATTATTAATACCCATCTTCCCTTATACACTTGGGATATGCTCCCCTAAATCTTCGTAAAAAAGTAATGCAATTTAAGAGCTCAATCTTCCTTCAAAGAAATTTCTAATGCTATGTTTAACTTGGTCTTTCTACGCTGAATGTTTTCAACTAATTTTAATTTCTCCATTCTCTAATATGGAGACCAAAACTGAGCTGCATAACAAGGTGAGGCCTTAACTAAATGATTTTATAAATCTGCAGTATAACCTCTGAACTTCTGTTGCTTAAATCTTGAAAATAAAATCCCAATAATCTATTTGCCTTATTACAACGCTTAGGCATTGCTGGGGAAAAATAAATGGTATAAATACCGATACAATGGAAATATAAACACATAGCAGTAAATGGATCCTTAATTGACTACGTTTCGCCCACACAGTGGGGTTTTTTTCAAGTCCCAACAGAACTACCTGGGTGAAGGAACGCGAGTATTTATATCAGTTCAAATGCTGAGGTCAGGGTGAGAATGCTGCATCGATGATGTACCCGAGTGGGGTAAGAGCCCAAAATCTGGGTAGCTTTGAAAGGAGATTGGATAAGTTTGTGAGTAGACCTTCTACGTGTTCTTATGTGGAATATCGATGAAAGAAAGTTTCTTGGCAAGTGGTTCAGCATGTAACAGAACCACTTATTCTGGTTAAGTTGTCGGATATAGAATAAGTGATGATTCCAGGATTTCTTCGGTTGAGTGTTGTTTTCCCCTGTGCGATAAGTCTTGATTTTCTGTATTTATCACAGGTTTTGTGACTTACGGTGTTGTACGAGGCATTCCTTGTTGTCGTCAGCCCTGCTTGCTTTTGGTGTTCTGAAATACGTGTTTGAGGTCCTTAAAGTTTCGCCCACGTATAACTTTTTGCAGTAAATAAAAGGGGTTTAAATGAAAATACCCCTGCAGAGGGTGGAAGCTTGTCCTGTCTAATCACTGTAATCCTAAATGTGGGGTTTTTGGGAGGTAGATACTTGAAATGGGTATTGGAAAAGATGTTGGAAACGTGTTTGGCAATGAGTTGGTGGGAGACTATTTCTCTTCCCTCGCATTTTTCTTCTCCTGGGTGTGTTGAAAAATCCTGGAATCCATCACTTATTTCCTATATCCACAACTTCAACCAGAAATAGTGGCTTCTATAACATAGCTAACCACTTGCCAAGAAACTTTTTCAATCGATACCCCACATAGGAACACTGTAGAAGGTCCCCCTCACAAACTTTCCAATCTCTTTCCAAGCTAACCCAAGATTTTAGACTTAAAAACCCCACTCGGTCATCATAATCAGCAATTCTCCACCAAACTCAGCATTCTGAACTGACTAAAAATATTTCGCGTTCCTTTCCACCCCAGGTATTTTTGTTTGTGACTTGAAAAACCCACTGTGTGGCGAAACGTAGTCAATAAAGATCACATTATACGCATATGTGTTTTAATTCCAGGCATTGCTGTCTTGGTTTAAGGTTGCTGCTCACCATAACCCCCAAGTCCTTTTCGCAATCTGTATGGCTAAGTTCTACATCATTTAACTTATAAGTACTAGGGTTATGGACACTCCCGAGCTTCAGAACCTTCCATTTATCTACATTGAACTGCATCTGCCACTTTTCTGACCAAGAATAGAGATTGTCTAAATCCTCCCAAAGTTCCCTAACATCTACGTTTGAATCAATTATCCTACCTATCTTTGTGCCATCGGCGAATCTGCTCATTTCACTAGTAATTCCCTCATCAAGGTCATTGATATATATTATAAACAACAACGGGCCCCCAAGACGATCCCTGTGGAACGCCACTTGTTACAGATCCCCACTCGGTTTTAACCCCAATTTATGGACACTCTCTGCTTCCTGTCATGAGCCATGATTTGATCCACGAGAGCACCCTTCCCCCAATGCCATGCTGCTACTTTTTTTCAACAGTCTTTGGTGCGGAACTCTATCAAATGCCTACTAAAATCCAAGTAAATAATATCAAATTCTTTATCGTGTCAACAGCCTCAAAAGTTTTACTGAAGAAAGTTAATAAATTAGTTAGACAAGACCGGCCTCTTGTGAATCCATGCTGATATCATTAATCAAATATGACTAAAGTTAAGTCTCCTAATTAACTACATTATCGTGCCTTGGCCTTAACAATTTCCTCCCATAGAGTCTCCCTTTGGCCCTATCTAAGTTTGGGGACGGTAATCACACCTAAAATCATTTTTTCATGCCCCTCTGAAAATTCTATCCAACTCTGTATTGTTACTTCAACTTAACACCCGTTTTAAATGCAACAGTTCAAGGGGATTCTGGGCATACAATTTCCGCCCCACCCCCCTTCCCGATACTTTTGTTACTTAGAAACAATTTTAAAACCCTGAATGTTTACATTCTGCAGGCATGTCCCGAACTTTTTTAATTAAAACCACGTCTCATTATGGCAAATAACATCAATGTTTCCTGCACTAAGCAACTAATCTCAATTCGTCCATATTATTCCTAGCACTACGCTATTAGCATAATATACATTGAAAGAACTCTCCTTTCTCTTTACCCTTCCTGCTTCATTTCTGTTTTTTCTAACTAAACCTACTACTGTCCCTTAAACACCTAGCTGTCACCCCGGTGCTTTTCAAAAATCCCACCTCGTTCCTGTTTATTACTAGTTCCCTAGAACTCATAATATTACTAAGACTGGACTTCCCCTGTTTTTTCTGCCAAAAACCCAAAAAACCACTAACTATTCCTAGTTTAAAGTCCTAACAGCTCCCTCCACAATTCAGTTGCCAGTGCCCCCACCCCATACCTCGATAAGTGAACCCCATCCCTGGCATACATGTCATTTCTGCCATAGAAGAGGTCCCAGTTGTCAAAGAATGTTTCCGCATTTTCCTTACAGTATTTGTCCAGCCAGCAATTGACACCAATTGCCCTGGACAACCATTCATTTCCAACTCCTCTCCTTGGCAAAATACCACTAGACAGGGTCCCACCCTTCCTCCTAATTATTTCTATTGCTGACCCTATACCTGCTAATCAGGTCCTCACTCCTACGCTGCAACTTGCCTCCAGCACTGAGACAGATAATAGGATTGCTCCCATTACCCCTCATGATGTCATCCAGACGGGTAAAAAATATCTTCCATCCTAGCCCCAGGAAAGCAAACCTCTGTCTCCTGCTCCTGTCTTTCAAGCAGAACGCCCTATCCATGTACCTAAAATTGGCTATCCCCCAAAAACAACAATATTCTTACCTTCCATGGTATCGTTCGTCGTGACGTTTCCCAGTAGTCGACTCACATTTTGTCGGTGTACAGAGAAAGCATTAGATGTTTCCACAACAGATTCCACAGCAGACTCTTTCTTCTTCATTTTCCACCTTTCCATTCGTCTTTTGATCGTCAACTTCGTTCCATGCTGTCCAGCCACTGACCAGTTTCCCTTCTTGACCCAAGACTCAAAACAGGAGGACTACTACGAATCCTTTTTGTTTTCCTCGGTCAGTGCCGAAAACTCCATCTTTGCCATCCTCAAATTTTTCCTTAAGCTGTTGGTAAAGTTGCTCGATGGAGGGCATCTTGGTTCAATCAGTAGAGAGCACAGTCGAACGTCTCACTGAGCTAAGCACAGGTCGCCTCTCCAACTATCACACCCACAACAAAGCAACACCTGAGCGCGACCATAAGAAAGGGAACACTGCAGCAGGTCCGCTGGCCCAACTAGACAGGTCCTTCACACAACCCACCAACAAACTATTCTACCCAAGAATTTAAAAATTTAAAATTTATTATTTGTCCAGAGTATTATTAAATTCTTCCCAAAATTCTATTAATTATAAAATGGATCTAATTTATATAAACCAAAGGAAATAAATTTATATTATTGTTAAAATGCTTTTTATGAAACAAGATTCAATTACATTCCTGTCGACCATGGACTTGCTTGATACAACTTTCTCAACTTTTTGAAAATCAATTGGATGGTTTTAAAATCTCTCACTAAATAAATGAGCATTGGAATCTTGCCATTCTAATGCTATATTTATGTTTTAATCTTAGGGTTTGAGATTTTTACCAGTTTTACGGTAATAAACTTTATTTGCAAATTTTACAAAGAATCTTATAGACGGAATGGAAATATAACACATATTCAAAAACAATGTGATCCTTTATTGACAACGTTTCGCCCACACAGTGGGCTTTTTCAAGAATATGCAAAACAACCACTGTGAAAGAATAATGAAATTCCAAGCGCTTTTGTGACTACTCATATTATCAAGAAGTTACAGATCCTCCAACCATTGGAAACAAAAGAAGGGGACCAAAACCTCTCCAGAGAAGGAGCATTTTTAGTGCCAGGAAGGAAAAAAGACTGGCAAGAAATGACAGAAATCCTACACCAACTGAAAAAAATTCTGGAGTGGAGGGGGGAGTCATTGGCCTCCACCCCAGAACAACAGATGTTAATGCCAGGAAACAAAGTCCCCTTAAATTTCATCAATTTAACGACATTTATCTTTCCAAACATACAGGCCGAAATCCATCAATAAACAACAAAATACCTTACATCAAGGGACTGCTCAAGAGCCAAATGCAATGTTTGTGGCTTTCACAGAGACCCACATAAAGGGTCATTTGACAACGAAATATGAATCCCAGGTTATAACCTATTCATCAAAGGGCCTGGCCTGTATGTCACAAAGTTGTTCATTAGTCAGAACTACTAAACATCTCAAATGAAGTCGTTGAAGTTTCGACAGTACAGATCAAAAAAACCAAAACAAGCCTCTGGATCAACTTCCCACAATCCAGGAAGAGCTTTTGAAATTTACCACTGTCTGGAAAACTTCCCAACTCCT
This sequence comes from Cherax quadricarinatus, assembly GCF_026875155.1. Taxonomy (NCBI): domain Eukaryota; kingdom Metazoa; phylum Arthropoda; class Malacostraca; order Decapoda; family Parastacidae; genus Cherax; species Cherax quadricarinatus. Next base: position 66,516,396 of record NC_069404.1, read on the forward strand.
CCCCACACATCTTGTTATGGGGAATTTCAAAATTGAGACACTTAAAAAAGGGGAGAGTAGCAAACAATGTTTTAGCAGAGATCCACCCCGGGAGGCAGCTCAGATGAAAATTAACACACCCCACACACGAGCTATTTAAAACTCTGCTACAAATTCACCTTAAACCACAAATAATAGAGCCTACAAGACTAAAAAAAAACACTGGACCTCATCTTCTCTCACAACGGCGATCTGGAACGCAATAAACGTAATCACAACATAATGAAGGTACAGACATATATGCGCAGGACTCCTGGCCACATAATGTGATCAGTTATGAGGGCGTCTTCACAAAATTAAACTTCAATAACGAAAACATACACTGGGAACAAGTCAGCCATAGCCTAAATGAAACAAGCTGGGAAGAGATCCAAAACAACACGGGTTCTAACCTTTGCCTAGAAAAAACTTAATTTGTAGCACTCAAAGGGCTTCTCAAAGCACCCTTCCACTAAGAAACAGAAAAAAAAAGGTGTAGACAAGAAAGAAAGAGACGCTCCCTATACAGGCGAAGGTGAAGAATCACAGAGCTGCTGAAGGGGCCAAAGTATCTAAATACAAGGGGGGTACTGGTCAGAGAAAAAGCAAATATCGAACTTAAGCTTAAGGAAACTTACAGGAGACAAGAATCTCAGGAAGAATTTAAAGCCACAAAGGAAATTGTAAGAAACCCAAAATACTTCTTCTGTTATGCCAAATCTAAGGTGAAAACAAAAATCCAGTATTGGACCCCTGCTTAGAACGAGATGAAACCTCTAGAGATGACACAAAGAAATGAGTGAGATACTGAAGTCTCAGTTGACTCAATGTTCAGCAAATAGTTAAACCAGACTAAGGTCGACAAACTAAACTCATTTTTAAAGACCGAGACTCAAAATCTGATGATTTAAAAAATCTCCGATATACCCTAACGCCACAAGACTTTGAAAAAAGGGAATTAATGACATGTCCATGCACTTTGCCCAGGCCCGAACTCGTGGAACTCTGTGTTCATCGAGAACTGCAAGAAGCCCCTGTCACGTGCCTTCAGCATTCTATGGAGAGGGGGCATGGACATAGTCACTAAAAACAACAGACATAGCCCCACTCCATTAAGGTGGGAGTAAAGCAAATTTCAAAGAACTACAGACCGAAAGCGCTAACATCCCATATTTATAAAAATCTTTAAAAGGGTTCCATGAAGCAAGATCGCCAACCACCAAGATACCCATCAGTTACACAACCCAAGCAACACGGGTTTAGAGCAGGGCGCTCCTGCCTGTCCCAGCTATTGGACCACTATGACAAGGTCCTTGATGCTTTAGAGGATAAACAAAGTTCAGATGTATTTACACAAACTTTGTAAAAGCCTTCGACAAGTGTGACCAAGGTGTAATTGTGCACAAAAAAAGCGTGTAAAGAAATAACAGGAACGGTTGGGATATGGATTTATAACTTCCTAACAAACAGAACACAAAGACATATAGTAAACGGGGTAAGTCTGAGGTAAACCTACACTCAGAAGCTCTGTTCCACAAGGCACAGTAACCCCGCTCCATCCTATTCCTCAGTCCCCATATCTGAAATAGACAGTGATGTAAGCCGGAGCTCCGTGCTTCCTTTCGAATGACACCCGAATTAAACCCTGACAGTGTCCCCATCGAAGACACTACTGAGATTATAAGAAGCCATCTCGATAAATAGCTTTATTAATGATATTCAGCATGGATTTACAAGAGGCCGGGCTTGTCTAACTAATTTATTAACTTTCTTCAGTAAAGCTTTTGAGGCTGTTGACCACGATAAAGAATTTGATATTATTTACTTAGATTTTAGTAAGGCTTTTGTAGAGTTCCGCACCATAGACTGTTAAAGAAAATGGCAGCTCAATGGCATTGGGGGAAAATTGCTCTCGTGGATCGAGTCATGGCTCACTGACAGGAAGCAAGAGTGTCCATAAATGGGGTTAAATCCGAGTGGGGATCTGTAACAAGTGGGGTTTCCACAGGGATCAGTCTTGGGCCCGTTGTTGTTTATAAAAAATATCAATGATCTTGATGAGGGAATTACTATGATATGAGCAAATTTGCCGATGACACAAAATAGGTAGGATAAATTGATTCAAACGTAGATGTTATGGAACTTCAGGGGGATTTAAACAAAAATCTAGTCTTGGTCAGAAAAGTGGCAGATGCAGTTCAATGTAGATAAAAGCAAGGTTCTGAAGCTCGGGAGCGCCCATAACCCTAGTACTTATAAGTTAAATGATGTAGAACTTAGCCATACAGATTGCGAAAAGGACTTGGGGGTTATGGTGAGGGAGGCAAACCTTAAACCAAGACAGCAATGCCTAACGTACGTAATAAGGCAAATAGATTACTGGGATTTATATCAAGAAGTGTAAGCAACAGAAGTCCAGAGGTCATACTGCAGCTTTATACATCATTAGTAAGGCCTCACCTAGATTATGCAGCTCAGTTCTTGGTCTCCATATTACAGAATGGACATAAATTCGTTAGAAAACAATTCAGCGTAGGATGACTAAATTAATACATAGCATTAGAAATCTTCCCTTTTGAAGAAAGATTGAAGACTCTAAGTTACATTCACTTGTTAGTCGAAGAATGAGGGGAGACCTGATCGAAGTGTATAAGTGGAAGATAGGTATTAATAAAGGGGATATTAATAAGGTCTTGAGGATGTCTCTCCAAGAGAAACCCGCAGTAATGGATTTAAATTAGATAATTAGATTTAGAAAGGACATAGGAAAGTATTGGGTTTGGAAAAGGGTAGTGATGAGTGGGAAAAGTCTACCATTGGTTAGAGGCTGGACTTTGGTATTTCAAAAATTTGGTTGATAAGTCATGAGTGGAGGGTTGAATTGATGGACTTTCACACAGAGCTTATCTTGGTGGCATTGAAAATTGGTTGGGCAAATTTTTGTTAGTGGAGAATTTTAAAGGGCCTCCTAGTATGGGCCAACAGGCCTGCAGTGTTTCCTCCTTCCCTTTTGTTCTTATTTCTTACGTCACCAAATCTTAAATTGGCGCAGAAAAATAGAAGTCATCGAAGAGAAATTTCAATCGCTCAAATATGGGAAACTTGAGAAAAATTTAAAAATGTATCAAAGGGATAAAACCCAAAATTTTAACCACAAACAGAGTGGTAAAACTAATGCGAAGATCCCGGAGTGTATAATGTCAGATGACTCACCTTCAAATAAAAAACAATATATACCTCCCGTTAGAAAAAATAATAGAATATAATGAAACCTTCAAAAATAGGACGCCAAGCCATGATGATTCTCTTCAAATCGCTTGTTCTCTTAGGCAGGAAATTGTGAACTAACTGCCCCTCAAGGAGTGAAATTGCTGCCCTGAAGAATGTACAGAGAACTTTCATGGACACTAAGTACGAAAGCACCTAAATTACTGAGAACGGTTTAAGTCCTGATGTATTCCTTGGAACGCAGACGAGAGGATACATGATAATATACACTTGGGAAATCCTAGAGGATTAATAAAACTTGCAACGAAAATCCTCCCTACAAAAGCATAAGATTCGGAGGGATGCAACATTCCCCAATGAAACGAGGCGCCACGTCACTAGAGACAACACCCTTTAAATTACCAGGGGCCAAGACTGTTCAACTGCCTCCCGCATACATAAGGGGGATACCAATAGACCCCTGGTTGTCTCAAGAAGGCGCGGACAGACACCTACTCTTCAATGCGGCACGGTAACACCTGTTGAACAGACCCTGATCACACGAGCCGTCTTAGACCAGTCGACGGGACTTTACCTCGAAGCCCTCTGCAGTATATTCTGTATGGTAATACCACTGAAAAAGGAAATACCTCTGACTTTAAATACCAATGATGATAAATAAATACCACTGATTGTAATACCACTGATGATAAAAATACCACTGAGGTAAATACACTGACGATAAATAAATACACGGGTGGTAAATCCATGACGATAAATAAATCCACATGGTAAATACCCCTGACGATAAATAAATACCACAATGGAAATACCACTGACGATAATAAATACCACTGATGGTAAATACCACTGACGATAATAAATACCACTGATGGTAAATACCATGAGATAAATTTTAAATACACTGATGGTAAATACCATGACGATAAATAATACCACGGTAATACCCCTGACTATAAAAAAAACCACAGAATCCACGACGATAAATGGGTCCAGGTTACCACTGAGATCCCTCGAATACGATTACGACGCCCTTTTGGCCCCAAAATTTCCAGGAGTAAACACACAAGTTAAAACCACTAAAAGGTAATTTACCTTCAGCTGTTACAGACCTTAAATCACTTATATTAATACACTGCGTTTTAAGGCAAAAGAAAAGTCAACCATCAAATTTAATATAACTCAAAATAAATTTACCCTTCAGGTCGGAAAACCATTGACTGCTAAAAAATTAAACCCAAAGATTAATGATAAGCAGTTAATAACCCCAAAAGGCAATAGCTCCTTTACTGTAAAGTTCATTATATTGCCGCTATTTGGTTTTATTACAGAGATCTAAATAGACAGTGGTTATCATTAGTGGAGATACATTCAACAATAAATGAATGTAAGTCCTTTCTTTCCCCGGATTGTATCCACTACGTTTTACCTGGTTATCTTCACTGTTTACATAAATGTGCTCTGGGTGTGTTTTTACCTGTTTAGATTTCAGTGAGTAAGATTATCGTCCTAACTCCATTTTCAACAATTCACATTTTGATGGTAAATTTTAAACACCACAGTTAAAAAACACATGTAATGAATATTTATTATATTTTTATTTTTCCAAAATTGGAATTTGATCGTGAAACGTTTGCCATTTAAATGGCTTCCTCAGTCTGTTAATTTACAAAAAAAGTTCAAAAAAATTTTAATTCTTTAAAAGGGGTTTTTTAATTTTTCCCCTTTTTTGCATTTAAAATGAAATGTTTTAATTTTCCAATTAATTTAAGTTTTTTAAAAAAAAAACAAACAAAACTTAAAATTTTATTTTAAAGTTCCTTAGGGCCATATTGGGGGGTTTTTTAATAACAGAGGAAAATTTCCCCATTTATGAAACTTAAAAATGAACATATGGGAATCCATTTCAAGAAAGGTTTTTAAACCCTCCATTCTTGGTTTGGACCTTTTGTTCCCTAATGTTTTTTGTTTTTTTTTTTTAAATTGTTTACCTTTTTAATTTTTCTCAGTTTGCATTTTCTTACCTGTGATTATCATAAGTTTTAAGATCCCCTTCCCAGGTTTTTTTTTAACTCAAATTTCCCTTCCCATTTTCACTTTGTGTGGAATTAAATTAGCCCCCAACCGTTTTTTAGAAATTACCAGTTAAAAGATTTTTTTATATATTTTTTAATTTTTCCTTTTTTGGAAATTTTTACGTTTGAAAAAAATTAGGGATTTTGGTTGCTTCCCCACCCGGTAATTTTTTTTTTTTCCCAATTTTTCCAACTTTTTTTTTTTTGAAAAAAATTAAATAATTCTTTTCAACTTGTTGGTTTTGAACCCAATTTTTCACAGTTTTTGCCCTTATGAACGTTTTAATTTTCTTCCCCGATATTTTTATAATTTAAAAATAAGGCCTCCCCAAAACCTTTTAGAATTTATTTGAATTTTGCTGAAAATATATATATAATAATAATATAAAATATATATAAATATATATATATATAATATATATATTATTTTTATTAGCACACTGGCCGATTCCCACTAAGGCAGGGTAGCCCGAAAAAGAAAAACTTTCACCATCATTCACTCCATCACTGTCTTGTCAGAAGGATGCTTTACACTACAGTTTTTAAACTGCAACTCCCTTCATAAATGTTACTTTGCTCACACTCCAAGAGCACGCCATGTATTAAAAACCATTTGTCTCCATTCACTTCTATCAAACACGCTCACGCATGCCCGCTGGAAGTCCAAGCTCCTCGAACACAAAACCTCCTTTACCCTCTCCCTCCAACCTTTCCTAGGCCGACCCCTACCCCGCCTTCCTTCCACTACAGACTGATACACTCTTGAAGTCATTCTGTTTCGCTCCATTCTCTTTACATATCCGAACCACCTCAACAACCCTTCCTCAGCCCTCTGGACAACAGTTTTGGCAATCCCGCACCTCTTCCTAACTTCCAAACTACGAATACTCTGCATTATATTCACACCACACATTGCCCTCAGACATGACATCTCCACTGCCTCCAGCCTTCTCCTCGCTGCAACATTCATCACCCATGCTTCACACCCATATAAGAGCGTTGGTAAAACTATACTCTCATACATTCCCCTCTTTGCAAAACAACCACTGTGAAAGAATAGAGAAATTCCAAGCGCTTTCGTGACTAGTCACATTATCAAGGAACAATAAAAGTAATGCATCAAAGGAAGGCATATAAAGGGTCTAGACCACACCTCACTATCATAAGAACATAAGAACATAAGAAAGGAGGATCACTGCAGCAGGCCTGTTGGCCCATACTAGGCAGGTCCTTTACAATCCCTACTAACAAAACATTTGCCCAACCAAATTATCAATGCTACCCAAGAAATAAGCTCTGATAACTCTATCCACTCATTTGCAAGTCCCACTCAAATCCAACCCCTCTCACTCATATATTTATCCAACCTAAATTTGAAACTACCCAAAGTCCTAGCCTCAATAACCCAACTAGGTAGACTGTTCCACTCATCAACTACCCTATTTCCAAACCAATACTTTCCTATGTCCTTTCTAAATCTAAACTTGTCTAATTTAAATCCATTACTGCGGGTTCTCTCCTGGAGAGATATTCTCAATTCCTTATTAATATCTCCATTATTAATACCCATCTTCCACTTATACACTTCGATCATGTCTCCCCTCATTCTTCGTCAAAAAGTGAATCCCAATTTAATAAGAGTCTTCAATCTTTCTTCATAAGGAAGATTCTAATGCTATGTATTAACTTGGTCATTCTACGCTGAATGTTTTCTAACTAATTTATCTCCATTCTCTAATATGGAGACCAGAACTGAGCTGCATAATCAAGGTGAGGCCTTACTAATGATGTATAAATCTGCAGTATAACCTCTGAACTTCTGTTGCTTACACTTCTTGATATAAATCCCAATAATCTATTTGCCTTATTACATACGCTTAGGCATTGCTGTGGAAATAAATGGTATAAAATACCGATACAATGGAAATATAAACACATATGCAGTATAATGTGATCCTTAATTGACTACGTTTCGCCCACACAGTGGGTTTTTTCAAGTCACAAACAGAACTACCTGGGGTGGAAGGAACGCGAGTATTTATAGTCGGGTTCAGAATGCTGAGGTCAGGTGGAGAATGCTGCATCTGATGATGTACCGAGTGGGGTTATAGAGTCTAAAATCTGGGTAGCTTTGAAAGGGATTGGATAAGTTTGTGAGTAACCTTCTACAGTGTTCTTATGTGGGATATCGATGAAGAAGTTTCTTGGCAAGTGGTTCAGCATGTTACAGAAGCCACTATTCTGGTTGAATTTTGTCGGATATAGAAATAAGTGATGATTCCAGGATTCTTCGGTATTGAGTGTTTTTCCTGTGGCGATAAGTCTTGAGTTTCTGTAGTTTATCAATGGTTTTGTGACTTACGGTGTTGTACGCAGGCTTTCCCCTTGTGTCGTCAGACCTGCTTGCGTATTGGTGTTCTGAAATACGTGTTTGGAGGTCCCTTGATGTTTCGCCCACTATAACTTGTTGGCAGTCTTTACAAGGGATTATGTATACCCCTGCAGAGGTAAAAAGCTTGTCCTGCCCTATCACTGGTAATTCCTAAAGGGTCGTGTTTGGGAGGTAGATACTTGAAATGAGGTTTTGGGAAAAAAAGTTGGAAACGTGTTTGGCAATGGAGTTGGTGGGGAGGACTATGTATCTCTTCTCGGCAGTGTCTTCTCTGGGTGTGTTGAAGAATCCTGGAATCATCACTTATTTCTATATCCCACAACTTCAACCAAAATAGTGGCTTCTATAACATAGCTGAACCACTTGCCAAGAAACTTCTTCATCGATATCCCACATAGGAACACTGTAGAAGGTCTGCTCACAAACTTATCCAATCTCCTTTCCAAGCTACCCAAGATTTTAGACTCTATAACCCCACTCGGTACATCATCAGATGCAGCATTCTCCACCTGACCTCAGCATTCTGAACCTGACTATAAATACTCGCGTTCCTTCCACCCCAGGTAGTTCTGTTTGTGACTTGAAAAAACCCACTGTGTGGGCGAAACGTAGTCAATAAAGGATCACATTATACTGCATATGTGTTTATATTTCCAGGCATTGCTGTCTTGGTTTAAGGTTGCTGCTCACCATAACCCCCAAGTCCTTTTCGCAATCTGTATGGCTAAGTTCTACATCATTTAACTTATAAGTACTAGGGTTATGGACACTCCCGAGCTTCAGAACCTTCCATTTATCTACATTGAACTGCATCTGCCACTTTTCTGACCAAGAATAGAGATTGTCTAAATCCTCCCAAAGTTCCCTAACATCTACGTTTGAATCAATTATCCTACCTATCTTTGTGCCATCGGCGAATCTGCTCATTTCACTAGTAATTCCCTCATCAAGGTCATTGATATATATTATAAACAACAACGGGCCCAAGACTGATCCCTGTGGAACGCCACTTGTTACAGATCCCCACTCGGATTTAACCCCATTTATGGACACTCTCTGCTTCCTGTCAGTGAGCCATGATTTGATCCACGAGAGCACCCTTCCCCCAATGCCATGAGCTGCTACTTTCTTCAACAGTCTTTGGTGCGGAACTCTATCAAATGCCTTACTAAAATCCAAGTAAATAATATCAAATTCTTTATCGTGGTCAACAGCCTCAAAAGCTTTACTGAAGAAAGTTAATAAATTAGTTAGACAAGACCGGCCTCTTGTGAATCCATGCTGAGTATCATTAATCAATATGACTAAAGTTAAAGTCTCCTAGAATTACTACATTATCGTGCCTTGTGGCCTTAACAATTTCCTCCCATAGTAGTCTCCCTTGGTCCCTATCTAAGTTTGGGGGACGGTATATCACACCTAAAATCATTTTTTCATGCCCCTCTGAAAATTCTATCCAGACTCTGTATGTGTTACTTCAGACTTAACACCCGTTTTAAAAGCAACAGTTTTAAGCATCTGGGCATACAATGCCGCCCCACCCCCCTTCCCGATACTTCTGTCTACTTAGAACAATTTAAAACCCTGAATGTGACATTCTGCAGGCATGTCCCGACTTTTTTTTAAATTAAACCACGTCTCAGTTAAAGGCAAATACATCAATGTTTCCTGCACTAAACAACTAATCTCAATTCGTCCATATTATTTCCCAGCACTACGGCTATTAGCTTAATATACATTGAAAGACTCTCCTTTCTCTTTACCCTTCCTGCTCATTTCTGTTTTTCTACTAAACCTACTACTGTCCTTAACACCTAGTGTCACTGGCTTTTCAATATCTACCTCGTTCTGTTTTTTTACTAGTTTTCCCCCAGAATCATAATATTACTAGACTGGGACTTCACTGTTTTTCTGCCAAAAACCCATACCACTAACTATTCCTAGTTTAAAGTCCTAACAGCTCCCTCCACTTCAGTTGCCAGTGCCCCCACCCCATACCTCGATAAGTGAACCCCATCCCTGGCATACATGTCATTTCTGCCATAGAAGAGGTCCCAGTTGTCAATGAATGTTTCCGCATTTTCCTTACAGTATTTGTCCAGCCAGCAATTGACACCAATTGCCCTGGACAACCATTCATTTCCAACTCCTCTCCTTGGCAAAATACCACATATGACAGGGTTCCCACCCTTCCTCCTAATTATTTCTATTGCTGACCTATACCTGCTAATCAGGTCCTCACTCCTACGTCTGCCAACATTATTGCCTCCAGCACTGAGACAGATAATAGGATTGCTCCCATTACCTCTCATGATGTCATCCAGACGGCTAACAATATCTTCCATCCTAGCCCCAGGAAAGCAAACCCTCTGTCTCCTGCTCCTGTCTTTCAAGCAGAACGCCCTATCCATGTACCTAACTTGGCTATCCCCAACAACAACAATATTCTTACCTTCCATGGTATCGTTCGTCGTGACGTTCCCAGTAGTCGACTCACATTCGTCGGGTAGTACAGAGAAAGCATTAGATGTTTCCACAACAGATTCCACAGCAGACTCTTTCTTCTTCATTTTTTCCACCTTTCCATTCGTCTTCTTGATCGTCAACTTCGTTCCATGCTGTCCAGCCACTGACCAGTTTCCCTTCTTGACCTGAAGACTCAAAACAGGAGGACTACTACGAATCTTCTTGTTTTCCTCGGTCAGTTGCCGAATCTCCATCTTCGCCATCCTCAATTCTTCCTTAAGCTGTTGGTAAAGTTGCTCGATGGAGGGCATCTTGGTTCAATCAGTAGAGAGCACAGTCGACACGTCCTCACTGAGCTAAGCACAGGTCGCCTCTCCAACTATCACATCCCACAACAAAGCAACACCTGATGCGCGACTCATAAGAAAGGGAACACTGCAGCAGGTCCGCTGGCCCAACTAGACAGGTCCTTCACACAACCCACCAACAAACTATTCTACCCAAGAATTAAGAATTTTAAAATTTATTATTTGTCCAGAGTATTATTAAATTCTTCCCAAATTCTATTAATTATAAATGGATCTAATTTATATAAACCAAAGGAAATATTCATATTATTGTTAAAAATGCTTTTTATGAAACAAGATTCAATTACATTCCTGTCGACCATGGACTTGCTTGATACAACTTTCTCAACTTTTTGAAAATCAATTGGATGGTTAAAATCTCTCACATAAATAAATAGAGCATTGGAATCTTGTCCAGTTCTAATGCTATATTTATGTTTTAATCTTAGTTCGAGATTTTTACCAGTTTGACGGTAATAAACTTTATCGCAAATTTTACAAAGAATCTTATAGACGGAATGGAAATATAAACACATATGCAATACAATGTGATCCTTTATTGACAACGTTTCGCCCACACAGTGGGCTTTTTCAAGAATATGCAAAACAACCACTGTGAAAGAATAATGAAATTCCAAGCGCTTTCGTGACTACTCATATTATCAAGAAGTTACAGATCCTCCAGACCATTGGAAACAAAAGAAGGGGACCAAAACCTCTCCAGAGAAGGAGCATTTTTAGTGCCAGGAAGGAAAAAAGACTGGCAAGAAATGACAGAAATCCTACACCAACTGAAAACATTTCTGGAGTGGAGGGGCAGTCATTGGCCTCCACTCCAGAACAACAGATGTTAATGCCAGGAAACAAAGTCCCCTTAAATTTCATCAATTTAACGACATTTATCTTTCCAAACATACAGGGCCGAAATCCATCAATAAACAACAAAATACCTTACATCAAGGGACTGCTCACAGAGCCAAATGCAATGTTTGTGGCTTTCACAGAGACCCACATAAAGGGTCATTTTGACAACGAAATATGAATCCCAGGTTATAACCTATTCATCAAAGGGGCCTGGCCTGTATGTCACAAAGTTGTTCATTTAGTCAGAACTACTAAACATCTCAAATGAAGTCGTTGAAGTTTCGACAGTACAGATCAAAAAACCAAAACAAGCCTCTGGATTCAACTTCCCATCAATTCCAGGAAGAGCTTTTGAAAATTGACCACTGTCTGGAAAACTTCCCAACTCCTGCCCCACACATCTTGTTACTGGGGAATTTCAACTTGAGACACTTAAAATGGAGGAGAGTAGCAAACAATGTTTTAGCAGAGATCACCCCGGGAGGCAGCTCAGATGAAAATTAACACACACACACACGAGCTATTAAATCTCTGCTACAAATTCACCTTAAACCAGCAAATAATAGAGCCTACAAGACTAAAAAAATACACTGGACCTCATCTTCTCTCACAACGGCGATCTGGAACGCAATAAACGTAATCACAACATAATGAAGGTACAGACATATATGCGCAGGACTCCTGGCCAGCATAATGTGATCAGTTATGAGGGCGTCTTCACAAAATTAAACTTCAATAACGAAAACATACACTGGGAACAAGTCAGCCATAGCCTAAATGAAACAAGCTGGGAAGAGATCCAAAACAACACGGATTCTAACCTTTGCCTAGAAAAAACTTAATTTGTAGCACTCAAGGTCTTCTCAAAGCACATTCCACTAAGAAACAGAAAAAGAAGGTGTAGACAAGAAAGAAAGAGACGCTCCCTATACAGGCGAAGGTGAAGAATCACAGAGCTGCTGAGAGGGGCCAATGTATCTGAAATACGAAGGGAGGTACTGGTCAGAGAAAAAGCAAATATCGAACTTAAGCTTAAGGAATCTTACAGGAGACAAGAATCTCAGGAAGAATTTAAAGCCACAAAGGAAATTGTAAGAAACCCAAAATACTTCTTCTGTTATGCCAAATCTAAGGTGAAAACAACATCCAGTATTGGACCCCTGCTTAGACGAGATGAAACCTCTAGAGATGACAGCAAAGAAATGAGTGAGATACTGAAGTCTCAGTTTGACTCAATGTTCAGCAAATAGTTAACCAGACTAAGGGTCGACAAACTAAACTCATTTTTATGACCGAGACTCAAAATCTGATGATTTAAAAAATCTCCGATATTACCCTAACGCCACAAGACTTTGAAAAGGTAATTAATGACATGTCCATGCACTTTGCCCCAGGCCCGAACTCGTGGAACTCTGTGTTCATCGAGAACTGCAAGAAGCCCCTGTCACGTGCCTTCAGCATTCTATGGAGAGGGAGCATGGACATAGTCACTAAAAACAACAGACATAGCCCCACTCCATTAAGGTGGTAGTAAAGCAATTGCAAAGAACTACAGACCGATAGCGCTAACATCCCATATCATAAAAATCTTTAAAAGGGTTCCATGAAGCAAGATCGCCAACCACCAAGATACCCATCAGTTACACAACCCAAGGCAACACGGGTTTAGAGCAGGTCGCTCCTGCCTGTCCCAGCTATTGGACCACTATGACAAGGTCCTTGATGCTTTAGAGGATAAACAAAGTTCAGATGTATTTACACAAACTTTGTAAAAGCCTTCGACAAGTGTGACCAAGGTGTAATTGTGCACAAAATGCGTGATAAAGAAATAACAGGAACGGTTGGCATATGGATTTATAACTTCCTAACAAACAGAACACAAAGACATATAGTAAACGGGGTAAGTCTGAGGTACCTACACTCAGAAGCTCTGTTCCACAAGGCACAGTACTCGCTCCTATCCTATTCCTCAGTCTCATATCTGAAATAGACAGTGATGTAAGCCGGAGCTCCGTGTCTTCCTTTGCGAATGACACCCGAATTACCATGACAGTGTCCTCCATCGAAGACACTACTGAGATTATAAGAAGCCATCTCGATAAGTATAGCTTGATTAATGATATTCAGCATGGATTCACAAGAGGCCGGTCTTGTCTAACTAATTTATTAACTTTCTTCAGTAAAGCTTTTGAGGCTGTTGACCACGATAAAGAATTTGATATTATTTACTTAGATTTTAGTAAGGCTTTTGATAGAGTTCCGCACCATAGACTGTTAAAGAAAGTGGCAGCTCATGGCATTGGGGGAAAATTGCTCTCGTGGATCGAGTCATGGCTCACTGACAGGAAGCAGAGAGTGTCCATAAATGGGGTTAAATCCGAGTGGGGATCTGTAACAAGTGGCGTTCCACAGGGATCAGTCTTGGGCCCGTTGTTGTTTATAATATATATCAATGATCTTGATGAGGGAATTACTAGTGATATGAGCAAATTCGCCGATGACACAAAGATAGGTAGGATAATTGATTCAAACGTAGATGTTATGGAACTTCAGGAGGATTTAAACAAACTCTAGTCTTGGTCAGAAAAGTGGCAGATGCAGTTCAATGTAGATAAATGCAAGGTTCTGAAGCTCGGGAGCGCCCATAACCCTAGTACTTATAAGTTAAATGATGTAGAACTTAGCCATACAGATTGCGAAAAGGACTTGGGGGTTATGGTGAGCAGCAACCTTAAACCAAGACAGCAATGCCTAAGCGTACGTAATAAGGCAAATAGATTACTGGGATTTATATCAAGAAGTGTAAGCAACAGAAGTCCAGAGGTCATACTGCAGCTTTATACATCATTAGTAAGGCCTCACCTAGATTATGCAGCTCAGTTCTGGTCTCCATATTACAGAATGGACATAAATTCGTTAGAAAACATTCAGCGTAGGATGACTAAATTAATACATAGCATTAGAAATCTTCCTTATGAAGAAAGATTGAAGACTCTTAAGTTACATTCACTTGTTAGTCGAAGAATGAGGGGAGACCTGATCGAAGTGTATAAGTGGAAGATAGGTATTAATAAAGGGGATATTAATAAGGTCTTGAGGATGTCTCTCCAAGAGAGAACCCGCAGTAATGGATTTAAATTAGATAAGTTTAGATTTAGAAAGGACATAGGAAAGTATTGGTTTGGAAATAGGGTAGTTGATGAGTGGAACAGTCTACCTAGTTGGGTTATTGAGGCTGGGACTTTGGGTAGTTTTCAAATTTAGGTTGGGTAAGTACATGAGTGGGAGGGGTTGGATTTGAGTGGGACTTTCACATCAGAGCTTATTTCTTGGGTGGCATTGAAAATTGGGTTGGGCAAATGTTTTGTTAGTGGGATGAATTGTAAAGGACCTGCCTAGTATGGGCCAACAGGCCTCCTGCAGTGTTCCTCCTTTCTTATGTTCTTATGTTCTTACATCAACCAAATCTTTAAATTGGCCGCAGAAAACAATATGAAGTCATCGAAGAGAAATTTCAATCGCTCAAATATGGGAAACTTGAGAAAATTAAAACTGTATCAAGGTATAAAACAAATTCTAACCACAAAACAGAGTGTAAAACTAATGCGAAGATCCTGGGAGTGATAATGTCAGATGATCTCACCTTCAAATAACACAGCAATATATCTACCTCGTCTGTTAGAAAAATAATAGAATGTATAATGAGAACCTTCAAAACTAGGGACGCCAAGCCCATGATGATTCTCTTCAAATCGCTTGTTCTCTCTAGGCAGGAATATTGCTGCACACTAACTGCCCCCTTCAAGGCAGGTGAAATTGCTGCCCTGAAGAATGTACAGAGAACTTTCATGGGACACATAAGTACGATAAAGCACCTAAATTACTGAGAACGGTTGAAGTCCCTTGATGTATTCCTTGGAACGCAGACGAGAGAGATACATGATAATATACACTTGGAAAATCCTAGAGGGATTAATAACAAACTTGCACACGAAAATCACTCCCTACAAAAGCATAAGATTCGGCAGGAGATGCAACATTCCCCCAATGAAAAGCAGGGGCGCCACGAGTACACTAAGAGACAACACAATAAGTGTCAGGGGCCCAAGACTGTTCAACTGCCTCCCAGCATACATAAGGGGGATTACCAATAGACCCCTGGTTGTCTTCAAGAAGGCGCTGGACAGACACCTACAGTCGGTTCAAGTGCGGCCAGCGGTAACAGCCTGGTTGATCAGACCATGATCCACCACGAGGCCTGGTCTCAGACCAGGTCGCGGGGACGTTGACCCTCGAAGCCCTCTGCAGGTATATTCTAGGTATGGTAATTACCACTGATGGTAAATACCTCTGACTGTAAATACCAATGATGATAAATAAATACCACTGATTGTAAATACCACTGATGATAAATAAATACCACTGATGGTAAATACCACTGACGATAAATAAATACCACTGATGGTAAATACCATTGACGATAAATAAATACCACTGATGGTAAATACCACTGACGATAAATAAATACCACTAATGGTAAATACCACTGACGATAAATAAATACCACTGATGGTAAATACCACTGACGATAAATAAATACCACTGATGGTAAATACCATTGACGATAAATAAATACCACTGATGGTAAATACCATTGACGATAAATAAATACCACTGGTGGTAAATACCACTGACGATAAATAAATACCACTAATGGTAAATACCACTGACGATAAATAGATACTACTGATGGTAAATACCACTGACGATTCCTCCGAGCATACGATTACGATCGTCCTTCTGTTTCCAACATCTCTCAGAGTATTACACACAACAGTTCAACGAACAGCAGCTAAAAGTGTGATTTTTCTTCAGCTGTTACCAGAGCTGAAGATCACTTTATTAACTACGACCTTCGACGCGTTAAGGGCAAAAGAAAAGGTCAACGAATCAAATTTAATATATCTCAAAAAGGTCAATGTTCACCCCTTTCAGGTCGGAGGTAACATTGACTGCCTAATAAATAAACAATGATTAATGATAAAGCAGTTAATTAAGGCAGAGAGCAATATGCTCTAATTACACTGTAAATGTTCATTTATATTGCCGATATTGAAGGTTTTTATATACAGGAGATTCTATATATAGGACTAGTGTGTTATACATTAGTGTGAGAATCATTCTACAATACTGGAAGTGTGACAGTCTCTCTCTCTCTCTCGGCTCGCTCTGTCACCTCTGTCAGTCTCACTACTGTCTTAGCCTGGCTCCTGCTTCCTTCAGTCTGTTTACACTGCAAGGTGCTCTGCAGATGTGCTTATCTACCGTGTGTTTATGTTATTACAGTGAGTTACAGATCTACTCAGGCTTCTAACTCCATTCCTTCAACGAATTCACATTTGTGAATGGAGATAAATAGTATAAAGCACCAACAGGATGGGAAAATAAAAACACATGTAGTATGTAATATTATATTATATTTGTTTATTTTTCCAAAATTTGGGAATTTGATCGTAGAAACGTTTAGCCATTAAGTGGCTTCCTCAGTCTGGTAATATATTTCTACAATTAAAATCCCAAATGTTGCAAAAAAATATTTAATTCTTCAACTTGTTGGTTTTCTGAACTATTTTCCTCACGTTTTATAGCATTAAAATGAACTGTTTAATTCTCTTCTGATATTATTTATAGTTGATCAATAAGACACATACAAAACATTGAGAATTTTATTGGTGAAAGGTTTGGCCTGCGCTGCAGGCATCATCAGTGGGATACTGGGTTGAATTACGAGCCTGGAGACACTGAGGTAATCAGTCCCTCAGCCTTGATGATAGATATTCTTAAGACTGATGACATGACTGGGAACCTCGCTATAATGGCAAGATAATGGTTTGAAACCGCTCTATAATGACAAGATAATGGTTTGGAACCTCGCTATAACGCCAAAATAATGTTATTAGTTATTTTTTTATATTAGTTGTTGTCACCTTGTTATTAGTTGTTCTCAGTGTTAGCAGTTATCTTCACTCCTGTTAGATTCATCATCACAGTTTTATAAGTTATCCCCATTCTCCTAAGAGTTATTGTTATAAGTCATCGAATATCCGCTATCCTCAGTTATCAGTTCTTATCGTGTGTGAGTTATCTCATTTATTAGTTATCCTCAGCAATCCGTTATCTGTAGTCAACAGTTATCTTCAGTTATGAGTTATTTTCAGTTATCACTTACCCTCATACTGTTACCAGCGTCCCTGGTATTCCCTTGTGGATTTATCCACGTTAGAAAACACTTAGGGATTTAGTCTGGCTCTGCGAGTCTCCCTCACCTGGAAATCCCACACACTTAATTCCAATTTTTGTTCCTCATATTTCTTCCTTAACTTTTCTTGTTACTTTTGTAAAACGAATTCGAAGATAATCCTCTCTTTCTGCTGTACCACGTGTGATGAGTTGGTATGTGTGCTCACCTAATTGTGGTTGCAGGGGTCGAGACTCAGTTCCTGGCCCTGCCTCTTCACTGAACGCTACTAGGTCCTCTCTCTCCCTGCTCCATGAGCTTTATCATACCTAGTCTTAAAGCTATGTATGGTTTCTGCCTCCATTACATCGCTTGCCAGACTGTTCCACTTCCTGACCATTCTATGTCTAAAGAAATACTTCCTAACATCCCTGTGACTCATCTGCGTCTTCAACTTCCAAGAGCGACCCCTCGTTTCTGTGTCCCTTCTCTTGAACATCTTGTCTCTGTGCACCTTGTCTATTCCACGCAGTATTTTGTATGTCGTTATCATGTCTCCCCGAACCCTCCCGTCCTCCAGTGTCGTCAGGCCGATTTCCCTTAACTTTTCTTCGTTGAACATTCCCCTTAGTTCTGTGTGTGTGTGGAGGAAGGAGGGGGGATCACTATCTTCGAAAATTACATGTGCGTTCTGCCATCAATATCTCAATTGATTTGGGTCCTTATCCAAGCGGAGTCAATGATAAGGCTTCGGAGGCAACGTTACTTTATTTGCATTCTTGGTACATAGGCAGTGTGTTTAAGTGCCCTAGCCCAGGAGGGCCATTCCCAGGAGAGAATGACGGAGTAGACCTTGTTTCCTGAGTGAAGTCGGTTGCCTGAGTGAGGCAGGGCAAGCGTGGTGCGGGCTGAGCTGGGCAGACCTATAGGTGGCAGCACCAGCATGACGCAAAATATAAACCCAGCTGGGCATACATCGCTCGGCCACCTACCCATGGTCGTCCTCGACCATGATTGACTGAAAATAAAGCTCTCTGTCTCTCTCTTTCTCAGGAACAGGGCACAGAATAAAAACATGTACATACAGGGAGGAAAGAAAAAATAAAGGATGGGGTGTGCTAGCATCGTGGTCCAAGACAGTGAGCCTCGGCAGGCGCCAATGCACGCCTTCCTGCATCTGGACACATACTGCAACACAGAAGACATCGCTGCGGCTGAGCTGTGACTTGACATAATGGGGTACAGTCTCCTCTGGAACAGTGAAGCAGTCATCATAGAGTAGTCACTGCAGGGTTCACTCAACCTGGGGCACAACCTGCCAGTGTCCTCGAGTGAGGTGTTGTCAGTAGTTGGCAATTGGGTAGGACTTCTTCTGGCAAGTGACTCATGAGGATATTTCTTGACTGGTACTGTTGCTGGGCAGTCACTGTTGGGAACGCACAACACAGCTTAGTGGTGCCAGCGAGCATGAGTCGTGGCTAGGACGACTCAGGCACATCAACTGGGAGTTGTAGCAGCATACACTATAACTGGAATGAGCGGGCTAGCAGTCAAAGTGACATCATCTTTGTGCAAGCTACTCATTGAAGCTGTGACACGAGTCAGACAGTTGCCTGCCGACAGGGTTACTGAGGCTTTACGATGTTATTCTCTCGACAGAGTTCAAGTCATAGCAGAGGTGAGTTTAAGCATCCTCGGACTGGTTTTCTACACATTACTGTACTCTGACAGTCAGGAAATGGAGTGAAACGAGTCTCAACGGGGAGTCGTAGTAGGTATGGCTCAGGCATGGCATCAACGAGCGGCGAACATAAGAGCTTTCTGTACAAGGGGGCTCAGATGCTCGTAAACTGACTTCTGGACTAATATTAGCTGTCAATGGTCACAACATGGTGACATGCAACACAAGAGTGCTACCAATGGTCTGGACTCAGACCACACTGTGGTCTACACACACATCTGGGTTCAGAGCATACATCGGGACACGGAAAATTGAACACACCCACATTGCACATGCAGTTACAACATGGCTTGCACTAGCAAATATGCTTTTCAATGCAAAAATCGACACTAAGGCATTCACGTACTTGTTGTGAGAACACTAGTAAGGAAAACTGAATGAGAGGAATTAACACGTGACATATATCTTCTCTCAGTCCTTCTCGACAATACTGCAACAAATTGCTCACTGTAAAACTACAACTCTGTTGATGTGACATCATGTGGTGATGTCAGGCATGACGTCGTGAGGGATGTCGTGGGGTGACATCGCGAGAGGCAAACACACTTGATGCGACCACCGCTTCCACCATTTACCTTCGAGAATTACGTGTGCGTTCTGCCCCCAATATCGCAATTGATTTGGATCCTTATCCAAGCGGGGTCAGTGATAAGGCTTCGGAGACAACGTTACTTTATTTGGGTTCTTGGTACACAGTGTGGGGATCTGTAACAAGTGGCGTTCCGCAGGGATCAGTTTTAGGCCCATTGTTGTTTATAATATATATAAACGACCTTGACGAGGGAATTACTAGTGACATAAGCAAATTTGCTGATGACGTTGCTCAGACGTTGATGTCTCACAACTTCAGGAGGATTTAGACAAACTCAATTCGTGGTCAGAAAAGTGGCAGATGCAGTTCAATGTAGATAAATGTAAAGTTCTAAAGCTCGGAAACGTTCATAACCCTAGCACCTACCAGCTTAATAATGTTGAACTTAGCAGTATAGAATGCGAAAAGAATTTGGGGGTTATGGTGAGCAGCAACCTTAAACCAAGACAGCAATGAGATTAAGACACATGTGCAACATCTGGGTATCTTTATTGTAGACGTTTCGCCATCCAGTGGCTTTATCAATACAAATTCTAGGACATAACTTGAAGACAGTAGAACTATGTACAGAAGATGAGGTAATCAGTCCCTCAACCTAGGAGTAGGTGCGAAGAGCACCATAGTCGTGGAGATTCTGAATCGTACACAAGACAGCAATGCCTAAGCGTACGTAATAAGGCAAATAGATTATTGGGATTTATATCAAGAAGTGCAAGCAACAGAAGTCCAGAGGTCATACTGCAGCTTTATACATCATTAGTAAGGCCTCACCTATATTATGCAGCTCAGTTCTGGTCTCCATATTACAGAATGGACATAAATTCGCTAGAAAACATTCAGCGTAGGATGACTAAATTAATACATAGCATTAGAAATCTTCCTTATGAAGAAAGATTGAAGACCATTAAATTACTTTCACTTGTTAGACGAAGAATGAGGGGAGACCTGATCGAAGTGTATAAGTGGAAGATGGGTATTAATAAGGGGGATATTAGCAAGGTCTTGAGGATATCTCTCCAGGAGAGAACCCGCGGTAATGGACAAGTTTAGATTTAGAAGGGATGTAGGAAAGTATTGGTTTGGAAATAGGGTAGTTGATGAGTGGAACAGTCTACCTAGTTGGGTTATTGAGGCTAGGACTTTGGGTAGTTTCAAATATAGGTTGGATAAATACATGAGTGAGAGGGGTTGGATTTGAGTTATCAGAGCTTATTTCTTGGGTGGCATTGAAAATTGGGTTTGGCAAACGTTTTGTTAGTGGGATGGATTGTAAAGGACCTGACAAGTATTGGCCAACAGGCCTGCTGCAGTGTTCCTCCTTTCTTATGTTCTTATGTTCTTAAGTGCCCTGGCCCAGGAGGGCCATGCCCAGGAGAGAGTGAACATTAAAATGGTATAAAATACCGACAGGTTGTTAGGTAAGACACATGCAACAGTTAGGTATCTTTATTTCGAAACGTTTCGCCTACACAGTAGGCTTCTTCAGTCGAGTACAGAAAAGTTGATAGAAGCAGAAGATACTTGAAGACGATGTAATCAGTCCATCACCCTTAAAGTTTTGAGGTGGTCAGTCCCTCAGTCTGGAGAAGAGCATTGTTCCATAGTATGAAACCATATGGAACTATGGAACAATGCTCTTCTCCAGACTGAGGGA
Source organism: Cherax quadricarinatus (assembly GCF_026875155.1). Classification (NCBI taxonomy): domain Eukaryota; kingdom Metazoa; phylum Arthropoda; class Malacostraca; order Decapoda; family Parastacidae; genus Cherax; species Cherax quadricarinatus. Next base: position 66,538,011 of record NC_069404.1, read on the forward strand.
CTGACCACCTCAAAACTTTAAGGGTGATGGACTGATTACATCGTCTTCAAGTATCTTCTGCTTCTATCAACTTTTCTGTACTCGACTGAAGAAGCCTACTGTGTAGGCGAAACGTTTCGAAATAAAGATACCTAACTGTTGCATATGTGTCTTACCTAACAGGAGAGAGTGACAGAGTAGACCTCACTTCCTGAGTGAGGCAGGGTAAGCGTGGTGTAGGCTGAGTTGGGTAGTGCAAGAAAGGTATAAAATACCGACAATATGAAAGTTAAGACACATGTGCAACATCTGGATATCTTTATTGTAGACGTTTCGCCATCCAGTGGCTTTATCAATACAGATTCTAGGACATAATAGGAAGACAGTAGAACTATATACAAAAGATGAGGTAATCAGTCCCTCGGCCTTGGAGTTAGTGTTCACAGCATCGTGGTGGAGGAGAGTCTGGAGCAAAGGCAAGAAGACTGGCGTTTTTATAGGCGTCAGTGGATGGGACGGGCAGCAGACGAGGGCAGTCACTGGTAGGCGGGATTCCCCAGTGGAAGTAGGTCCTTCCCAAAGAGATGGGTTAGTTGCAGCAGCCGTGAAGAAGGTCTTGTAGATGTCCTCTGGCCTATAGATGGCAGCACCAGCATGGCACAAAATATAAATCCAGCTTCACCACTTGTGATGAGTTGGTGTGTGTAGGGGTATTACGATTTTCACTTTGTAACGTAAATAAAAGCCCTGGCTACTGTTCAAGAATAATTTGCGTCTGGTTATAGAACAAATCCTGTAAACTGACATTATATATGGAGCATTTTTTATATACATATTTTACAACACACTGCATAATAGGGGGTCACCTCACTTTCTGCTTCACCACGTGTGATGAGTTGGTAGGGGATAGAGTCAGTAAGAGTCAATTAGACCACATGTTTCTTTAATAATACTGGAGTCAAAGAACAACAAATCTTCAATAAATAACTGACCTCTAATCTCCTTCACCTAGATGTCGGTTCATGGGTCAAAGATACTGGGAGGGTGTGGAAAAAGACACTTATGTACAGTTCAGGACATTTATTAAAGGAAACGTTTCGCCACGAGTGGCTTCTTCAGTCCTATTAGGACTGAAGAAGCCACTCGTGGCGAAACGTTTCCTTTAATAAATGTCCTGAACTGTACATAAGTGTCTTTTTCCACATCTTGTCGGTATCACCATACCATTTCCTCATACTGGGAGGGGCTATCAGTCAGGTCTGAGGAAGTCACTTCTGGAATGTTTCGTAGTTAATTAGCTTTGTTTAGCATTACTCAAGTACTCAACATTCACCATTAGGTGTCAACATGAAAAAAGAGTGAACATTAAAATGGTATAAAATACCGACAGGTTGTTAGGTAAGACACATATGCAACAGTTAGGTATCTTTATTATGAAACGTTTCGCCTACACAGTAGGCTTCTTCAGTCAAGTACAGAAAAGGTAAGACACATATGCAACAGTTAGACAACTTTATTCCGAAACGTTTCGCCTACACAGTAGGCTTCTTCAGTCGAATACAGAAAGTAGGCAGGAACAGTAGAGATGTGAAGACGATGTAATCAGTCCATCACCCTTAAAGTCGTAGAATTTGAGGTTGTCAGTCCCTCGGCCTGGAGAAGTTCAGTTCCATAGTCAGGAATGTTAGATAGTTCCTGACTATGGAACTGAACTTCTCCAGGCCGAGGGACTGACAACCTCAAATTCTACGACTTTAAGGGTGATGGACTGATTACATCGTCTTCACATCTCTACTGTTCCTGCCTACTTTCTGTATTCGACTGAAGAAGCCTACTGTGTAGGCGAAACGTTTCGGAATAAAGTTGTCTAACTGTTGCATATGTGTCTTACCTAACAACCTGTCGGTATTGTATACCATTTTGATGTTCAAGTACAGAAAAGTTGATAGAAGCAGAAGATACTTGAAGACGATGTAATCAGTCCATCACCCTTAAAGTTTTGAGGTGGTCAGTCCCTCAGTCTGGAGAAGAGCATTGTTTCATACTATGGAACAATGCTCTTCTCCAGACTGAGGGACTGACCACCTCAAAACTTTAAGGGTGATGGACTGATTACATCGTCTTCAAGTATCTTCTGCTTCTATCAACTTTTCTGTACTTGTGATGAATGTACTTGTAAAGTAAAAGGACACAAGTGCAACTAATGTGACATTTATTGTGGCAACGTTTCGCTCTCCAGGAGCTTTATCAAGCCATTACAAACAATACATGGACACAGAGGGTATATAAAGGCTCAGAGTGAGGTGAATACTAGTGAGGTACCATTTCGATGTTCACTAGTAGTAGTAGTAGTAGTAGTAGTAGTAGTAGTGGTAGTAACAAAAGTAATACAATATGGTAGAGCAATTAATTCGTACATGAGTAAAAGGATATAAAAGCTATTACTTGGGTAACATAAAAATAGGTTGGACAAATATAAACTGGAATGAGGCAGCTTATTTCAGTGTTCACTCTCTGTGCTTTGTGTAGTATAACAGGAGAGACTATGTGATGGCAGGGTTTACTGTTTTCAGGAGGATTCTTGCTAAGACTTCGGAGATGGTGAAGCTGCCGTTGTTTTGTTTAATTGTATTCGAAACAGCGATCAGTGCTGATTCAAGGCACTTGCGTGTGCGGAAATTAGTTTCTTTTATCACTAATTGGGCGTCTCTGAATTTCATAAGATGATTGGTGGAATTTCGGTGTTGTACACAGGCGTTGTTTAAGTTGTCGTTCCTACATGCGTATATGTGTTCATTGGGGCGGGTGTCGAGGTTTCTTGCTGTTTCACCTACGTAGATCTTGTCACAGCCTCCACAGGGTATAGTGTAAACTCCTGCATTGACTGGTTCGTGGTGCTTGGGTTTTGTCCTGGTTAGATCCTTTATTGAAGTGGTAGAAGCGATGGCGACTCTGGTGTTAGCTTGTGAAAGTACTTTTGAGACGTTTAGTGCAACCTGGCTGTTGGGAAGAATTATAACTTTGTTGGGAGCGGTGTTGATGCGTGGAGAATTGATGATCTGAAGAGCTCTTTTCTTGCAGTCTTTGATGATGGTACCTCACTAGTATTCACCTCACTCTGAGCCTTTATATACCCTCTGTGTCCATGTATTGTTTGTAATGGCTTGATAAAGCTCCTGGAGAGCGAAACGTTGCCACAATAAATGTCACATTAGTTGCACTTGTGTCCTTTTACTTTACATATTGTCGGTAATTCTACCAACTTTATTACATGAATGTACTTGACTGAAGAAGCCTACTGTGTAGGCGAAACGTTTCATAATAAAGATACCTAACTGTTGCATGTGTCTTACCTAACAACATGAAAAAAGAGGTAAAGCTGATTTTTTTTTTCTGTTAACTTACCGGGATTTACGCTGAGTTCAGTGGTAAAAATATGATCCCCCCAAAATTTCGGCTGAGGCAATTTTTTTATTTTTTTTTCGAGATTTTCCAAGATACTCTATCAAATATTTTATCACTTTTCGGTTATTACATGGAATACATAGATAATATTTTCTTGGTATCTATAACCACTGTAATCATAAATTGATTACATTGGTTATTCCTCTTACCAAGGAAGCTAAGTTCTCCAAATTCAACTTAACTTAATTTAGTGTCGAATGTTGAAGTTAAACATTCTAAGAGTTTGTGGCATTTTTCTGTAACGTGATGAATTCAATTAAAACATCACAAACAAAAATATATTCTTAGTAACATCAAGTAATTTCAAGTATCAGGGTAAATAAGCGCGTCGGACCATACATTTGAGACATGCGCTAGTAGCCTTTGAGTAATTAGAAAACTTATGTTTATTCTTAAAGAATAAATTAATGAAGACAGAGTCAAGACAACGTTCTAGTAAGTTGCATAATAGTACGCGACAGCGCAATCGCATTAATAATTATTTTCAATGAAAGATATTAGAGTTTAATCTTATAATTATAATCTTATAATAAAGGCGTAGAATTAGGGGGGATATGATCGAGGTGTATAAATGGAAAACAGGAATAAATAAAGGGGATGTAAATAGCGTGCTGAAAATTTCCAGCCATGACAGGACTCGCAGTAATGGTTTCAAGTTGAAAAAATTCTGGTTCAAGAAGGATATAGGAAAGCACTGGTTTGGTAATAGAGTTGTGGATGAGTGGAAAAAACTCCCGAGTACAGTTATGAGGCTAAAACGTTGTGTACTTTTAAAAATAGGTTAGATAAATACATGAGTGGGTGTGGGTGGGTGTGAGTTGACCTGACTAGCTTGTGCTGCTGGGTCTGGTGCCGTGCTCCATCCTTGAGTGGAGATGACCATGCTGGGTGGATCATTGGGATAATCCGGGGGGTGGGTCATTGGTCTTATCCGGGGGGGAAGAACATGGACCTGCTCCGCTTGGGTCAGTAGGCCTGTTGCAGTGTTCCTTCTTTCTTATGTTCTTATGTTAAAAGAGAACTGTGCCAACTTCAGAGTGGATGGTATGGGTATTTCAATGGTCAGAAGAGTCAATAAATTCACTCTTCAGTCCGATATCTGCTGCCTTATGTTCTTCTTGATTGGAATTTGGTGATAACACTAACATCAACAGCAGATCTCATACACATTAACCTGGGTGTTTCAACCTCGACAAGATCTTAATCTGGAGATACACAAGCAATGCCCCTCATTTTAAGCCACGGATCAGAGCATGAATATCGATTGCCGGGCATGAAGTTGATGACATATCCCTTACATATATATTTGTTCTTGGAGAGTGAGCATGGCGTCATGCAGTTTCGTAGTTCCCTGTATTCATCAGCAACTGATAAACTACTGAGAACGTCATTTAGTTCACAAGGCTCAGGCTTTATATTAATATGCGGATGTAGTCATTAAAACTGGCGATATAGATGATATTGGGCTCACTTCTGATACAATATTATGAGACATCGCAGTGTGACGTCATTCAGACACTTCGGGTATTGCTGGTTTATAATTAAACCTTTCAGTAGTCATGAAAGAGACGCCGGTATCATATCACTAGCAGCTAGAACAGAACATTTTGGATGCTTCGATGTGTTACGAATTTTTACCTTTATACCATCCTCAATACTTGTTGCTGCCATATCCACTACTTCCTCCTTACTTAAACCAGTAGCTATTTAGCTGTCTCTCAGTATTCTGTTGCCAGATTCTAAGAATATGTTAATTGACAGTCTCTTTTCCATGCTAAATAAGAACACTTGTCAGTTTTCTAAACCTTTGATTCAAAGTCTTTTTCATGTTCAGTCTTTGTAACCACGTCCTCTGCTGAAGTGGAGACCTAACTCTGTTTCCAGGTACACATGTATCAATGTCACTAACTTCAACTTGTCGGTTTTTCAAACCATTCATCACAACTCAAAATTGACAGTTATCACTTACAGCTACAAGGGGATCACACAGTTTTAGGAATGCGTTCTGTTTCATGACGTCGACTGATCCTGAAGGGAAAGGGAAGGGCCCTTGGGCTTTCTTTTCCAGACGCCGATTAATCGAATTAAAACGAACTTGAAAGACATGGTGATTCTTAGCTTCAGAGGAAAACACTTTGATAATAAGAAAAGTCACAAAGATTATCTATCAGCCCTGAGGAAGGCACTTCAGCAGCAGGTAGTCTCAGAGACCATCCATCAGCCCTGAGGAAGTCACTTTAGCAGTAGGTAGTCACAGAGACGATCTGAAACACGGCAATCTTTAACCCGCATTTCTTAACACCAGAGAGCACAGCTCGGGGTAGTCTAGCACATGTCATTTACATACATAAGATCCTTAAAGACGTCTCAGACTCACCGTTTATTCGAGCCCAGCCCGTAAGACGTCAGGGGAACTGATGTTTACCCGTGAACAACGCAAGAGACTCTCTCTGACTTGTTGTTTACATGTGAGATACACAAGAGACCTCTTCATTCCTGACACTTAAATATATAATTTACCAGAGTCCCTCAAGGAGAGGCGCTAGGAGGGGGCGGGTGTGCATTACGTTGAAGGGCCCTACGATTTTAGCGCTCTCTCTCTCTCATGAAAGTGAAAATAGTAACAAGGGTTAGGAGGCTGTCTGTGACTTGTTACCTTTATGTAAAAAAATATAGGACAAGTCTCTATCTGCTGTTTTTTCCGTCTGTCTCCTGGGTCAGTCTCCTGGGTGTGTTTCCTGAGTGTGTCTCCTGGGTGTGTCTCCTGGGTCTGTCTCCTGGGTGTGCCCCTGAGTGTGTCTCCTGGGTCAGTCTCCTGGGTGTGTCTCCTGGGTCAGTCTCTTGGGTGTCTCTTGGGTGTGTCTCCTGGGTGTGTCTCCTGGGTGTGTCTCCTGGGTGTGTCTCCTGGGTGTGTCTCCTGGGTGTGTCTCCTGGGTGTGTCTCCTGGGTGTGTCTCCTGGGTGTGTCTCCTGGGTGTGTCTCCTGGGTGTGTCTCCTGGGTCTGTCTCCTGGGTGTGTCTCCTGGGTCTGTCTCCTGGGTGTGCCCCTGAGTGTGTCTCCTGGGTCAGTCTCCTGGGTGTGTCTCCTGGGTCAGTCTCTTGGGTGTCTCTTGGGTGTGTCTCCTGGGTGTGTCTCCTGGGTGTGTCTCCTGGGTGTGTCTCCTGGGTGTGTCTCCTGGGTGTGTCTCCTGGGTGTGTCTCCTGGGTGTGTCTCCTGGGTGTGTCTCCTGGGTGTGTCTCCTGGGTGTGTCTCCTGGGTGTGTCTCCTGGGTGTGTCTCCTGGGTCTGTCTCCTGGGCCTGTCTCCTGGGTGTGTCTCCTGGGTGTGTCTCCTGGATGTGTCTCCTGGGTGTGTCTCCTGGGTGTGTCTCCTGGGTGTGTCTCCTGGGTCTGTCTCCTGGGTCTGTTTCCTGGGTCTGTCTCCTGGGTGTGTCTCCTGGGTCTGTCTCCTGGGTCTGTCTCCTGGGTCTGTCTCCTGGATGTGTCTCCTGGGTCTGTCTCCCGGGTGTGTCTCCTGGGTGTGTCTCCTGGGTCTGTCTCCTGGGTGTGTCTCCTGGATGTGTCTCCTGGGTCTGTCTCCTGGATGTGTCTCCTGGGTCTGTCTCCTGGGTCTTCTCTCCTGGGTCTGTCTACTTGATGTGTCTCCTGGGTCTGTCTCCTGGGTGTGTCTCCTGGGTGTGTCTCCTGGGTGTGTCTCCTGGGTGTGTCTCCTGGGTGTGTCTCCTGGATGTGTCTCCTGGGTCTGTCTACTGGGTCTGTCTCCTGGGTGTGTCTCCTGGGTGTGTCTCCTGGGTGTGTCTCCTGGGTGTGTCTCCTGGGTGTGTCTCCTGGGTGTGTCTCCTGGATGTGTCTCCTGGGTCTGTCTCCTGGGTCTGTCTCCTGGGTCTGTCTCCTGGGTGTGTCTCCTGGATGTGTCTCCTGGGTCTGTCTCCTGGGTGTGTCTCCTGGGTGTGTCTCCTGGGTGTGTCTCCTGGGTGTGTCTCCTGGGTCTGTTTCCTGGGTCTGTCTCCTGGGTGTGTCTCCTGGGTCTGTCTCCTGGGTCTGTCTCCTGGGTCTGTCTCCTGGATGTGTCTCCTGGGTCTGTCTCCTGGGTGTGTCTCCTGGGTGTGTCTTCTTGGTCTGTCTCCTGGGTGTGTCTCCTGGATGTGTCTCCTGGGTCTGTCTCCTGGATGTGTCTCCTGGGTCTGTCTCCTGGGTCTTCTCTCCTGGGTCTGTCTACTTGATGTGTCTCCTGGGTCAGTCTCCTGGGTGTGTCTCCTGGGTCAGTCTCTTGGGTGTCTCTTGGGTGTGTCTCCTGGGTGTGTCTCTGGGTGTGTCTCCTGGGTGTGTCTCCTGGGTGTGTCTCCTGGGTGTGTCTCCTGGGTGTGTCTCCTGGGTGTGTCTCCTGGGTGTGTCTCCTGGGTGTGTCTCCTGGTGTGTCCCCCTGGGTGTGTCTCCTGGGTCTGTCTCCTGGGCCTGTCTCCTGGGTGTGTCTCCTGGGTGTGTCTCCTGAATGTGTCTCCTGGGTGTGTCTCCTGGGTGTGTCTCCTGGGTGTGTCTCCTGGGTCTGTCTCCTGGGTCTGTTTCCTGGGTCTGTCTCCTGGGTGTGTCTCCTGGGTCTGTCTCCTGGGTCTGTCTCCTGGGTCTGTCTCCTGGATGTGTCTCCTGGGTCTGTCTCCCGGGTGTGTCTCCTGGGTGTGTCTCCTGGGTCTGTCTCCTGGGTGTGTCTCCTGGATGTGTCTCCTGGGTCTGTCTCCTGGATGTGTCTCCTGGGTCTGTCTCCTGGGTCTTCTCTCCTGGGTCTGTCTACTTGATGTGTCTCCTGGTCTGTCTCCTGGGTCTGTCTCCTGGGTGTGTCTCCTGGGTGTGTTCTCCTGGGTGTGTCTCCTGGGTGTGTCTCCTGGGTGTGTCTCCTGGATGTGTCTCCTGGGTCTGTCTCCTGGGTCTGTCTCCTGGGTGTGTCTCCTGGGTGTGTCTCCTGGGTGTGTCTCCTGGGTGTGTCTCCTGGGTGTGTCTCCTGGGTGTGTCTCCTGGATGTGTCTCCTGGGTCTGTCTCCTGGGTCTGTCTCCTGGGTCTGTCTCCTGGGTGTGTCTCCTGGATGTGTCTCCTGGGTCTGTCTCCTGGGTGTGTCTCCTGGGTGTGTCTCCTGGGTGTGTCTCCTGGGTGTGTCTCCTGGGTCTGTTTCCTGGGTCTGTCTCCTGGGTGTGTCTCCTGGGTCTGTCTCCTGGGTCTGTCTCCTGGGTCTGTCTCCTGGATGTGTCTCCTGGGTCTGTCTCCTGGGTGTGTCTCCTGGGTGTGTCTTCTGGGTCTGTCTCCTGGGTGTGTCTCCTGGATGTGTCTCCTGGGTCTGTCTCCTGGATGTGTCTCCTGGGTCTGTCTCCTGGGTCTTCTCTCCTGGGTCTGTCTACTTGATGTGTCTCCTGGGTCTGTCTCCTGGGTCTGTCTCCTGGGTCTGTCTCCTGGGTCTGTCTCCTGGGTGTGTCTCCTCGGTGTGTCTCCTGGGTGTGTCTCCTGGATGTGTCTCCTGGGTCTGTCTCCTGGGTCTGTCTCCTGGGTCTGTCTCCTGGGTGTGTCTCCTGGATGTGTCTCCTGGGTTTGTCTCCTGGGTGTGTCTCCTGGATGTGTCTCCTGGGTCTGTCTCCTGGATGTGTCTCCTGGGTCTGTCTCCTGGGTGTGTCTCCTGGATGTGTCTCCTGGGTCTGTCTCCTGGATGTGTCTCCTGGGTCTGTCTCCTGGGTCTTCTCTCCTGGGTCTGTCTACTTGATGTGTCTCCTGGGTCTGTCTCCTGGGTCTGTCTCCTGGGTCTGTCTCCTGGGTCTGTCTCCTGGGTCTGTCTCCTGGGTCTGTCTCCTGGATGTGTCTCCTGGGTTTGTCTCCTGGGTTTGTCTCCTGGGTGTGTCTCCTGAGTCTGTCTCCTGGGTGTGTCTCCTGGATGTGTCTCCTGGGTTTGTCTCCTGGGTGTGTCTCCTGGGTGTGTCTCCTGGGTCTGTCTCCAGGGTGTGTCTCCTGGATGTGTCTCCTGGGTTTGTCTCTTGGGTGTGTCTCCTGGGTGTGTCTCCTGGGTCTGTCTCCTGGGTGTGTCTCCTGGGTCTGTCTCCTGGGTGTGTCTCCTGGGTCTGTCTCCTGGGTGTGTCTCCTGGGTCTGTCTCCTGGGTGTGTCTCCTGGGTCTGTCTCCTGGGTGTGTCTCCTGGATGTATCTCCTGGGTCTGTCTCCTGGGTGTGTCTCCTGGATGTGTCTCCTGGGTCTGTCTCCTGGGTGTGTCTCCTGGGTGTGTCTCCTGGGTGTGTCTCCTGGGTCTGCCTCCTGGGTGTGTCTCCTGGGTTTTTCTCCTGGGTGTGTCTCCTGGGTGTGTCTCCTGGGTTTGTCTCCTGGGTCTGCCTCCTGGGTGTGTCTCCTGGGTGTGTCTCCTGGATGTGTCTCCTGAATGTGTCTCCTGGGTGTGTCTCCTGGGTTTGTCTCCTGGGTGTGTCTCCTGGGTGTGTCTCCTGGATGTGTCTCCTGGGTCTGTCTCCTGGGTGAGTCTCCTGGGTCTGTCTCCTGGGTGTGTCTCCTGGGTCTGTCTCCTGGGTGTGTCTCCTGGGTGTGTCTCCTGGGTCTGTCTCCTGGGTGTGTCTCCTGGGTGTGTCTCCTGGGTCTGTCTCCCGGGTCTGTCTCCTGGGTGTGTCTCCTGGGTGTGTCTCCTGGGTCTGCCTCCTGGGTGTGTCTCCTGGGTGTGTCTCCTGGGTGTGTCTCCTGGGTCTGTCTCCTGGGTGTGTCTCCTGGGTGTGTCTCCTGGGTGTGTCTCCTGGGTCTGTCTCCCGGGTCTGTCTCCTGGGTGTGTCTCCTGGGTGTGTCTCCTGGGTCTGCCTCCCGGGTCTGTCTCCTGGTGTGTCTCCTGGTGTGTCTCCTGGGTCTGTCTCCTGGGTGTGTCTCCTGGGTGTGTCTCCTGGGTGTGTCTCCTGGGTGTGTCTCCTGGGTGTGTCTCCTGGGTCTGTCTCCTGGGTGTGTCTCCTGGGTGTGTCTCCTGGTCTGTCTCTGGGTGTGTCTCCTGGGTGTGTCTCCTGGGTCTGTCTCCTGGGTGTGTCTCCTGGGTGTGTCTCCTGGGTCTGTCTCCTGGGTGTGTCTCCTGGATGTGTCTCCTGGGTCTGCCTCCTAGCTGCCTTTCTGCCTTTTCTCTTTGTTTTTATTTTCGTCCACTGTTTTAATCCTGTTTTATTGCCTCTCTTCTCGGATCCTTATTTCTTCCCCCGTGACTTTCCAGTCATTTACACTTTTCCTTTCCTCTCCTGTCTTTTTTTTTTTTTTTTTTTTTTTTTTTTTTTTTTTTTTTTTTTTTACAGAGGGTTTGACAAGGTTAAGGATCCCTAGCTTTATTGACAAGCTATTTACAGGTTAAGGATTCCTAACTTTATTGGCAAGCTAAGAGCTGTTACCTACATCAGCTCATTTGAAAGCATTTTTATTGTTATGAGACATACAAGTAGGGAACAGGATGAAGTTGGAGCCATCTGTAGGCAAGCATTTTCATTTGATCAACTGACTTTATCTGGTTGACATCATTATGCTGTACGAATGTGTTCCATACTCGAGTCATCCTGGGTATATATGATCTCAGATGGAGTTATGTTCTGAAGAAGGGTACAGCCAGAGTGAAGTTGCTGCTTTCTGCCCGTCTTGTGGCATAAAAGCTTGTTTCACGCTGTCCTCGAAGTGGATCTAAGTGTGGTATTTTGACAATATTGGCTTTGTATATAACAGTAAGGCCACCCACATCCCTCCTATGTTGAAGGCTCTGCTGAAATGACAGATCTATCCAGGATGGGTCCAGGCGAGAGATGAGACGTCTTGCTCTGTTCTCTACTCCGTCAATCAGTCGCAGTTGAGAGGGGGGGGGGCAGGCAAACCAAGAAAGTGGAGCATACTCAAGGTGTGAGCGTACTTGTGCCTCGTACAGAATCTTGCAATCCCTACTGTCAAGTAGATGCGAGATACGGCGAAGTGCTGTAAGCTTCTGGGCTGCCTTGTTTGCAAGATTTGCAACATGGTTCTTCATGGTTAGTTTGGAGTCAAATTTCACCCCAATGATATCAACTTCTTCTCCAGGTGCCAACACCCTCCCATTCATCCTTACTACTGCACCAGCATTACCATCATGGTCCTAGAGACGATCACCATTTGCGTTTTCTCAGGTGCAAATGTTACTTGCCATCTATTTCCCCAAGCTGATATAGCTCTCAGCTGGTGATTGATGTAGCTTAGAGCAGCTGGCATTTCTTCTCTTGGATAAGTGAATGTCAGTGTACAGTCTTCTGCATATGTATGTCATTCTGGGATTAGATGAAGAAGGTCGTTGAAGTAGACATTCCGTAACAATGGTCCCAGCACGCTTCCTTGTGGAACACTTTCCCCAATAGGATGTCTTGCTGATTCCGTTCCATTGAGAACTACACTTAGAGATCTACCGTGAAGGTAATCACTGAGGAGACATAGCGTAGAGCCTGCAATTCCCAGTGCTTGAAGTTTTGCTAAGAGGCCCTGGTGCCACACCCGGTCGAAAGCGCCAGCAATGTCCAGTGCTACCACACAACTGACTTTGGATTCATCCTCTCTTTCTCTCTTTCTCTCTCTCTCTCTCTCTCTCTCTCTCTCTCTCTCTCCTCTCTCTCTCTCTCTCCTCTCTCTCTCTCTCTCTCTCTCTCTCTCTCCTCTCTCCTCTCTATGTCTCCTCTTTCCTGCATCATCTTGCTCTTCTTCCTCTTCCCCCTCCCTCCACCCCTCCTCTTCTATTACCTCTCCCCCTCCCTCCTTCCACCCTCCACTTCTACCTCTCCCCCTCCCTCTCTCCATCCCTTCTCTACTTCTACCTCCCCTCTCCCTTCACCCCCTCCCCTTCCCCTTCCTCCCCCCTCCACCACCTCATCTTTCCATCTTTTTGTTGCAGCTTCCATTAGCAGTGTTGAGTTAATTACTTTGCTATGGTAATTCCTGCCCTGGACCTGATTGTCTTACGGCGTGAGCGAGTGAGTTAGATTATGTGGGTTTTTGAGCCTCTCTCACTCTCTCTGTTTTTACACAGGATTTTACAATGCTAGGTTTAGGGTTTCCAACATTATTTATAAGCTACGAGCTAATACCTACATCAGCTCATTTGAAATCACTCTCTCTCTCTCTCTCTCTCTCTCTCTCTCTCTCTCTCTCCTCTCTCTCTCTCTCTCTCTCTCTCTCTCTCTCTCTCTCTCTTTCTCGAGGATTCTTATACGATTAGGTAAATTGTTCGTGCCTTTTTGCAAGCTAACAGCTTATACCTACCTCATCTCCTTTGAAAGCCTTGCTACTGTTGTGAGACATATAAATAGGGAGCAGGATGAAGTTGGAGCCATCTGTGGGCCAGTGATTTAAGTGGGTCAAGTGATTTTATGTCACAGTTAACGTTATGTTGTACGAACGAGTTCGTGACTTAAGTCGTTCTAGAAATGAATGACCTCAGATGAAATGATGTTCTTGGGAAGGGTACAGCCAGAGTGTAGTTACTGTTGGCTGCCCGTCTTGTGGTACTGAAGGTGTCTTTGTGCATAACAGCAAGGCTACTCGCATCTCTATGGTGTTGAAGGCTCTGTTGAAATGACAGATCTGCTGAAATGACAGACCTCTGTCTGTCTGTCTGTCTGTCTGTCTGTCTGTCTGTCTGTCTGTCTGTCTCTGTCTCTGTCTCTCTCTCTCTCCTCTCTCTCTCTCTCTCTCTCTCTCTCTCTCTCTCTCTCTCTCTCTCTCTCTCTCTCTCTCTCTCTCGTCTTGTTTTCCCCGTGGTATGCAAATGAGACAGGTCTGATGAGTCTGCCCAGTTCGTTGCCGCTATTAAGGTCCTTCTTCCCCTCTCTGCCTCTTCATGTTTTCTCTGCACTTTCTCCTTCCCGTTCGATCTCACTCCCTTTCCACCCTTTTCCCCTTTCACTTTTCTCTTTTCTCTACACCAACACTCCTCTTTCATTCTTTTGTTCCTGTTCTTCCCTTTCTTGGAACTCTGGTAATGTGAGTGTGAGCAGGGGAATTAGTGGTGATAAAGCAGAGTAGGAAGAGGAGGAAGAAGAGGAAGAGAAGGAGGAGGAGGAGGAGGAGGAGGAGGAGGAGGAGGAGGAGGAGGGAGGAGGAGGATGTGGCCCACGCCATGTCCAACACATGAACCTCGAAAAGTTCCAATAATTTGCCAGCAGAGCCGAGAGAAACGAGATATGAAGGACGAGGGGAGACATGACCACGACATTCAAAGTTGTCATGAATATATTGCAGAACAATACTGAAGCCAGTAAATTAATAAATCAAGGCATGATCCGCCTCCTTAAATATTTCCACTAATGGAATATTAAGCCTAATTATAATATCATGGCAAGAATAAAAGGTTAATACTAAATATTTAACATTTAGATAATGTCAAGGTGAAGAAGATTTAGAAGAAAATAAAGTAATTCGGAATGAAGGAGTTGAGACATGATAATGACATACAAAATACACAGAGAGGGATTGATAAGATGGAGAAGGACAGTGTTCTTGTGGCGGAAAAGAGGAACACAGGGGCACAACTGCACGTTAAATACGTACGAATGACATCATAATAAACACTTGTGTTACTGATACCGCTCCATGACGTCATAATAAATACTTGGGTTGCAAGTACCGCTGCATGACGTCATAATAAACTGTTGTGTTGCAGGTACCGCTGCATGACGTCATAATAAACTGTTGTGTTGCAGGTACCGCTGCATGACGTCATAATAAACTGTTGTGTTGCAGGTACCGCTGCATGACGTCATAATAAACTGTTGTGTTGCAGGTACCGCTGCATGACGTCATAATAAACTGTTGTGTTGCAGGTACCGCTGCATGACGTCATAATAAACTGTTGTGTTGCAGGTACCACTGCATGACGTCAAAATAAACTGTTGTGTTGCAGGTACCGCTGCATGACGTCATAATAAACTGTTGTGTTGCAAGTACCGCTGCATGACGTCATAATAAGCTGTTGTGTTGCAGGTACCGCTGCATGACATCATAATAAACACTTGCGTTGCAGATGCCGTTGCCTGACGTCATAATCAACTCTTATCTTGTAGGTACGTGAAGGGGCAGTACGTGTCGGCACATGGGGAGGTGATCAGCCACGTGAACATCTCTACGGTGCACGTGACGGACGGGGGTACGTACGCGTGCACGGCGGAGAACAGTGCCGGCAGCGTGGTGCACTCAGCACGTCTTAACGTGTACGGCCCCCCGCACGTGCGTCCCATGGGGCAGGTGTCTGCTGTAGCGGGGGAGACCTTCCTTGTTACGTGCCCCGTCTCCGGCTACCCCGTGCACAAGATCACCTGGAGAAAAGGTACGTTCCCCTACCCCGTGCACAAGATCACCTGGAGAAAAGGTACGTTACCCTAACTCGTGCACAAGATCATCTGGAGGAGAGACACGTCCATTCCCCGTGCTCAAGATTGCTTTTCAAGCTACCCCGAGCACAAAATCTCCGTGAAGAAATGTACGTCTGTTAAAGATCACCTGAAGATAAGGTACGTCTGTTAAAGATCACCTGGAGGTAAGGTACGTCTGTTAAAGATCACCTGGAGGTAAGGTACGTCTGTTAAAGATCACCTGGAGGTAAGGTACGTCTGTTAAAGATCACCTGGAGGTAAGGTACGTCTGTTAAAGATCACCTGGAGGTAAGGTACGTCTGTTAAAGATCACCTGGAGGGAAGGTACGTCTGTTAAAGATCACCTGGAGGTAAGGTACGTCTGTTAAAGATCACCTGGAGGTAAGGTACATTTGTTAAAGATCACCTGGAGGTAAGATACGTCACTTAAAGATCACCTGGAAGTAAGGTACGTCTTGAGGTTCTTAAAGGCACGTTCCTTCCCAACTCAAGCTTGGGACGAGATAAGAGAAATGAGAGAAAGTTACTGTGTGGAATGGAGAGGAGCGAAGGAAGATTGATGGAGTAAGAGGAAGGATGGAGTGGCAAGAAGTGGAGAGAGAAGGAAGGAAGATTGAGAAGGAAGGTAGAGATTGAAGGAATGAACAGTGAAAGGGAAGGAAGGAAGGTTGTGACGGAAGGAAGGTGGAGAGGGAAGGAAGGTGGGAGAAGGAAGGGAAGTGGAGAGGGAAGGAAGGTGAGAAGGAAGGAATGGTGGAGAGGGAAGGAAAGGGGGAGAGGAAGGAAGGTGAAAAGGGAAGGAAGGTGGGAGAGGGAAGGAAGGTGGAGAGGGAAGGAAGGTAGAGAAGGAAGGAAAGTGGTGAGGGAAGGAAGGTGGAGAAAGAAGGAAGGTGGAGAGGGAAGGAAGGTGGAGAGGGAAGGAAGGTGGAGAAGGAAGGAAGGTGGAGAGGGAAGGACGGTGAAGAAGGGAAAGGGAAGGTGGAGAGGGAAGAAGGTGGAGAGGGAAGGAAGGTGGAGAGGGAAGAAAGGTGGAGAGGGAAGGAAGGTGGAGAAGGAAGGAAAAGGGGGAGAGGGAAGGACGGTTTGGGGAAGGAAGGAAGGTGGAAGGGGAAGGAAGTGGAGAGGGAAGGAAGGTAAGAGGGGAAAGGGAAAGGGGGGAGAGGGAACGAAGGGGGACAAGGAAGGAAGGTGGAGAGGAAAGGAAGGTGGAGAGGGAAGGAAGGTGGAGAGGGAAGGAAGGTGGAGAGGGAAGGAAGGTGGTGAGGGAAGGAAGGTGGAGAGGGAAGGAAGGTGGAGAGGGAAGGAAGGTGGAGAGGGAAGGAAGGTGGAGAGGGAAGGAAGGTGGAGAGGGAAGGAGGGAGGGAAGGAGGAGAGGAAAGGAGGGAGAAAAGGAGGAGAGATAACGATGAATATTAAAATGATATACAATACCGACAGGATGGTAAGACACACGCAACAGTTAAGCATCTTTATTCCGAAACGTTTCGCCCACACAGAAGGCTTCTTCAGTCGAGTACAGAGAAGTTGGTAGAAGCAATAAAGATGTGAAGACGATGTAATCAGGTTGAGGGACTGACCACCTCAAAACTACGTCTTCAAGGGTGATGGACTGATTATAGCGTTTTCAGTTCTCTACTGCCCCTGCCAATTTTCTGTACGAGACTGACGAAGCCCACAGTGTGGGCCAAACGTATCGGAATAAAGATGCTTGACCGTTGCATATATGTCTGACTTACCAGAGACAAAGATAGAGTGGGAGGTGGGGGGGGAAGGAGGAAGAGGGAAAGAGGGAAGAAGGGAGAGGAAAGGCGGGGAGAGGAAGGAAGGAAAGGAGGGAGGGAAACAGAGAGAAGGAGGGAGGGAAGGAGGGAGAGAGGGGTGGATGGATGGACGTAAAGTAAGAGAGGAAGGGGAAGAAGGAGAGAAGGGGAAACAGAGAAGGGAAGGTAGGGAAGGAGGGAGGGAGGGGAATAGAGAAGGGGGAGAGAGGGGAAAAAGAGAGAGGGAAATGAAGGAGAGAGAGACGGAGGGAGGGGAGAGAGGGGGGGGAGGGAGGGAAAGGGAGGAAGGAGGGAAGGAGGGAGGAGGGAGGGAAAGAGAGAGAGAGAGAGAGAGAGAGAGAGAGATAGAGAGAGAGAGAGAGAGAGAGAGGGATCTTTATTCTCTAGGCACCATCATGGTAATGCCGGAGCAGCAGTAAGTATGACTGGGAGAGTGTTGGCACCTGGGGAAGAAGTTGATATCCTTAGGGTGAAGTTTGACTCCAAACTGACCATGATGAACCATGTTGTAAATCTTGCAAACAAGGCAGCCAAGAAGCTTACAGCACTTCGCCGTATCTCGCATCTGCTTGACAGTAGGGGTTGCAAGATTCTGTACGAGGCACAAGTACGGTCACACCTTGAGTATGCTCCACTTTCTTGGTTCACCTGCCCCCCCCCCCCTCTCATCTGCGACTGCTTGACAGAGTAGAGAACAGAGCAAGGCGTCTCATCTCTCGCGTGGACCCATCCTTGATAGATCTGTCATTTCAGCAGAGCCTTCAACATAGGAGGGATGTGGGCGGCCTTACTGTTATGTACAAGGCCAACATGGTCAAAGTACCATACTTTTCCCCACTTCGAAGACAGCGTGAAGCATCACTTCATCTGAGATAATTTATCCGCAGGATGACTCGAGTATGGAACACATTCGTATAGCGTTATGATGTCAACGAGATAAAGTCAGTTGATCAGATGAAAATGCTGACCCACAGATGGCTCCAACTTCATCCTGTTCCCTACTTGTATGTTTCATAACAATAAAAATGCTTTCAAATGAGCTGAGGTAGGTAACAGCTCTTAGCTTGTCAATAAAGTTAGGAAGCCTTAACTTGTCAATAGCTTGTCAGTAAAGTTTGGGATCCTTAACCTAACCTTGTCAAATCATGTGTAAAAAAACTAAAGGGAGAGAGAGAGAGGGGGGGGCAAGGTTAGGGAGAGAGAGATAGATAGATGGAGGGAGGCACCACAACCATCACTACAGCATCCACACTCTCTTAGTACAGAAGTGCTCAACTTTGCCGTACCTTGTGTTGACACCTTCCCAAGGGATTACAACATTGTCAAGGGGATTTCTGGCAGATTACCCCCTCCCCTCCCCAACCCCTGCCTTTCAAAGGATTACTCATGAGGGATTACTCCTGACGCAGGAGAGCTTCATCAACCTCCCTTAATACCTCACTAATGACAGCACAGTAAAAAAAAGAGAGAGAAAATTTAAATATTCCACACAGAACATAAAATATAAAGATAAAAGCGAATTTAAAAATCATTTTAATACTCTTGTATCTCAGCCTTATAAACAAATGCTACCTGTCGCCATTATTTATTCTCTGGGTAATACAGTCACAATTTCACCAAAGACACGTTCCTTCAGCTATGTTAATGTTGCAGTTTAAAAACTGTAGTGTAAAGCACCCTTCTGGCAAGACAGTGATGGAGTGAATGATGGTGAAAGTTTTTCTTTTTCGGGCCACCCTGCCTTGGTGGGAATCGGCCAGTGTGATAATAATAATAATGATTTTATGTATTAACGTTTGTCTGTGTAAATGCCTGTCTCCTTAAATATTTGCCTGTGTAAATGTCTTCATGTGTAAATATTTGCCTGTGTAAATGTTTGCCTCTGTAGTTGCTTGCAGGTGTAAATGTTTGTTTGTGTAAATGTTTTCCTGAGTATATGTTTGCCTGTTTAAATGTTTGCCTGTGTAAATATGTGTTTGTACTAACGTTTGACTGTGTAATTGGTAATCTGTGTAAACGTTTAACGGTGAAAACCGTTTGCCTGTGTAAATGTTTACCGGCGTAAACATTTGTCTGAGTAAACGTTTCAATTTGTAAACATTTGACTGTGTAAGCGTTTAGCTGCGTAAACATTAGCCGGCCAAATTATTATTACTATATTCATGAGGAAGCGCTAAATTCGTATGACTCATACACAGAAGTTTCGTAAAACCTTGTGCATGTAAACGGTGTAAATCCATTTTCTTGTGTCCCAGTCCCCATTTTACATAAGAAACATAAGAAAGAAAGAACAAGAACACTGCAACAGGCCTACTGACCCCCCCCCCCTCTATGCGGAGCAGGTCCAATGTCCCCCCCGGATTATCCCAATTACCCACCCAGGTCTGGTCACCCTCCACTCAAAAATGGAGCAACGGCACCAGACCCGCAGCACAAGCTAGTCTAGTCCCAACTCGCACACCCACCCACCCAACCCACTCAGGTATTTATCCAACCTACTTTTTTTTAAACTACACAACGTCTTAGCTTCTCTGACAGTACTCGGGATTTGTTCACTATCCACAACTCTATTACCAAACCAGTGCTGTTCCCCTATTATCCTTCCTGAATCTGAATTTTTCCAACTTGAAACCATTGCTGCGATCATGTCTTGGCTGAAATTTTCAGCACGCTATTTGGCATCCCCTTTAGTTTACTTCTGTTTCACATTTATACACCTCGATCATATCCTCCCCTAAATCTAACACCTTTCGAGAGGTGCATAATTCAGGCCCCTCACTCTATCCTCATAGGGAAGATTTTCTTGATACATGGATCATCTTTGGCATCCTCCTCCGTACGTTTTCCAGAGTAATTTATATCCATTCTGTAATATCGGTGACCAGAACTGAGCAGCATAGTTAAATGAGGCCTTACCAAGGATTATAGAGTTGAAGAACAACCTGAGGTCATTCTAATTATTTATACTTACTAGATATGAAGCCAAAGAATTCTGTTAGCTTTATTGCGAACACTAATGCACTGGTGTCTTGGTTTTAGATTAACGCTAACCAGAACTCGCTAAATCCTTTTCCCAATCAGTAGTATTAAGATCTACATTAGCTTAGTTTTTATATGAGTCATGTTATTTAAACTGTCCAACATTTTAGAACTTTGCATTTGTTCCATGATTAAACTGCCTCTGCCACATCTCCGATCATTGCATCAGTCCTATTCAAATCAATCCTCGGAGTGCTCTAGTGTCCTATTAGAAAAAAATTGGACGGCTAATTTTGGGTGTCAATCAGCAAATTTTGCTTATGTCCCTATTTATCCCTCATCTATGTCGTTTATGTAAATTGTGGAACAACAACAGGCCCAACACTGACCCCCCGAGGAACACCACTTGTGACGTGCCCCCCATTCTGATTTCTCCCCATTTATGCCAAACTCTCTGCTGCCCATTTGTCAGACCATGGCCTCTACCCAGGAAATAATTTCACCTCCTATTCCGGGTGCCATTCAGTTTCCCAATAGCCCTCTGGTGTGGAACTTTATCGGAAAGCCATACTGAAGTCCATATACACAATATCATATTCCTTACCATGAACTAACCTCCTTAAACCGCCTTAGTGAAAAAATTTAGTAAATTCGTTAGCCAAGGAACGCCCCTTTGTAAACCACCGTGTTTGAATTTCTTTAATCAATCTTGTGCCTATCAGATGGCAACGAATTGCTATCAGCAAATTATTAATTCCGTGAAATTTCCCACCTATGGAGGTAAGGGCCTTATTGGGTCAATAGTTCGAAGCCAAGGACCTTCACCTGGCCTTGTAAATAGGTATTACATTTGGCCATTTTCCACTTATCAGGCTCAATTCTGTTTGTAGTGATATGTTTACAAAGATTAGCCAAAGGTATGCTAAGTTCCTCTTTACATTCCTTTAACACCCTTGCAAACAGTCATCAGGGCCTGGGATTTGTTTAGTTTTAGTTTCTCTATTTGTCTGAGATCCATGTCACTCTAGTTACACCGCAGTCGTACATAGTTTATTTTCTTGTTCTACATAATCTATTATTTCAGGAATATCGCTAGTATTTTCCCTGGTGAAAACTGAGAGGAAGTAGTATTGAGAATTTTCAACACATATCCTTATCACTGTCAGTGATCTGACCAGAGTTAAACTCCATTAGTGAGCCAACTTGTCCCTAATCATACATCTATATACCTGAAAAGAACCCTTTTGGGTTATTCTTTGAATCCCTCGCTACCTTGAGCCTCAATATCCCTTATTTTTTTATTAATTTCTTATTTCTCTCTTTAAGTAAATATATTGATTTCTAAACTGCCCGTCCTCTCTTTTGATACGCCTATATATGCCTCTCTTTTGACCAATGAGATGTTTTAATCTATTGTTTATCCATTTGGGATCATTTTTGTTAGATCTAATTTCCCTACTCGGAACAAAAGTTGTCTGGGCAGCTAGAACTATGCTCTGAAAAACGTTATATTGGCAACCAAGATCACCTACCTGACCCAGAGTCAGGACATCCCAATTTAGCTTACCCAGGTAATTTTTCAGTCCCGTGCTAAACCCATGAGGATCATACAACGCCTGGGGGAATGAGGTTAGGTTTGTCTTGGTCGGGTCTTGGTCGTACAGTGACCCGCAGCTGGAGCTTTTGCTCATCTGACGGAGGCCTTCCACTGGGAGATAATCAGATGTGAGGGGAAAGACACGGCCACCTGTTTCAAGGCATATTTGAAGTTTGCCAGTTGAAGCAAATGAGTGTCTCACTTATATGATGTTTCAGTGACAGTCATTTGAATATAATTACTCTAGTAATTACTTCTGTAATTACTCTGCCGACGCTCTTGGTATGTTATCAACATCTGAAATTTTCTCGTACCTTTTCACTTCCTTTCATTTGCATTACGTACAGCCATTGACCTTCAACGCCCATCATCAATCCATGTGATCCGTTTAATCTTGCGGGATGTTGGTCTACCATCAATCTCCAAATCTCTTGATGTTGGGGTTAATCTCCAGTAAGCCATTTCTTCGGACCTATACTAAGTCTCTCCAAGGTCTTTGCTCCAGACTTCCTTCATTTCCCGGTAGTAATTCTTTACATTTGGTACATTAATTATGTGTGTAGATAGCTTTATCCGCATAACTCACGTGTTGGTTGGTATTGCAGATGGGTGCGGTGGCCCACAACGCACCGTCAGAGGGTCCACGCCAACGGTACACTGGTGGTGGAGCAGGTGACTCGAGGTACTGACGACGGTCAGTACTCCTGCACCGCCTCCACTAGACAAGGTCTCTCCGACACCCAGCACCTCACAGTCCGTGTCATGGGTAGGTCATGGGGAAGGGAAGTGCTGGGGGTCTGTCTCAGAGACACCCAGAACCTCACCCACACCCGTCCGTCCTCATGCATAGGTCATGGGGAAAAGTGCTAGTAATGATTTGTCTTCAGGAGACACCCAAATCCTCACAGTTCTTGTTATGGGTAGGTTTTTAACATTAGAAGTGGAAGTAGATGTAATTTCATTAGTAGTAGTAGTAGTAGTAGTAGTAATAATAATAGTAGTAATATTTGAACTAATAGTTGCAGTAGTAGCGACAATAATTGCAGTAGTACTAATAGTAGTAGTAATGGTAGTAATAGTAGTAGTAAGGATAAATATTTATATTAATACTACCAGTAGTGGTAGAAAATGGGACTTCGGTAGTAGCAGTAGCCGACGCAACTATGTCGGTAGTTTGCTGTAGGTGGAAGAGGCAACGACATTTTTTTTTTTTTTTTTTTACTTTAGTGGCAGAAAATATTTTATTTCATTAGTTTTAATATATGAATTTTTATGTAAGTAGTTGGAGAGAGTAAATATTATGTGCGTCGTGGATACGTATCTGAGACCATCACACTTTGTGTCGTGCAATAAAAATATATAATTAAAGAATTAATTGGAAATCATAATTAGGGGTTACAACACTGAACAAAAACGGCCCCGTTGCACAAAATTCGATTAACTAAACAGAGATCACAACCACAAAGACGCCAGTGGTAGCAAGAAGTAAGTTTTGCGTTGCGGACAAACTTTGTACACACGTTTCAAAGACATTAATAATAAACGCAACAAAGTCTAGAATTAGAGAAACTGAACAATTCAATAACGATAAAGAATTGTTGTGAATAAATCCAATAAAGAAAGCACTGATTTTTTACCAAAGATACAGAAAAGAGCACGTTTTCTTGGCAAAGACGATCATCTTCTCTTTCCTCATTCCCCGTCTAAGCTATAACAAAGTAAGAAGGAAGTGCGTCATCGTGATCCTCACATTATCGTTTCAAATGCACATCATCCCGTCCTTGATATGGACATTCAGCTGTTGGGAGCAGATTGCCAGAGCCTTCTGATAGTATCTAAAGAAAGAGTATGGGAACCAATTGCCTGCAATCACGAACTTTCACTGTCACGCTCACGAGATGCGTCAAGTAGGAAACTTTGACTTGAGCCTCATACCTAGGGATTAAGCGTTTAGGAAGAGCCACTCTTATGAGATGAGAAGAAAAGAAATATTAACTCTATTGTGACAACCTCAACGATATTTCCGTAGAAATATAAAGATATATCCACCGCCCTTTCTTTTTACATAATTTATATAAGTTAATTGGATTTAATTGTTTACTGTATAACTTCACCGAAAATCAGGGAATTCCCTGTAGAGAGGCCTTCTTGTGCTTGAGCCCAGGAGTTCAAGGCAGGACGCGGTGTAACCGTGAGCAGCTACTCTCGAATTTGGCAGACCATCACCAATAATGAAAATATAACAGTATTCCCAGAAAATTAAATTTTTAAGTGCAATTTCCTCGGTTATTTATTAGACACACTTGTCAGCAAGCAACTTCCTCTATAGTATTACTAGTGGTAGTAAGTGGCACTAGTGACTGCGGAAACAGCTGCTGACATATTAACTCGCTAGATTATGCGTTATCCGCCCCTTGAGCAGATATATCGCCTCTGGGTAGCTCCCAAGGATATTACATTTAAAAATTTTAATATTTGTTCAAGTGTGTTATTAACACCACTACTCGTTACTCTTACACACACACACACATCACACACACACACACACCACACACACAACAACACACATAATATATATATATATATATATATATTATATATATATATATATAGATATATATATATATATATATATATATATAATTATATAATATATATATATATATATATATTATATTTATTTTTTCCATGTTTCATTGAAAATAAAATCTGTTATAGCACGGTCGTGTCGTGTATGAAAGGTAACTAGCCATTAATATATTCAACACGTTATTTGTTAAAACAAAGATACTTAAATATTAATTATATTTTATTATTATTATTATTATTATTATTATTATTATTATTATTATTATTGTACAACTACTGGGAGACAATCAAATTTGATCCCAAGAAGGAGACAAGCTTTTATTGGAGGAAATTAGAAATGCGAGCTTCATTAAACTGGAGCAATGAAGGTTGTCCAATAAAGACTCACCATAAGTGTCTGCTTTACGTCATTGGTTGACACAGTCCTCGTAATTCCACTGTATTTGTTGAATCTTTTCCATTAACTATTTAAAGCATCTTTTTTTTTGTTAAAATAATTCCTTCCCTCCCCAGCTTCCCACCTCACCTGGCGAACACATGTGTTGGAGTAGAGAATAAACAATGAACTGTGAAACTATTACCGAATGTGATAGCTTGCGTAATAACATATAAAGTAAAATAGATGACAGACTGATCATGGAAGGGAAGAATATATTTACAGCAGACGTAGTCCATGTAATTAGCAGAGTGTTTGTTAGTTGGCAAGAGTAGATTGACGATTGATAAATGAGTAGTGAGACAAGTAAATGACAGTAGGTAACGTACACAATAGCTCCGGGAACAAGTGAAAATATGGCAGATGATACATGGATTAAAAGAAAATAAAGTGAGAAACCCAGTCAGTCAGAAAGATGAGTATGACACAAGTGGCATATTCAGGTATTGCACATGTTCTCTTTCATCAATCTGTCTGTCTAAACATACCAATTTATCAAAGTTTAGTCAGTTCATGTCTTTTAAGTAGGTAACCTGCCTGGGCTCTGGTCTCATGGCCACTAGAAGACAGGAGACTACCAGCGGTCTGGCTTCTTGTCTGGAGGCCAAGAAAGGAACCTAGACAGAGGACCTTGTCCTTAGGAGCACAGCGAGGAAACTAGAGTGCTACCTGGCCCAGGAATCCTTGATTTGATTGTTGCTAGGATACAGGAAGCCTAAATGATTTAAAAGCTTTGGTTTGAGAGGCACTATGAAACAGAAGGTTTAGTTGCACGCGGGATTCTTGTTTAAGGCCTTAGTGCACCCCACCAAGGTGCTGGTGTGGTTGGAGGACCGTTATTAAGATGCAAAAATGGTATACAGAGAGGCAGTGAGTAGTTAAAGGTTAAAGAGGCACTGAACAGATAAAAAGAGGTATTTAGCCAGTAATACCTAAAGTAGTGATCAGGTTAAAAGGGTAATATGCTCCAGTACTCAACCACCAAAACAATGATCAGGTGAAAAGGCAAGTAGAGAGGCAGATAGAGAGGGAGGTAGAGAGGAAGGTAGAGAGGCAGGTAGAGAGGCAGGTAGAGAGGCAGGTAGAGAGGCAGGTAGAGAGGCAGGTAGTGAGGCAGGCAGAGAGGGCAGACAGACTGCAGCAAGCAGCCAGGCAGTGTTAACAGGTCGAGCACTAATGGCAACGTATTACAGTGGGCGCTCCGCAGTTCTGCCTTTCAACTTTGAGGAAGAACTGGCAAGTGGTAGAACGGGCGGGGGCCGGCGATGCATCGTAAGCAAAGGCGACCAGCCCATCACCTTCACCTTGAGAAAGATGGCCCGCCCAGTTCCAAGAGATGAGCGAGTGGGGGGGGTCCGTATCGTCGTTGGGTCCTTTTTCCCCAATGCCCTTAAATCAACAGCCTCACGGCCCCACCACACCCGTAGAGTACACTTGCCGCGCCTCCACCACTGGCCGGAGGCATCTTACCTCCGCCGCCCTCGCCGTCAAGTAACGACGCCCACAGCCAACCACGGCCGCCACACCACGCAAAGAACCTGGACGTCACCGCCACCACCTCCCACATAAACCAACGCTTCTTCTCTCCACTTTTTTCCAGAATCAATTTGACGTGTCTGTGATGGTTCATGTGTCGCAGAAATAATCTGGACGAGGCTACAACCACTTACCGCGACTGTTCTTCCTCTTACTCTTGCTGCCTCTTCCTTCATCCTCAGCTTCTGACTGCATCTTCCTTCAACAACAGCTTATTGCTGCTTCCTCTTCCTTCAACCTCAACTTATTCGTGCCTCTTCGACCCTTAGCTTCTGACTGCCTCTTCATCCCTCAATTTATTGCTGCTTCTTTCTACAACCTTCAGTTTAATACTGCCTCTTTCCACAACCCTCAGCTTATTGCTGCCTCGTCCTACAACCCTCAATTTATTACTGCCTCTTCCTGCAACCCTCAGCTTATTGCTGCCTTCTCGAACTCTCATCTGATAGCTGCATTTTCTTCTCTCAGCTTATTGCTGTATCCCTTTCAATATTCTCACCTAACTCTTCACGTGATTTCTGGTAAATAAAAATTTACGGCAGAGAATCTTATTTATAAGCACAAAAGACGTTTATTATGTATTGTTTTCTTAAAGTCTACATAAATAAACACAAGAGTATATATATATATATATAGTTGTATCAGGCGAGGTTAATTCCCAGGTGTTATTAATGTGGCTAATACCTGAAGGCGTATGTGAGACCAGAGGAGGATTGTTATTAATGTAATTCACATGAAACACCTGACACGGGTTGGGTCATTCAAGGGTTAGGAGTGACTGAGAGCAAACTAATGAAGCTTAAGCTTCAGGGCACCTAATCCCTGAGGGGCCCCAAAAATTTTGGGTCTACTGTATAATTTTTTTTTTAAATGGTAAGATTAATATTGTGCAATTCAGTATAAAACAAACGTTAAAATATAAATTGAAAGATTATTAAAGCATCACCTAGGCTAGCCGTAGCTGGTTGCCAAGGTGACTCCATAACAAGGTCCCAAAAATATTGCTCCGCAAGTGACTGTGAGACATACTTATCTCAGTTTCCCAGCTTCACTTAGTGTAGGTAAGCATCTCACCGTTGAGAATCACCAAATGTATGAATCATCCAGGGAAAACATCAAAACTAAGGGGAAATGTAAAACCAAGGACAGATAAAATACATTATTCTTTTCTACTAAGAATGTCTTTTTACAATGCAACTCCATAAACCCGAAAATGTGAAAAATATACTGCAAGATTGCCTGTATAATTAAATCTCCGTTAGCGGCACCAACTGTGGCCGAAACTGGTTTAAGGTGTCAAGTTGGAAGCTAAATCACACTTGTTGATAGCCGCCAACGTGGGTTGGAATCCTACTGGCTGCAATATGTCTTTGTATGTACTTTCACTTGTTTCTGCGAGGTGCATTGAGTATAGTACCTCTGGTGAGGCCAGAACATACAGGCGGAGAATGAAGTAGATGGAGATCATGCTTGAGGCTCACTGGTGTACCAGGCGCTAGGATGATACACTGCTTACAGTCAAGTAGGCTACTTGTTATGAAATATCTGTAACTGAGCTGTTTAAGTCGTCACGATGAGAGCTCACCCGTACTCGTGGACTGTGTTCAGCTGCTGCGATATATATATATATATATATAAATATTTATAAAAATATATATATATATATAATATAATATATATTATATATTATAATGTTTTATTTAAAGACAAAATACATTGGCCCAGACATTCCCAAAAAATACACAGAAAGTAAAAAACATAGGTAACTCACAGCTACATCTCGAATACTTCGTCCACTCCCCTGCAGTGGCCGCGTGCCCAGAATGCGGCAGGCATTCCCTCTCTGGGAACGCAACACTGAGTCTCTGAAAGAGGAAGCTGATTCGCCCAGTGGCCCTTGGTTTCTATGATGAGCTTTTCCACCCCGCTCTTTGAGGAAAACTTTAGATCACACTTCCCCCATATCTCCAAGGGTCTCAACCCTATTGGGATAAGTTATAGCAAGGGGGAAAAAGGTTCCCACCCCCCCCCCCCCCCCCCCTTCAAATTTGCGGATCTTCCGAGTCTCCCTGTGGCTGGCAGCTCCACCCCCTTCCCACTATGGAGTAGGAAGTAGGTGTCTGCCAAATGTGGCGGCACAGTGTAGTCCCAGGCAATCTGCTTTTCCGTCCTTCCAGGGTAGCATAGTGGCTCCATCAGGACGCCTTTGGACTTCCATCAGACCTCTGTACTTCGGGTTCCCGGTGTGCTTGCACGGCTGAGGCGAGGCTTCTCTTTATGACGTCATTGACTTCCTCATGTCCTGACATCATTCCCGTCCCTCTGCAGTTGACACACGAGACCAATGAGTCCGAATTGGGGGGATCAGCAGGCGCCCTGGCCGCAAAACACCTATGTTCGGTGACGATTGGGGCGGCTAGGCGAAGAGCAACAACCAATCCGAATGACCTGTGGGTCCGAGACGGGGTGCCCAGGGAGGAAATCGGAACAGCTAGACAGGAAATCTGAGTGTGTGCCTTCACTGCCAGGAGAACGAGCTTTGTCCTTTCTGAAGCATTGGAGAGCATTGTGTTGCGATTTTTTTCCATGATCAGTTTTCCCTGTGGGACTGTGCTCTTTGGGAGAGCTGGTCCCTACTGGAGGATCTGTAAGGTGTCCACCGAATCGCTGCTTCAGTAAACCTGGGTCTTGACTCCTACAACGTCTCTCAAAGCGTTCGGAACTATCTTCTTGACTAATGCACTGGAAGCCAAAACAAGAAGACAGAAAAGCAGGTAAACAACATACGTTGCAGGTTGCGCACTCCCCCTATACCACCTCCCATCGCACTGGAGGCTGCCTGATTCCATTTCAGCTCCTCTAGTGAACAGGTTCAGTGCCTTCTTAAAGTGTTTGACCCTCAGATGAGCGTCATGTTCGTCCGAGTGTTGGGTTTGTCAAAAGAGGGTGCAGACCTCAGACGTAATGAGTCCCAATGGCATAGTAAGACTACCTTGAGAGGAGATACAGGAGCTTCATGGGCATCAGATCGCTTATTCTCTCCTCCATTCTCATCAGTCATTCAATTTGGTCCCTGAGGACAGTGTCGATGGCCTGTAACACAGTGGTGCACCCAAGAGGGTACTGTTTGGACGGAATGGTAGTCGAGACGTCCGGGAGGATTTCTACGCATAGCATTGATTATTTCCTGGTTTGCATGTGGTGATTTCACACTTGGAGGATTGAGGATACCCAAGTCTTCTCCCTGTGTTTTTCACCAGTTGTAGGATCCCCACTCAGGACTCTTCAGTACATCCAGAGTGCCAACATCCAGGTAACCAATATTAGAGCCCACTGCATAGACCTGAAAGTTAGTTCTCTTTACTGCCCAAGCAGAAGAGAAAGTGAGCGAGTGGGCACCCCCTGCTGAACACCCTCTGATGCTTGAAATTCATTGTATAAAAACAAAAGAAATTGAAGGGGTTGCCTGTAGCCGGCCAAGAAATGAAGGGAAAAAACCTGGGGAACGATCCATATATATATATATATATATATATATATAATATATATATATATATAAATATATATATATAATATAAATATATATATTTCCTTCTTCTTTCAAACACACGCCGTATTCCACGATGCAGGTGGCCAAAAGAAAAAACAGAAAGCTACTTCTCCTTTTACATTTAGAATATATACAGGATAAGGGGGTAACTTAGCACTTTAGTTGCCTCGTACAACCACCAGGCTTATCGGAGAAAAGAATACTGTTCCACTTCCCCATGGAGGTAAGAGGAAAAAACAAGAACAAGAACTAGTAAAAAATTAGAAAGAAAACCCAGAGGGGTGTGTACATATAGAGCAAATGATTGTACTTGTATGAGTATGTGTCCTAAGTGTAAGAAGAAGTAGCAAGAAGTCCCTGAAATCTTGCATGTTTACCGAGACAGAAAAATGACACCAGCACTCCTACATCATGTACAAACAATTACAGCTTTCGTTTTACACTCACTTGGCAAGGACGATAGTACCTCCCAGGGTGGGGGGGGGGGGGGTTGCTGTCTACCAACCTACTACCTAGAATATATAAATATATATATATAATATATATATATATAAATATATCTATATATAATATAATATATATATATATATAAATATATATATATAGAAAATATATATAAAAAATTAATATTAATACAATAAATATATGTATGTATAATATATACTCTCTTGAATTATTTATTTTGTAAAACCGAAAAGGGTTAGTTTTAAGTATTTATTGACAGATTCTCTACTCATATAATTTTTCTTTACATCATAATTGCACTTGATGCTATTCCCACAACCTAATATCCCTCTTTCTGCAAGGTATTTCTGTCTCTGTTTCTCCTTAATCCTCTCCTGTACTACCAGTCTATTCTTAAAGCTGCGAAGTGTTTGATCCCACACTGAGGTGCTGTCTCCGAGTGTCACCCAAATACTACTTGAAGGGGTTCTTTGCCAACCAGATATATATTTGCAGGTTATTCTCCTTACACGTTGCTGTGTGTGAGTGTTGTGTGTGTGTGTTGCAGTGCCGCCTCGCCTGGCACCCCTCAACTTCCCGGTGGGCACCCGTGCAGGCATGCAGGCGAGAGCTACTTGTCTGGTGCAGGAGGGGGACCGGCCCCTCACACATTCTTGGCAGAAGGACGGACACCCCCTCGATCCTCGCCTGAACGTCCGTACCTCCCAACTGGACACCTTCACCTCCATCCTTGTGATCGACAGAGCCACCGCCGCCCACACCGGCAACTACACCTGTGCCGCCACCAACGCCGCCCGCACCATCACCACCACCGCCCGCCTGACCGTCAGCGGTAGGCCGCCCACGGTCTCATGCCCACTGTGGCACGACTATGACATAGAGAGAGAGAGACAGAGACAGAGACAGAAAGAGAAGGACAGAGAGAGAGAGAGAGAGAGAGAGAAGAGAGAGAGAGAGAGAGAGAGAGAGAGAGAGAGAGAGAGAGAGAATGTAGGGAAGAAAGAGGTCAACATAGGCCAGATATGACATTTTTGAAGCATATCGACGCTACAGTAGCGCAGTATAACCACCTGCAGGGACGCAGACTTTCCTCAACTCAAATGACTGGACAACAACATTATGATTGTGAGGTGACAAGTGGTACTGTAACTTGCATCATTCACTAATGTTGTAGCGCCCATTAGTCTGAAGCTCTTCAGCAGAGCTTAAGTTAACATTAAGCTTGTGGAGGTCACCGCCCCTCCAGCACGACTCACCGTCCATCAAGCATCAGTCATCGTCCCTTCGATTCAACATTCTGACACAGACTAAGGACACTTGATCAAAGCACGAGACTAATGCTGATGATGACTTTTACTTGTGGATGAGGTGGGGCTGCTCATGTTGTTCCTTGTCTGTAGTACTTTTTAGAAGCACGCTTCCCACCTGCTTCGACGTAGCACACCTACGGCTGAATGACTCGCCACGTCTCGAACAAAAATAAAAATGATTAAGGAGGCTTAACAGTAATAATTGCAGAGTATGTAGGTAAATTCTCTCCTTGAAGTGAAACATCGAAGCGGTGTCTCAACTCAAGGAGAGAATTCACCTTCATCCTCTGCTATGATGATTCTGTATCACTGCTTCCATCATCCTCTGCCATGATCATGCTCTATCACTGCTTCCTTCACTCACTACCATGACCATGCTGTATCACTGCTTCCTTCATCCTCTGCCATGATCATGCTGTATCACTGCTTCCTTCACTCACTACCATGATCATGCTGTATCACTGCTTCCTTCATCCTCTGCCATGATCATGCTGTATCACTGCTTCCTTCATCCACTACCATGATCATGCTGTATCACTGCTTCCTTCATCCTCTGCCATGATCATGCTGTATCACTGCTTCCTACATCCTCTGCCATGATCATGCTGTATCACTGCTTCCTTCATCCCCTACCATGATCATGCTGTATCACTGCTTCCTTCATCCTCTTCCATGATCATGCAGTATCACTGCTTCCTTCATACACTGCCATGATCATGCTGTATCACTGCTTCCTTCATCCACTACCATGATCATGCTGTATCACTGCTTCCTTCATCCTCTGCCTTAATCATGCTGTACCACTGCTTCCTTCATCCACTACCATGATCATGCAGTATCACTGCTTCCTTCATACACTGCCATGATCATGCTGTATCACTGCTTCCTTCACCCACTACCATGATCATGCTGTATCACTGCTTCCTTCACCCACTACCATGATCATGCTGTATCACTGCTTCCTACATCCTTTGCCATGATCATGCTGTATCACTGCTTCCTTCACCCACTACCATGATCATGCTGTATCACTGCTTCCTTCCACCCACTACCATGATCATGCTGTATCACTGCTTCCTACATCCTTTGCCATGATCATGCAGTATCACTGCTTCCTTCATACACTGCCATGATCATGCTGTATCACTGCTTCCTTCACCCACTACCATGATCATGCTGTATCACTGCTTCCTTCACCCACTACCATGATCATGCTGTATCACTGCTTCCTACATCCTTGTGCCATGATCATGCTGTATCACTGCTTCCTTCACCCACTACCATGATCATGCTGTATCACTGCTTCCTACATCCTTTGCCATGATCATGCAGTATCACTGCTTCCTTCATACACTGCCATGATCATGCTGTATCACTGCTTCCTTCATCCTCTGCCATGATCATGCTGTATCACTGCTTCCTTCACCCACTACCATGATCATGCTGTATCACTGCTTCCTACATCCTTTGCCATGATCATGCAGTATCACTGCTTCCTTCATACACTGCCATGATCATGCTGTATCACTGCTTCCTTCATCCTCTGCCATGATCATGCTGTATCGCTGCTTCCTTCATCCTCTTCCATGATCATGCAGTATCACTGCTTCCTTCACCCACTACCATGATCATGCTGTATCACTGCTTCCTTCACCCACTACCATGATCATGCTGTATCACTGCTTCCTACATCCTTTGCCATGATCATGCTGTATCACTGCTTCCTTCACCCACTACCATGATCATGCTGTATCACTGCTTCCTTCACCCACTACCATGATCATGCTGTATCACTGCTTCCTACATCCTTTGCCATGATCATGCAGTATCACTGCTTCCTTCATACACTGCCATGATCATGCTGTATCACTGCTTCCTTCACCCACTACCATGATCATGCTGTATCACTGCTTCCTTCACCCACTACCATGATCATGCTGTATCACTGCTTCCTACATCCTTTGCCATGATCATGCTGTATCACTGCTTCCTTCACCCACTACCATGATCATGCTGTATCACTGCTTCCTACATCTTTGCCATGATCATGCAGTATCACTGCTTCCTTCATACACTGCCATGATCATGCTGTATCACTGCTTCCTTCATCCTCTGCCATGATCATGCTGTATCACTGCTTCCTTCACCCACTACCATGATCATGCTGTATCACTGCTTCCTACATCCTTTGCCATGATCATGCTGTATCACTGCTTCCTTCATACACTGCCATGATCATGCTGTATCACTGCTTAATTCACCCACTACCATGATCATGCTGTATCACTGCTTCCTACATCCTTTGCCATGATCATGCTGTATCACTGCTTCCTTCATACACTGCCATGATCATGCTGTATCACTGCTTCCTTCACCCACTACCATGATCATGCTGTATCACTGCTTCCTACATCCTTTGCCATGATCATGCTGTATCACTGCTTCCTTCACCCACTACCATGATCATGCTGTATCACTGCTTCCTACATCCTTTGCCATGATCATGCTGTATCACTGCTTCCTACATCCTTTGCCATGATCATGCTGTATCACTGCTTCCTTCACCCACTACCATGATCATGCTGTATCACTGCTTCCTACATCCTTTGCCATGATCATGCTGTATCACTGCTTCCTTCACCCACTACCATGATCATGCTGTATCACTGCTTCCTACATCCTTTGCCATGATCATGCTGTATCACTGCTTCCTACATCCTTTGCCATGATCATGCTGTATCACTGCTTCCTACATCCTTTGCCATGATCATGCTGTATCACTGCTTCCTACATCCTTTGCCATGATCATGCTGTATCACTGCTTCCTTCATCCTCTGTCATGATCATGCTGTGTCACTGCTTCCTTCATCCACTGCCATGATCATGCTGTATTATTGCTTCATTCATCCTGTGCCATGATCATGCTGTATCACTGCTTCCTTCAACCTCTGCTATGATCATGCTGTGTCACTGCTTCCTTCATCCACAGGCATGATCATGCTGTGTCACTGCTTCCTTCATCCACAGGCATGATCATGCTGTGTCAGTGCTTCCTTCATATACAAGCATGATCATGCTGCATAACTGATTCCTTTAACCACAGACATGATCATGCTGCATCACTGCATGCTTCATCCACAGACATAATCATTCTGCATCACTGCTTCCTTCATCCACAGGCATGATCATGTTGCGTCACTGCTTCCTTCATCCACAGGCATGGTCATGCTGCATCACTGCTTTCTTCGTCCACAGGCATGGTCATGCTGCGTCACTGCTTCCTTCATCCACAGGCATGGTCATGCTGCATCACTGCTTCCTTCGTCCACAGGCATGGTCATGCTGCGTCACTGCTTCCTTCATCCACAGGCATGATCATGCTGCATCACTGCTTCCTTCATCCACAGGCATGATCATGTTGCGTCACTGCTTTCTTGATTCACAGGCATGATCATTCTGCGTCACTGCTTCCGACATCTACAAGCATGATCTTGCTGCGTCACTGTTTCTTTCATCCACAGGCATGATGGTGCTGCTTCAATGTTTCCTTCATCCTCATGATGCATAAGTATTTCCATCAGCATAATTTTAAATAAGCTTTTTTTCACCATCATGCTACATAAGTGCTTCTTTCATCATCATTCTGGAAAGGTTTCTTCTTTTATCATTCTGTTAGTCATACTGCAGACAAGATCATTACGTTTATGCCACGAAGAGCCTCCTAACCCGTAGATCACCTGCTCACTGACCAGAAAACAGAACCAACCAATCATCGAATCTTACAGTTCAGTGGCAGGAGATTGGCCAGTCAGTAGGCGTCTCCTGAGCAGTTTGTTGAGACCTGATTAATAAACGAGAGGCTCCAAATTAGGTGATCGCTTGCCATTCAATCAGATAGATATAAGGTGATCAGCAATTCAGGGCTTCTCTCCACACGTCGTTGGGTACCTGCGTGCTCGATGAGAATCGCCAGCGGCATTGGATGCTGGCTGGCCAATCAGAATAATTTTTTTAAGCGATTGGTTGCTTGGTTGCCAGTCAGCAGGAGGCTGCGGGTTATGGATGAGTTTTGTTTTCGTTCTTGTGAGAGACATGCCCCATTTGTTGTACACCGAGAGGGAAACACGACGACTGGTGGTGATCTACAACGGTGTATGAGACAGAGACAGTGTGGGTCTGTGTGAAATAATGACACTATGGGCTTGTAGGAGACGTCTTCTCTGCTACTTTCTCTTTGGACATATTCTCCCCGACACACCCTCGTTAGACCACCCCCTACCCTGTCCTCCACCAATCATGCACTGCCACCCCTCTCACCAAACACTGGCAGACTCATGCACTGCCACCCCTCTCACTGAACACTGGCAGACTTTTACTTAGTCACCTCTACGGTAGTTGTTAATAAACTATCAATTTCTTTCAATTTAATTAGAATTCTACTAATATCTTCATTACTAAAACACCACTGTTGCCACAGGTAAATTTTCACATTTTCTCTAGATAATAAGAATTAACAGCAACTTGTGTTTCAGTATTAACCAATCTTATTAAAGTAGATAGTTCCTTGTTAAATTTGACTGTGAGTCTTTATATTTAATAGAAAATGTATTACGAAAAGTGGGTAGCCACTTGGATAAAAATAATCGTCATAGATCAAAGATGTGTCTAGATTTCAGCCTTAATCAAAGACCATCTTCATTTGTTGATGAGGGTCTGAGGAACTCTTTTAGTCATGTGTATTAATATCCTACATACCGCATTTTCCGGCGTATAAGACGTTCCTTTTTTTCCCACAAAAAGACTTGGAAAAATCACCCTGTGCTTTATATGGTCACGCTCATGGTCAAGGGAAGGCTTTGGGTTATTCTTTTGCGTAAAGTAAGAGGGTAATTAGCTCGTGAATATAATAACTGATTTACCGTTATGATACGTCTGTCGTGCGCCTTATATGCCGGAAAATGCAGTAAGTGATTCCTCAGTTTCATCCATGCATATTACATGATATATATATATATATATATATATATATATATATATATATATATATATATATATATATATATATATATATATATATAATATATGTATATATATATATATATATATATATATATATATATATATATATATATATATATATATATATAATATATAATGCAAAGCATTCGCAAACGGGCGATCTTAACAATGCAAGACAATTCACGGGGGGGGGGGAGTGTAATCTTAAGTCCAAGTACTTTCACACTTCCCAGTGCGTCATCAGGAGCTGTGCAATGTTGAAGGGCAGCAACAGGAAAATAAGGGAAGTTTTTCAGAGTATGGTAGTGCGGTGACACCAGCCTCTGACTGAGGTAGAGAGGCCCAGTTGAATGCCAACAACAGACTAGTTCCCCCCCACCCCACCCCACATGGGGTCGGGTGGAGTAGGCCCCACAGTTGGCAGATAGCATGAAGTAAAATAAATAGGAGATAGTAAATAGCCATCCCTAAGCTTCTAACCGCTGGGAACAGGTCATGTGACGCAAGAAGTTACGGGACAATAGTGGAACATTTACATACAGAATGAAGCTAATGTGAACAACCTTCTAACTAATGAAATAGAAAGAATATGTGGTCTCATTTTGTCAGCAGATAATACCTGGTGTTCCAGAACGTTATAAAATATTCAGGAAATACTCTCAGAGTCAATATGCCTTTGTGAATCCTCTTATTCAGGTTTTTCTTTCATATCACAACTATTATCCACTACTATCATTATTATTATCATTATCATTTTAATATTACAAACAATTTATAGATAGAGACACTTATGCAACGTATGGGAATCTTTATTCAGGAAACGTTTCGCCACATAGTGGCTTCATCATTCTACAGTATTGATGGACTGAACACATCGACTCCAGGCTGAGGGACTGATTACCTTAAACTCCTCCTCTCTTTACGTCTTTATACTGATGAAGCCACTGTGTGGCGAAACTTTTCCTGAATAAAGATTCCCATATGTTGCATAAGTGTCTCAATCTACAACTTGTCGGTTTTTCAAACCATTCATCACAAACAATTTAATTCAGTAATTCACTAAACTAGTTGCAATCACCATGTTGTAATCAACTATGTGTACTTTGTGCCGCTGTATCTAGACGGGTTAGGACCTGAATAGGTCACTCTGCCTCTTTTTGGGGCTATCATAGGATGATCGCCCTTGCATACCCATGCCCAAATGAACCCCCATGACTCCTTCCATACTACCGATGTTATATCACTCAAGTTGCAATCTGTATTGCAGCACTCCACCTAGAGCACCTGTAACCCTACGTTACCTGTGTGCAGTAATAGCTGGCTGGGTTATATCGACGATCGCGACAGACCTAACATGTTATATATATCGACGTTCTCGATGAACTTAACAGGATGTTTAATATTATATCGATGTTCACGACGGGTGTACCATGATGTTCAGTTTGTAGACTCAGCAGCCCCTTACTCAGCAACGTGTAATTGGAATTCTATGAGACAAGACTACTTAGTCTCCCAAATAATGCTAGGTGGTTCAGATACGTAGATGATGTATTTTGGTTTTGCCCTGGAGATCGCAGCATTAATGAGTTCCTATCAAGACTTAATAATTTGGTACCTTCTATTAAGTTCACATTAGAGCATGAAATAGATAACACTCTACCTTCCTAAATGTTTTAATCCATCGTGTAGACAGAAAATTAAAATTTGCAGTTTACAGGAAGACCACCAATGTGTCATCAAACATTCATTATTATCCCAATCATGAATCTAGGGTTAAAAGAAATGTTTTCCTTACAGTGTTCCTGAGAGCTTTGTGTATCTGCAGTCCTGAGTATTTAGAAGATGAAATCAACAAGATATTTAACATAGCCACAAAACTGAGTTATTCCAGGGATTTTGTTGAGAAGACCAATTGTCAGCTAGGAAGACTTTCTACAGGACTGAACCTAAGGAAACACCTAACAGGAAAAATGTATTGGTCTTGACATACGATGACAATTTGGTCTGTCAGCTTGAGGCACTAAAAAAGTTCAACATAAATCTTGCTTTCAAAAACACTGGGACAGTGAAACAGAGATTGATTAAAAACACACCGACTAATAATGTCTATGGTATCTACAAGATTCCATGTACACTTTGCCCATTTTCATACATTGGTCAGACAGGAACCGATTATCCCAACACCAGTACTTAATCAGTACAGGCCAGGGGTCGAATGCGATCTTAATCATGTCAGTTCTTGCAATCACCCACAGGGGTGCGCTGCCGCCCAGATAATTGTACCCAACACTTTCATCATGAAACATCTTGAAACATGATAGGAATGCCGTATGTAACTTAAATTATGGGCTGTACAAACTCGATAGCTATTTAGTGAATCTATTGTTCTTTTTGCCAGGGGGTTTCGTGATGTTCCAGTTTGTAGACCAGAGTCTACAAACTGAACCTCATGGTACGCCCGTCGTGAACCTCGATATAATATATAACATTCTAAGTCCATCGTGAGAGTCGATATATAACATGTTAGGTTAGTAGCGATCGTCGATATAACCCACCCAGCTACTACTGTACACAAATAACCCGCACATAAAAGAGAGAAGCTTACGACGACGTTTCGGTCCGACTTGGACCATTTACAAAGTCACAGTGTGACTTTGTAAATGGTCCAAGTCGGACCGAAACGTCGTCGTAAGCTTCTCTCTTTTATGTGCGGGTTATTTGTGTATCGTTCCAGTCACGGTATTGTGCCTTTTTTTGTTATTCAGCTACTACTGCATACTGGTATCGTAGGGTTACAGGTGCTCTTGGTGGTGTGCTGCAATACAGACTGCAACTTGAGTGATGTAACATCGGTAGTAAGGAAGTATTGATGTGCAACTGTGATCATCCTATGATAGCCCAAAAAAGAGGCACAAAGTACACATAGTTATTGTAACAAGATGATTGCAACTAGTTTAGTTGATTACCGAATTAAATTGTTTGTAATATTAAGATGATTATGATAATAATAATGATAGTAGTGGATAATAGTTGTGATATGAAAGACAAACCTGAATAAGAGGATTCACACAGGCATATTAATTGACTCTGAGAGTATTTCCTGAATATTTTAGAACGTTCTGGAACACCAGGTTGTTCACATTAGCTTCATTCTGTATGTAAATGTTCCACTATTGTCCCGTAACTTCTTACGTCACATGACCTGTTCCCAGCGGTTAGAAGCTTAGGGATGGCTGTTTACTATCTCCTATTTATTTTACTTCATGCTATCTGCCAACTGTGGGGCCTACTCCACCCGACCCCATGTGGGGTGGGGTGGTTGGCATTCAACTGGACTTCTCTCTCCCTTAGTCAGGTATCGGCTGGTGGCACCGCACTACCATACCCTGAAAAACAACTTTCACTGTTTCTCCTGTTGCTGCCCTTGCAACATTGCACAGCTCCTTATGACGTACTGAGAAGTGTGAAAGTACTTGAGCTTAAGATTTCCACCCCACGTGGCTTGTCTTGCATATATATGTATGTATAGTTGTATATATGTATGTATTATGTATGTATGTATAGTATATATATATATATATAATTTTATATATATATATTTTATAATATATATATAATATATATATAAAATATATTCAAGATTATCACAATTGAACACATGTTGACAATGGTGTTCCCTGCCCTTCCCACTTTACAGTGCCTCCAGCCTGGGTGGTGGAGCCAGCCAGTACCAGTGTGGCTCTGGGTGCCACTGTAGCATTACACTGTCTGGCCAAGGGGTTCCCCAACCCTACCATCGCTTGGCGCAAAGAGACAGGTGAGTACCACACCTTGTTGGTGGTAGTTAACGAGTGATGACCTTTGTTGGTGGTAGTGTGTACTCACCTATTTGTACTCACCTATTTGTGGTTGCAGGGGTCGAGTCACAGCTCCTGGCCCCGCCTCTTCGCTGATTGCTACTAGGTCCTCTCTCTCCCTGCCCCATGAGCTCTATCATACCTCGTCTTAAAACTATGTATGGTTCCCGCCTCCACTGCGTCACTTTCTAGGCTATTCCACGGCCTGACTACTCTATGACTGAAGAAATACTTCCTAACATCCCTTTGATTCATCTGAGTCTTCAACTTCCAATTGTGACCTCTTGTGTCTGTGTCCCTTCTCTGGAACTTCCCGTCTTTGTCCACCTTGTCTATTCCGCGCAGTATTTTATATGTCGTTATGTCTCCCCTGACCCTCCTGTCCTCCAGTGTCGTCAGGCCGATTTCCCTCAACCTTTCTTCGTAGGACAATCCCCGTAGCTCTGAGACTAGTCTTGTTGCAAACCTTTGCACTTTCTCTAATTTCTTGACGTGCTTGACTAGGTGTGGATTCCAAACTGGTGCTGCATACTCCAGTATGGGCCTGACGTAAATGGTATACAGAGTCTTAAACGAATCCTTACTGAGGTATCGGAACGCTATCCGTAGGTTTGCCAGGCGCCCGTATGCTGCAGCAGTTATCTGATTGATGTGCGCCTCAGGAGATATGCTCGGTGTTATACTCACCCCCAGATCTTTTTCCTTGAGTGAGGTTTGCAGTCTTTGGCCATCTAAACTATATTGTGTCTGCGGTCTTCTTTGCCCTTCCCCAATCTTCATGACTTTGCATTTGGCAGGGTTAAATTCAAGTAGCCAGTTTCTGGACCAGGCTTGTAGCCTGTCCAGGTCTCTTTGTAGTCCTGGCTGATCCTCATCCGATTTGATTCTTCTCTTTAACTTCGTATCATCTGCAAACAAGGACACTTCTGAGTCTATCCCTTCCGTTATGTCGTTCACATATACCAAGAACAGCACAGGTCCTAGGACTGACCCCTGTGGAACCCCGTTTGTCACAGGCGCCCACTCTGACACCTCGTCGCGTACCATGACTCGTTGTTGCCTCCCTGTCAGGTATTCTCTGATCCATTGCAGTGCCTTTCCTGTTATGAGTGCCTGATCCTCTAGCTTTTGCAGTAACCTCTTGTGAGGAACTGTGTCGAAGGCCTTCTTGCAGTCCAAAAATATGCAGTCGATCCACCCCTCTCTCTCTTGTCTTACTTCTGTCACCTTGTCATAAAACTCTAGTAGGTTTGTGACACAGGATTTTCCTTCCCTGAAACCGTGCTGGTTTTCAATTACACACTTGTTTCTTTCCAGGTGCCCCACCACTCTCCTCCTGATGATCTTCTCCATGACCTTGCATACTATACACGTTAGTGATACAGGTCTGTAGTTTAGTGCCTCATGTCTGTCTCCCTTTTTAAAAATTGGGACTACATTGTTAGGTGTGATAACCTTTGATGGTTGTAGTGAGATGACATTTGTTGGTGGCAGTGTAGTGACCTTTGTTGGTGGTATTGTGGTGACCTTTATTGGTGGTAATGTGGTGACGTTTCTTGGTGGTATTGTGGTGACCTTTATTGGTTTTATTGTGGTGACCTTTGTTGGTAGTATTGTGGTGACCTTTGTTTGTGGTATTGTGGTGACCTTTGTTTGTGGTATTGTGGTGACTTTTGTTGGTGGTATTGTGGTGACCTTTGTTGCTGGTAGTGTGGTAACCTTTATTGATGGTAGTATGGTAGCCTTCGTTGGTAGTATTGTGGTGACCTTTGTTGGTGATTATTGATGTGACCTTTGCTGGTGGTAGTGTGGCTACCTTTGTTTGTGGTATTGTGGGTTTTTGCTGGTGGTATTGTGTGACCTTTGTTGTTGGTATTGTGGTGAACTTTGCTGGTGGTATTGTGGTGACTTTTGCTGGTTGTAGTATGGTGACCTTTGTTGGTGGTATTGGTGGTATTGTGATGACCTTTGTTGGTAGTATTGCTGTGACCTGTGTTGGTGGTATTTTGGTGACCATTGTTGGTCTATTGTGGTGACCTTTGTTGTTGTTGTGGTGACTTTTGTTGGTGGTATGTGGTGACCTTTGTTGGTGGTATTGTGGTGACCTTTGTTGGTGGTATTGTGGTGACCTTTGTTGGTGGTATTGTGGTGATCTGTGTTGGTGGTATTGTGGTGACTTTGTTG
This sequence comes from Cherax quadricarinatus, assembly GCF_026875155.1. NCBI lineage: Eukaryota > Metazoa > Arthropoda > Malacostraca > Decapoda > Parastacidae > Cherax > Cherax quadricarinatus. The sequence continues at coordinate 66,580,134 of NC_069404.1, forward strand.
GTGGTATTGTGGTGACCTTTGTTGGTGGTATTGTGGTGATCTGTGTTGGTGGTATTGTGGTGACCTTTGTTGGTGGTATTGTGGTGATCTGTGTTGGTGGTATTGTGGTGATCTGTGTTGGTGGTATTGTGGTGACCTTTGTTGTTGTTGTGGTGACTTTTGTTGGTGGTATTGTGGTGACCTTTGTTGGTGGTATTGTGGTGACCTTTGTTGGTGGTATTGTGGTGACCTTTGTTGGTGGTATTGTGGTGACCTTTGTTGGTGGCGTTGTGGTGACCTTCTAATACTCCGCTCTTACTCAAGTTCTGTATTTATATGTAAGGTATTGCTTAGAGAATATTTTCGAAGACGTATCGCTCAAGGCAGAGCTTAACCAGTCTAGAATAAAGGCTTAGGCCTTTATTCTAGACGACTGATATATTTTACACGGTACTGATGTATATTTTACTGTACTGATGTGTTTTTCACTGTACTGATGTGTTTTTCACTGTACTGGTGTGTTTTTCACTGTACTGATGTGTTTTTCACTGTACTGGTGTGTTTTTCACTGTACTGGTGTGTTTTTCACTGTACTGGTGTGTTTTTACTGTACTGGTGTGTTTTTCACTGAACTGATGTGTTTTTCACTGTACTGGTGTGTTTTTCACTGTACTGATGTGTTTATCACTGTACTGATGTGTTTTTCACTGTACTGGTGTTTTTTTACTGTACTGGTGTGTTTTTCACTGTACTGGTGTGTTTTTCACTGTACTGGTGTGTTTTTCACTGTACTGGTGTGTTTTTCACTGTACTGATGTGTTTTTCACTGTACTGGTGTGTTTTTCACTGTACTGGTGTGTTTTTCACTGTACTGGTGTGTTTTTCACTGTACTGATGTGTTTTTCACTGTACTGATGTGTTTTTCACTGTACTGATGTGTTTCTCACTGTACTGATGTGTTTTTCACTGTACTGATGTGTTTTTCACTGTACTGACGTATTTTTCACTGTACTGATGTGTTTTTCATTGTGCTGATGTATTTTTCACTGTACTGATGCATTTTACACTGGCCTGTGTACCAAAGAATTACCTCCCTGTAATTCTCAGTACAAGGAAATATAGAAACGTCTCTTATTAATCATAATGCACATCATATTTCAAATTTGAGTTCTGGTATCTATAAACTAGACAATTTTATAGTTCAGAATTATTGTTCGTAATCTTAAGGGTAAAAAATTAATTTTTTACAAAAAATGCAGAGTGTGTTCCTGGTCAAAACGAATTTGATTTGAATTTTATACATATGTTGGACAAATATGTGTGTGTGAATGGTAGGATTTGGGAATCACGTTCGTGGACTGGGCCAGTGAACCTACTACAGTGCTCCTTCCTTATGCTTTTTCTTTGAGCTTTTGGCCTGAGATGATTAATTTTAATTACCCGAACCATTTTTTCCGTATTGTTTGGATCTAATTTTAATATATTCAGAGGTTCGAATTATTTAAAATTTACCTTTTTTGACATTTTTTATTGTTATTATGATCAGGAATAAGCGCTAAACCCACATGGGTCATGCAGGGCATCTTTTTTTTTTTAAAAACTTAGCTATTATTTATAATTGGTGAGTCGTCCCCTGCTCAGAGTCAGGTAGCAGGCCACTGGGTGAGTCGTCCCCTGCTCAGAGTCAGATAGCAAGTCACTGGGTGAGTCGTCCCCTGCTCAGAGTCAGGTAGCAGGCCACTGGGTGAGTCGTACCCTGCTCAGAGTCAGGTAGCAGGTCACTGGGTGAGTCGTCCCCTGCTCAGAGTCAGGTAGCAGGCCACTGGGTGAGTCGTCCCCTGCTCAGAGTCAGGTAGCAGGTCACTGGGTGAGTCGTCCCCTGCTCAGAGTCAGGTAGCAGGTAACTGGGTGAGTCGTCCCCTGCTCAGAGTCAGGTAGCAGGTCACTGGGTGAGTCGTCCCCTGCTCAGAGTCAGGTATCAGGTCACTGGGTGAGTCGTCCCCTGCTCAGAGTCAGGTAGCAGGTCACTGGGTGAGTCGTCCCTTGCTCAGAGTCAGGTATCAGGTCACTGGGTGAGTCGTCCCCTGCTCAGAGTCAGGTAGCAGGTCACTGGTTGAGTCGTTCCCCCTGCTCAGAGTCAGGTAGCAGGTCACTGGGTGAGTCGTCCCCTGCTCAGAGTCAGGTAGCAGGTCACTGGGTGAGTCGTCCCTGCTCAGAGTCAGGTAGCAGGTCACTGGGTGAGTCGTCCCCTGCTCAGAGTCAGGTAGCAGGTCACTGGGTGAGTCGTCCCCTGCTCAGAGTCAGGTAGCAGGTCACTGGGTGAGTCGTCCCCTGCTCAGAGTCAGGTAGCAGGCCACTGGGTGAGTCGTCCAGTGCTCAGAGTCAGGTAGCAGGTCACTGGGTGAGTCGTCCCCTGCTCAGAGTCAGGTAGCAGGTCACTGGGTGAGTCGTCCCCTGCTCAGAGTCAGGTAGCAGGTCACTGGGTGAGTCGTCCCCTGCTCAGAGTCAGGTAGCAGGTCACTGGGTGAGTCGTCCCCTGCTCAGAGTCAGGTAGCAGTCACTGGGTGAGTCGTCCCCTGCTCAGAGTCAGGTAGGAGGTCACTGGGTGAGTCGTCCCCTGTCAGAGTCAGGTAGCAAGGTCACTGGGTGAGTCGTCCCCTGCTCAGAGTCAGGTAGCAGGTCACTGGGTGAGTTGTCCCCTGCTCAGAGTCAGGTAGCAGGTCACTGGGTGAGTCGTCCCTTGCTCAGAGTCAGGTAACAGGTCACTGGGTGAGTTGTCCCCTGCTCAGAGTCAGGTAGCAGGTCACTGGGTGAGTCGTCCCCTGCTCAGAGTCAGGTAGCAGGTCACTGGGTGAGTCGTCCCCTGCTCAGAGTCAGGTAGCAGGTCACTGGGTGAGTCGTCCCCTGCTCAGAGTCAGGTAGCAGGTCACTGCGTGAGTCGTCCCCTGCTCAGGTCAGGTAGCAGGTCACTGGTGAGTCGTCCCCTGCTCAGAGTCAGGTAGCAGGTCACTGGGTGAGTTGTCCCCTGCTCAGAGTCAGGTAGCAGGTCACTGGGTGAGTCGTCCCTTGCTCAGAGTCAGGTAACAGGTCACTGGGTGAGTTGTCCCCTGCTCAGAGTCAGGTAGCAGGTCACTGGGTGAGTCGTCCCCTGCTCAGAGTCAGGTAGCAGGTCACTGCGTGAGTCGTCCCTGCTCAGAGTCAGGTAGCAGGTCACTGCGTGAGTCGTCCCCTGCTCAGAGTCAGGTAGCAGGTCACTGCGTGAGTCGTCCCCTGCTCAGAGTCAGGTAGCAGGTCACTGCGTGAGTCGTCCCCTGCTCAGAGTCAGGTGTTACCTCAGTGTTTAAGATGTACAATGTGCTTCTCTTGCCCCTCCTTCCAATTCCTCTGAAGATATGTGTGAAAGCACATGAAATCGCTCAGGTGATAATTTAATGTTTTTGCCATCACGCGTTTATTGTTATTTCTTCCATACACACACACACACACACACACACACACACACACACAACACACACACACACACAAATATATATATATATATATATATATATATATATATATATATATATATATATATATATATATAACATAAGAACATAAGAAAGAAGGAACACTGCAACAGGCCTGCTGACCCATGCGAAGCATTTCCATGCCAACCGCCCGGTCAAGAACAATGACCACCTAGTCAGGTTACTTCCACTTAAGGAAGGAGCATGGCACCAGACCTGAGAGCCCAAGCTAGTCAGGCCCAACTCACACCCACCCACACCCACTCATGTATTTATCCAACCTATTTTTAAAACTACACAACGTCTTAGCGTCTATGATGGTACTCGGAAGTTTGTTCCACACATCTACAACTCTATTACCAAACCAGTGCTTTCCTATATCCTTCCTGAATCTGAACTTTTCCAACTTGAAGCCATTGCTGCGAAGCTCTGTCTTGGCTGGCTATTTTCAGCACGCTATTTACATCCCCTTTATTTGTTCCTGTTTTCCATTTATACACCTCGATCATATCTCCCCTAATTCTACGCCTTTTTAGAGCGTGCAGATTCAGGTCCTCAGTCTATCCTCATAGGGAAGATTTCTGATATATGTGATCAGCTTTGTTATCCTCCTTTGTGCATTTTCCAGTGCATTTATATCCATTCTGTAATCTCGTGATCATAACTGTGCAGCATAATCTAAATGAGGCCTAACCAAGGATATATAGAGTTGAAGAACAACCTGAGGATTCCTGCTAACCAGAACTCCTAAATCCTTTTCGCCATCAGTAGTATTAAGATCTACACTATTCAGTTTATAAGTGGCATGGTTATTGTCCTGTCCAACATTTAGCACTTTGCATTTGTCTATAGTAAACTGCATCTGCCACTTCTCCGACCACTGCATCAGTCTATTCAAATCATCTTGGAGTGCACTAATGTCCTCAACAGAATGAATTGGGCGGCCTATTTTGGTGTCATCAGCAACTTTGCTTATGCCGCTATTTATTCCCTCGTCTGTATCGTTTATGTAAATTGTGAACAACAAGGGGCCCAACACTGACCCCTGTGGAACACCTCTTTTGATACGCCTATATATTGCCTCTCTTTTGACCTTTTAGATGTTTTAATCTATTGTTCATTCATTTGGGATCATTTTTGTTAGATCTAATTTCCCTACTCGGAACAAAAGTTGTCTGGGCAGCTAGAACTATGCTCTGAGAAACGTCGTATTGGCAACCAACACCAGCTACCTGACCCATAGTCAGATCATCCCGATTTAGCCCACCTAGATAATTTTTCAGTCCCAGGAATTCAGCCAATCGAAAGTCTGGGACAGAGACTTGATTGCAGTTTACTGGGTAATTCCATAATACTCTATATTGAAACTTAGTGATTTGTGATCACTTTCCCCAAGCTTATCATTAACCTCAAGATTATTAATTAGTGAATGTTTCTTGGCAAGAACCAAGTCAAGCAGATTGTTTCCTCTAGTTGTTTCTGTCACAAACTGTTTTGAAAAGCAATCCTGAACCGTATCAAGAAAGTCACTAGACTCAAGATTTCCTGTCACATTGTTCCAATTAATTTGTCTAAAGTTAAAATCCCCAATTAACACAACATTTCATATCTAGATTCCTTATGAATTTTGTCTCATAGCATCTTACTGCACTCCCTATCAAGGTTTGGGGGTTTATATATCACACCCAAAATTAATTTTTCATACCCCTCGAGAAACTGTAGCCAAACAGATTCTGTGTCCGATGATTCTATTTTTATATCATGTCTAACACAACAAGTTAAATTATCTCTGACATACATCGCCACTCCACCACTCTTCCTGTTGACCCTATCAGTGTGGAATAGTTTATAACCTTGTATGTTACATTCAGAAGGCATTTCCCTATCCTTCCAGTTGAACCAGGTCTCAGTTATAGCAATAATATCTATATTACCTGCACTTGCGAGTAATCTTAGCTCATCTATCTTATTTCTTAGACTCCTACTATTTGTATAGTAAACCTTAAGGGAGCTAGTCACTCGTTGCCCTCTACTATCTCTCTTTCTTTGTTGATCAGTTGCTTTGTCTTTATTAGGAAGTTTACTTTGAATATTGTCTTTTAAAAGTATCCCTGAGGTATCCTGGTAATATCTACTGTTTCCAACAATAATACTGCAGGCTAATTGTTTCCCACAAACACCCATACCTCTATAATCTATCAGTTTAAAGTCCCAGACAAGTCATCAATTACCCCCTCAATCGAATTAGCTAATGCAACCACTCTAACCCCAGAGAGATGAACCCCATCCCTTGCAAACATATCATTCTTGCCATAGAATTTGTCCCAGTTATCAATTAATGGGATTGCAATTTTCTTGCAGTACCTGTCTAGCCAGCAATTTATATATATATATATATATATATATATATATATATATAATATATATATATATATATATATATATATATATATATAATATATACGTATATCATTTACCAAACTGCGACTGGCCAGGATTCGACCCTACGTCACATTGTCCCGCCTCAAGAGACAACACAACGTACGTGTCACCCTATCCACTCCGCCATCTATCCTACAAAGAACATGAGCAAAGCGAACTAGACTTCTTTAATGTTGCGAGCACATTCTTGGCAGTGGATGTTCAAGGATTAATTTCAGCTTCCTCCTGTTTGAATAGCACTTGTTTCATGGTTTCATTGCTATATAGACTGCTTGTTGAGGCGGGTATTGAAACAAGAGGAGGCTGAAATTAATCCTTGAACATCCACTGCCACGAGTGTCCTCGCAACATGAATCAAGTCTAGTTCGCTAGGCTCATGTTGTCTGTAGGATCGATGGCGGAGTGGATAGGGTGACACGTACGTTGTGTTGTCTCTCGGGGCGGGACAATGTGACATGGGGTCGAATCCTGGCTTGCCGCAGTTTGGTAAATGATATACGTATATATCTATATAATATATATATATATATATATAATATATATATATATATATATATATATATATATATAATATCATAGGTCATTTTAAATTTATTTAATATTACTTAAAATCAGTGACGTACTCTTTTCATGCCATAGAAGGATAGGTACAATTACTGTACCTATCCTGCTATGTATTCAATGCCCCGTTAGCAACATCTAGGAACCTTTTCTGAGCAGCAGTAGACAGCGAGGGAGGTGCGGCGTGCCTTCCTTACACGATATCGTGTTTAATACCAGCCATTATTCTGTGTACCCGAGATGTAATGATGAGAGATAACCTATTTTTCTACTTGAATCATTCCTGCGTTTTATCTTCTCGTATGTTTTATTTTTTTTTTTTTTTTTGTACCATCGTGTTTCCTGTGTATATTTTCTGATTGCATCCCGAGCGGCAGAACTGGTTTTTTTTTTTTTTTTTTGATAAAAGTAATTTCTCGTGACTTCGTCTGTTCTGAGTTTCAGGAAAATGTGCTGTAAATTACAACGGAAAATTTGATGCGAAACAATAGTAGGCAGATCTTGTTCTGTGAAATTATTTTCCTGAGCACTTAATGCTTTTCCTTCTCTCTGCCAGTGTCTATATTTCTTCTTTACCTGCTCTTCCAGATTACTTTCCCCGACTTCTTCCTTCTCCCTCATATCGTTTATTTTTACTTTAGCGTCCCCTTGCGTTACTTCTCTTCTTCAGATTTCTCTTGTTATTTTTCCCTTGCACAATCTATACGTAATCTTCTTACTCACAGTCCTCCTCATTTTGCTTCTGCTCCTCCTGCTTCTACTCCTCTTGCTTCTGCTCTTCTGCCCCTCCTCCTGCTTCTGATGCTCATCCTGCTTCTGCTTCTACTTCTTCTTCCACTCTATTTCGTCCTTGTCATTTTCTTCCTTCTCTTTATGAATTAGAGAGAATTAATAAAAAAAAGATAATTTAAAACCCTGTGCTTTTATGGTTTTGGATTTATGTCTTTGAAAATTCCTACTAAACCTACAGGGAAAAGCATGTTTCCTAACGAATTGAATCAAAAAATTTTGTGTGCATTTCCCGTATGTAATAGCACAGATACCGTCTCCGTGTCACCTGTCTGATGTGTGGAGACCAATTTGTCAAATAGTTTCACAAAGATTTCACAAAAATTCCCTATGCAATAGAACGTTGGAGTCGATGAGAGCTGTTGTTGACGAAGCCTTTTAAAAAGAGAGAGGAATTGTTTTAAATACATACAAAATTACTCTTTTAATCTCTTCCCTCCCTTTGTTAATAAAACTACTTCCCCCCAGCAATAAATCGTTTGTCTAAGCATTAGACAGGTTGCTCGTCAGGTTACCATAAACACTTGTAGAAAAGTCATGTTAATTTTCCCACAAAGCGATAAAGTTTAATTTTTCAGGGTTGTAATGGCTTAGTGCTTAGTTTAAAGATAAAGAAGATATGTGCACAGTAACTATTGCCTAATAACGACGTTTCGTCCTGTGTTTTATCAAATTAATGCATGGAGAGGGAAGTTTATGAATGTTATTTTTATAATGTGAAATGGCAAGTGTGTAGTGACGGAATGTGTGTGTGTGTGTGTGTGTGTGTGTGTTTGTGTGTATCCCGGGGGCACTTGCACGTTCTGTGATGGATTTGCCTTTAACCTTCATCAACTTTTCCCTTTCTAAAGTACCTATCCTAACCCAAGTCAAAATAATTGAACTAAGAAGCCCCGAGTAAGTCAACTAAATTTATAAACCCAAGTATCCTAAAAACCTTACAAAAAAAAAGAAAATAAGGGGAAATTTCAGAAGTTTACACTACGTAATGCTAATAAAAACCCGTGGTAGTGAAAGGTAATACCCTACATGTGGAAATTTTTTACATAATTTTTATTAATGTAGAACTATAAATGAATAATTTAATAATTGTGTATAGTAATAAGAAAACATTCACGTAAATTTGTGTAATAGAGGAAAACTTCACGAAGAAATTTGTTAAATTAAAAGGGAAAATCTCTAAGAATTAGTGTAAAAATTTAACGTCTATGAAAAATTAGTGTAATAAGAAACTCTCACAAGAATTGGGTAAAAAGAAAAATCTCACGAAGAATTGTGTATAAGAAAACATCTCACGAAGAATTGGTGTAATAAAAAAACACTCATGAAGAATTAGTTAAAAAAAAATCTCCCCGAGGAATTAGTGCAATAAGAAAACATTCACCCTGAATTAGTGTAATAAGAAAACATCTCACGAAGAATTGGTGTAATAAGAAAACATTTCACGAAGAATTAGTGTAATAAGAAAACATCTCACGAAGAAATTTGGGGGTAATAAGAAAACATTCACGAAAAATTTTGTAATAAAAACATCTCACGAAGAATTAGTGTAATAAGAGAACATCTCATGAAGAATTAGTGTAATAATAGAACATCTCATGAAGAATTAGTGTAATAGAGGAACATCTCTCGAAGAATTAGTGTAATAAGAGAACATCTCATGAAGAATTATTGCAATAGAGAACATCTCATGAAGAATTAGTGCAATAAGAGAAACCCTTTTCATGAATAATTAGCGTAATAGGGAACTCTCCGAAGATTAGTGTAAAAAGAGAACTCTCATGAAAATTAGTGAAAAAGAGGAACATTTACGAAAAATTAGTGCAAAAAGAGAAATTCAGAAAAATTAGCGTAAAAGAGGAACATCTCACGAAGGGAATTGTGTAATAAGAGAAATCCATGAATATTAGTGTAATAGGGAAATTCATGAAAAATTATTGCAATAAGAGAACTTTCCTAAAAATTTGTGTAATAGAGGAACACTCTGAAGAATTATGCAATAAGAAACATCTCATGAAGAAAATTTGTGAATAAGAGAAAAAAACTCATGAAGAATTAGAGCAAAAAGAAAACTCTGAAAAAATTTTTGTGCAATAAGAAACATTCATGAAAAATTAGTGCAATAAGGAAAAATCTCATGAAGAAATTTGTGCAATAAGAGAACATCTCATGAAGAATTAGTGCAATAAGAGAACATCTCATGAAGAATTAGTGCAATAAGAGAACACTCAGGGAATTAGTGTAAAAGAGGGAAAATGCACGAAAATTTTTTGCATAAGAGAAATCTCATGAAGAATTTTGTAATAGAGGAACTCTCATGGAATTTGTGAATAAGAAACATCCTTGAGAATTAGTGAATGAGGAACATCTCTGAAGAATTAGTGTAATAGAGGAAATCTCTGAAGAAAATTTGTGTAATAGAGGAATATCTCTGAAGAATTTGTGTAAAAGAGGAACATCTCTGAAGAATTAGTGGAATTAAGGAACATCTCTGAAGAATTATTGCGATAAGAGAACATCTCATGAAGAATTAGTGTAATAGAGGAACATCTCATGAAGAATTAGTGCAATAAGAGAACATCTCTTGAGGAATTAGTGTAATAGAGGAACATCTCATGAAGAATTAGTGTAATAGAGGAACATCTCATGAAGAATTGTGTAATAGAGGAACATCTCGAAGAATTAGTGTAATAAGAGAACATCTCATGAAGAATTAGTGTAATAGAGGAACATCTCACGAAGAATTAGTGTAATAAGAGAACATCTCATGAAGAATTAGTGTAATAAGAGAGTATCTATGAAGAAATTTGTGTAAAAAAAGGGAAAATCTTACGAAGAATTAGTGTAATAAAGAACATCTCATGAAGAATTTGTAATAGAGGGAAAATCTCACGAAAAAATTTGTGTAATAGAGGAACATTCCTGAAGAAAATTAGTGTAATAAGAGAACATCTCATGAATAATTAGTGTAATAGAGGAACATCTCATGAAGAATTATTGCAATAAGAGAACATCTCATGAAGAATTAGTGTAATAGGGGAACATCTCATGAAGAATTAGTGTAAAAAGAAAAATCTCATGAAAATTAGTGTAAAAAGAGAGTTTCATGAAGAATTGTGTAATAAGGAAATTCATGAATAAATTTGTGTAATGAGGAAAATCTCATGAAGAATTTTTTGCAATAAAGAACATCTCATGAAGAATTAGTGTAATGAGGAACATCTCATGAAGAATTAGTGTAATAGAGAAACATCTCATGAAGAATTAGTGCAATAAGAGAACATCTCATGAAGAATTAGTGCAATAAGAGAACATCCTGAAGAATGAGCAATAAAAGAATATCTCATGAAGAATTAGTGCAATAAGAGAACATCTCATGAGGAATTAGTGTAATAGAGGAACATGTCACGAAGAATTATTGCGTAAGAGAAAAATTCATGAAGAATTAGTGTAAAGGGAACATCTCAGAAGAATTAGTGAATAGAGGCTCTCATGAAGAAATTAGTTAATAGAGGAACATCTCATGAAGAATTATTGCGATAAGAGAACATCTCATGAAGAATTAGTGCAATAGAGGAACATCTCACGAAGAATTAGTGTAATAAGAGAACATCTCATGAAGAATTAGTGTAATAGAGGAACATCTCACGAAGAATTAGTGTAAAAAGAGAACATTCATGAAGAAATTTGTGCAATAGAGGAACATCTCACGAAGAATTAGTGTAATAAGAGAACATTTTTGAAATTGTGTAATAGAGGAACATCTCACGAAGAATTAGTGTAATAAGAGAACATCTCATGAAGAATTAGTGTAATAGAGGAACATCTCACGAAGAATTAGTGTAATAAGGGAACATCTCATGAAGAATTAGTGTAATAAGAGAGCATCTCATGAAGAATTAGTGTAATAAGAGAGATCTCATGAAGAATTGTGTAATAGAGGGAAAATCCACGAAGAATTAGGGTATAGAGGAATCCTGAAAATTAGTGTAAAAAGGGGAACATCTCACAAGAATTAGTGTAATAAGAGAACATCTCATGAAGAATTAGTGTAATAAGAGAGCATCTCATGAAGAATTAGTGTAATAAGAGAACATCTCATGAAGAATTAGTGTAATAAGGGAAAATCCCGAAAAATTTGGTAATAAGAGAGATCTTGAAAATTAGTGTAATAGAGGGAAATCTCACGAAGAATTAGTTAATAAGGAGCTCTCAGAAGAAAATTTGTGTAATAGAGGAACATCTCATAAGAATTAGTGTAATAAGAGAGCATCTCACGAAGAATTAGTGTAATAGAGGAACATCTCATGAAGAATTAGTGTAATAAGGAAATTACGAAGAATTGTGTAATAGGGACCCCCCCATGAAGAATTTGAATAGAGGAACATCTCCGAAGAATTAGTGTAAAAGAGGAACATTCATGAAGAATTTGTGTAATAAAAAAGAGCATCTCACGAAGAATTGGAATGAGGAACACTCATGAAGAATTAGGTAAAAAGAAGCACTCACGAAGAAATTAGTGTAAAAGAGGAACTCTCATGAAGAATTAGTGTAATGGGAACATCTACGAAAATTAGTTAAAAGAGGAACATCTTTGAAGAAATTGTGTAAAAAAGAGCATCTCACAAAATTTGTGTATAGAGGAAAAACTCACGAAGAAAATTTGGTTTTAAAAGAGGAACATCTCAGAAGAATTTGTGTAATGAGGCACTCATGAAGAAATTTGTGAATAAGGAAACTCACGAAGAATTTGTGTAAAAAGAGCATCTCACGAAGAATTAGTGTAATGAGGAACATCTCACGAAGAATTAGTGTAATAGAGGAACATCTCACGAAGAATTAGTGTAATAAGAGAGCATCTCATGAAGAATTAGTGTAAAAGAGGAACATCTCAAGAAGAATTAGGTAATAAAAAACTCTCACGAAGAAAATTTGTGTAAAGAGGAACATCTCCGAAGAATTTTTGTAATAAGAGGCTCTCACGAAGAATTAGTGTAATAGGGAACACTCATGAAAATTAAGGGAATAAGGAACATCTCCGAAAAAATTGTGTAAAGAGGAACTCTCACGAAGAATTAGTGTAATAGAGGAACATCTCATGAAGAATTAGTGTAATAAGAGAGCATCTCACGAAGAATTAGTGTAATAGAGGAACATCTCATGAAGAATTAGTGTAATAAAGGAAATTCATGAAATTAGTGTAATAAGAGGCATCTCAGGAATTAGTTAAAAAAGGCATCTCACGAAAAATTAGTTAATAAGAGAGCATCTCCAAGAAATTAGTGTAATAGAGGAACATTCATGAAGAATTATGCAATAGAGGAACCTCATGAAGAATTAGTGCAATAGAGGAACTCTCTGAAGAAATTTGTGCAAAAGAGGAACATCTCACGACGAATTAGTGCAATAGAGGAACATCTCATGAAGAATTAGTGCAATAGAGGAACATCTCATGAAGAATTAGTGCAATAGAGGAATATCTCATGAATATTAGTGTAATAAAGGAACATCTCATGAAGAACATCCCAGTTAGGATTTTCCGCTAAAATGTTTTGATGCTTTTACCTCATGTCTTCTTCCTTGCCTTTGAAAAGCTAAAATTGCATTCAGGGCCTCGTTCCGGAAAATAAAATATATCCTTTTCTAGTCTACGGTTCTAGACGTCGCAGTGCGAGAACCACCTCTACTGAACACCAGCTTTACTCTTCCCCCCCCCTCCTCAACACCCGCTTCAAAAAAAAATAGGCGTAGTGAGAGGCTGGACCTTCCCACTTGCACGTGTGGCAGAAAATACAGAAGATATTTAACCAAGTTTTTACACGTAACTCCCTTAAAAAAAAAAAAGACTGGCTATTATCTTAACATGAAAATAATTACAAAAGGCTTTTCCAATTCTGGGAAGAAGGAGAGGATGACTGCAGGAAACAAACAACAGTGATAACAGTAACAACAAATATCACTAACTAACACAAGAATAACAACAATGGCAACAGATATCAGAGAACCAAGACAAGAGTGACAACAGTGACAACAGATTATTCACTAAACTAACACAAGAGTGACAGCAGTGACAACAGAAATTACTGAACCAGCACATTGATACTGACAACAGTAACAACAGACATCACTGAACCATCTCAACGACAGTGATGACAGTGACAACTCGTCCAGTCACCGGCAGTAGAAGCCACAATCTGATGAGCGAGACACTTCTGCGACTCTGACATATTTACTGCGGAAAAGTTTGGCCAATCGGAGGCTTAGCTGTGTATTGGAATGATAAAGCCACTGGTCGGCGAAACGTTTCCACAATAAAGTATTTAAATTATTAAACTTATCAAACTTGTTATGAAGAAGAGGCGGCGAATGGTATTTTTCACCGCATTCACGCACCGCGAAGGAAAGAATTACAATCATACACATTTGAACGTTTCCCGCAGGCACGCGGTCCTTCTTGATGCTTTTGTTAAGTGTCACACTAAACGGCATGTTACTGATGGTATACAGTACCGACAAGTTGATGAGTGAAACACATTTACAACACTTGGGTGTCTTTACTGAAGCGCAAATGTAAGGCTAGGGACAGCAGAATTAGCTTTGAAGTGATTAGTCTCTCAGTTTTAGTAGATGGTAGAAGGTGGTCAGTTCCTCATCCTTGGCAGGAGGTAGTTATCTCTCAGCCTTGGTAGAAGGTGGTCAGTCCCTCAGCTTGGCAGGAGGTGGTCATTCCCTCAATCCTCATGATAGAGGGGCCGATCGCATCCTACCAAGGCTGAGGGACTGATCACCTCAAAATTACTACTTCTGCTGTCTTCAGTGATATATTCACCTTCATTCGACTAAAGAAACCTGTTGCACAGGCGAAACATGTTGGCAGTAAAGATAACCAATTGCTGCACCTGTGTTTTACAGGAAGTGTTATTAAATAGATACTGGGTATCTCGTCATAAAATTAACGTGCTGTCTTCCCAGTGCCCTTCCTGTCTCTACTGTAAAAACTTCCATTAAAATCTCCTGTTTAGCTCCTCAAAATACCTCCTGAATCATTTCTAAGTGAGTTCTCCACATTCTGTCCCAGTCTGATCACTCCATTTTCGGGTCAGTCTTGATTTTCGGTGATATCGTTATTTTCATACTGTCGCTGGGCCTCCCTCCTTACCTATGCATACTCGTTCCTGGTTGCGACTAATCTCCCTATTTTTATTTGTTCTCTGCCTTCTGTACTTTTTTCATTCTCGATTCATTTAGTTTTTGCCTCCTTACGCATCGGGTAAACGGGGCTCTATTCTCGTTCTTTCCCATTTGTTCTGTTGCCTTGGGAATAAACTTTCCCCTGCCTCCTTGCATTTTGTTGTTACATATTCCATCATTTCATTTACTGGCTTTCCTGCCAGTTCTCTGTACCATGGAACTCCTGCAGGGAAGTTCTCAAACCCTATGTAGTCCCATCTTTTATATCTGGCTCTTTTCCCCTTACAACTCCTGTTACTCTCTCAACTTGCAACTCTACTATGTATTCAAAGCACAGACAGAAACCACGTGGTATACTAGCTCCTGGGGCTCTCATATGTGATGTCCTCATATGTCTGAACTGTCCAGGGTGAACACAAGTCAATCTAGAGTGGATCATCGCCCCTCCACTTTCGTAGTGTCCTTAACATGTTGGTGCATGAGGTTTTCCAGCACCCATCCAACTTCTTGGCTCTCCATGTTTCGGGACCCCCATGTGGCTCCAGGTTTTCCCCAGTATTCTCCTGTGGTTGAATCCCCATAACCAGCAACTTTGCTCTGCTGGATGTGGCTTATTCTTGCCACCTCAGCAAGTGTGACCACCATTGCTCTGTTGCTCTCTTCTCAGTCCTCTCTTGGCCTCCTGCAGATAGTTTTGTGGTGATTATACATCACTGCAATGACCTCCTTTGTGCTACCAGACTGAAGTGTACATACTTTGTAGTCCCTTTATCTGTCTCGTTCTATGCTACCATTTTCTCGAATTTCCATTGTTTTTTTATGGAGCAGAGCAGCAACCCCTCTCCCCCTCAGCCCCTTCTATCTTGTCCTCATGATTTGGTATCTGGAGGGAAGGATTGCATCTGTGTATTGTCTCGT
Organism: Cherax quadricarinatus; assembly: GCF_026875155.1. Lineage (NCBI taxonomy): Eukaryota > Metazoa > Arthropoda > Malacostraca > Decapoda > Parastacidae > Cherax > Cherax quadricarinatus. The sequence continues at coordinate 66,595,523 of NC_069404.1, forward strand.
GAGGTTTCGTTTCTGTAATGCTTGAAGTTGGGACGTTCATTGATTCTTTCTTGCCATTCCTCATATTTATTCGTTAATCCATCCGCATTTGTGTGCAAACCTCAATTCTGTTATAATACTGTACTGTGGTCCTGGGTAATAACTGGTTTGGAGAGCAGGGAGCCTGGTGGGGGGCCTGTGGGGGGGCTGCCGTGGAGGTGGTGGAAGAGCTTCCATAGGGGGTTGCTGTAGGGTAGGGTTCGTAGTGCGGGGGGTGGGTAACAGAGGGATCGGTGTTCGTGATGGTTGGTTTGGATTGTTCAGTTGCCTTGTGCGATGTGTGGCTGGAGTCCTTCTGCAGGTGTTTCTGGGGGTGTGCTTTTCCTTCACCTGTTCCTGGGGTTGATTCTGCTTCCTTTTCCATTTCCTCCCATTCCTCCTTTCGTTTTTGCACTCTCTCTTTCAGTATCATCCTTTCCTCCTGTGTTCTGTCTCGATCGAGGTACACACTCATGAACTCCTGTTTGCCTCTCAGCTGTGCTTTCTCCTGCAGGATCATGGTTCGAGTTGATTCTGCCTTGAAAATTACTTTGAGAGGCCGATTCCTTTTCTTTGTGAACCACCCGATTCTCCGAAAATTTGCCACTTGGGTCATGTCCCCCTCGCCTATCACCTTCATGATACCTCAATCGCTTTTTTCTCCTCCTGCTTTCTTTCATCATAAGTTTCCCCTTCATCTTCGTCTAGCCCATAGACAAAAACTGATCTCTCCCTTTCCACCTCCCACTGTGACTCCCATTGCATCCTCTGATGTGTTTTAGTTCCTTCCCGTGAAGTGTTCCTTCCTTCAGTCCCTTCCCTAGCTGTGGCCCCTATGCTCATTGGTTTGTCCTTCCTGCTCACCTGTTCCTGACCCCCACAAGTGTCTGGTATGGTCCCTGCACATGTCCTAGTTTCATCAATGTCTTCCAACCTCTCATTTTGTCCTAGTATGCTCCCTGTCTTTGTTTTGGCCCCATGTGGGTTTGACAGGACCTCTGCATACAGTTTAGCTTCCATGCTTCCTTCAGACCCTTTGTCTGTGTCTGATGTAAACATTGCTGATGCTGCTTCTGTATTATCTTTGTCTCTAGGCTGTTTCACATTTCTCAGCTCCTCTTCTAATATGTGTGTGTGTGTATGTGTGTGTGTGTGTGTGTGTGTGTGTGTGTGTGTGTGTGTGTGTGTGTGTGTGTGTGTGTGTGTGTGTGTGTGTGTGTGCATGAGCCTCTACACGTGCACTAACATCTATTGTGTCTGTCAGAACTTCAACACCTGCACTAACACCTGTTGTGTATGTCAGAGCCTCCATGGTTCGGGGTGAGGAGTCAGCGTCATCAGGTGGAGGTTGGAGGTACTGCTTCCCTCACTTGTGAGGCACACGGTGACACTCCCCTCACCCTCACTTGGACCAGGGGCGGCGCCCCCCTACCACCCATACCCAGGTAAGCTCCCCCTCCTTCTCTCACTCTTATCTATCTTCTGTGTATAATTTCTCCTCCCTGTGACGATGGAGATACCTCCTGCGTACAAGGATAGGCTTTCCTGAGAGATGGGAATTTCCAAGTGATGGTAACTCCAGCTTCTCTGGAAGAAATTCTTTGAAGATCCCGTAGCTGATGAACTCTCGCTGGAATACTTGACGTTATCCTCATAGCCCTGCTGGTGTCTCCCCAGCTAAGGCTGATTCATTCCGACACCCTGTTTGAGTTCCATCCTGAGTGAGGAACTGTGGCAGGGGAAACATAGCTTTCGTTCCCACTGTGAAACTATAATATGGAATAAGGTAGTAGCACACTGTGGATTCATCAGTTATGCAAAATGAAAAAAATAAATGGACCGGAGGGAGAGTGAGTGGTGAATCGGTCGATTTTTTAGTTAATTTCATAATGAGAAGGATAATTATTTATGAAAAAATGAGATCGATGTTTAAAATGTATTTTTTTTTACCCAAACTAAATGTAACATTTACGGGGTATTGGATGTGATTTGTGATACTGAATAAAGTGGTCATGTTCATGAAAGTCTCTTCATGTTTTGACATGTTTATGGTAACTCATGTTTATGCTGTCGTATGTTAGACATCACATGAGTATTTTATCAAGTGGTAATGTTAATATTTTCAAATGATAAATTAGATGTTAACACACTGCTTAAGTCACTTGATTTCTATTATGCTTAATATGTTATCTTCTCTGATATTTAATAACTTTTATGTTTAATATCACTGCGATGAAGTTATAAGTTATTTAAGTGATTCTTTTTATTTTAATCAACAATATTTCAGTTTATGATCCCATTTAGAGATTAGAGAATAAGTTACTTTATGAAGTGTTGTGAAGACACTCATTTCCGCAACTTAGTGTCTGATAACCTGTTTTATTCCTCTGTTTAATACAAGATTCTCATAAGTAGAGCATTCTTATTTACCCCTCCGCCTCCCCTCCACCAGGTACTAACGGCTGATCTATAGGTACTAGCACAGGTTCTGGCACACAGGTACTTGCACACAGGTACTAACACACAGCTACTAACACACAGCTACTAACACAGCTATTAACACACAGTTACTTAGACGTACTGAATAGATGAACTAGCAGGATTAAAATGCAGAATGTTGCAGATGGTCAGGACGTACCTTGAAAGCAGAATGTGCCACTAATAGGAATGAGACATCAGAATAGGAGAGAGTTTACACGTGGGGTCCCACAAGCATCAGTATTAGGACCGCTATAGTTCCAGTTATTTGTCAACGACCTATCAGAGAGAACTGACACATATGTGTCACTATTTTCTGATAACGTAACACTTATGAGAAGAATGAAGATGAGGAAAGGAGATGACAGTGATAAACTCCAGGGAGACCTCAACAAACTGCATTTATGGGTAAGCGAGTAACAACTACGGTCCCATTCTAACATATATTGGGTCATACTATTTGGAGACGGTGAGAGCAGACCGGACACTACACGACTTACTGCAAAAACCAGTAAGCCTAGAAGGGCCTAGAGGTAAATGTAACACCAAGCATATCGCCGGAATTACACATAATAGAATAAAGTCAGTGGCACATGCAAGATCAGCGAACCTCAAAGTGCCATTAATTAAAGAACTTGAATTTAAAAAAAAAACTTCAGAACTTTATATATGGCATATCTTACGCCAGTCACTGAGTGGGAAGACCAACAATGAGGTCTAAATTTCACATGCAGATCCTATAAATGATTCCAGTGACCAGAACTATGAGTGCTGCTTTATGGTGAGAAATTAATGGAAATGATTCGGATGATCTTGGTGGAGAAAAGGACTAGGGGAAACGTGGTTACGACGTAAAAAATCTTAAGAGGATGTGATAAAAGAAATTAGGAGGCAAACTGTTTGAATTAGAAGGGCCTGAATCAAGGGAACACAGATGGAAACTGAAGATACTGATAAGCCATAGGGATATAAGGAAATATTTCTTTAGTCTCAGTATTAACACACAAGCACTCCAAAACTAACACACAGGTATTCCACAGGTACGAGGTATCAGAGAGGCAGGTGGAGACGGGCCAGGTATCAGAGTTGGTACTACGGTCTTCACACCTCAGTGACTCTGGTACTTATGTGTGTACCGCTACCAACACCCACGGTTCCCTTACCGCCGATTTCCACCTCCTGGTGCAAGGTACCATAGCCATGGTGGATGGTACCGTAACCACGGTACATGATACCGTATCCCTAAATGCAGTCTATAAAAAACATATTGTGTTTCTTGCTAGTCTGCTGGAAGTATAGTAACTTGCTGTGAAATGTGTTGAGCTAGTAACATCTCTTGAGTTGCTGTGTGGACGAGACTCACGTAACACTGAAGACGCCACTAACACTTGTGCAACATTATGTATTTCACAGTTTTTGCTTAAAATCTTGATTTTCCAGCCTTAATCCTTAATATTCTTATAGATTTGAAGCTTTTTCTGGCATAGCCTTAAGCTGAAGTGAGTTATAAATAACAATGATCTAAACTTGTAGATTTATCAGTCGTTTTGTCTACCTAATGAAGTCTGTCATTCTCCCGTGACTGTCTTCCAGACGTGCCTGACCCACCCTCAGGGGTGACGGTGGCAGAAGAAGGGTCACGTCACCTCACACTCACCTGGACCAGCCCACAGGACTCCAATGCTCCCATCACCGCCTACCTCGTCACCTTCGACGCCCAGCAGGTTCCTGGTAGGTGTATCAACACACTGTTTTTCTTCACCATGTCGATGACCTGGAATATTTGGTACCTTTACCGTTGATATACTTTTGATGAGTTTCAAGAGTCTTACTACTCTCGGAGCCCGGCCATGGGCCAGGCTCGTCTGGTGCTTGCCTCAACCAGGCTGTTGCTGCTGCAGACCCGCTGCCCCACATATTCATAACAGTCTAGATGATCTGGCACTTGGTGAAGATACTTGTCCAGTTTTCTCTTGAAGACTTCTACACTTGTTCCAGCCGTGTTTCTGATATCTTCTGGTAGGATGTTGAATAGTCTGGGGGCCACGAATATTGATATAATGTTCCCTTATTGTTTCCACCCCACCCTGTTCCTCACTGGGTTTATATGTAAATCACAATCACTTGACAATTATTCTTGTTAGCGGGTTTGTATTTGAGAAAACTTGCCTAGTATGAGCCAATAGTGTTCCTCCTTTGTTATGATCTTATGTTCTATTATCGCGAGTTATTGTTAGTATAGTGTGTCTGACTGTTCTTGTACCTTGACGCCATTGCAAGTCTAATGACAAGCCTCTAAACTTTCATAAACTCATTTATGTACCTGTCCAAATCAAATTACAAAATTAATGCTATGTGCCTAAGGATTATTCTAACATACACGGCAGACTTCTTTATTCGAGTTCTTGAAGGTAGTTCTTATAGACGTATGCGTAATTCTTATTGGTGCAGACGAAGGCAATTGCGTATACTGCTCAGTAACTGAGAAGACAAGTTTAGTGTCGTGTTTACCTTCCAGTTCCCCTTTTTTTGTCTGCCATCTTGAAAATCTGTACTGCCAGGTGGCCACATTTTATTTTTCTATTACTCAGCCAATTTTCAATGCTCTGAATTTTCATGTGTTAGAATTTATAGCACAAATCTTTTCGCAGTTTCCTGAAGTCGTGTTCCTTTCGTAGCCTCATTAGTTATTGCAATATATACGCACACTGCCATGTACCAATCGCTTATGGTAGGTCATTTCTGTATAGCTCGAAACGTATGGGTCTTATGACTGATCCTTTAGGAACTCTTAATGTTGCACTTTTAGCTTCCTAATTCTTTGTCCATCACTTGATTCATTCTGTTTTGTCGTTATTCTTCTTGCATTCTGGTCTGTAATTTAGGGCTTTGTGTTCTTCCTTTCTTGATCTGGGTTACATTAAATATTTTCCAGCTATCAAAAGATCATTTTTTCCACGCACCTTGTTCGATACCTAATGAAGTCTCGTGTTCAGTGCTTTATCTCCTTATATTACTTAAAACAGTGAGCTGCCACGTCCCACAGCTCATGAGAATTCCCTGTATCAGTATCCAAACATTTTGCTGTTTTGGACAGAAATTGTTTTATAGTTTAATAAACCAGTACAATATTTGGATCTTTCCACATCTGGATTTTTCCACTGGTGACGCCTCTACCGACTGCTTCACTTCACCTATCTGTAGTATATAAGCCTCTTCTCCGCGCATGTGCTGTACTTTTATCAATATGGATAGACTGAACGCATTAGCGCCAGGCTGAGGGACTGATTACCTCAAACTCCTCCTCTCCTTACACCTTTTTGCTCCGAAACGGCTTAACAAAGCTTAACATGTGTCCTTTTCTTGAATCTCATCGCGTCTCTTGTTGTCGTCCTATTAATGGAGTATCAGTGGAGGAACTTATGCTCAGTCTTTTATGACAGCTATATTTATTTCCTAATTATTTAACTTCCGCATTCACTTATGGCTCTCATGCTTATCTAGTCTTTTGTTCCGGCGTTGGATGTACTTTTTTAATTTCTTTGATTTCTGACTGATTTTTATTTTATTTCCGGCATGTTCATTTACAGGTTCAGTGGCGATGCTCCAAACTCAATCCTCTGTGTGACGTTATTTTTTCCTGAGCATCGCATCCACGTAAAGTGAATGACGAGTTATCAAAGCTTATTCGTGGGATTATCAAAGCTTATTCCTTGGGTAGCACTGAAAATAGGTTGGGCAATATTTTTGTTAGTGGGTTTGGGTCTGAGAAGAACGTGCCTAGTATGGGCCAATAGGTATGTTGCGGTGTTCTTCTCTTATGTTCTTTATGCGCTTTCGTCTGTTTGCTGTTTTTGTCATCATGTGTATCAGTTACTACTCTTCCCACTACTACTACTACTAATCCTTGTACCACCTCCTTCCCTCCCCTGGTGCAGGTGGTGCTCGTGAAGTGACGGTGGAGGGGGAGCAGCAGAAGGTGAGGCTGGAGGGGCTGCTGCCAGCCACCACCTACACGCTGACGCTGGTGGCTGAGAATCGTGTAGGGAGAAGCCAGCCTTCACCTCCCCTGCGTGTGACTACCCAGGAGGAACCCCCAGCAGCCGCCCCCCAGAGTGTTAATGTTAGTATACCCAGCAACCATCCCCAGAGTGTTAATGTTAGTATATATGTTAACAGCCGGTGGTCTAAATTCTCACAGGTCGTACTACCGGTACCTCTGGGAATTTACATCACCAGCTGAGGTAAAACAACCATGTGTAAACTTTGCCAGAGGTACTATTGTCATGTCTGGATCATTATGTTATGGAATGCAAGAAAAAGGAATATAATGGCTGCAATATTAACCATATTTTTTAAAGGGGTGGGCCGGTAAGCCAGCAGGAGGCCTCGGTCAGTTGATCAAAGGCTCCAGCTGCAAGTCATCATAAGACCGCTTCAGGAAGCACTCGTCCTGTTTCCTGACAGACCTACCTAACCTAATGCAAACAAAAAAAAATAATGAATTCAGAGACAACTCACTCATAAATATTCCAGGAATGTCAAATTATTTTATCCACAGCTACATATTACTCACTATTAGTGAAAAAGACCCTGACTTTGCCTATTTTAATAAACTCATCCCCATTTAAATCTTCCCAGATTCCATCACACCTTGCCAATTATCGATTATAAATAACTCATAACTGCATTTTAGCTACATTGTGTCTGTTAGAATTTCATTAGATCACAAATCACTGTTAACTTGTTTAGCTATGAAAACATTAGGGCCCAGTGCCAAGACCCATTACGTGCCTCTGTTACCTTATGACAGTCGCCCACAGGATGGGTATGGGGTGCATAATAAGGATATTAAACTAACTCCTAACACCCGATCCAGAGCTTCTGGGATACCCACCTAATCACTCCCGGACTAAACAAGCCATACCACGGGTGGGGTTTGAACCAGCGATCAGAGAGTCTCAAAACTCCAAATTGGAATTTTGAGACTCTGACCACGAGTTCAAACCCCGTCCGTGGTATGGTTTGTTTGCAGTCGTGTCATTACGATTTCGTGAGTCACCCCCAGAGTGTTGATGCTAGTACACCTCCATCAGCGTCCTAGCACCTCCCCAGGTGTTGTGTGGGTATAACAAGTATTGTCTGGGTGTATAATAGTGTTATTATGACCCACGACAGGTGTTGCCAGTGTCCTCGACGGCGTTACAGGTGTCCTGGGACCCACCACCCCACAACCTCACCCACGGTGACGTCCTCGGCTACTACTTGGGCTTTAAGGACGCTAGGTGAGTCACTCCCAAGGCAATTACGGTTAATTAACATCTTCTTAAAGAGAGATGAGATTTTCCCACGGTAATTACTGGTAGTTAACATCCTCTTAAGGACAGATGAGCCGCTCCCACTGTAATAACTGTCCCCTCCCACGGTAATTAGACTAAGATAAGAATTTTAAATAAAGTAGGTATCTGAACCCTTCCCGGACACGAGATAGTTCTCTCTACGTCTCCCTGGTAAGGCCAGGTAGAGACTCTCTCCAGTAGGTATGCTAGGATGAGTCTCACCAGGTTCTCTTCAGGTTTAGTACCTCGCTCACCAGGCCGGTGTTCCTCCGGAGATAATGTCTTCCACGGTAATTCTGGTAAAGTGATTCCCTCCTCCTCTAGTAATTATAGTGAATCTTTATGGTAATTAGGAACCGGGAGAGTTTCCGTGTCTTCCTCTCTCGCTGTCTGTCTCTCTCTCTCTCTCTCTCTCTCTCTCTCTCTTCTCTCTCTCTCTCTCTCTCTCTCTCTCTCTCTCTCTCTCTCTCTCTCTCTCTTTCTCCTATAAGCTCCCATATACTCTTATGTGCTCCCATATATTTATCAAATGCTTTCATATATTTTCCTGTACTCTCATGTACTCCCATGTGAATGTAACATGCATGAGGTGACATCTCTCCCCGGCAGCGAGGGTGAGGGTGGGGCGTACAACTTCACAACGGTGGGCGTGGATGGTGTGGGTGTGACGAGTGCCACCCTGGGAGGTCTACGCCCACACGCCCGCTACGCCGTGGTACTGCAAGCCTTCAACTCCAAGGGCGCCGGTCCAGCCTCCCCGCCCGCCCTCGCCACCACCCTGGAGGACAGTGAGTGGGCGTGCTTGTGGGCGTAGTGGTGGCTGCAGTGGGTGTAGTTGTAGTAGTGGTGGCTGCAGTGGGTGTAGTTGTAGTAGTGGTGGTTTCAGTGGGTGTAGTTGTAGTAGTGGTGGTGGTGATTGTAGTGGTAATAGTGAAGAGTCTTTATCAGTAATACCCTTATTAGCAGAGAACTTGTATTCACATCAGCATTTTAAATAACTGTAGTATAAGGAACAGCAGTATAAGGAACAGCAGTATATGAAACAGTAGTATAAGGAGCAACTGTATAAGGAACAGCAGTATAAGGAACAGCAGTATAAGGAACAGCAGTATAAGGAACAGTATAAGGAACGGCAGTATAAGGAACAGCAGTATAACAGCAGTATAAGGAACAGCAGCATAAGTAACAGCAGTATAAGGAATGCAGTATAAGTAACAGCTGTATAAGGAAAAGCAGTATAAGGGACAACAGTATAAAGAACAGCAGTATATGGAACAGTATAAGGAACAGCAGTATAAGGAACAGTATAAGGAACGGCAGTATAAGAAACAGCAGCATAAGTAACAGCCGTATAAGGAACAGCAGTATAAGGAACAGTATAAGGAACGGCAGTACAAGGAACAGTAGTATAAGTAGCAGCAGTATAAGGAACAGCAGTATAAGTAACAGCAGTATAAGGAACAGCAGTATAAGGAACAGCAGCATAAGTAACAACAGTATAAGGAACAGCAGCATAACAGCTGTATAAGGAACAGCAGCGTAAGAAACAGCAGTATAAGGAACAGCAGTATAAGGAACAGCAGCATAAGTAACAGCAGTATAAGGAACAGCAGTATAAGTAGCAGCAGCATAAGGAACAGCAGCATAAGGAACAGCAGTATAAGGAACAGCAGTATAAGTAACAGCAGTATGAACAGCAGTATAAGTAACAGCAGTATAAGTAACAGCAGTATAAGGAACAGCAGTATAAGGAACAGCCGTATAAGGAACAGCAGCATAAGTAACAGCAGTATAAGGAACAGCAGTATAAGTAGCAGCAGCATAAGGAACAGCAGCATAAGTAACAGCAGTAAAAGGAACAGCAGTATAAGGAACAGCAGTATAAGTAACAGCAGCACAATGAACAGCAGTATAAGTAACAGCAGTATAAGGAACAGCAGCATAAGTAACAGCAGTATAAGTAACAGCAGTATAAGGAACAGCAGTACAAGGAACAGCAGCATAAGTAACAGCAGTACAAGGAACAGCAGTATAAGTAGCAGCAGTATAAGGAACAGCAGCATAAGTAACAGCAGTATAAGGAACAGCAGTATAACAGCAGTATAAGTAGCAGCAGCATAAGGAACCGCAGCATAAGTAACAGCAGTACAAGGAACAGCAGTATAAGGAACAGCAGTATAAGGAACAGCAGTATAATGAACAGCAGTATAAGTAACAGCAGTATAAGGAACAGCAGCATAAGTAACAGCAGTGCAAGGAACAGCAGTATAAGTAACAGCAGTATAAGGAACAGCAGTATAAGGAACAGCAGTATAAGGAACAGCAGTATAAGTAACAGCAGTATAAGGAACATCAGCATAAGGAACAGCAGTATAAGGAACAGCAGTATAAGTAACAGCAGTATAAGGAACAGCAGTATAGGGAACAGCAGTATAAGGAACAGCAGTATAAGTAACAGCAGTATAAGGAACAGCAGTATAAGGAACAGCAGTATACGAAACAGCAGTATAAGTAACAGCAGTATAAGGAACAGCAGCATAAGTAACAGCAGTATAAGGAACAGCAGCATAAGTTACAGCAGTATAAGTAACAGCAGTATAAGGAACAGCAGTATAAGGAACAGCAGTACAAGGAACAGCAGTTTAAGGAACAGCAGTATAAGGAACAGCAGTATAAGGAACAGCAGTATAAGGAACAGTATAAGGAACGGCAGTACAAGGAACAGTAGTATAAGTAGCAGCAGTATAAGGAACAGCAGTATAAGTAACAGCAGTATAAGGAACAGCAGTATAAGGAACAGCAGCATAAGTAACAACAGTATAAGGAACAGCAGCATAAGTAACAGCTGTATAAGGAACAGCAGCGTAAGTAACAGCAGTATAAGGAACAGCAATATAAGTAGCAGCAGCATAAGGAACAGCAGCATAAGTAACAGCAGTATAAGGAACAGCAGTATAAGGAACAGCAGTATAAGTAACAGCAGTATGATGAACAGCAGTATAAGTAACAGCAGTATAAGTAACAGCAGTATAAGGAACAGCAGTATAAGGAACAGCAGCATAAGTAACAGCAGTATAAGGAACAGCAGTATAAGTAGCAGCAGCATAAGGAACAGCAGCATAAGTAACAACAGTAAAAGGAACAGCAGTATAAGGAACAGCAGTATAAGTAACAGCAGTACAATGAACAGCAGTATAAGTAACAGCAGTGTAAGGAACAGCAGCATAAGTAACAGCAGTACAAGGAACAGCAGTATAAGTAACAGCAGTATAAGGAACAGCAGTATAAGTAACAGCAGTATAAGGAACAGCAGCATAAGTAACAGCAGTACAAGGAACAGCAGTATAAGTAACAGCAGTATAAGGAACAGCAGCATAAGTAACAGCAGTATAAGGAACAGCAGTATAACAGCAGTATGAGTAGCAGCAGCATAAGGAACAGCAGCATAAGTAACAGCAGTACAAGGAACAGCAGTATAAGGAACAGCAGTATAAGGAACAGCAGTATAAGGAACAGCAGTATAAGTAACAGCAGTATAAGGAACAGCAGCAAAAGTAACAGCAGTGCAAGGAACAGCAGTATAAATAACAGCAGTATAAGAAACAGTAGTATAAGGAACAGCAGTATAAGGAACAGCAGTATAAGTAACAGCAGTATAAGGAACAGCAGCATAAGTAAGAGCAGTACAAGGAACAGCAATATAAGTAACAGCAGTATAAGGAACAACAATTTAAGGAACAGCAGTATAAGGAACAGCAGTATAAGTAACAGCAGTATAAGGAACAGCAGCATAAATAAAAGCAGTGCAAGGAACAGCAGTATAAGTAACAGCAGTGTAAGTAACAGCAGTATAAGTAACAGCAGTATAAGGAACAGCAGTATAAGGAACAGCAGTACAAGGAACAGCAGTATAAGGAACAGCAGTATAAGGAACAGCAGTATAAGGAACAGCAGTATAAGTAACAGCAGTATAAGGAACAGCAGTATAAGGAACAGTATACGGAACAGCAGTATAAGTAACAGCAGTATAAGGAACAGCAGCATAAGTTACAGCAGTATAAGTAACAGCAGTATAAGGAACAGCAGTATAAGGAACAGCAGTATAAGGAACAACAGTTTAAGGAACAGCAGTATAAGGAACAGCAGTATAAGGAACAGCAGTATAAGGAACAGCAGTATAAGTAACAGCAGTATAAGGAACAGCAGTATTAGGAACAGCAGTATAAGTAACAGCAGTATAAGTAACAGTAGTATAAGGAACAGCAGTACAAGGAACAGCAGTATAAGTAACAGCAGCATAAGGAACAGCAGTATAAGTAACAGCAGTATAAGGAACAGCAGTATACGTAACAGCAGTATAAGTAACAGCAGCATAAGTAACAGCAGTATAAGGAACAGCAGTATAAGGAACAGCAGTATAAGTAACAGCAGTATAAGTAACAGCAGCATAACAGCAGTATAAGGAACAGCAGTATAAGGAACAGCGGTATAAGTAGCAGCAGCATAAGGAACAGCAGCATAAGTAACAGCAGTACAAGGAACAGCAGTATAAGGAACAGCAGTGTAAGTAACAGCAGTATAAGGAACAGCAGTATAAGTAACAGCAGTATAATTAACAGCAGCATAAGTAACAGCAGTACAAGGAACAGCAGTATAAGTAACAGCAGTATAAGGAACAGCAGTATAAGGAACAGCAGTATAAGTAACAGCAGTATAAGGAACAGCAGCATAAGTAACAGCAGTATAAGTAACAGCAGCATAAGTAACAGCAGTATAATTAACAGCAGTATAAGTAACAGCAGTATAAGTAACAGCAGTATAAGGAACAGCAGTATAAGGAACAGCAGTACAAAGAACAGCAGTATAAGTAACAGCAGTACAAGGAACAGCAGTATAAGGAACAGCAGTATAAGGAACAGCAGTACAAGGAACAGCAGTATAAGGAACAGCAGTATAAGGAACAGCAGTATAAGGAACAGCAGTATAAGGAACAGCAGTATAAGGAACAGCAGTGTAAGGAACAGCAGTACAAGGAACAGCAGTATAAGTAACAGCAGTATAAGGAACAGCAGTATAAGTAACAGCAGTATAAGGAACAGCAGTATAAGTAACAGCATTATAAGGAACAGCAGCATAAGTAACAGCAGTATAAGGAACAGCAGTATAAGGAACAGCAGTATAAGGAACAGCAGTATAAGTAACAGTAGCATAAGTAACAGCAGTATAAGGAACAGCGGTATAAGTAGCAGCAGCATAAGGAACAACAGCATAAGTAACAGCAGTACAAGAAACAGCAGAATAAGGAACAGCAGTATAAGGAACAGCAGTGTAAGGAACTGCAGTATAAGTAACAGCAGTATAAGGAACAGCAGCATAAGTAACAGCAGTACAAGGAACAGCAGTATAAGTAACAGCAGTATAAGGAACAGCAGTATAAATAACAGCAGTATAAGGAACAGCAGCATAAGTAACAGCAGTATAAGTAACAGCAGTATAGGTAACAGCAGTATAAGTAACAGCAGTAAAAGTAACAGCAGTATAAGGAACAGCAGTGTAAGGAACAGCAGTATAAGGAACAGCAGTATAAGTAACAGCAGTATATGGAACAGCAGTATAAGTAACAGCAGTATAAGTAACAGCAGTATAAGTAACAGCAGTATAAGTAACAGTAGTATAAGTAACAGCAGTATAAGTAACAACCGTATAAGTAACAGTAGTATAAGGAACAGCAGTATAAGAAACAGTAGTATAAGTAACAGCAGCATAAGTAACAGCAGTATAAGTAACAGTAGTATAAGTAACAGCAGTATAAGTAACAGTAGTATAAGGAAGAGCAGTATAAGGAACAGTAGTATAAGTAACAGCAGTATAAGTAACATTATTATTATTATAATCAAGGGGAAGCGCTGAACCCGGAGGATTATACAGCGCCTGGGGGGGGGATGTGGAAGGCATTCAGGCTTAATTCGGGGAACTGGAGCACAGATCCAATTCCCTAAATCAAGAGCCCCTCACCAACATCAAGGAACCTTCCTTGAGGGGTGTATAAGTAACAGCAGTATAAGTAACAGTAGTATAAGGGTTGTATACAGCTCTGTACATCAACTTTAAGGCTTCACTTAGGTTATTCAGCTTAGTTTTGATCTCCATTCTTGGGAATAACTATAAATACAATAGAAAATATACAGACTCAGGTAACAGAATTAAGATACTGTATAAGAATTAAACCACTGTATAAGAATTAAACCACTGTATAAGAATTAAACCACTGTATAAGAATTAAACCACTGTATAAGAATTAAACCAACTGTTATAAGAATTAAACCACTGTATAAGAATTAATACCACTGTATAAGATTTTAAACCACTGTTTATAAGAATTAAACCACTGTATAAGAATTAAACCACTGTATAAGAATTAAACCACTGTATAAGAATTAAACCACTGTATAAGAATTAAACCACTGTATAAGAATTAAACCACTGTATAAGAATTAAACCACTGTATTAGGAATCACTCATACGAGGACTGAGTGAGAGCCTTGAAACTTCACTCTCTAGACTCTAGAGCCTAGATTCTAGACTCTAAAGACTAGAGAAACAGAGTAAAGAGAGACATCACTGATATATAAAAGATTTGCATAAACAAAGGCGATATAAATATAGTACTGACGATATCGATTTATGAAAGAACTCGAAGTAACGAATTTAAATTACAAAAATTTAGATATAAAAAGAACGTAGAAAACAATGTAGGGTCATACAAGGTACCTTGGTACCTTGTATGACTTTTAAAAATAGCTTAGACAAATGTTTGAGTGAGAAGAGTTGGGTTTGACTAGGTATTAGGTAATAAAGTACATTTACGATATAACTTTGGGAATAGGTTGGACAAATATGTGTGGGGTGGAAATAGTTGGATTTAGGGAGGTGGCCATTTCTAAATCTCCAAAAAGGAGAACACAGCCGCTATGTGTATGTGTGTGTATATATATATATATATATATATATATATATATTTTATATATATATATATATATATATATATATACACATAATAAAGGTTAGGTAAGTTTTCTAAGGTTCTTTTGGTAAAAAAATTGTTAATTTTCACATTAACATATTTGGAAAAAATATATCTTTTAAACATATAAGAGACAATTTTAGAAAGGACTAACATATATATATATATATATATATATATATATATATATATATATATATATATATATATTATATAATATATAAAATATATATATATGTCGTGCCGAATAGGCAAAACTTGCGATCTTGGCTTAAATAGCAACGCTCTTTCTTGCCATATAGGACAAGTGAAAATTTGTGTATGCAATAATATCGCCAAAATCATTCTGAACCTAACGAAAAAAAATATATTTCACTGTGTTTGTTTAGTATTAAATTATTGTAAACAAATCTAAAATATATTTAGTTGGGTTAGGCTAAAATAAATTGCGCTTGTTAAAATAAGGTTAGGTAAGTTTTCTAAGATTCTTTTGGTGCAAAATTAAAATTTTTTACATTAGCATTAATGAAAAAAATATATCTTTAAACGTATAAGAGAAAATTTCAGAACGGACTTAATTTTAAATGAGTTCTTGCTAATTGACCAGTTTTACATATTCGGCACGACATATATATATATATATATATATTTATATATATATATATATATATATATATATATATAAGGCAAAGGGGATAAAAGAGAGTGCAAAAATTATAGGGGGATAAGTCTGTTGAGTGTACCTGGTTAAAGTGTATGGTAGAGTTATAATTGAAAGAATTAAGAGTAAGACGGAGAATAGGATAGCAGATGAACAGGAGGCTTTAGGAAAGGTAGGGGGTGTGTGGACCAGGTGTTTACAGTGAAACATATAAGTAAACAGTATTTAGATAAGGCTAAAGAGGTCTCTGTGGCATTTATGGATTTGGAAAAGGCGTATGACAGGGTGGATAGGGGGGCAATGTGGCAGATGTTGCAAGTGTATGGTGTAGGAGGTAGGTTACTGAAAGCAGTGAAGAGTTTTTACGAGGATAGTGAGGCTCAAGTTAGAGTATGTAGGAAAGGGGAAATTTTTTCCCAGTAAAAGTAGGCCTTAGACAGGGATGTGTGTTTGTCACCGTGGTTGTTTAATATATTTATAGATGGGGTTGTAAGAGAAGTAAATGCGAGGGTCTTGGCAAGAGGCGTGGAGTTAAAAGATAAAAAATCACACACAAAGTGGGAGTTGTCACAGCTGCTCTTTGCTGATGACACTGTGCTCTTGGGAGATTTGAAGAGAAGTTGCAGAGATTGGTGGATGAATTTGGTAGGGTGTGCAAAAGAAGAAAATTAAAGGTGAATACAGGAAAGAGTAAGGCTATGAGGATAACAAAAAGATTAGGTGATGAAAGATTGAATATCAGACTGGAGGGAGAGAGTATGGAGGAGGTGAACGTATTCAGATATTTGGGAGTGGACGTGTCAGCGGATGGGTCTATGAAAGATGAGGTGAATCATAGAATTGATGAGGGAAAAAGAGTGAGTGGTGCACTTAGGAGTCTGTGGAGACAAAGAACTTTGTCCTTGGAGGCAAAGAGGGGAATGTATGAGAGTATAGTTTTACCAACGCTCTTGTATGGGGTGTGAAGCGTGGGTGATGAATGTTGCAGCGAGGAGAAGGCTGGAGGCAGTGGAGATGTCATGTCTGAGGGCAATGTGTGGTGTGAATATAATGCAGAGAATTCGTAGTTTGGAAGTTAGGAGGAGGTGCGGGATTACCAAAACTGTTGTCCAGAGGGCTGAGGAAGGGTTGTTGAGGTGGTTCGGACATGTAGAGAGAATGGAGCGAAACAGAATGACTTCAAGAGTGTATCAGTCTGTAGTGGAAGGAAGGCGGGGTAGGGGTCGGCCTAGGAAGGGTTGGAGGGAGGGGGTAAAGGAGGTTTTGTGTGCGAGGGGCTTGGACTTCCAGCAGGCATGCGTGAGCGTGTTTGATAGGAGTGAATGGAGACAAATGGTTTTTAATACTTGACGTGCTGTTGGAGTGTGAGCAAAGTAACATTTATGAAGGGATTCAGGGAAACCGGCAGGCCGGACTTGAGTCCTGGAGATGGGAAGTACAGTGCCTGCACTCTGAAGGAGGGGTGTTAATGTTGCAGTTTAAAACTGTAGTGTAAAAGCACCCTTCTGGCAAGACAGTGATGGAGTGAATGATGGTGAAAGTTTTTCTTTTTCGGGCCACCCTGCCTTGGTGGGAATCGGCCGGTGTGATAATAAAAAAAAAATAATAAAAATATATATATATTATATATTTATATATATATATATTATATATATATATATATATATATATATATATATATATATATATATATATATATATATATATATATATATAGTTAGTCCTTTCTAAAATTGTCTCTTATATGTTTAAAGATATATTTTTCCAAATATGTTAATGTGAAAATTAACAATTTTGTACCAAAAGAACCTTAGAAAACTTACCTAACCTTATTATAACAAGCGCAAATTAATTTAGCCTAATCAAAATAAATATATTTTAGATAAGTTTTCAATAATTTAATAATAAACAAACACAATGAAATACATTTTTTTTTTCGTTAGGCTCAGAATGAATTTTGCGAAATTATTACATACACAAATTTTCGCTTTCCTTATTCGGCAAGAAGAGCGTTGCTATTTAAGCCAAAATCGCAACTTTTACCTATTCGGCACGACTGTGAAGCAGTTGCCCACGCAGCACAAGTATACATCAACAACATATCAGATGAAAAAGCCTTGATCAGATTGGACTTTGCCAACTCTTTCAACTTAGTCAGAAGGGATGCTGCTCTACAAGCAGTTTCTAGAAACTTCCCTTCCCTTTATCCCTTCAAACACTCGTGTTATAGTGTGACTTCTAAATTATTGTTTGGGGACAATGAAATCGACTCATGTGAAGGTGTGCATCAGGGGGACCCTCTCGCCCACCTTTCTATTGTCTGGTCATCAAAGAAGTCACAGAAGCACTCTCCAGTGAGCTCAATATCTGGTTCCTGGATGATGGTACCCTAGCTGGCACAACAGAATCTCTCCTAGAGGACATCAGAAAAATTAAAGGCATGGGACAGAGCCTTTGGCCTATCTTTAAACCCCACCAAATGTGAAGTAGTTTCTACCAATCGACAGATCATTCAAAATATTAGTGTTGTATTCAGAGTGTATTGAATCATTCCCTTGAAGATGGACAATGGTTGCAAGCCTCACTTCCAGTCAGGCTTGGGGGGCTGGAAGTACGCAGATCCTCCCAGATTGCCCTACCAGCTTTCCTATCCTCTTCCATAGCATCGAACGAGTTAATAAAACAAATTCTTCCGGGCAACCTCAGTGACTCAGCAGGTATACAGGACCCTACCTATGCCAGTGTCACCACTGAATGTAAGACTCTTGCTGCTCCAGCACCAAAACAGTTGTACTTGATATTGTAAATTGTCTACTGTAACTGTTACCACCAAATCTATTAATGCTCAGATAATCTTAAGTTAATTTTAAGCCTGCCCATAATGCTCTGCATACAAGGGGCTTTTGACATGTACACCCAACTGCTATAATACCTTGTACGTACAACTATGTATCATGTTCTAATAAACTATTATTATATATATATATATATATATATATATATATATATATATATATATATATATATATATATATATATATATATATATATATATATATATATATATATATAATAAAATGAATATTCATTTTTACTTTATTGTATTATAATAACCAAAATGTGCAAATTACCAAATTCTAGTGCTTAACAAATTAATTACTAAAGTTTTAAGCCTGGAAATTTAACTTAAATCAAACATATTTTATGATGAGTTGAAATATATAAAAAAAAGTTGTAGAAAATATTCAAAATATACTGAGGAGAATTATTTATTTATCATATATCACTACAATGTGATAAATATTTTTTGTGGTATTTTTTTTCTAAAAAATTAATTTTTAAAACGCACTGTAAATATTATAAACATGCACTCATAGAGTAAAATTAAATAATCGGATGAAATGAATATTCATTTTTACTTTCGCTGGAACATCGTATGCTAACCAAATTAATTTACTTTACAAACTTAAGGAAGTAGCCAATTTACCATGAATATCTATTTTTTGAACATTAAAATGGTATAAAATACCGACAGATTGTTAGGTAAGACACATATGCAACAGTTAGGTATCTTTATTTCGAAACGTTTCGCCTACACAGTAGGCTTCTTCAGTCGAGTACAGAAAAGTTGATAGAAGCAGAAGATACTTGAAGACGATGTAATCAGTCCATCACCCTTAAAGTTTTGAGGTGGTCAGTCCCTCAGTCTGGAGAAGAGCATTGTTCCGTTGTCTGAAACAATATGAAGTTGAAGTGACAGAATGGGGCCTTATATAGTGCCAGGAGGTGAGACGTAGGTTGCTTTGGGAGGGCAGGTCCCTCTCAAACCCAGCCGTTCTCATTAGTAGAGGTTGTCGAAGTTGATGGTCTGTACCAAGATACCCTTGTGTTGCAGTGTCTAACAGAATGAACATTAAAATGGTATAAAATACCGCCTACTGTGTAGGCGAAACGTTTCGAAATAAAGATACCTAACTGTTGCATATGTGTCTTACCTAACAATCTGTCGGTATTTTATACCATTTTAATGTTCATTCTGTCAGACACAGACCATCAACTTCGACAACCTCTACTAATGAGAACGGCTGGGTTTGAGAGGGACCTGCCCTCCCAAGCAACCTACGTCTCACCTCCTGGCACTATATAAGGCCCCATTCTGTCACTTCAACTTCATATTGTTTCAGACAACGGAACAATGCTCTTCTCCAGACTGAGGGACTGACCACCTCAAAACTTTAAGGGTGATGGACTGATTACATCGTCTTCAAGTATCTTCTGCTTCTATCAACTTTTCTGTACTCGACTGAAGAAGCCTACTGTGTAGGCGAAACGTTTCGAAATAAAGATACCTAACTGTTGCATATGTGTCTTACCTAACAATATCTATTTTTTGTATTTCTGCCCTTGCCTTCTCGAAGAGTTTTCTGTTGGCTAGGAATTTTTTATACATGGCTGGGCACTCTTTTGAGAGGTTTTTAACAATTTGAAAATCTGTTTTGACTGAGTTTACTTGCAGTCTTGTGACGAATGGTTTAGAAAACCGACAAGTTGAAGAATTGAGACACTTATGCAACATATGGGAATCTTTATTGAAGAAACGTTTCGCCACACAGTGGTTTCATCAGTCCAATACAAAGTAGAAATGGGTAAGGAGAGGAGAAGTTTGAGGTAATCAGTCCCTCAACCTGGAATCGATGTGTTCAGTCCATCACTCTTGTAGGTGATGGACTTGTAGGTTGAGAGACTGATTACCTCAAACTTCTCTCCTTACCCATTTCTACTTTGTATTGGACTGATAAAGCCACTGTGTGGCGAAACGTTTCTTCAATAAACATTCCCATGTGTTGCATAAGTGTCTCAATTCTTCTACTTGCAGACTCTTTCTTTCGTTTCTCCAAGCTTAGGTCATCATTAAAAAGGCTCGTCCTGTGTAGGTATTGTTGCACTCACCCTCAGATTTGTGAAAGGGGCCTGAAATGTACTGAACAGCCTGAGGCAGCGTTCCTCACAGTGGCTATCTACCATCTCAGGTGTATTAATAATTCCCTGCACAATCCCCTTCTATTCATATAATTCATCCATATCAGTATCTTGAAGGCTACGACCTTAAATACATCACAGAATTCTCTAAAAGGTATGGCACTTGCTAGGTTCATTTTTGGCACTTTGTTATGAAAGCTGCTTTCAGAGAAGTCACACCTGTTACTTAAGTACTTTATGGTTCTTTGATAGAAAGCAATGAAGTTTGCTTCACATTTCTTAGACACATCTCTGGTAAGCTGGACAAGCTTGATCTTTACTGCAAAGCCAAAAAGAAAAAAAAAACAGTCTTTTACTCTTCTCTCAAGTTTACTTTTCACTTCAGACATTAGCATAAAAATTGACGATTCACAGGCATTTCCTTCATCATCATAGCAAAGCACTTTCACAGTACCTTGGGTCACTCCTCACAAAGGTCTGGAAAAAACTTTCGAGGACTTCCCAGCACGTAAGTATTCTGTCAGTAGCTGGCAAAAGAGAGAACCATCTAGTCACATCATACAGCAACAGGCTGTGACTATCAACTTCAACAAACATATATGTAATACCTTTAACAGTGCTGTTCTTTTAGATGAGATGGTGATTTTCAACATCAATTTCTAGTATTGCTGTAGCAAATCTTGTTGCATTGTGCAAAATGTAAGCCAGACAGTTTGCAACAATAATGTTCTTTCGAGCCGTTTTCAGTTTTTGATAAACATTGTTGAGTTTTCCATAGTTTACACTTGCACTGTCAGCAGTGTACGTAGACACTATTCAGATCCAGACCCGACGTCTCTAGTTTAGACAGTAGCTGATTTGTTATGGCCTCTGATGATTCATTGTTATCGCTGTAAAAGTCAAGTAACACATGGTGCATTCCCTTCTCAAAATGTATTTTAGAAGTATTGGGAAACACTTTGTTGCACTTTGTTTGAAGCATCAGTTGCTATTGAAAAGGGCAAACTATGTTCTTTGATGTGCTCCATTTGTGTTTGTACAGAATACGTTGCTAGAATATTTTCAAACTGAGCTTTTGTTTTAGTTTTCACTATCAGTGAGTCACTATATATTTATTTGTCAACTTTTACTCTACAGTCAACATTTCCGCATGACTTGACTGATGGTACTTCACAGCATGATGCACTTTATACGGTACTGAGGCCATTATTACGTAATCTTGAGATGATCGAGCTTGGCATGACAATAATAAGTGATGACGTACAGTGTTAACTTTATACTTATCTGTGGCAACGTGCATATTAAATTCATTTTTACCAGTGCCTTTAATATCCACATCACAACGACATAGTTTACAAAATGCATGAAAGTCACCTTTTCTGCTTTTAGCAATAAATCGAAATTCTTTGGACCATTCATAATTAAGCGTAGTCTTTCTTTTCAGCATTTCTTTAGGGACTTAATTTAAACCAAAAATTAAGTCAGCCACTTCCCACTGCGACCCTCGGCAGGCTGACCGTCTCAGATTCGGACGTGTACTTAATTGATAGTTTGACTCGTCTGGTACATGTTCTCTGCGGCTCAGAACGTAGTGTTGCCAATGGCAATTACATAAAATTATAATAAAAATACGTCAGTAGTTATTATGGCCTTCAGTTCCCGCTCTTCTGGTATACGTAAGGAAATTTATATAATTCTTTTAATGCAGGTCCCAAAAAGGACAAATTACATCCTGCTTAAGGTTGTGCATGACGAAGGCAGAGTGCTCAAAGGCAAGATTGTCCTGCCTGAAGCAGGACGTCTGGCCAGCCTAGTTGCATTTGAGAAAGACCTGCCTGGTATGGGCAAGCGGGTCTTCTGCCGTGCTCCTCCAGTCTTATGCTCTTGACTTCTTCCACGGACAGAGCCGAGTTCACCACCTGGTCACGTGACTTGTGAAAGTGTGACGTCATCCAGTGTTGTGGTGACGTGGGCGCCGCCGCCACCTCGTCACAGGAACGGTGTCATCGTCAACTACCGTGTTTATTACTCCCAATCTTCATCACACGGTGAGTTTACTTCCCCCACATAGTGAGTTTACTTCCCCCCACACGGTGAGTCTACTTCTCCCACACTACCTACACTTACCTCAGATCTGCAGTCAAGAAAGGTGGTGCTATTTGTCCAGTGTGTTACCTGGCATATTTGAGCGGTGTGTTCTGGTTTGTAACTTACCTTGCTACGTAAGTTTCAAGGAACGTTGCAATGTCTTACAGAGTTAAAAGTAGTATAGGAGGAAAATCTCCCTTTTAAGGCAGACGATAAAAAGTAGAAAATTCGTTTGGATAAGAGTAACAATGAAGACAAAGTACTAGTGGGTAGCCAAGGGGAACATGTTTACAGTAACGAATGGAAGAGAATTTGGAGAAAAGGACTCCGTCAGCCGAACCGAAATACGTATAAGCTTTTCTCTCTCCTGTGTGCGGGTTATGTATTGTGTCTTTTTGTTCTTCCAGCTTTGGACATGTATGGTATACAATATGGACAAGATGAAGAATTAGATACGTGCAAAATCTGGGTATCTTTACAATAAAGATACCCAGATGTTTCACGTGTTTAAATCTACACTCTCTGTTACAGGGACTCGGGTATCATAGTGTCAACTATCATGTGTAACAGAGAGTGAAGGCTCACACGGATGTGAAGTATCAGGTGTCATGTGTTACAGAGTGAAGGCTCACACAGATGTCAAGTATCAGGTGTCATGTGTAACAGAGAGTGAAGGCTCACACAGATGTCAAGTATCAGGTGTCATGTGTTACAGAGTGAAGGCTCACACAGATGTCAAGTATCAGGTGTCATGTGTTACAGAGTGAAGGCTCACACAGATGTCAAGTATCAGGTGTCATGTGTAACAGAGAGTGAAGGCTCACACAGATGTCAAGTATCAGGTGTCATGTGTTACAGAGAGTGAAGGCTCACACGGATGTCAAGTATCAGGTGTCATGTGTTACAGAGTGAAGGCTCACACAGATGTCAAGTATCAGTGTCATGTGTAACAGAGAGTGAAGGCTCACACAGATGTCAAGTATCAGGTGTCATGTGTTACAGAGTGAAGGCTCACACAGATGTCAAGTATCAGGTGTCATGTGTTACAGAGAGTGAAGGCTCACACGGATGTCAAGTATCAGGTGTCATGTGTTACAGAGTGAAGGCTCACACAGATGTCAAGTATCAGGTGTCATGTGTAACAGAGAGTGAAGGCTCACACAAAATGTCAAGTATCAGGTGTCATGTGTTACAGAGTGAAGCTCACACAGATGTCAAGTATCAGGTGTCATGTGTTACAGAGAGTGAAGGCTCACACGGATGTCAAGTATCAGGTGTCATGTGTTACAGAGTGAAGGCTCACACAGATGTCAAGTATCAGGTGTCATGTGTAACAGAGAGTGAAGGCTCACACAGATGTCAAGTATCAGGTGTCATGTGTTACAGAGTGAAGGCTCACACAGATGTCAAGTATCAGGTGTCATGTGTTACAGAGAGTGAAGGCTCACACAGATGTCAAGTATCAGGTGTCATGTGTTACAGAGTGAAGGCTCACACAGATGTCAAGTATCAGGTGTCATGTGTAACAGAGAGTGAAGGCTCACACAGATGTCAAGTATCAGGTGTCATGTGTTACAGAGTGAAGGCTCACACAGATGTCAAGTATCAGGTGTCATGTGTTACAGAGAGTGAAGGCTCACACAGATGTCAAGTATCATGTGTCATGTGTTACAGAGAGTGAAGGCTCACACAGATGTCAAGTATCAGGTGTCATGTGTTACAGAGAGTGAAGGCTCACACAGATGTCAAGTATCAGGTGTCATGTGTTAGAGAGAGTGAAGGCTCACACAGATGTCAAGTATCAGGTGTCATGTGTTGCAGAGAGTGAAGGCTCACACAGATGTCAAGTATCAGGTGTCATGTGTTACAGAGGGTGGAGGCTCAGGCAGCGTGGTGTCAGAAACACAGAGGGCCACACTGGCAGGACTGTCACCATGGACCAACTACAGCATCACTGTAGCAGCTGCCACCCGTGCGGGCGAGGGCGCGCCCGCACACGCTCTCCTCTGTACCACTGACCAGGACGGTGAGCAAATGTGTCATACATCTCAAGCAATATTCTCTTCCCTAAATATATATAAATGTGTGTATATGTGTGTGTGTGTGTGTGTGTGTGTGTGTGTGTGTGTGTGTGTGTGTGTGTGTGTGTGTGTGTGTGTGTGTGTGTGTGTGTGTGTGTGTAGCCTGGCTTACTTCAGAAAAAAATATACAAGACATTTCATTCCAAAAAAGTTGTTGAATGTATTGTGTTCCACTGTATGTTCAAGCAAGGTATTACCAGAACTATTTTTAGTGAATTACTGATGTTGAAACAAACTTGTAGGATTTTACCCTGTACACGTCCTGTTCTTGTGATCGTAGTGCCGGAAGCTCCTGCACACGTGAAGGCGGTGGTGTCTGGTCCGCGGGCAGCCGTTGTGTCGTGGGCGCCACCTACACGCCCACACGGGCGTATCAGCCGCTACACGGTGCACTGGGAGCCAGCTGGTGGGCGAGGTGGACCCCACAGCCGGAGAGTGGAGCCCCATCTGACCCACCTGACCCTGCATGACCTGCCACACACCACACATCAGGTCAGTGCCACCACCACCAGACACTGCATGACCTGCCACACACCAGGTCAGTGCCACCATCACCTGACCCTGCATGACCTGCCCCACACCTCCACCTGACCCTGCATGACCTGTCCCACACCTCCACTCGACCCTGCATGACCTGCCACACACCACCACTTGACCCTGCAGTACCTGCCACACACCACCACCTGACCCTGCATGACTTGCCACACACCTCCACCTGACCCTGCATTACCTGCCACACACCACCACCTGACCCTGCGTGACCTGCCCCACACCTCCACCTTACCCTACATGACCTGCCACACACCACCACCTGACCCTGCATGACCTGCCACACACCACCTGACCCTGCGTGACCTGCCCCACACCTCCACCTTACCCTGCATGACCTGCCACACACCACCACCTGACCCTGCATGACCTGCCACACACCCCCTGACCCTGCATGACCTGCCCCACACCTCCACCTGACCCTGCATGACCTGTCCCACACCTCCACATCGACCCTGCATGACCTGCCACACCACCACCACTGACCCTGCAGTACCTGCCCACACCACCACCTGACCCTGCATGACCTGCCCCACACCTCCACCTGACCCTGCATGACCTGCCACACACCACCACCTGACCCTGCATTACCTGCCACACACCACCACCTGACCCTGCGTGACCTGCCCCACACCTCCACCTTACCCTACATGACCCGCCACACAACCACCACCTGACCCTGCATGACCTGCCACACACCACCTGACCCTGCATGACCTGCCACACACCACCACCTGACCCTGCGTGACCTGCCCCACACCTCCACCTTACCCTGCATGACCTGCCACACACCACCACCTGACCCTGCATGACCTGCCACACACCTCCATCTGACCCTGCATGACCTGCCACACACCACCACCTGACCCTGCATGACCTGCCCCACACCTCCACCTGACCCTGCATGACCTGCCCCACACCACAACCTGACCCTGCATGACCTGCCACACACCACCACCTGACCCTGCATGACCTGCCCTACACCTCCACCTGACCCTGCATGACCTGCCACACACCTCCACCTGACCTTGCATGACCTCCCACACACCACCACCTGACCCTGCATGACCTGCCACACACCACCTGACCCTGCATGACCTGCCACACACCACCACCTGACCCTGCATGACCTGCCACACACCACCACCTGACCCTGCATGACCTGCCACACACCTCCACCTGACCCTGCATGACCTGCCACACACCACCACCTGACCCTGCATGACCTGCCCCACACCTCCACCTGACCCTGTATGACCTGCCCTACATCTCCACCTGACCCTGCATGACCTGCCCTACACCTCCACCTGACCCTGCATGACCTGCCAAACACCACTGATCACACACCAGGTCAGTGCAATTGTTTCCTACTGGCTTTTAAATTTAATTCAGGATTAAATTTCCTTATTTCAAATTAATCAACACTATAAAATCGATTAAATATAATACTGTGTCTAGTCACCTATTAATTAAGCTGTACCTGAGGAAGATTTTGTCGACAGGTGTGGGTGACAGCGTCGACTAGAATGGGCGAAGGTCCATCGAGCAGTGTGGCCGTAGTCAAGCCTTCACACACGGGTACGTCCACATACGTTAATATAACGTTACCATACACGGGTACTGGTAGGTCGTCCGAGGCAGCTGGCCATAAAGAAGTAATGTCACCAGGAAGAGATCAATAAAGCAATCTAAATCATACACCAGAGGGTATTTTTGAGTACCCGTGCACAAGCATATGAATTAGAAATACTCAAAGAAATGCCAAAATATTTCTTCCATAGCTAAGAGAGAGATGAAATACGAAGAAAGATTGTCGCAAGTGCACGTGCAAGTCGACACGTAAGTGTTTCTTCAACGTACAAGTTCTTCGTCGCCTGTACAGTTGCGACGACGCTCTAAATGACATACCAGCATATGCTGGAAATGACGGTCACAATGATCATGTTTTGAATCACCTGGAAGAGGGAGATTTTGTCAGGATGAGCCTCACGGTTCTACTGGTGGGAAGCTCTTTAATACGATCGTGATGGCGTTTTATGACAGATTCACAGAAAAATAACGAGATGCGAAGATGAGCGACCTGATGCATAAACCAGAAGAGAAGGCGGGGATGAAATGCATACCTGTGACTCAATGAGTAACTGAGGGATAATAAACAGAGTGTAGGAGAGGTAATAGGGATATGGGAACCGAACAAGGTACACCAAAGATCACAATTATGATTACTACTGTCTTAGTTATATGTAAATAATCTGCCAGAGTGAGAAGAATCCTTTATACGTGCCTCACTTTGCCGATTACGTGACACCAATGAAAATAGTAAAAGCAGTATTAAAAAAAGACCTCTTGAGTTAAAATCTATCATGTGTACGATCAGGCAGAGAGGGAAGCATACTCGAAAAGTGCAAAGGGAGTACGGACTCAAAGAGTCTACAACAATCATTGTATAAGAAGGATCTACAAGTAATCATAACACCAACCTTATTGCCAGTGGAATATGTTAACCACATAACTTATGAAGCTTATACTAGGCCAGCAAGCGTCAAGACAACCTTCAGGGACCATAATAATAATAATAATAATAATAATAATAATAATAATAATAATAATAATAAATCTTGCCTCACCGGCAGAGAAGCCCCCAGTATTACAGATGCCCAGGATTAATAATTCCTGTACTTTTACCGCGCTCTCGCACTCCTGCAGATGTGCGATAAATAGCAGTCAGTAAAAGTGGCACTTGAAGAACTCAAAGGAAAAAAACAGATTAAGGAATTAACTCGTGTGAGGTATATGTTTATACCATTAACCAATTCACTATGTACACTATTTATAAGTCAGAATTATTATCAGTTAGAGCACACAGACACACTAGAGAACCATAGGTCACAACGAGGTAGGAACCAGCTGCCTACTAGAGAGCATTTACGTGACCGGTTGAGATGATTGCCACAAACAATGTAATCGAGTCAGACGTCCAACCGCTGACAAGTCAGCAATGCCACAACATATTTAACGGTCACCAAATGATCTGGAGCTGCATCCAACCTCTAGATGGCTCTGGAAACTTGTGATTAAAGACAACGAAACTGGTTGGTCGTCTGTATGTTGAATACATATATATAATGTACTCAGACCATTCAACACTGGGTAATCTCAGTTTTGGCAGCCTTGCACGTATAATTTAAACAACAACAACAACAACAACAACAAAAATAATAATAATAATAATAATAATAATAATAATAATAATAATAATAATAATAATAATAATAATAATAATAATAATAATAATAATAATAATAAGGAAAACTATATACGTGAAAATAAAATCAAATATTACTGTAAATAAGTAAGATAAAACGATCGTTACTGGTAAGAATATCTTCACACAGTTTAATTATATAATAATAATCATCTAACTTCATATTATTTAATAAAACATCTTGCAACACATGATTTAATAAACCATATTGCAACACATGATTTAATAAACCATTTTGCAACACATCATTTAATAAAACATATTGCAAAACATCGTTTAATAAACCATCTTGCAACACAATTAATAAACCATCTTGCAATACATTATTTAATAAACCGTCTTGCTGGAAATGTATTTAACAAATTTAATAAACTATCTTGCAACACAATAAACTATCTTGCAACACAATAAACTATCTTGCAACACAATAAACTATCTTGCAACACAATAAACTATCTTGCAACACAATAAACCATCTTGCAACACATTACTTTAAGTTATTCCGGGCGGAGTTGTGTGGGTGGGCATTACCGTGTTATTTAGTGACTACAGCCACCCTCCCCGCCCTCAACAGTGCCCGCGGGCGTGTGGGCGGTGGGCGGGAACGTGACGGCGGCGTGGAAAGAGGACGTGAGTCTGGCGTGTGGAGCAGTGGGCGTGCCAGAGCCCACCCTCACCTGGACCCACCAGAGAACCCCCATCCCTGACCCCCATGACAGGTGAGTCCCTGACCCCCATGACAGGTGAGTCCTCGACCCCCATGACACTTGAGTCCCCGATCCCCATGACAGGTGAGTCTCTGACCCCCATAGAAGGTGAGTCCTCGACCCCCATGACATGTGAGTCCTCGACCCCCATGACAGGTGAGTCCTCGACCCCCATGACACGTGAGTCCCCGACCCCCATGACAGGTGAGTTCCGACCCCCATGACAGGTGAGTCCCGACCCCCATGACAGGTGAGTCCTCGACCCCCATGACAGGTGAGCCCCCGACCCCATTACAGATGAGTCCCCGATCCCCATGACAGGAGAGTCCCCGACATCCATGACAGGCGAGTCCCCGACCCCATGACAAGTGAGTCCCCGACCCCCATGACACGTGAGTCCCCGATCCCCATGACAGGTGAGTCTATGACCCCCATAGAAGGTGAGTCCTCGACCCCCATGATACGTGAGTCCCCGACCCCATTACAGGTGAGTCACCGATCCCCATGACAGGTGAGTCCCCGACCCCCATGACAGGTGAGTTCCTGACCCCCATGACAGGTGAGTCCACGACCCAAATGACCAGTGAGTCCCCGACCCCCATAAAAGGTGAGCCCCCGACCCCCATTACAGATGAGTCCTCGACCCCCATGACAGGTGAGTCCCCGACCCCATGACAAGTGAGTCCTCGACCCCCATGACAGGTGAGTCCTCGGCCCCATGACAGGTGAGTCCCCGACCCCATGACAAGTGAGTCCCCGACCCCCATGACAGGTGAGTCTCTGACCCCATAACAGGTGAGTCCTCGACCCCTATGACAGGTGAGTCCCCGACCCCATGACAGGTGAGCCCCTGACCCACATGACAGGTGAGTCCACGAACCCCATGACCAGTGAGTCCCCGACCCCCGTGACAGGTGAGTCCACGAACCCCATGACCAGTGAGTCCCCGACCCTATGACAAATGAGTCCCCGACCCCCATGACAGGTGAGTCTCTGACCCCATACCAGGTGAGTCCTCGACCTCCATGACAGGTGAGTCCCCGACCCCCATGACAGGTGAGTCCCCGACCCCCATGACAGGTGAGTCCCTGACCCCCATGATAGGTGAGTCCCCGACCCCCATTACAGGTGAGTCTTCGGCCCCATGACAGGTGAGTCCCCGACCCCATGACAAGTGAGTCCCCGACCCCCATGACAGGTGAGTCTCTGACCCCATAACAGGTGAGTCCTCGACCCCCATGACAGGTGAGTCCCCGACCTCATGACAGGTGAGTTCCCAACCCCAATGACAGGTGAGTCCCCGACCCCATGACAGGTGAGCCCCTGACCCCCATGACATGTGAGTCAACGACCCCATGACAGGTGAGTCCCCGACCCCCATGACAGGTGAGTCCTCGGCCCCATGACAGGTGAGTCCCCGACCCCATGACAAGTGAGTCCACGACCCTCATGACAGGTGAGTCTCTGACCCTATAACAGGTGAGTCCTCGACCCCATGACAGGTGAGTCCCCGACCCCATGGCAGGTGAGTCCCCAACCCCCATGGCAGGTTAGTCCCCGACCCCCATGACAGGTGAGCCCTTGACCCCCATGACAGGTGGACCCCATGACAGGTGAGTCCCCGAACCCCATGACAGGTGAATCCCCGACCCCCACGACAGGAGAGTCCCCGACCCCATGAGAGGTGAGTCCCCGACCCCCAAAACAGGTGAGTCTTTGACCCACATGACAGGTGAGACCCCGACTCCCATGACTGGTGAGTCCCTGATCCCCATGACAAGTGAGTCCCTGACCCCATGACAGGTGAGCCCCCGACCCCATGACAGGTGAGTCCCCGACGCCATGACAGGTGAGCCCCGACTCCCATGACAGGTGAGCCTCTGACCCCCATAACAGGTGAGTCCTCGGCCCCCATGACAGGTGAGTCTAAGACCACAATAACAGGCGAGTGTAACAAATGTTACACGACCTATGACTGCAGCACCTCTCCTGCCAACGGTTTATAAGCTCCTTCTCAGCACGTATGCCGTATTCTATTCAAGATTGATGGACTGACCACATCGACTCAAGGTTGAGGGACTGATTACCTCATTCTCTTCCTGTTCTTCAAGATTCTCCTTTGTATGGACTGATGAAGCCACTGTGTGGCGAAACGTTTCCTCAATAAAGATACCCAAGAGTTGCACATGTGTCTAATTTATCAACAGGTGAGTCCCCGACGCCTATGACAGGTGAGTCCCCGACCCCATGACAGGTGAGTCCCCGACCCCCATGACAGGTGAGTTCCCGACCTTCATGACAGATGAGTCCCCGACCCCCATGACAGGTGGACCCCATGACAGGTGAGTCCCCGAACCCCATGACAGGTGAATCCCCGACCCCCATGACAGGTGAGTCCCCGACCCCCATGACAGATGAGTCCCCGACCCCCATGACAGGTGAGTCCCCGACCCCCATGACAAGTGAGTCCCCGACCCCCCCATGACAGGTGAGTCCCCGACCCCCATGACAGGTGAGTCCCTGACCCCCATGACAGGTGAGTCCCCGACCCCCATGACAGGTGAGTCCCTGACCCCCATGACAGGTGAGTCCCCGACCCCCATGACAGATGAGTCCCTGACCCCCATGACAGGTGAGTCGCCGACCCCCATGACATGTGAGTCCCCGACCCCATGACAGGTGAGTCCCCGACCCCCATGACAGGTGAGTCCCTGACCCACATGACAGGTGAGTCCCCGACCCCCATGACAGGTGAGTCTCCGACCCCCATGACAGGTGAGTCCCTGACCCCCATGACAGGTGAGTCCCTGACCCCATGACAGGATATTCCCCGACCCCCATGACAGGTGAGTCCCTGACCCCCATGACAGGTGAGTCCCCGACCCCATGACAGGTGAGTCCCTGACCCCCATGACAGGTGAGTCCCTGACCCCCATGACAGGTGAGTCCCCGACCCCCATGACAGGTGAGTCCCCGACCCCCCATTGACAGGTGAGTCCCCGACCCCATGACAGGTGAGTCCCTGACCCCCATGACAGGTGAGTCCCCGACCCCCATGACAGGTGAGTCCCTGACCCCCATGACAGGTGAGTCCCCGACCCCCATGACAGATGAGTCCCTGACCCCCATGACAGGTGAGTCGCCGACCCCCATGACATGTGAGTCCCCGACCCCATGACAGGTGAGTCCCCGACCCCCATGACAGGTGAGTCCCTGACCCCCATGACAGGTGAGTCCCTGACCCCCATGACAGGTGAGTCCCCGACTCCCATGACAGGTGAGTCCCCGACCCCCATGACAGGTGAGTCCCTGACCCCCATGACAGGTGAGTCCCTGACCCCATGACAGGATATTCCCCGACCCCCATGACAGGTGAGTCCCTGACCCCCATGACAGGTGAGTCCCCGACCCCCATGACAGGTGAGTCCCTGACCCCCATGACAGGTGAGTCCCTGACCCCCATGACAGGTGAGTCCCCGACCCCCATGACAGGTGAGTCCCCGACCCCCATGACAGGTGAGTCCCTGACCCCCATGACAGGTGAGTCCCTGACCCCATGACAGGATATTCCCCGACCCCCATGACAGGTGAGTCCCTGACCCCCATGACAGGTGAGTCCCCGACCCCCATGACAGGTGAGTCCCTGACCCCATGACAGGTGAGTCCCCGACCCCCATGACAGGTGAGTCCCCGACCCCCATGACAGGTGAGTCCCTGACCCCCATGACAGGTGAGTCCCCGACCCCCATGACAGGTGAGTCCCCGACCCCCATGACAGGTGAGTCAGGCACTACTTTCTTAACGTACTGGAGGACAGAAATATAGAGTTTAACACCAATAACATTTAAGAACACTAAGTGTTTTTTGTAACTAAATAACATAACTAAATAACATAACTAAATAACATAACTAAATAACATTGTAGAAAACATTCAACATTTTCTGCAGTTACCTGAGGATAACTTGAAGAGGTTGTGAAATACCGGCAAATATTTAATAATAATAAAATAAGAGGTTGTGATACTTGAATGTTGCAATGTTTATGTATGTAGTTTAAATAATAATGTTGTGTCTACCACACGGACTGGCACGAAGTGCTTTACGACTCACGAATTCGTAATTCCACGATCGTAAGCAAGTCACGGAACAGATGAGACTGGAATCCATGGCAAAGCCAGTAGTTATCACACAGGTCTGTGACTTTTGGGACTCGCCTGCCGTGGGTTCGAATCCCGTCAGTTGTGTGTTTGGTGATGCCTTACTATCAGCAGGCTGAGCAACAGGATAAGTCGCGCTGCTCAACAAAATCACTCGGAGGGAGGGGGTATCGAGGGAAAAAACTGTGTTAAGAGAGTTACCTAAAATTTTCTGATTAGTTTCAAACCTGCACCAGAGTGTTATCAATCGAATATTCTCTTTTTAATCAGATTTCACATTGTTAATGTTTTCTTTTTTGAACAAGAGGAGGAGGAGGAAGTCTCCTCCACGCCTGCGTTGCCCAGTACATCTCTTGATATTAAAAGATGCTCGTTGTTAATTGTATTAAATACATTTGTTTACTTATCTGAACTAAGTCTGCAGTATTAAATTTCCCAAAAATTTAGGCGATAGATTCTGATCATAGCGGAATTTCATTTGTTACACAATTTCATTTAGGCAAACGGGTAACACTGAGAACATTTCGTGTTTTGTACAGGTTCCATTGTAAACATGTGTTATATACAGTTCTCATTGTGAATATTTCGTGTTTTGTACAGGTTCCATTGTAGACATGTGGTATTTACGAGTCTTATTGTGAATATTTCGTGGGTCACAGGTTCCATTGTAAAAATTTGTTATTTGGGAGTCTCATTATGAACATTTCGTGTTATGTACAGGTTCCATTGTAAACATTTGTTATTTACAGGTCTCATTGTGAATATTTCGTGTTGTGTTCAGGTTCCATTATCAACATGTGGTATTTACAGGTCTCATTGTGAATATTTCGTGTTGTGTTCAGGTTCCATTATCAACGTGTGGTATTTACAGGTCTCAATGTGAATATTTCGTGTTGTGTTCAGGTTCCATTATCAACATGTGGTATTTACAGGTCTCATTGTGAATATTTCGTGTTGTGTTCAGGTTCCATTATCAACGTGTGGTATTTACAGGTCTCATTGTGAATATTTCGTGTTGTGTTCAGGTTCCATTATCAACATGTGGTATTTACAGGTCTCATTGTAAATATTTCGTGTTATGTATAGGTTCCGGGTGCAGCCTGACGGGACGCTGACGTTGGCTGACGTACAGAGGAGTGACAGCGGCCGCTACACCTGCACTGCTGTCAACCATCACGGCAGTGATACCGTCACTTACAATCTCACTGTTCTAGGTCAGTAATCCCGTAACCTAGGTCGTCACCAAGATAGGTCACTTTGCCACAGTAGGTCAGTGCCCTTAGCCACAGCATGTCAGTACCCTGGAGCACATTAGGTCAGCGCCCTGGGTCACAGCAGGTAAGGTTATGGGTCACAATAGGTCAGTGCTCTGAGTCACAGTAGGTCGATGCCAGGAGTCACAGAACGGAAGTGCCCTGGGCCACAGTAAGTCAGTGCCTTGGGCCACAGTAGGTCTGTGTCCTTGGTCACAGTAAGTTAGTGCCCCGGGTCACAGTAGGTCAATGCCTTGAGCCACAGTAGGTCGGTGCCGGGGGTCACAGTAGGTCAGCGCCATGGGTCACAGTAGGTAGGTTCCCTGAGTCACAGTAGATCAGTGGTCTGAGTTCTGGGCCACAGTAGGTCGGTGCCCGGGGTCACAGTAGGTCAGTGTCCTGAGTCACAGTAGGTCAGTGTTCTTGGTCATAGTTAGTCAGTGCCTTGAGCCACAGTAGGTCAGTTCCCTGGGTCACAGTAGGTCGGTACCCTGGGTCACAGTAGGTCAGTGTGCTGTTTCAGAGTTGGTCAGTGCCTTGGGTCACAGTAGGTCGGTGCTCTGTGTCACAGTAGGTCAGTGCCCTGGGTCACAATAGGTCAGTTTCCTGGGTCACAGTAGGTCAGTGCTCTTGGTCTCAGTAAGTCGGTGACCCGAATTCTGGGTTACATTAGGTCACTGACCTGAGTTCTGGGTCACTATAGATCAGTTTCTGGGTCACAGTAGGTCAGTGCCCTGGGTCACAGTAGGTCACTGCCCTGTTCACAGTAAGTCAGCGCCCTGGGTCACAGTAGGTCAGTGCTCTGGGTCTCAGTAGGTAGGTGACTTGAGTTCTGGGTTACATTAGGTCAGTGACCTGAGTTCTGGGTTACAATAGGTCAGTGCCCTGGGTCTCAGTAGGTAGGTGACCTGAGTTCTGGGTTACAGTAGGTCAGTGCCCTGGTTCACAGTAGGTCAGTGTTCTGGGTCACACTTGGTCAGTGCCCTGGATCACAGTAGATCAATGCCCTGGGTCACGTTACATCAGTGATCTGAGTTCTGGGCCACAGTAGGTCAATGCCCTGGGTCACAGTAGGTCAGTGCTCTGAGTCACATTATGGCAGTGCCCTGGGTCACAGTTGTCTGTGCCCGGGGTCAAAGGTCAATTCCCTGGGTCACAGTTGGTCAGTGACTTGGGTCACAGTAGGTCGGTGCCCTTGGTCACGGTAGGCCAATTCTCTGGGTCACAGTAGGTCAGTGCCCGGGGTCACGGTAGGTCAGTTCCCTGCGTCACAGTAGGTCAGTACTCTGGGTCAAAGTATGTCAGTGCCCTGGTTCACAGTAGGACGGTGCCCGTGGTCACAGTAGGTCAGTGCCCTGGTTCACAGTAGGACGGTGCCCGTGGTCACAGTAGGTCAGTTCTCTGAGTCACAGTAGGTCACTACCTGCAGTAGGACAGTAATATGAACTTATGTCTCCGACAGTGCCACCTTCAGCACCATTACTTCACGTCACAGAGACAACCTCGTCCTCCATCAGAGTCCAGTGGAGTGTTGAGGACAACGGTGGAGCAGCACTCCAAGGAGCCACCCTCCACTATAGGTAAGTCCACCCTCCCTCCCCCCTTCCTTTCTCTCTCTCTCACACGCACACACACACACACATACACACACACACACACATACACACACACACACACATACACACACACACACACCTACACACACATACACATACACACACACACACACACACACACACACACACACACACACATACACATACACACACACACACACACACACACACACACACACACACACACACATACACATACACACACACACACCTACACACACATACACATACACACACACACACACACACACACACACACACACACACATACACATACACATACACACACACACACACACACACACCACACACACACACACACACACATACACATACACATACACACACACACACACACACACACACACACACACACACACACACACTTTCCTTCCCTCTTTCATCCCTGGATCACAGTAAGTCAGTGCCCTGGATCACATTAGATGAGTGGTCTGAGTTTTGGGCCACAGTAGGTCGGTGCTCTGGGTCACTCCGAGGGCCACATCTCACATCATACACATTTTCGGGAGCCAAAGAAAAAATCACTCTTATAAATATAAATGAATGAATATAACTTAAATGAATGAATAACTTTTATTTGGTTCCTTCTTGTAATGATATAATTCAAAACAAAAAGAGAAATGTGACAATTAGGAAGAAACAATAACGTGTTTACACTGAGACATGATACATAGTAAGTTAAAATGTCAAACATCAGCCAATGTTGTGACGGTATATTCAGTTACTGAACTGCTGATAATAAAAGATGGCACAAGATTAATAGCTGAACTGAGGTGTCGAGCTTGAGGAGACAGTCAAGCTTGAGGAGACAGTTAGGATGGACTTAAAATACTCATCAGATGAATCTGTGCCATATTTGGACCTGACTTACTTCTTTCTTGAAAATGTTTGTTCACAAAGGCACGTTGTACCAAAACTGGAACAAAACCACAAGCAAATCGCTTCAGAAATTAGACACATGTGCGACATCTGGTTATCTTTAGTTGTAGACGTTTATCCATCCAGTGGCTTTATCAATACAGATTCTAGAACATAACTTTAAGATTATATACAAAATTCAAGATACCCAGATGTCGCGCATGTGTCTAATTTTCAACTTGTCGGTATTGTATACCATTCACGTACAAATCGCTTCAAATTCAAAATTGTTGAGGCTGTAAAGATTTATAAAATTGGACCAGATGTCCATCTTTTTAATAAACTTTACTTTCAGCATGACATCTGACTGGAGATCAATAATTTCCATTTGTTACTGTTTTGTGAGTGCTTCAACTGTCTTGTGAGTGTTTCAACTGTCTTATGAGTGCTTCAACTGTCTTGTGAGTGCTTCAACTGTCTTGTGAGTGTTCCCAAATGTCTTGTGAGTGCTTCAACTGTCTTGTGAGTGTTTCAACTGTCTTGTGAGTGCTTCAACTGTCTTGTGAGTGTTTCAACTGTCTTGTGAGTGCTTCAACTGTCTTGTGAGTGTTTCAACTGTCTTGCGAGTGTTTCAACTGTCTTGCGAGTGTTTTAACTGTCTTGTGAGTGTTTCAACTGTCTTGTGAGTGTTTCAACTGTCTTGTGAGTGCTTCAACTGTCTTGTGAGTG
Organism: Cherax quadricarinatus; assembly: GCF_026875155.1. NCBI lineage: Eukaryota > Metazoa > Arthropoda > Malacostraca > Decapoda > Parastacidae > Cherax > Cherax quadricarinatus. The sequence goes on from NC_069404.1 coordinate 66,633,347, forward strand.
CTTCAACTGTCTTGTGAGTGTTTCAACTGTCTTGCGAGTGTTTCAACTGTCTTGCGAGTGTTTCAACTGTCTTGTGAGTGGTTTTAACTGTCCTTGTGAGTGCTTTTAACGTCTTGCGAGTGACATTAAAATGGTATAAAAACCGGGCAGGTTGTTAGGTAGACATATCAACAGTTAGGTATCTTTAATTATGAAACGTTTCGCCACACAGTAGGGTTCTTCAGTCAAGTACAGAAAAGTTGATAGAAGCTTCTATCAACTTTTCTGTACTTGACTGAAGAAGCATACTGTGTAGGCGAAACGTTTCATAATAAAGATACCTAACTGTTGCATATGTGTCTTACCTGTCTTGCGAGTGTTTCAACTGTCTTGCGAGTGTTTCAACTGTCTTGCGAGTGGTGTTTCAACTGTCTTGCGAGTGTTTCAACTGTCTTGCGAGTGTTTCAACTGTGTAGTGAGTGTTTCAACTGTCTCGGGAGTGTTTTAACTGTTTTGTAAGTGTTTTAACTGTCTTGTGAGTGTTTCAACTGTCTTGTGAGTGTTTCAACTGTCTTGTGAGTGTTTCAACTGTCTTGCGAGTGTTTCAACTGTCTTGTGAGTGTTTCAACTGTCTTGCGAGTGTTTTAACTGTCTTGCGAGTGTTTCAACTGTCTTGTGAGTGTTTCAACTATCTTGGGAGTGTTTCAACTGTCTTGTGAGTGTTTCAACTGTCTTGCGAGTATTTAAACTGTCTTGTGAGTGTTTCAACTATCTTGGGAGTGTTTCAACTGTCTTGTGAGTGTTTCAACTGTCTTGCGAGTGTTTCAACTGTCTTGTGAGTGTTTCAACTGTCTTGGGAGTGTTTCAACTGTCTTGGGAGTGTTTCAACTGTCCTGTGAGTGTTTCAACTGTCTTGCGAGTGTTTCAACTTTTCTTGTGGTGTTTCAACTGTCTTGCGAGTGTTTTCAACTGTCTTGTGAGTGTTTCAACTGTCTTGTGAGTGTTTCAACTGTCTTGGGAGTGTTTCAACTGTCTTGGGAGTGTTTCAACTGTCTTGTGAGTGTTTCAAATGTCTTGCGAGTGTTTCAACTGTCTCGTGTTTCAGCTGTCTTGGGAGTGTTTCAACTGTTTTGGGGTTTTTCAACTGTCCCTTTTGAGTGTTTCAACTGTCTTTGGAGTGTTTCAACTGTATTTGGAGTGTTTCAACTGTCTTGTGAGTGTTTCAACTGTCTTTGGAGTGTTTCAACTGTCTTTGGAGTGTTTCAACTGTCTTGTGAGTGTTTTTAAAATGTCTTGTGAGTGTTTCAACTGTCTTGCGAGTGTTTCAACTGTCTTGTGAGTGTTTCAACTGTCTTGTGAGTGTTTCAACTGTCTTGGGAGTGTTTCAACTGTCTTGGGAGTGTTTCAACTGTCTTGTGAGTGTTTCAACTGTCTTGCGAGTGTTTCAACTGCCTCGTGTTTCAGCTGTCTTGGGAGTGTTTCAACTGTCTTTGGAGTTTTTCAACTGTCTTGTGAGTGTTTCAACTGTCTTTGGAGTGTTTCAACTGTCTTTGGAGTGTTTCAACTGTCTTGTGAGTGTTTCAACCTGTCGGTATTATATACCATTTTGATGTTTGTCTTTGGAGTGTTTCAACTGTCTTTGGGGGTGTTTCAACTGTCTTGTGAGTGTTTCAACCGTCTTGGGAGTGTTTTAACTGTCTTGGGAGTGTTTCAACTGTCTTGGGAGTGTTTCATCTGTCTTTGGAGTGTTTCAACTGTCTTGGGAGTGTTTCAACTGTCTTGGGAGTGTTTCAACTGTCTTGCGAGTGTTTCAACTGTCTCGTGTTTCAGCTGTCTTGCGAGTGTTTCAACTGTCTTTGGAGTGTTTCAACTGTCTTTGGAGTGTTTCAACTGTCTTGGGAGTGTTTTTATCTGTCTTTGGAGTGTTTCAACTGTCTTTGGAGTGTTTCAACTGTCTTTGGAGTGTTTCAACTGTCTTGGGAGTGTTTCAACTGTCTTGGGAGTGTTTCAATTTTCTTGGGAGTGGATGAATCTTATTGTGGCTAGCTGGTCTAGTGGCTAACGCGACGGGCTGGAGTTTTGAGACTCTATGACCGCGGGTTCAATCCCGGCCGGGGGTATGGTTTGTTTGCAATCGTGTCATTACGATTTCTTGAGTCTTTGGAGTGTTTCAACTGTCTTGGGAGTGTTTCGACTGTCTTGGGAGTGTTTCAACTGTCTTGGGAGTGTTTCAACTGTCTAGGGAGTGTTTCAACTGTCTTGGAGTGTTTCACTGTCTAAGGGGGTGTTTAACTGTCTTGGGAGTGTTTCAACTGTCTAGGGAGTGTTTCAACTGTCTTGGGAGTGTTTCAACTGTCTTGGAGTGTTTCAACTGTCTTGGGAGTGTTTCAACTGTCTTGGGAGTGTTTCAACTGTCTTGGGAGTGTTTCAACACTATAGTCAAATAGATTTTGAAACAGCTTTATTTCATTTGTTTTTTCATGAAGCTCAGAATATCTTTTCTGAAATTGTTTTTGCAAGTCATTAATGATTTCTGTTGCAAATGTGGAAGGAAATTCTGCTTTAATTTTCTTCATGAAATTTTTCACATGGGAATTGAACCAAGTTAGAAACTTTCACCTGGCCTTCAAATAACATCAATTTTGCTCTGAATGCCTTGACATGTGTGAAGAAATCACAGATTAAATTTGTTTTACCTTGGAACTTCAGATTTAGTTGATTCATATGACTTGTCACGTCTGCAAAAAAATGTCAGTGTTCGAAGCCAGACAGTTTCATAAAAGTGGTTCAGATCGATTCTTCTCTTTGAGAAATGAATCAATTTCTTTCTAAGTCATCGAACTGCTGTATAATAAGGCAAGTCAATGAACTCAAAATCAGTTTTCTTCCGAAAACCACGAAACTGGCGGTGATTAAGCCCGTGAGTTTGAATGAAATTCACTGTTGAACAACAGGTTTCAGAACGCAAGACATATCCACATATTTACAGCACAATGCTTGCTGATGGATAATACAATACACAAACACGGGCTTTGAGAATCTACCATCCTCACAAGCTTATATGATTTGTCCAATCAAACCTTTCTTCACCCCAGACATGTTCTTTCTCCCACCGGTTGTTAGGCATTGCAGTTTATTCCACCCCAGGTCATATTTTAAGACAGTTTTTCTTTTTTCAGTTTTTTAAAGATGTCTTATCTGTATCGTGCATGGTAATCACTGATGCTAATTCTTGTGTGACATTGCCCCCTCAAGGAAGGTTCCTTGATGCTTGTGAGGGGCTCTTGATCTAGGGAGCGGGATCTGTGCTCCAGTTCCCTGAATTTTGCCAGAATACCTTCCATTCCCCCCACAGGCATTGTATAACCCTACGGGTTCAGTGCTTTCCCCTTGATTATAATAATAATAATAATTTTGCGATATCAAATTCATTGTCGACGCCACAAATGAATACCAGAACTTGTGACATGCACTCACATCATTCGATTCATCAAGTTTAAGAAATTAAAACTGAAAATTTCTTGCTTCGACTGAAGATTTTGAACAGATTTTCTTTTCCTGGGCATAACTCTCCCACTGCTACCTTCATACACTCTTTGATCACATCTCCACCGGTGAATGGCTTTCCTCTTTTAGCAAATACATGAGCTACTTTGCAACTGACCCTGGTTAAAGTTTCATTTTCATCTCTCATCTGTGTAAAGGAAACCTTGTTGGGAAAGCAACCTGCGTTGCATTGATTCAGACGTTTCCGAACACTGTGTTCCTGTGACCTGGGAGTAACTTGGTTTATGTTTGGTTTCATAGTGCCGACGTACATTGTACTTCTTTAAAACTGCAACAGTTTCGTAGCATACAACACACAAGACTTTATTACCTGCTTGTCCAAAGAAGTACTTTGTGCCTCATTCTTCATTATACAGGAGACACTCACTCTCCACTCTTCTTTTCATTTTTACTTCCATAACTGAAGGGTTATCTGAAAAAATTAAAACACTAGAACTAAAATCCATAACTTTAAGTTACTGACAATGAGGGTTTATTAATTTTACTATTTATAAATATTTCAAGTTGCTGCGGGCCGCATAAAATCTTGAGGCGGGACATGTGGTCGGCGCCTCAGTCTGGAGACCGCTGCTCCAGAGAACTACCCTCCAAACATTATCCCATATCTATACTTGTGTGTGTGTGTGTGTGTGTGTGTGTGTGTGTGTGTGTGTGTGTGTGTGTGTGTGTGTGTGTGTGTGTGTATGTGTGTGTGTGTGTGTGTGTGTGTGTATGTGCTCGGGATATTAAGTGAGGTTTGGGATTTTATCCTAATAACATTAAAATACATATTAATTCAGTTGTTTTGTAGTATTGTTCTGGTCTATTGGCTACTGTCTTCTTTATTGTATAACACTGTAGTGCTGGTACAGTGTTGGTACAGTGCCGGTACAGTGCTATTTCAGTGCCGGTACAAAGGTAGTTCAGTGCCTGTAGAGGCAGTACAGCGCCTGTACAGTGCTAGTTCATTGAGAGTACAGTGCTAGTACAGTGCGAGTACAGTGCTTGTATAGTGCCGGTACAACATCAGTACAGTGCTAGTGCAATACTAGTACAGTGCTAGTACATTGCCAGTACAGTGCTAGTACAGTGCTAATACAGTGCTAGTACAGTGCTAGTACATTGCAAGTACAGTGCTAATACAGTGCTAGTACAGTGCTAATACAGTGCCGGTACAGTGCCAGAACAGTGCTAGTACAACACTAGTACTGTGCCAGTAACTTGTCAGTACAGTGCTTGTACAGTGCCAGAAGAGTACCAGAGCAGTGCTAGTACAGTGCTAGCACTGCCAATACAGTAGCAGTACAATGCTGGTACAGTGCCAGTAGTGTCAATGCAGTGCCAGTACAGTGCTGGTACAGTGCCAGTAGTGTCAATACAGTGCCAGTACAGTGCTGGTACAGTGCCAGTAGTGTCAATAAACTGCCAGTACAGTGCTGGTACAGTGCCAGTAGTGTCAATGCAGTGCCAGTACAGTGCAAATCCAGTACTAGTACACCACTAGTTCAGTACAGGCCAAACCATCAATACAGTGGACTAATGAGTGTGTGGTGGACAGGTCAGCTGGCGGGGAATGGTTAAGAGCAGCAGTGGATGGTGACCAGCGATCCTTCACTGCCAGAGATCTCCGTTGTGGCACACTGCATCACTTCTACCTCACCGCTCACAACCACATAGGTCAGTACATCACTCCACCTCACCTCTCACAACCACATAGGTCAGTACATCACTCTACCTCACCGCTCACAACCACATAGGTCAGTACATCACTCTACCTCACCGCTCACAGCCACATAGGTTGGTACATCACTCTACATCATCATCCACAACCACATAGGTCAGTACAACATACATCCTCACCGCTCACAATCACATCAATCACAACAACACTATCTCACCGCCCACCGCCACATTAAATAATGCTGTACAGATTACTCCTGTTTTTCGTGGCACTACACCCCGAAAACCACTGAAAAACATATTACAGATCATCCAAAATAAGATGGTAAGATTCATCAGTCCCAGAGAACATATATGATAGGATGAATTGAAGGAATTGTAAATACTACAAGGGAAACAGAATACGGCAGCTGAAACCAAGCTACGTATACAAAATTGTCAATAATAAATGTCTAGAGAATCTTGCTCCAAAGTTTGAAAAAAAAAATTAGGAACGAAAATCAGTATTGTATTAGGGAATGGTAAACACAATTTTCCAGCAATTTATCCCGGCCTCATCACCTATTACACAGCGATAGAGGACTGCATTACCTAAGTTAAGTATATTCGGGTATATACAAATACAGTTACAAAGATTATCATACATAGCAGAATAAGTGTAAAAAGACCTAAGATAACCTAAAAAAAGGTCGGACAAAGTGAATTATTTCAATTGGGGTCCAACAGTCGTACTATAAAAAATTTTAAAAAACAGAACAAAGAAGCACTAACGAATGAAACTCAAAAAAAAAAAATGAAAAAGCTATTTTTTTCTTCTTTAAGGGCACCGCTGTTGCCCCCCCCGCTGTTGCCATCAGGGGGCGTGACCCCCCCCCCCTCCGCCGGAGAGGAAACTCTTTTACCGTCATTCACTTAATCCATCTCTCCAGAGAAGGGGAAGACATTTAGAAGATGGGTTGTGATTTCTTGGAGTGTTAAAATATTTTTTAATTATTATTGATCTTATGCATTCAGTTGAATTGCTTTTATTGACATAATAATAATAATAATAATAATAAAAATAATAATAAAAATAATAATAATAATAAAAATAATAATAAAAATAATAATTAAATAATAATAATAATAATAATAATAATAATAATATAGAATAAAAAGGCATTGATGCATATGTACAAGTTTATCTGATTTCAGTAAGAAAATATTATTCCTGGGTGGAGGAAGAGGCAGTATGGCAAGCCCGGTAAGCCCGTACTGGGATCAGTGCTCCAGCCCTGTACCATGCTGGGTTATTATGTGCTATAAACCAATCAAGCCTGATTTCATGTACTGTACGTGATTATTATTGTGTCTTTTTTTATTATTAACAGTGATAACAGTAGAGGATAAATTATTATGTAAACCATGTTTATCAATTTACTTATTCGTTTCATATCTTTTTTTTTATGTTAATTTTCAAATTTAAAAACATCGGTTCGTTTTAAATTTTTTAATAAACAAATTGCATGTTCATCATTTTGAAAAGCGAAGTATGAATATTATTAAAAATTTTTTGATTTGTTTTTAATATAACAGGAAATAGCAACATAAAACTAATAAACTTTACAGTTTTAAGCAAAATCAGAGGAAATTTGTCTAAAATTTTTTGCAAATTGACATTTATTTTTTTCAAAAATCTGCCCTCTTCGAAGTTTTTTTACAATAATATTTTTTTTTCCTACTTATAGAAAGAGCAGAACTTCGCATTGTGTCTGACCTTGAGAATTTCTGGAGCAAATGCTAATTAGTTTCAGTCCAGAGAAATTGCTCTTCATACAGTCATTAGAGGAACCATTAAAATTAATTAACAAAAGCTGAATGCTTCTCTGCGATGCCTTTTTCAGAGTCATCCATCTTTGTCCAAAAAAAAATTAAGTTGCATTTTTTCTTACAAAAAATATTAAAAATGTAGTTACGCTTGAGTTACTGAAAATCAAACTTGAGAATTATTTA
>NC_069404.1:66643043-66672179 GCF_026875155.1 Cherax quadricarinatus
AAGAAGCTTGCAAGTTTTGACGTGACTGCCTTATTCACCAATGTCCCAGTTGATCAAGCCATTGATCTTCTTCGCAGGGTGATTAAAGATGATACAGAGTTACCTGTACCCCGCCAAGATTTTGTGAGCCTTGTCGAACTTTGTGTTCGTTATAACTGTTTTAAGTTCGAGGACAAGAAGTACAAACAACTCTTCGGACTAGCCATGGGATCCCCCCTTAGTGCAGTTCTTGCCAATTTATATATGGAGGACCTGGAATCAAGAAGGATCCTCAATAACATCCCTCGTTCAGTTACTTGGATGCGGTACGTAGATGATATTTTGGTCATTGTACCCAAAAATCTTGACGTACAGGGCATCCTCAACACCATCAACACTCTGGAACCTACTATTAAATTTACTCTAGAGGAGGAGAAGGACAACCAGTTACCTTTTCTCGACGTTCTCTTACGCACAGGGGAAAACAAACTTTCTTTTAAAGTCTACCGGAAGCCTACCTACAAGAATGATCTTCTACATTTCTTCTCTCACCATGACACAAGAACTAAAAGAGGGGTAGTTATTGGCTTCTTTCTGAGAGCCTACAGAATTTCCAGTCCGCAGTTCCTCGAAGAAGAATGTACATACATCACCAACTCTTTTAGTTCACTACACTTTCCCCTACACTTCATACGTGACTGCAGGAAACGTGCAACACGTATCCTCAGCAAGACCAACACCTATCAAATTGAAGAAAAGCCTCCAAGTTACATCGTTTTACCGGTCAGCAACGTTGCCACTAATGTTTCAAAAATGTTTGACAGAAAACTGGCTAAAATATCTACCAGCTCTTCAACTACTATTAGGAACCTCATACAAAAACCCAAGCATGATTCTGGCACAAGTGCAGGAATCTACACTATACCATGTGGGGGGTGTGACAAAGTATATGTAGGGGAAACAGCCAGAACTCTGGACATTAGGATAGCAGAACACAAAAATGCTTGCAGAAATGATGACCGCAAAAACGCATGTGTTCAACATAGAGACGATGTTGGACACCTTATGAAATTCAATGAAGCTAAACTAGTTATTAAAGAAGACGACTTAAGACGGAGAAAATGCATTGAAGCTGCACTAATTTCTGTCAGTAACACTATAAAGCAAAAATCCGGTAGTTACAGTATTTCAAAATTACTAAGCAAGAGGATATTACCCATCCTGGGAACTGGTGTTACTTGATGCCAGCAGGTCCCTCTCTAGCCTCACCTCCTTAGTTCCATTACTACTACTACTACTACTACTACTACTACTACCACCTCTACCTACGCATCACCTCACATGACTCCCGCCACTATATATATGTGTGTTTTCTTAGTTTTCTCTGTATTAGGACTGAAGAAGCCACTCGTGGCGAAACGTTTCCTTTAATAAATGTCCTGAACTGTACATAAGTGTCTTTTTCCACATCTTGTCGGTATCACCATACCATCTCCTCTTAATCGTAGTAGTATTGAGGAAACAAACTCAAATACCACTTTGAGTACATGCAACACATCCTACATTTATTCATCGTCAACAATGCAAAAACAAAATAACAAAAAACTTGAAAAATAAAGAAAACATTGCAATATCAGAGAAAAACTAGTTCCGATTTGACCTGAGTACAGGTCTGAATCTGATCTTACTTTTCCTTGCCTTCAGTTATGCAAAATCATCAATCGCACGCCGGGTCACCATCTGGAGAAGACCCGGGCCGGAAGTACCGGCAAATCTCTAATGAATGAATCATTCAATCAAAATCAAAATCAATGATTTTCCCTATATAGGCTTATTTGTACTTTGTTAATATACAATAGGCTATATTGAAATGAGGGATTCTTCTCTTATGTTAGTGATGCACTGTTTTAGGCATTAGTGTCACCTTCTTTAGAGGTTCTGTGGTGCCACCCCCTAAATCGTGTCACCCGGGGCGGTTCGCCCCCCCCCCCCGCCCCTCCTTACGACGCCTCTGGTATCTAGTGTGTTAGGCATGCAAGCGATTTGGGTACTTGACGCTCTAAGAAGATTAATTTGTCTCGCGATGGCGCTACGACTCAGACACCCCAGTAAAATAAGTTACTTTGTCCGACTTTTTTAGGGGTGGGGGGGTTATCCTAGGAAATTTACACTGTGTTTGATAATTGAACTTTTGTGTACCTGTGCCTATTTACATGCCACGACTAGAATAGTTTCCTACGCGGTAATGCAGAAAACGGAACATAACGGACAACGTGACGTAAGAAAACGGAACTACAATTTCCTGGAGGAATACTAATACAAATACTTTATTTCTTCTCTGCAATATACCGATAATAAAATACACTATCAGACACAAAAGGAAGCCACTTTTGTCTTGCTAATATTGCAGAGAATGTTGAACTTGGCAGATGTTAAGCTCAGACACAGAGAAAGTCAGCCTCACTGGTTATGATAATATTACTGGGCTAAAAAAACTATAGAAACGACTTATTTATAATACTAGCAAGCATAGAGTCAGGCTAACTAAAGAGCTAACTAGATAACGAGCTAGCTAACTAAACAGCTAGTTAGCTAACTGACTTAAGAGCTAGTTAGCTAACTAAAGAGCTAGCTAAGTAGATAAAGAGTTACTTAACTCAACAGCTAACTAGATAAAGAGCTAATTAACTAAACAGCTAGCTAGATAAATAGCAATCTAGCTAAAGAGTTTGATAACTAATGGACTAGGTCACTAAGGAGCCAGGTAAAAAGCTGGGGACTACAACACAATGGAACCTCAGATTGTAATGGTTGCCAGACCAGACACTCTCTCTGGGTTGTGATAGTTATGTGGGCCTGCAGACTATCACCAACAGTCTGGTGGACCAGTTTAGCATACAAAAAAAAAATAATGAGAAAGTTAAACTTTAACCCAAGCTCTATACCCGTGTCCTGGTAGGCAACGCTCTCGCTTCACACACTGAGTGACAGTGGTTCGATCCCCGGCATCGGCAAAATCACTGGGACGTGTTTCCTTACACCTTACATTCGACTGGTGTAGGTCGCATCCTGGGGGACAAGTTTATTAAGGACCCCACTGGAAATAAGACAGTCCGCTCAGTGACTCACTTTCTTGCGTTATCCTGGGTGGCTAACCCTTCAGGGTTAAAAATCAGGACAAAAAACTTATCTTATTCAGTGTATGTTAGAATTTTCACTACATGATGTTGAACCTTCACTACATGATGTTGAACCTTCACTACATGATGTTGAACCTTCACTACATGATGTTGAACCTTCACTACATGATGTTGAACCTTCACTACATGATGTTGAACCTTCACTACATGATGTTGAACCTTCACTACATGATGTTGAACCTTCACTACATGATGTTGAACCTTCACTGCATGATGTTGAACCTTCACTACATGATGTTGAACCTTCACTACATGATGTTGAACCTTCACTACATGATGTTGAACCTTCACTACATGATGTTGAACCTTTACTACATGATGTTGAACCTTCACTACATGATGTTGAACCTTTACTACATGATGTTGAACCTTCACTACATGATGCTGAACCTTCACTACATGATGTTGAACCTTCACTACATGATGTTGAACCTTCACTACATGAAGTTGAACCTTTACTACATGATGTTGAACCTTCACTACATGATGTTGAACCTTCACTACTTGATGTTGAACCTTCACTACATGATGTTGAACCTTCACTACATGATGTTGAACCTTCACTACATGATGTTGAACCTTCACTACATGATGTTGAACCTTCACTACATGATGTTGAACCTTTACTACATGATGCTGAACCTTCACTACATGATGTTGAACCTTCACTACATGATGTTGAACCTTCACTACATGATGTTGAACCTTTACTACATGATGTTGAACCTTCACTACATGATGTTGAACCTTCACTACATGATGTTGAACCTTCACTACATGATGTTGAACCTTCACTACATGATGTTGAACCTTCACTACATGATGTTGAACCTTCACTACATGATGTTGAACCTTCACTATATGATGTTGAACCTTCACTACATGATGTTGAACCTTCACTACATGATGTTGAGCCTTCACCACATGATGTTGAACCTTCACTACATGATGTTGAACCTTCACTACATGATGTTGAACCTTCACTACATGATGTTGAACCTTCACTATATGATGTTGAACCTTCACTACATGATGTTGAACCTTCACTACATGATGTTGAACCTTCACTACATGATGTTGAACCTTCACTACATGATGTTGAACCTTCACTACATGATGTTGAACCTTCACTACATGATGTTGAACCTTCACTACATGATGTTGAACCTTCACCACATGATGTTGAACCTTCACTACATGATGTTGAACCTTCACTACATGATGTTGAACCTTCACTACATGATGTTGAACCTTCACTACATGATGTTGAACCTTCACTACATGATGTTGTACCTCCACCACATGATGTTGAACCTTCACCACATGATGTTGAACCTTCACTACATGTGGTGAACCTTCACTACATGATGTTGAACCTTCACTACATGATGTTGAACCTTCACCACATGATGTTGAACCTTCACTACATGATGTTGAACCTTCACTACATGATGTTGAACCTTCACTACATGATGTTGAATCTTCACTACATGATGTTGAACCTTCAGTACATGATGTTGAACCTTCACTACATGATGTTGAACCTTCACTACATGATGTTGAACCTTCACTACATGATGTTGAACCTTCACTACATGATGTTGAACCTTTACTACATGATGTTGAACCTTTACTACATGATGTTGAACCTTCACTACATGATGTTGAACCTTCACTACATGATGTTGAACCTTTACTACATGTGTTGCACCTTCACTACATGATGTTGAACCTTCACTACATGATGTTGAACCTTCACTACATGATGTTGAACCTTCACTACATGATGTTGAACCTTCACTACATGATGTTGAACCTTTACTACATGTGTTGCACCTTCACTACATGATGTTGAACCTTCACTACATGATGTTGAACCTTCACTACATGTGTTGAACCTTCACTACATGATGTTGAAATTCACTACATGATGTTGAGCCTTCACTACATGATGTTGAACCTTCACTACATGATGTTGAGCCTTCACTACATGTGTTGAACCTTCACTACATGACGTTGAACCTTCACTACATGTGTTGAACCTTCACTACATGTGTTGAACCTTTACTACATGTGTTGAACCTTCACTACATGTGTTGAACCTTCACTACATATGTTGAATCTTCACTACATGATGTTGAACCTTCACTACATGTGTTGAACCTTCACTACATGATGTTGAACCTTCACTACATGTGTTGAACCTTCACTACATATGTTGAACCTTCACTACATGATGTTGAACCTTCACTACATGATGTTGAACCTTCACTACATGATGTTGAACCTTCACTACATGTGTTGAACCTTCACTACATGATGTTGAACCTTCACTACATGATGTTGAACCTTCACTACATGATGTTGAACCTTTAATACATGATGTTGAACCTTTACTACATGTGTTGAACCTTCTCTACATGATGATGAACCTTCACTACATGATGTTGAACCTTCACTACATGATGTTGAACCTTTAATACATGATGTTGAACCTTTACTACATGTGTTGAACCTTCTCTACATGATGTTGAACCTTCACTACATGATGTTGAACCTTCACTACATGATGTTGAACCTTTACTACATGATGTTGGACCTTTACTACATGTGTTGAACCTTCTCTACATGATGTTGAACATTCATTACATGATGTTGAACCTTCACTAAATGTGTTGAACCTTCACTACATGATGTTGAACCTTAACTACATGATGCTGAACTTTTACTACATGATGTTGAACCTTTACTACATGTGTTGAACCTTCACTACATGATGTTGAACCTTCACTACATGATGTTGAACCTTCACTACATGATGTTGAACCTTCACTACATGATGTTGAACCTTTACTACATGTGTTGAACCTTCACTACATGATGTTGAACCTTCACTACATGATGTTGAACCTTCACTACATGATGTTGAACCTTCACTACATGATGTTGAACCTTTACTACATGATGTTGAACCTTTACTACATATGTTGAACCTTCACTACATGATGTTGAACCTTCACTACATGATGTTGAACCTTCACTACATGATGTTGAACCTTCACTACATGTGTTGAACCTTCACTACATGATGTTGAACCTTTACTACAGGATGTTGAACCTTTACTACATGTGTTGAACCTTCACTACATGTGTTGAACCTTCACTACATGTGCTGAACCTTCACTACACGTGTCGAACCTTCACTACATGTGTTGAACCTTCACTACATGTGTCGAACCTTCACTACATGTGTTGAACCTTCACTACATGTGTCGAACCTTCACTACATGTGTTGAACCTTCACTACATGTGATGAACCTTCACTACATGATGTTGAACCTTCACTACATGATGTTGAACCTTTACTACATGTGTTGAACCTTCACTACATGTGTTGAATCTTCACTACATAATGTTGAACCTTCACTACATGGGTTGAACCTTCACTACATGTGTTGAACCTTCACTACATGTGTTGAACCTTCACTACATGTGTTGAACCTTCACTACATGTGTTGAACCTTCACTACATGATGTTGAACCTTCACTAATTGTGTTGAACCTTCACTACATGTGTTGAACCTTCACTACATGATGTTGAACCTTTACTACATGTGTTGAACCTTCACTATATGATGTTGAACCTTTACTGCATGTGTTGAACCTTCACTACATGTGTTGAACCTTTACTACATGTGTTGAACCTTCACTACATGTGTTGAACCTTCACTACGTATGCTGAACCTTCACTACATGTGTTGAACCTTCACTACATGTGTTGAACCTTCCCTATAGGGACGAGTTCAGTGTCGTCGACAGAGGCAGCCCGCACCAAGGGACGACCTCCCGAGGCTCCTCCACAGTTCCAGTTCGTGACGACCAACAGTTCCCAGGCCACACTGTACCTGGCCCAGTGGGGTGACGGAGGCTGTCCCATCACTCACTTCAGCGTCCAGTACCGCAAAGATTCCACCACTCACTGGACCACCGGTGAGTGCCCTGGACCATAGGTGAGTCCTCTAGAACCCCCACGCGAGTTCTCTGGATCCCAAGTCGATTCTCTAAACCCCAGGTGAGTTCTGTGGATCCCAGATGAGTTCTGTGAACCCCAGGTGAGTTCTCTGGAACCCAGGTGAGTTCTCTGGTCCCCTGGTGAGTTCTCAATATCACAGGTGAGTTCTCTGGAACCCAGGTGAGCTCTCTGGACCCCAGGTGAGTTCTCTGGAACCCAGGTGAGTTATCTGGTCCCCTGGTGAGTTCTCAATATCACAGGTGAGTTCTCTGGAACCCAGGTGAGTTCTCTGGACCCCAGGTGAGTCCTCTGGACCCCAGGTGACTTCTCTGGACCCCAGGTGAGTTCTCTGGACCCCAGGTGAGTTCTCTGGAACCCAGGTGAGTTATCTGGTCCCCTGGTGAGTTCTCAATATCACAGGTGAGTTCTCTGGAACCCAGGTGAGTTCTCTGGACCCCAGGTGAGTCCTCTGGACCCCAGGTGACTTCTCTGGACCCCAGGTGAGTTCTCTGGACCCCAGGTGACTTCTCTGGACCCCAGGTGAGTTCTCTGGAACCCAGGTGAGTTATCTGGTCCCCTGGTGAGTTCTCAATATCACAGGTGAGTTCTCTGGAACCCAGGTGAGTTCTCTGGACCCCAGGTGAGTCCTCTGGACCCCAGGTGACTTCTCTGGACCCCAGGTGAGTTCTCTGGACCCCAGGTGAGTTCTCTGGACCCCAGGAGAGTTCTCTGGACCCCAGGAGAGTTCTCTGGAACCCTGGTGAGTTCTCTGGACCCCAGGTGAGTCCTCTGGACCCTCAGGTGAGTTCTCTGGACCCCAGGTGAATTCTCTGGACTCCATGTGAGTTCTCTGGATCCCAGGTGAGTTTTCTGGACCCCAGAAGAGTTCTCTGGGCCCCAGGTGAATTCTCTGAACCCCAGATGAGTTCTCTGAACCCCAGGAGAGTTCTCTGGACCCCGGGTGAGTTCTCTGGACCCCAGTTGGGTCCTCTGGACCCGCAGGTGGTCTCTGAACCCCAAGAGAGTTCTCTGGACCCCAAATGAGTTCTCTGGACCCCAGGAGAGTTCTCTGGTCCCCAGGTGAGTTCTCTGGACCCTTGGTGAGTTCTCTGGACCCCAGGTGAATTCTCTGGATCCCAGGTGAGTTCTCTAGACCCCAGGTGAGTTCTCTGGACCCCAGGTGAGTCCTATGGACCCCAGGTGAGCCCTATGGACCCCCAGGTGAGCTCTCTGAACCCCAGATGAGTTCTGTGGACCCCAGGTGAGTTCTCTGAACCCGAGATGAGTTCTCTGGACCCCAGATGAGTTCTCTGGACCCCAGGTGAGTTCTCTGGACCCCAGGTGAGTTCTCTGGACCCCTGGAGAGTTCTCTGGATCCCAAGTGAGTTCTCTGGACCTCAGATGAGTTCTCTTGACCCCAGATGAGTTCTCTTGACCCCAGGTGAGTTCTTTGGGCCCCAGGTGAGTTTTCTGGACCCCAGAAGAGTTCTCTGGACCCCAGGTGAATTCTCTGAACCCCAGATGAGTCCTCTGGACCCGCAGGTGTTCTCTGAACCCCAAGAGAGTTCTCTGGACCCCAAATGAGTTCTCTGGACCCCAGGAGAGTTCTCTGGACCCCGGGTGAGTTCTCTGGACCCCAGTTGAGTCCTCTGGACCCGCAGGTGTTCTCTGAACCCCAAGAGAGTTCTCTGGATCCCAAATGAGTTCTCTGGACCCCAGGAGAGTTCTCTGGACCCCAGGTGAGTTCTCTGGACCCTTGGTGAGTTCTCTGGACCCCAGGTGAATTCTCTGGATCCCTGGTGAGTTCTCTAGACCCCAGGTGAGTTCTCTGGACCCCAGATGAGTCCTATGGACCCGCAGGTGAGCTCTCTGAACCCCAGGTGAGTTCTCTGAACCCCAGATGAGTTCTCTGGACCCCAGATGAGTTCTCTGGACCCCAGATGAGTTCTCTGGACCCTTGTTGAGTTCTCTGGACCCCAGATGAGTTCTCTTTACCCAGTTGTGTCCTCTGGACCACAAGTTACTGTGGACTGGGAGTTTACACATAACATATCGTACAACACGCAATTCTCACATTTATTCGGCAGTGGGCAGCGAGGTGCCGCCCAGTCGCACCTTCGCCGTGGGCGGCCTGGAGATGGGCGGCCGCTACCTGTTGAGAGTCACCGCCCACAACTCTGCAGGAGCCACACCCGCCCAGTACACCGTCACCACGCCCGCCTACGCCCACACAGGTACGCCCACTGCTGTAATTTCTATCGTAGCAGAGTGCTAAACTCGTAGGGGGTCATACAGCCTCTAGGTGAATACATACTTAATGAGATTTGATCCGGGGAAGGCGGGGACGGGTTTCTCCAGTTCCCTGGAAGAAGAGCTCTTTGCGAGCTCTCGATACTGATTAAGAGCTCTTGATTCACGAGGTTCGTGATTTAAGGATGTTTTAATTCACGGAGCTCTTAGTTCACAGAGCTCTTAATTCACAGAGCTCTTAATTCACGCAGCTCTTGATTCACGGAGGTCTTAATTCACGGAGCTCTTGATTCACGAAGCTCTTGATTCACGGAGCTCTTAATTCACGGAGTTCTTAATACACAGAGCTCTTGATTCAGGGAGCTCTTGATTCACGGAGCTCTTAATTCACGGAGCTCTTGATTCATGGAACTCTTGATTCACGGTGCTCTTGATTCATGGAACTCTTGATTCATGGAACTCTTGATTCACGGTGCACTTGATTCACGGAGCTCTTAATTCACAGAGCTCTTAATTCACGGAGCTCTTAATTCACGGAGCTCTTAATTCACGGAGTTCTTGATTCATGGAACTCTTGATTCACGGTGCTCTTGATTCACGGAGCTCTTAATTCATGGAGCTCGTGATTCATGGAGCTCTTAATTCACGGAGCTCTTAATTCATGGAGCTCATAATTCACGGAGCTCTTGATTCACGGAGGTCTTAATTCACGGAGCTCTTAATTCACGGAGCTCTTAATTCATGGAGCACTTAATTCACTGTGCTCTTGATTCACCTAGCTATTAATTCACGGAACTCTTAATTCACGGAGCTCTTAATTCACGAAGCTCATGAGCCACGGAGCTCTTAATTCACGGAGCTCTTAATTAACGCAGCTCTTAATTCATGGAACTCTTGATTCACGCAGCTCTTGATTCACTGAGCTCTTAATTCACGGAGATCTTAATTCATGGAGCTCTTAATTCACGGAGTTCTTGATTCATGGAGCTCTTTATTCACGGAGCTCTTGATTCACGGAGCACTTAATTCTCGGAGCTCTTAATTCACGGAGCTCTTGATTTACGGAGGTCTTAATTCACGGAGCTCTTAATTCACGGAGCTCTTAATTCATGGAGCTCTTAATTCACTGTGCTCTTGATTCACGGAGCTCTTAATTCACGGAGCTCTTAATTCACGGAGCTCTTAATTCACGGAGCTCTTAATTCACGGAGCTCTTAATTCACGGAGCTCTTAATTCACGGTGCTCTTAATTCACGGAGCTCTTAAATCACGGAGCTCTTAATTCACGGAGCTCTTGATTCACGGAGCTCTTAATTCACAAAGCTCTTAATTCATGGAGCTCTTGATTCACGGAACTGTTAATTCATGGAGCTCTTAATTAATGGAGCTCTTAATTCATGGAACTCTTGATTCACGGAGCTCTTGATTCACGGAGCTCTTAATTCACGGAGCTCTTAATTCACGGAGCTCTTGAGTCACGGAGGTCTTAATTCACGGATCTCTTAATTAACGGAGCTCTTAATTCATGGAACTCTTGATTCACGGAGCTCTTGATTCATGGAGCTCTTAATTCACGGAGCTCTTGATTCATGGAGCTCTTAATTCATGGAGCTCTTGGTTCACGGAGCTCTTAATTCATGGAGCTCTTAATTCACGGAGTTCTTGATTCATGGAGCTCTTAATTCACGGAGCTCTTGATTCACCTAGCTCTTAATTCACGGAGCTCTTAATTCACGGATCTCTTGATTCACGGAGCTCTTAATTCACGGAGCTTTTAATTCACGGAACTCTTAATTCATGGAGCTCTTAATTCACTATGCTCTTGATTCACGGATCTCTTAATTCACGGAGCTCTTAATTCACGGAGCTTTTAATTCACGGAGCTCTTGAGTCACGGAGCTCTTAATTCACGGAGCTCTTAATTCACGGAGCTCTTAATTCATGGAGCTCTTAATTCACGGTGCTCTTAATTCACGGAGCTCTTATATCACGGAGCTCTTAATTCTCGGAGCTCTTGATTCACGGAGCTCTTAATTCACGAAGCTCTTAATTCATGGAGCTCTTATTTCGCGGAGCTCTTAATTCAAGGAGCTCTTAATTAACGGAGCTCTTAATTCATGGAACTCTTGATTCACGGAGCTCTTGATTCACGGAGGTCTTAATTCACGGAGCTCTTAATTCACGGAGCTCTTAATTCATGGAGCTCTTAATTCACTGTGCTCTTGATTCACGGAGCTCTTAATTCACATAGCTCTTAATTCACGGAGCTCTTAATTCACGGAGCTCTTAATTCACGGAGCTCTTAATTCATGGAGCTCTTAATTCACGGTGCTCTTGATTCACGGAGCTCTTGATTCACGGAGCTCTTAATTCACGAAGCTCTTAATTCACGGAGCTCTTAATTCACGAAGCTCTTAATTCACGGAGCTCTTGATTCACGGATCTCTTTATTCATGGAGCTCTTAATTAACGGAGCTCTTAATTCATGGAACTCTTGATTCACGGAGCTCTTGATTCACGGAGCTCTTAATTCACGGAGCTCTTAGTTCATGGAGCTCTTAATTCACGGAGCTCTTGATTCACGGAGCTCTTAATTCACGGAGCTCTTAATTCACGGAGCTCTTAATTCATGGAGCTCTTAATTCACTGTGCTCTTGATTCACGGAGCTCTTAATTCACGGAGCTCTTAATTCACGGAGCTCTTAATTCACGGAGCTCTTGAGTCACGGAGCTCTTAATTCACGGAGCTCTTAATTCATGGAGCTCTTAATTCACGAAGCTCTTATATCATGGAGCTCTTGATTCACGGATCTCTTAATTCATGGAGCTCTTAATTCACGGAGCTCTTAATTCATGGAGCTCTTAATTCACGGAGCTCATGATTCATGAAGCTCTTAATTCACGGAGCTCTTGATTCACGGAGCTGTTAATTCACGGAGCTCTTGATTCACGGAGCTCTTAATTCACGGAGCTCTTAATTCACGGAGCTGTTAATTCACGGAGCTCTTGATTCACGGAGCTCTTAATTCACGGAGCTCTTGATTCACGGAGCTCTTAATTCACGGAGCTCTTAATTCACGGAGCTGTCAATTCACGGAGCTCTTGATTCACGGAGCTCTTAATTCACGGAGCTCTTAATTCACGGAGCTCTTGATTCACGGAGCTCTTAATTCACGGAGCTCTTGAGCCACGGAGCTCTTGATTCACGGAGCTCTTGATTCACGGAGCTCTTAATTCACGGAGCTCTTAATTCACGGAGCTGTCAATTCACGGAGCTCTTGATTCACGGAGCTCTTGAGCCACGGAGCTCTTGATTCACGGAGCTCTTGAGCCACGGAGCTCTTGATTCACGGAGCTCTTGAGCCACGGAGCTGACGTTGACAAACCTACCAACCTTTCCCCCGTTCCACGCTCTGTGGCTCCTGAGGGTTTAGTGTTTCCTCATTAATAATAACACTGGAATTAAATAATAAAGTAATTTTTTTATTCTTAAAAATTTACTAACTTCATATTTTTTCAAAAGAAATAATGAAAACCTGAGAAAAAATTTACTAACAATTTAGTAAAATAAGTTTAATTTGTATGTTTTTATTCACATCAGAAATAAACCCCCCCCTTCCCCCCCCCCAAAAAAAAAAACAATCCTGACTACTTAAATAAAAACTACTCTTTATTCGTTTTTTTTTTTTCATAATATATTTTCAAACCCATTCAGTAAACTTCTGAGGACAAAATCAAAATGACACTTAACATTCTGATTTTTTTTTGTGTCAGTGTCACTTGCGATTTGCAACTGGAGAACAATAGTCATCTTGATCATGATAAAGAAAAAAACGAGAGATTTCCCATTGATCATAAAAGTTGAGTTCTTGGCTTGTCTCTCGTCTTGGTCCGGCAGCTGGATCATGATCCTCCTGGCCGGGTGCATCATGATCCTCCTGGCCGGGTGCATCATGATCCTCCTGGCCGGGTGCATCATGATCCTCCTGGCCGGGTGCATCATGATCCTCCTGGCCGGGTGCATCATGATCCTCCTGGCCGGGTGCATCATGATTCCTCCTGGCCGGGTGCATCATGATTCCTCCTGGCCGGGTTTCATCATGATCCTCCTGGGCCGGGTGCATCATGATCCCCTGGCCGGGTGCATCATGATCCTCCTGGCCGGGGTGCATCATGATCCTCCTGGCCGGGTGCATCATGATCCTCCTGGCCGGGTGCATCATGATCCTCCTGGCCGGGTGCATCATGATCCTCCTGGCCCGGGGGCATCATGATCCCCCTGGCCCGGGGGCCCTCATGATCCTCCTGGCCGGGTGCTCATGTCCTCCTGGCCGGGTTGCATCATGATCCTCCTGGCCGGGTGCATCATGATCCTCCTGGCGGGTGCATCATGATCCTCCTGGCCGGGTACATCATGATCCTCCCGGCCGGGTGCATCATGATCTCCTGGCCGGGTGCATCTATGATCCTCCTGGCCGGGGCATCATGATCCTCCTGGCCGGGTGCATCATGATCCTCCTGGCCGGGTGCATCATGATCCTACTGGCCGGGTGCATCGTGATCCTCCTGGCCGGGTGCATCATGATCCTCCTGGCCGGGTGCATCATGATCCTCCTGGCCGGGTGCATCATGATCCTCCTGGCCGGGTGCATCATGATCCTCCTGGCCGGGTGCATCGTGATCCTCCTGGGGCCCGGGGGCATCGTGATCCTCCTGGCCGGGTGCATCGTGATCCTCCTGGCCCTGTGCATCAAAGATCCTCCTGGCCGGGTGCATCATGATCCTCCTGGCCCGGGTGCATCATGATCCTCCTGGCCGGGTGCATCATGATCCTCCTGGCCGGGTGCATCTAATCCTCCTGGCCGGGTGCATCATGATCCTCCTGGCCGGGTGCATCATGATCCTCCTGGCCGGGTGCATAATGATCCTCCTGGCCGGGTGCATCATCATCCTCCTGGCCGGGTGCTTTAAGATCCTCCTGGCCGGGTGCATCATGATCCTCCTGGCCGGGTGGGATCATTTATCCTCCTGGCAGGGTGAATCATGATCCTCTGGCCGGGTGCATCATGATCCTCCTGGCCGGGTGCATCATTGATCCTCCTGGCCGGGTGCCCTCAAGATCCTCCTGGCCGGGTGCATCAGATCCTCCTGGCCGGGTGCATCATGATCCTCCTGGGCCGGGTGCATCATGATTCCTCCTGGCCCGGGTGTCATGATCCTCCTGGCCGGGTGCATCATGATCCTCCTGGCCGGGTGCATCATGATCCTCCTGGCCGGGTGCATCATGATCCTCCTGGCCGGGTGCATCATGATCCTCCTGGCCGGGTGCATCATCATCCTCCTGGCCGGGTGCATCATGATCCTCCTGGCCGGGTGCATCATGATCCTCCTGGCCGGGTGCATCATGATCCTCCTGGCCGGGTGCATCATGATCCTATGGGGGGGTGCATCGTGATCTCCTGGCCGGGTGCATCATGATCCTCCTTGGCCGGGTGCATCATGATCCTCCTGGCCGGGTGCAAACATCATCCTCCTGGCCGGGTGCATCATCAACCTCCTGCCGGGTGCATCGTGGGTCCTCCTGGCCCGGGTTTCATCATGATCCTCTGGCCGGGTGCATCGTCATCCTCCTGGCCGGGTGCATCATGATCCTCCTGGCCGGGTGCATCATGATCCTCCTGGCCGGGTGCATCATGATCCTCCTGGCCGGGTGCATCATGATCCTCCTGGCCGGGTGCATCATGATCCTCCTGGCCGGGTGCATCATGATCCTCCTGGCCGGGTGCATCATGATCCTCCTGGCAGGGTGCATCATGATCCTCCTGGCCGGGTGCATCATGATCCTCCTGGCCGGGTGCATCATGATCCTCCTGGGCCCGGGTGCATCATGATCCTCCTGGCCGGGTGCATCATGATTTCCCCCTGGCGGGTGCATCATGATCCTCCTGGCCGGGTGCATCATGATCCTCCTGGCCGGTTGCATCATGTCCTCTGGCCGGATGCATCATGATCCTCCTGGCCGAGTGCATCATGATCCTTCCTGGCGGGTGCATCATGGGTCCTCCTGGCCGGGTGCATCATGATCCTCCTGGCGGGTGCATTCATCATCCTCCTGGCCCGGGTGCATCATGATCCCCCTGGCCGGGTGCATCATGATCCTCCTGGCCGGGGTGCATTTATGATCCTCCTGGCCGGGTGCATCTGATTTCCCCCTGGCCGGGTGCTCATGTTTTCCCCCTGGCCGGGTGCATCTTTATCCTCCTGGCCGGGTGCATCATAAACCTCCTGGGCCCGGGGGCTCATCATCCTCCTGGCCGGGTGCATCATGATCCTCCCGGCCGGGTGCATTTATGATCCCCTGGCCGGGTGCATCATGATTCCCGGCCGGGTGCATTTATGATCCTCCTGGCCGGGTGCATCATGATCCCCCTGGCCGGGTGCATCATGATTCTCTGGCCGGGTGCATCATAATCCTCCTGGCCGGGGTGGTGCATCATGATCCTCTGGCCGGGGCATCATGTTCCCCCTGGCCGGGTGCATCATGATTTTCCTGGCGGGTGCATCAGGGTCCCCCTTGGCCGGGTGCATCATGATCCTCCTGCGGGTGCTCATGATCCTCCAGGCCGGGTGCATCATGATCCTCCTGGCCCGGGGTGCTTTATGATCCTCCTGGCGGGTGCATCATGATCCTCCTGGCGGGTGCTCATGATCCTCCTGGCCGGGTGATCATGATCCTCCTGGCCCGGGTGCATCATGATCCTTTTGGCCGGGTGCATCATGATCCTCTTGGCCCGGGGGCATCATGATCCTCCTGGCCGGGTGCATCTGATCTCCTGGCCGGGTGGGATCATGATCCTCTGGCGGGTGCATCATGATCCTCCTGGCCGGGTGCATCATGATCCTCCTGGCCGGGTGCATCATGATCCTCCTGGCCGGGTGCATCATGATCCCCCTTGGGCCCGGTGCATCATGATCCTCCAGGTCGGGTGCATCATGATCCTCCTGGCCGGGTGCATCATGATCCCCCTGGCCGGGTGCATCATGATCCTCCCGGCCGGGTGCATCATGATCCTCCTGGCCGGGGTGCATCATGACTCCTGGCCGGGTGCATCATGATCCTCCTGGCCCCGGGTGCATCATGATCCTCCTGGCCGGGGGGGTCATGATCCTCCTGGCCGGGTGCATCATGATTTCCCCCTGGCCTTGTGCATCATGATCCTCTGGCCCGGGGGGCATCATGATCCCCCCCTGGCCGGGTGCATCATGATCCTTCTGGCCGGATGCATCATGATCCCCTGGCCGAGTGCATCATGATCCTCCCGGCCGGGTGCATCATTTATCCTCCTGGCCCGGGGGCATCATGATCCTCCTGGCCGGGTGCATCATCATCTCTGGGGCCCGGGTGCATCATATGCTCCTGGCCGGGTGCATCATGATCCTCCTGGCCGGGTTTCATATGATCCCCTGGCCCGGGGGCATCATGATCCTCCCGGCCGGGTGCATCATGATCTACTGGCCGGGTGCATCGTGATCCTCCTGGCCGGGTGCTCATGATCTCTCTGGCCGGGTGCATCCCTTGGGTCCTCCTAGCCGGGTGCTCATCATCCTCCTGGCCGGGTTTCTCATGATCCTCCTGGCCGGGTGCATCGGATCCTCCTGGCCGGGTGCATCGTGATCCTCCTGGGGCCCTGGATATGATCCTCCTGGCCGGGTGCATCATGATCCTCTGGCGGGTGCATCATGATCCTCCTGGCGGGTGCATCATGATCCTCCTGGCCGGGTGCATCATAATCCTCTGGCCGGGGGCATCATGATCCTCCTGGGCCGGGTGCATCATTGATCCTCCTGGCCCGGGTGCATCATGATCCTCCTGGCCGGGTGCATCATGATCCCCCCCGGGCCCGGTGCATCATGATCCTCCAGGGCCGGGGGGCATCATGTCCTCCTGGCCGGGTGCATCATGATCCTCCTGGCCGGGTGCATCACGATCCTCCTGGCCGGGTGCATCATGATCCTCCTGGCCGGGTGCATCATGATCCTCCTGGCCGGGTGCATCATGATCCTCCTGGCCGGGTGCATCATGATCCTCCTGGCCGGGTGCATCATGATCCTCCCGGCCGGGTGCATCATGATCCTCCTGGCCTTTTTGCATCATGATCCTCCTGGCCGGGTGTTTATGATCCCTCCTGGCCGGGTGCATCATTTATCCTCCTGGCCGGATGCATCATGTCCTCCTTTGGGCCCAGTGCATCTTTATCCTCCTGGCCGGGTGCATTTATGATCTCTGGCCGGGTGCATCATGATCCTCCTGGCAGGGTGCATCATCATCCTCCTGGCCGGGTGCATCATGATCCTCCTGGCGGGTGCATCATGATCCTCCTGGCCGGGTGCATCATAAAACCTCCTGGGCGGGTGCATCATGATCCTCCTGGCCGGGTGCATCATGATCCTCCTGGCCGGGTGCATCATCATCCTCCTGGCCGGGTGCATCATGATCCTCCTGGCCGGGTGCATCATGATCCTCCTGGCCGGGTGCATCATGATCCCCCTGGCCGGGGGCATCATGATCCTACTGGCCGGGTGCATCGTGATCCTCCTGGCCCGGGTGCATCATGATCCTCCTGGCCGGGTGCATTTTTGATCCTCCTGGCCGGGTGCATCATCATCCTCCTGGCCGGGTGCATCATGATCCTCCTGGCCCGGGTGCATCGTGATCCTCCTGGCCGGGTGCATCGTGATCCTCCTGGCCGTGTGGCATATGATCCCCCTGGCCGGGTGCATCATGATCCTCCTGGCCCGGGGGCATCATGATCCTCCTGGCCGGGTGCATCATGATCCTCCTGGCCGGGTGCATCATAATTTCCCCCTGGCCGGGTGCATCATGATCCTCCTGGCCGGGTGCATCATGACCTCCTGGCCCGGGGGCATCTCATCCTCTGGCCGGGTGCATCATGATCTCCTGGCCGGGTGCATCATGATCCCTGGCCGGGTGCATCATGATCCTTCTGGCGGGTGCATCATGATCCTCCTGGCCGGGTTTCATCAAAGATCCTCCTGGCCGGGTGCATCATGATCCTCCTGGCCGGGTGCATCATGATCCTCCTGGCCCGGGGGCATCATGATCCTCCTGGCCGGGCATCTGATCCTCCTGGCCGGGTGCATCATGATCCTCCTGGCCGGGTGCATCATGATCCACCTGGCCGGGTGCATCATGATCCTCCTGGCCGGGTGGGATCATGATCCTCCTGGCCGGGTGCATCATGATCCTCCCGGCGGGTGCACATGATCTCCTGGGGGTGCATCATGAATCCTCCTGGCCGGGTGCATCATGATCCCCCTGGCCGGGTGCATCATGTTCCTTCTGGCGGGTGCATCATGATCCTCCTGGCCGGGTGCATCATGATTCCTCCTGGCCGGGTGCATTTATGATCCTCCTGGCCGGGTGCATCATGATCCTCTGGCCCGGGTGCATCATGATCCTCCTGGCCGGGTGCATCTGATCCTCCTGGCCGGGTGCATCATGATCCTCCTGGCCGGGTGCATCATGATCCACCTGGCCGGGTGCATCATGATCCTCCTGGCCGGGTGCTCATGATCCTCCTGGCCCGGGGGCATCATGATCCTCCTGGCCGGGTGGCTCATGATCCTCCTGGCCGGGTGCATCATGATCCTCCTGGCCGGGTGGCATCATCATCCCCCTGGCCGTGTGCATCGATCCCCCTGGCCGGGTTGCATCATGATCCTCCTGGCCCGGGTGCATCATGATTCCTCCCGGCCGGGTGCATCATGATCCTCCTGGCCGGGTGCATTTATGATCCTCCTGGCCCGGGGGCATCATGATACTCCTGGCCGGGTGCATCATGATCCTCCTGGCCGGGTGCATCATGATCCTCCTGGGCCGGGTGCATCATGATCCCTGGCCGGGTTTCATCATGATCCTCCTGGCCGGGTGCATCATTATCCTCCTGGCCGGGTGCATCATGATCCCCCTGGCCAGGTGCATCATAATCCTCCCGGCCGGGTGCATCATGATCCTCCCGGCCGGGTGTGCATCATTTATCCTCCCGGCCGGGTGCATCTGATCCTCCTGGCCTCGTGCTCATGATCCTCCTGGCCGGGTGCATCTGATCCTCCTGGCCCGGTGCTTTATCATCCTCCTGGCCGGGTGCATCATGATCCTCTTGGCCGGGTGCATCATGATCCTCCTGGCCGGGTCCATCATGATCCTCCTGGCCTTGTGCATCATGATCCTCCTGGCTTGTGCATCATGATCCTCCTGGCCGGGTGCATCATGATCCCCTGGCCGGGTGCATCATGATCCTCCTGGCCGGGTGCATCATGATCCTCGGGCCTAGTGCATCTGATCCCCCTGGCCGGGTGCATCATGATCCTCCTGGCCGGGTGCATCATGATCCTCCTGGCCCGGGTGCATCATGATTCCTCCTGGCCGCGGTGCATCATGATCCCCCTGGCCGGGTGCATCATGATCCTCCTGGCCGGGTGCATCATTTATTCTCCTGGCCGGGGGCATCATGATCCTCCTGGCCGGGTGCATCATGATTCTCCTGGCCGGGAGCATCATGTTCCTCCTGGCGGGTGCATCATGATTCTCCTGGCCGGGAGCATCATGATCCTCCTGGCCGGGTGCATCATGATCCTCCTGGCCGGGTGCATCATGATTCTCCTGGCCGGGAGCATCATGATCCCCTGGCCGGGTTTCATCATGATCCTCCTGTCCGGGTGCATCGTGATCCTCCTGGCCGGGTGCATCATGATCCTCCTGGCCGGGTGCATCATGATCCTCCTGGCCGGGTGCATCATCATCCTCCTGGCCGGATGCATCATGATCCTCCTGGCCGGGTTTCATCATGATCCTCCTGGGGGTTTCATATAAACATCCTCCTGGCCGGGTGCATCATCATCCTCCTGGGCCGGGTGCATCATGATCCTCCTGGGCCGGGTGCATCATGATCCTCCTGGCCGGGTGCATCAATCATCCTCCTGGCCCCGGGGGCATTTATGATCCTCCTGGCCGGGTGCATTTATGATCCTCCTGGCCGGGTGCATCATCATCCTCCTGGCCGGGTTTCATCAAGATCCTGGCCGGGTGCATCATGATCCTCCTGGCCGGGTGCATCATGATCCTCCTGGCCGGGTGCATCATGATCCTCCTGGCCGGGTGGGATCATGATCCTGCTGGCCGGGTGATATGATCCTCCTGGCCGGGTTTCATCATGATCCTCCTGGCCCGGGGGCATCATCATCCTCCTGGCCGGGTGCATCAAGATCCTAACCGGGTGCATCATGATCCCCCTGGCCGGGTGCATCATGATCCTCCTGGCCCGGGGGGCATCATGATCCTCCCGGCCGGGGCATCATGATCCCCCTGGCGGGTGCATATGATCCTCCTGGCGGGTGCATTCATGTTTCCCCCTGGCCGGGTGCATCATCATCCTCCTGGCCGGGTGCATCATGATCCCCCTGGCCGGGTGCATCATGATCCTCCTGGCCGGGGGGAAACATCTCCTCTGGCCGGGTGCATCAAGATCCTGGCGGGTGCATCATGATCCTCCTTTGGGCCCGGGTGCTCATGATCCTCCGGCCGGGTGCATCATGTCCTCCTGGCGGGGTGCATCATGATCCTCCTGGCCGGGTGCATCATGATCCTCCTGGCCGGGTTGCATCAAAGATCCTCCTGGCCGGGTGGGATCTCATCACTCCTGGCGGGTTGCATCATGATCCTCTTGGGCCCGGGTGCATCATGATCCTCCTGGCGGGTGCATCTGATCCTCCTGGCGGGTGCATCATGATCCTCCTGGCGGGTGCTCATGATCCTCCTGGCCGGGGTGCATCATGATCCTCCTGGCCGGGTGCATCATGTCCTCCTTGCCGGGGGCCCTCATGATCCCCCTGGCCGGGTGCATCATGATCCTCCGGCCGGGTGCATCATCAAACCTCCTGGCCGGGGGCTCATGATCCTCCTGGCCGGGTGCATCAGATCCTCCTGGCCGGGTGCATCATGATCCTCCTGGCCGGGTGCTCATGATCCTCCTGGCGGGGCATCATGATCCCCTTTGGGCCCGGGGGCATCATGATCCTCCTGGCCGGGTGCATCATGATCCTCCTGGCCGGGTGCTCATGATCCTCCTGGCCGGGTGCATCATGATCCTCCTGGCGGGTGCATCATGATCCTCCTGGCGGGTGCATCATGATCCTCTGGCCGGGTGCGTCACATCCTCCTGGCCGGGTGCATCATCATCCTCCTGGCCGGGTGCATCATGATCCTCCTGGCCGGGTGCATTTATCATCCCCTGGCCCGGGGGCATCATCATCCTCCTGGCCGGGGTGCTTTATGATCCTCCTGGCCGGGTGCCCTCATGATCCTCCTGGCCGGGTGCATCATGATCCCCCTGGCCGGGTGCATCATGATCCTTCCTGGCCCGGGGGCATCATGATCCTCCTGGCCGGTGCATCATGATCCTCCTGGCCGGGTGCATCATGATCCTCCTGGGCCGGGTGCATCATGATCCTCCTGGCCGGTCATCATGATCCACCTGGGCCGGGTGCATCATCATCCTCCTGGCCCGGGTGCATCATGATCCTACCTGGCCGGGTGCATCATGATCCTCCTGGCCGGGTGCATCATGATCCTCCTGGCCGGGTGCATCTTTATCCTCCTGGCCGGGTGGGATCATGATCCTCCTGGGCCCGGGGGCATCATGTTCCTACTGGCCGGGTGCATCATGATCCTCCTGGCCGGGTGCATCATCATTCACCTGGCCGGGTGCATCATGATCCTCCTGGCGGGTGCATCATCATCCTCCTGGCCGGGTGCATCATTTATCCTCTTGGCCGGGGTGCATCATGATCCTCCTGGCCGGGTGCATCATGATCCTCCTGGCCGGGTGCATCATCATCCTCCTGGCCGGGTGCATCAAGATCCTGGCCGGGTGCATCATGATCCTCCTGGCCGGGTGCATCATGATCCCCCTGGCCGGGGTGCATCATGATCCTCCTGGGCCGGGTGCATCTTTATCCTCCTGGCCGGGTGCATCATCATCCTCCTGGCGGGTGCATCATGATCCTCTGGCGGGTGCATCATGATCCTCCTGGCCGGGGGCTTTATGATCCTCCCGGCCCGGGGGCCTCATGATCCTCCTGGCCGGGTGCATCATCATCCTCCTGGCCGGGTGCACCCTGATCCTCCTGGCCGGGTGCATCATGATCCTCCTGGCCCGGGGGCATCATGATCCTCCCGGCCGGGTGCATCATGATCCTCCTGGCCGGGTGCATCATGATCCTCCTGGCCGGGTGCATCATGATCCTCCTGGCCGGGTGCATCATGATCCTCCTGGCCCGGGGGCATCATGATCCTCTGGCCGGGTGCATCTGATCCTCCTGGCCGGGGGCATCATGATCCCCTGGCGGGTGCATCTGATCCTCCTGCCGGGTGCATTTATGATCCTCCCGGCCGGGTGCATCATGATCCACCTGGCCGGGTGCATCATGATCCTCTGGCCGGGTGCATCATGATCCTCCTGGCCCGGGTGCATCATGATCCTCTGGCCGGGGGCTTTAAAGATCCTCCTGGGCCCGGGTTTCATCATGATCCTCCTGGCCGGGTGCATCATGATCCTCCTGGCCGGGTGCATCATGATCCTCCTTTCCGGGTGCATCATGATTCCCTGGCCGGGTGCATCATGATCCTCCTGGCCGGGGGGGGGGCATCATGATCCTCCTGGCCCGGGGGCATTCATGATCCTCCTGGCGGGGGCATATGAATCCCCCTGGCCGGGTGCATCATGATCCTCCTGGCCGGGTGCATCATGATCCTCCTGGCCGGGTGCATCATGATCCTCCTGGCCGGGTGCATCATGATCCTCCTGGCCGGGTGCATCATGATTCTCCTGGCCGGGTGCATCATGTTTCCCCTGGCCCGGGGGCATCAAAGATCCTCCTGGCGGGTGCATCATGATCCTCCTGGCCGGGTGCATCATGATCCTCCTGGGCCGGGTGCATCATGATCCTCCTGGGCCCGGGTGCATCATGATCCTCCTGGCCGGGTGCATCATGATGCTCCTGGCCGGGTGCTCGACGCTGTTGTTGTCATTAGTATTGTCAGATATTTTTTTTATGCCTGAGGACTGGGTAAGACTAACAGGTGCAAGGCTTGTGCTGTACTGGTACAAGACATGTGCTGTACTGGTACTAGTCATGTGAGGTACTGGTACAAGACATGTGCTGTACTGGTACAAGTCATGTGCTGTACTGGTACAAGTCATGTGCTGTACTGGTACATGTCATGTGCTGTGCTGGTACAAGACATGTGCTGTACCGATACAAGTCATGTGAGGTACTGGTACAAGACATGTGCTGTACTGGTACAAGATATGTACTGAACTGGTACAAGTCATGTGCTGTACTGGTACAAGTCATGTGCTGTACTTTTACAAGCCATGTGATGTACTGGTACAAGACACATGCTGTACTTGTGCAAGACATGTACTGTACTGGTACTAGACATGTGCTGTACTGGTGCAAAACAAGTGCTGCACTGGTACAAGACATGTGCTGTACTGGTACAAGTCATGTACTGTACTGGTACAAGACATGTTCTGTACTGAACAAGACATGTTCTGTACTAAACATGTGCTGTACTGGTGTAAAACAAGTGCTGTACTGGTAGAAGACATGTACTGTACTGGTTCAAGACATGTGCTGCACTGGTGCAAGACATGTGGGTCATGTGTCCGAGACATGTACTGTACAGGTACAAGAAGTTTCATGTGTCCAAGACAGGTTTTTCATGTATCCAAGACACGTGCTGTTCTGATGCAAAACATGTTTTATGTGTCCAAGACATGTGCTGTATTGGTGGAAGACATATGCTTCATCCAAGACATGTGTTGAACTGTACAAGACGTGTTTCATGTGTCCATGACATATGCTGTACTGGTATAAAACACGTGCTTCATGTGTCCAAGACATGCGATGTACTGATCCAAGACTCTTATTTTATGTTCAAGACATATATTGTATTGGTTAAAGACATGGCTCTTACTGGTCAAAGACATGTATTTCTTGTAACCAAGACACGTGTTGTGCTAGTGCAAGCCATCTTATTCAAGTCCAACACCTGTGCTGACTCAAGACATGTTTCGTTTAAGCCTAAAATGCATCTTGTACAGATGCGTGTTGAACAAATCCGAAACGTGTTTTACAGGTGTTGTACAAGTTTAAGACATGTGTTTTACTCGTGCAAGACACTTGTTGTACTTGTCCAGAAATCTTGCATTTTATTTGTAGTGACTAAACATGTGTGTGTCTTCCAGGAGGCGTGGGCGCGGGCGTGGGCGGGGGCGGGTGGGGCAGACAGGCTTCCAGCTCCCCCGTGTGCCGTTGACCCCCGGGTTTCTGTTCCATGCCGTCTCAGGCCCGGCATCAACCTCACCCTCACCACAGTCTGTTGCTGCCCTCAGGAAACGTTAGCTGCCTCCTTGTGTACTTACCAGTGTGTGCTTCTCCCAGTTGAGGTTGCAGGGGTCCCAGTCCAAGCTCCTGGCCCCGCCACTTCAACTGGTTTGCCCACTAGTGTCACTTCCCTTTAACCGTGAGCTTTATCATACCTCTGGATTAAGTATGTATGGATCCTGCCTTTCCCACTTTCATCCGCTTACCAAACTGTTCCACTTCCTGACTACTCTGTGGTTGAAGAAATACTTCCTAAACATCCCTGTGATTCATCTGTGTCTTCAACTTCCAACTGTGTCCCTTTTCTGTGTCCAATCTCTGGAACATCCTGTCTTTGTCTACCTTGTCAATTCCTCTCAGTATTTTGTATGTCGTTATCATATCCCCCTTATCTCTCCTGTCCTCCAGTGTCGTCGGGTTTGATTTCCCTTTAAAACCTCTCCTCGTGTGTGTGTGTGTGTGTGTGTGTGTGTGGTGTGTGTGTGTGCGTGTGTGTGTGGTGTGTGTTTTGTGGTGTGGTGTTTTGTGTGTGTGTGTGTACTCCCTATTTGTACTCACCACTTTGGTTGCAGCGGTCGAGTCACAGCCCCTGGCCCGCCTCTTCGCTGTTTGGCTACTAGGTCCTCTCTCTCCCTGCCCCATGAGCTCTATCATACCTCGCCTTAAAACTATGTATGGTTCCTGCCTCCACCACATCACTTTCTAGGCTATTCCATGGCCTGACTACTCTATGACTGAAGAAATACTTCCTAACATCCCTTTGATTCATCTGAGTCTTCAACTTCCAATTGTGACCTCTTGTGTCTGTGTCCCATCTCTGGAACATCCCGTCTTTGTCCACCTCGTCTATTCCGCGCAGTATTTTATACGTCGTTATCATGTCTCCCCTGACCCTCCTGGCCTCAGTGTCGTGATGTCCTCGCTTGTACATAATGTATTTTAATCATATTTACATTCTGTCCTCGGTGCCATTTTCTTAAATATTATCTTTCAGTCACATTATTCCTAAAAGTTTTTTTTTTTATTATGATTATTTCTTGATGCTTCATTGCTCCATGAATAAGTAGTAACATAAGAATATAAGAAAGAAGGAACACTGCAACAGGCCTACTGACCAATGCGAATCAGTTCCATGCCACCCCCCGGCTTAGAACAATGACCCACCTAGTCAGGACACTTCCACTTAAGGAAGGAGCACGGCACTAGACCTGGTAGCACAAGCTAGTCAGGTCCAACTCACACCCACCCACACCCACTCATGTATTTATCCAACCTATTTTTAAAACTACACAAGGTCTTAGCGTCTATGATGGTACTCGGGAGTTTGTTCCACTCATCCACAACTCTATTACCAAACCAGTGCTTTCCTATATCCTTCCTGAATCTGAACTTTTCCAACTTGAAACCATTGCTGCGAGTCCTGTCTTGGTTGGATATTTTAGCACGCTATTTACATCCACTTTATTTATTCCTGTTTTCCATTTATACACCTCAATCATTTCCCACCTAATTCTACGCCTTTCTAGACAGTGCAGATTCAGGGCCCTCAGTCTATCCTCATAGGGAAGATTTCTGATGCATGGGATCATCATTGTCATCCTCCTCTGTACGTTTTCCAGTGCATTTATATCCATTCTGTTATATGGTGACCAGAACTGAGCAGCATAGTCTAAATGAGGCCTAACCAAGGATATATAGAGTTGAAGAACAAACTGAGGACTTCTATTATTTATACTTCTTGATATGAAGCCAAGAATTCTGTTAGCTTTATTACGAACACTTATGCACTGTTGTCTTGGTTTCAGATTACTGCTAACCAGAACTCCTAAATCCTTTTCGCAATCAGTAGTATTAACGAGAAAAATAAATGTTTCCTACTCATAAAATATAGATGATAACAGTATTTCTAATGGTGGTGGAGAGGCTGTATTAAGTTACGTGAGGTTGGCTGTAGTGCTGGAAGAGTTACTATTGGTGAGGCTGAAAGTAGTGTTGGAGATGTTAAGGTGTTGTTGCCCTGTCCAGGTCCCTCCAGCACGCCATCACAGAAGGAGCTGCCTGACGCAGTCATGGACGCTGCCGAGGAGAAACTCAGCTAGCAGGCAGGAGGATGTCTACAAACCCCAAAATCAGGAGACCGCACCAACCCCTCCCCAGCAGCAGCACACCAGCAGCAGCAGAGGACCTCAGGGAAACACGGGAATCATTCAGCAGGCTATGCCCTTTATTTTCTTTTACAACCTGTCTTCACTTGTTTTCCACTACAGGTTTTTAAACTGCGGGCTATTGTCCTTAGCCAGAAAAATAGCTAAGAGGTCTTATAAGCATTAAATCAGCTATTCTTGCTTTCAGAGAAACATAAAACCTCTGGTACTTGCCTTTAAGCATGTACACGATATTTTTTTGGTTCTTAGCCATAATCAATCATGATCATCATTAACGAAATATATTTGCTGTCTACCAGACAAAAATTAGTATTGCTTTTATGTATTTAAAAAAATCGGTTCCTGCCCTCAAACATATATTAATCCTTCAACCAATCACTAGAATTTTCCTCACGCAATCACCATCAAGACATCTCTCATTTTATGAGGGTTTGTGTCTAAAGGACATCCATGAGTAAACTCCTCAAATACCTCTATGAATTGTGCTTGGACTTCCAGCAAGCGTGCGTGAGCGTGTTAGATAGGAGTTAATGGAGACGAATGGTACTTGAGGCCTGACGAGCTGTTGGAGTGTGAGCAGGGTAATATTTAGAAAAGGGATTCAGGGAAACCGGTTATTTTCATATAGTCGGACTTGAGTCCTGGAAATGGGAAGTACAATGCCTGCACTTGAAAGGAGGGGTTTGGGATATTGGCAGTTTGGAGGGATATGTTGTGTATCTTTATACGTATATGCTTCTTAATTGTTGTGTTCTGAGCACCTCTGCAAAAACAGTGATTATGTATGAGTGATGTGAAAGTGTTGTATGATTAAAGTATTTTCTTTTTGGGTCACCCTGCCTCAGTGGGAGACGACCGACTTGTTAATATATATATATATATATATATATATATATATATATATATATATATATATATATATTTATATATTATTATATATTTATATATTATATAAAAATATATATATAATAAAATTTCCAGCTTAGGGTCATCAGGTCGAAATATACAAATAAAATTCATTAAAATTTTCAGAATATCGATATGAGTTTCCTTGTGTTTAATTCACTTTAGGGAATATGTTGACTGATAGTGCAACATGACTCACGAAATCGTAATGACACGATTGCAAACAAACCATACCACGGGCGGGGATAGAACCCGCGGTCAGAGAGTCTCAAAACTCCAGACCGTCGCGTTAGCCACTGGACCAGCTAGCCACATAAGATTCGTATAACTAGGTATATTTCTACACCACAGGAAGGTTAACATAGCACCACTGTGACCACAGTGGCTAGCTGGTCCAGTGGCTAACGCGACGGTCTGGAGTTTTGAGACTCTCTGATCGCGGGTTCTATCCTCGCCCGTGGTATAGTTTGATAGTGTATACATGTTACTTCACCTTCTGTTATATTTATATATACGAGTTATCACTGACTGATATTCATTCTTCGTTGTCCGTGATAGGATGACTAGGATGGTCGTGGCTTGGATGTTACTCCTGGGATGTTCTTGACCCTGATAATCTAGCAGGATTGACCCTGACATTTTAACGACTATGTTTAGTCTTTGACCCTGATACCCTGAGTTGGTCCTCACCCTGACATCGTACACGAGTCGTTCCTCACCCTAGCATCCTACGTAAGTTTTCCCCTCACCCTAACATACGTAGGTTTTCCCCTCACCCCAGCACCTACGTAGTTTTCCCCTCACCCTAACATCCTACGTAAGTTTTCCCCCCCCCTAACTACGTTTAAATTTTCCCCTCACCCTAGCATCCTACGTAAGTTTTTTCCCCTCACCCTAGCATCCTACGTAAGTTTTCCCCTCACCCTAACATACGTAAGTTTTCCCCTTACCCTGACATCCTAGGTAGGATGAATGATGATCCTGAGAGTTCTTGGTTGTTGCTACAGGAGACTACAGCGAGGAGGGTCCCGTACCCCTATGCTACAGCGACCTTCCGATGGGCGGGGGCAGCCCCCCGCCCCCCGCCCCGCCCTCACCCCCCACACACGCCCCCCCACCACAACCCCGCGGCAAACCCCCCCCAGTTAACCCC
>NC_069404.1:66672679-66694889 GCF_026875155.1 Cherax quadricarinatus
GGGGTCAGCCCACGGGGGGGCTGGAAAACCCCGGGCCCCACCCGCCCCCCCCCCAAGCCCGCGCCCCGCCTCCCGGAAGACACAAAAGTTTAGGCACTACAAATAAAAGCAAGATTTTGGCAAGTACAAAAAGTGTCTTGCCGAGTAAAACACTGTCTTAAATTTACAACACCGTAAAACACGTTTGGATTTTTTCAACACGCTCTGTACAAGATGCTTTTAGGCTTTAAAAAAAACATGTCTTGAGTCGCACGGTGTTGGACTTGAAAATGGGTTGCATAGCACAACACGTGTCTTGGTTTCAAGAAATACAGCTTTACCAGTAAGAGCCGTCTTTAACCAATACAATATATGTCTTAACAAAAATAAGAGTCTTGGGTCAGTACTGCAAGTCTTGGCACTAAGCACTGTTTTATACCGACAGCATAGTCTGGACAAGAAAAAGTCTTTTACGTCAACAATGTCTTGGGTGAAGATAGTCTTCCCCCAATACAGCACAGTCTTGGACACTTTTTTAAAATGTTTGGCACAAAAAGTTTTGATCAGAAAAAACGGGCTTGGAACATGAAAAATTTTTGACCCGACAGTTCATGTTCGGCACATGACCACATGCTTTCACCAGTGCAGCACTGTCTTGAAACCCGAAGTAAGTTTCTACCATACAGCACTTGTTTTAACCCACCAGTTTTTTACAGAAAAATGTTTGTTCAGTACAGAACATGTCTTGTCCCGTACAGTACATGATTGACCAGTACAGCCTGTCTTGTACCAGTGCAGAAATTGTTTTGAACCAGTACGCAATGTCTGTACCAGTACAGTACAGTCTTGCACAAATACAGCAGTTCTTGTTTACCAGTAAAGCAATGACTTGTACCGTAAGCACATGACTTGTACCCGTTTGTACATATTTTTACCAGCGCACTGTCTTTTACCCGTCCCCCACATGACTTTTTTCGGGACAGCACATTTTTGTACCAGCACAGCACATGACATGTACCATAAGCACATGACTTTACCAGTTTACAGCACTGTCTTGTACCCCTACCTCCATGTATACCCGTAAAAGCACATGCTTTACCCTACAGACGCCTTGCACCGTTTTTTGTCTTACCCGTCCTCGGCATAAAAAAAATATTGACAATACTAAAACAAAAAAAGCGTCGGGACCCGGCCAGGGGATCATGATGCACCCGGCCAGGAGACAAATGCACCCGGCCCGGGGATAGAGCCCCCGGCCAGGAGGATCATGATGACCCGGCCCGGAGGATCATGATCACCCCGGCCCGGAGGGTCATGATGCACCCGGCCCGGGGGGACAGATGCACCCGGCCAGGAGATCTGATGCACCCCCGGGGATCATGAGCACCCGGCCAGGGGGATCATGATGCACCCGGCCAGGGAGGATCATGATGCACCCGGCCCCGGAGGCATGATGCACCGGCCAGGAGATCTATGCACCCGGGCCCGGGGGTCATGAAGCACCCGGCCGGAGGGTCTATGCACCCGGGCCGGGGTCATGATGCCCCGGCCCGGAGGGCATGATGCACCCCGGAGGGGGATCATGATGCACCCCGGAGGAGGATCATGATGCACCCGGCCAGAAAGGGTATGACCCCCCGGCCCGGGATATGATGCACCCGGCCGGGGGATCATGATGCACCCGGCCCGAGGATCATGATGCACCCGGGGCCCGGGGGACATGATGCCCCCCGGCCAGGGGATCATGGGTGCACCCCCCAGGGGATCATGATGCACCCCGGCGGGGGACATGATGCAACCCCCAGGGGGGCATGATGCCCCCGGGCCGGAGGATCATGTTTCCCCGGCCAGGGGGATCATGTGAACCCGCCAGGGGATCATGAGCACCCGGCCAGGAGGTCATATGCACCCGGCCGGGGACATGATGCACCCCGGGCCCGGGGATCATGATGCACCCGGCCAGGGGTTATATGCACCCCCCCAGGAGGATATGATGCACCCCCCAGGAGGTCATGTGCCCCGGCCCGGGGATATGATGCACCCGGCCAGGAGGATCATGAGCCCCGGGAGGGGGATCATGGCACCCGGCCGGAGGACATATGCCCCGGAGGGGGATCTGAGCACCCGGGCCCGGAGGTATGAGCACCCGGCCCGGAGGTAGATGCACCCCGGGCCCGGAGGATCATGATGCACCCGGCCCGGAGGGGCATGATGCACCCCGGGCCCGGGGGATCTGATGCACCCGGCCAAAGGGTCTGATGCACCCGGCCAGGAGGATATGATTTCCCCGGGCCGGGTCAGATCACCCGGCCAGAGGATCAGATGCACCCCGGGGGAGGAGGGCATGATGCACCCGGCAGGGGTATGATGCCCCCGGCCCGAGGATCATGATGCACCCGCCAGGAGGATTGATGCACCCGGCCAGGAGGATCATTCACCCGGCCAGAGGACATGATGCACCCGGCAGGGGGATATGATGCACCCGGCCAGGGGGATCAGAGCACCCCGGGCCCGGAGGATCATGAGCACCCCCGGGCCCGGAGGATCATGATGCAAACCCCGGGCCCGGAGGTATATCACCCCGGGCCCGGAGGATATATGCACCCCGGGCCCGGGGATCTGATGCACCCGGCCCGGAGGATCATGATGCACCCGGGCCCGGAGGATCATGATGCACCCGGCCAGGAGGATCGAGCACCGGCCAGGGGGATCATGAGCACCCGGCCAGGGGCTGATGCCCGGGCCCGGAGGTCATGATGCACCCCCCAGGAGGGTCATGAGGGACCGGCCAGGAGGGTCATGAGCACCCGGCCAGGAGGTATGATCACCCGGGAGGAGGATAGATGCACCCGGAAAAGGGGATCATGATGCACCCGGCCAGGAGATATGATGCACCCGGCCAGGAGGATTGAGCCCCCGGGGGAGGACAGAGACCGGCCCGGAAGGTCATGATGCACCCGGCCCGGGGATCAGGCACCCGGCCGGAGGATCATGATGCACCCCGGGCCCGGAGGATCATGATGCACCCGGCCAGGAGGATCATGATGCACCCCGGCCAAAAGGTTTATGATCCCCCCGGCCGAAGGATCATGAGCCCCGGCCAGGGGGATCATGAGCACCCGGGGCCCGGAGGATCATATGCACCCGGCCAGGAGGATCATGATGCACCCGGCCCGGAGGATTTTGATGCACCCGGCCGGAGGCATGATGCACCCGCCCGGAGGGTCATGATGCACCGGCCAGGAGGACATGATGCACCCGGCCAGGAGGATAAAGAGCACCCGGCCCGGAGGACCCGATGCACCCGGGAGGAGGTATGATGCACCGGGCCCGGGGATCAGATGCACCGGGGAGGGGATCATGATGACCCGGCCAGGGGGATCATGATGCACCCGGCAGGAGGAAGATGCACCCGGTGAGGATCATGTGCACCCCGGCCCGGAGGATCATGTGCCCCGGCCAGGGGATCATATGCACCCGGGCCCGGGGACTGGGCCCCCGGGGGGGTCTGATGCACCCGGGCCCGGAGGGTCATGATGCACCCGGCCAAAGGGTCTGAGCACCCCGGGCCCGGGGGTATGATGCACCCCGGGCCGGAGGATCATGAGCACCCGGCAGGGGATATGAGCAAAACCCCGGGCCCGGAGGATATGAGCACCCGGCCCCGGGGACAGTGACCCCCCAGAGGTCATATGCACCCGCCCGGAGGATCATGATGCCCCGGCCAGGGGGGATCATGATGCACCCCGGGCCCGGGGTCATGATGCACCCGCAGGGGATATGTGCACCCGGGGAAAGGGTTGACCCCCCGGCCAAGAAAAAGAAAAGCCAAGAATCAATTTTTGCAAGGGAAATCTCCGCACAGTCAAGATGACAGCCCAGTTGAAACGCCCCGGACATGACACAAAAAAAAACAGATGAGGCAGATTTTGTCCCCAGAAGTTTTTTGAAAGGGTTTGAAAATATATTATGAAAAAAAAAAACGAATAAAGAGTAGTTTTTTATTTAAGTAGTCAGGATTTTTTTTTTTTGGGGGGGGAGGGGGAGGGGTTGGTTTATTTCTGATGTGAATAAAAACATACAAATTAAACTTATTTTACTAAATTGTCAGTAAATTTTTTCTCAGGTTTTCATTATTTCTTTTGAAAAAATATGAAGTTAGTAAATTTTTAAGAATAGAAAAATTACTCAGTGAATTAAGATCTCCGTGAATTAACAGCTCCGTGAATCAAGAGCTCCGTGAATTAAGAGCTCCGTGAATTAACAGCTCCGTGAATTAAGAGCTCCGTGAATTAAGAGCTCAGTGAATTAAGAGCTCCGTGAATTAAGAGCTCAGTGAATTAAGACTCCGTGAATTAAGAGCTCCGTGAATTAAGAGCTCCGTGAATTAACTCCGTGAATTAAGAGCTCCGTGAATCAAGAGCTCCATGGATTAAGAGCTCCGTGAATTAAGAGCTCCGTGAATTAAGAGCTCCGTGACTCAAGAGCTCCGTGAATTTTAAAAGCTCCGGAAATTAAGGGTCCGTGAATTAAGAGCTCCATGAATTAAAAGCTCCGTGAATTTTAAGAGTTCCGTGAATTAAGAGCTCCGTGAATCAAGAGCTCCGTGAATTAAGAGCTCCGTGAATTAAGAGCTCCGTGAATCAAGAGCTCCGTGAATTAAGAGCTCCATAAATCAAGAACTCCGTGAATTATGAGCTCCATGAATTAAGAGCTCCGTGAATTAAGAGCTCCGTGAATCAAGAGCTCCTGAGTTTAAGAGCTTTCCCTGAATTAAGAGCTCCGTGAAAACAAGAGCTGATGAATTAAGTGCTCCGTGAATCAAGAGCTCCATGAATTAAGAGCTCCGTGAGTTAAGAGCTCCGTGAATTAAGAGCTCCGTGAATCAAGAGCTGATGAATTAAGTGCTCTGTGAATCAAGAGCTCCATGAATTAACAAGCTCCGTGAATTACAGCTCCGTGAATCAGGAGCTCCGTGAATTAAGAGCTCCATGGGAAATTTAAAAGCTCCGTGAATCAATAGCTCCGTGAATTAAGAGCTCCATGAATTAAGAGGTCAGTGAATTAAGAGCTCCGTGAATCAAGAGCTCCGTGAATCAAGAGCTCCGTGAATTAAGAACTCTGTGAATTAAGAGCTCCGTGAATTAAGAGCTCCGTGTCTTAAGAGATCCGTGAATAAAAAGCTCCGTGAATCAAGAGCTCTGTGAATCAAGAGCTCCTTGAATCACGTGCTCCATGAATTAAGAGCTCAGTGAAATAAGAGCTCCATGAATTAAGAGCTCCGTGAATTAAGAGCTCCATGAATCACGAGCTCCATGAATTAAGAGCTCCATGAATTAAGAGCTCCGTGAATAAAGAGCTTCATGAATTAGGAGCTCTATGAATTAAGAGCTCCGTGAATTAAGAGCTCCGTGAATCAAGAACTCTGTGAATTAAGAGCTCCGTGAATCAAGAGCTCCGTGAATCATGAGCTCCGTGAATTAAGAGCTCCGTGAATTAAGAGCACCGTGAATCAAGAGTTCCATGAATCAAGAGCTCCGTGAATCAAGAGCTCCGTGAATTAAGAGCTCCATGAATTAAGAGCTCCGTGAATTAAGATCTCCGTGAATTACGAGCTCCGTGAATCAAGAGCACCGTGAATCAAGAACACCGTGAATCAATAGTTCCATGAATCAAGAGCTCCGTGAATTAAGAGCTCCGTGAATCAAGAGCTCCGTGAATCAAGAGCTCCGTGAATTAAGAGCTCCGTGAATTAAGAGCTCCGTGAATCAAGAGTTCCGTGAATCAAGAGCTCCGTGAATTAAGAGCTCCGTGAATTAAGAGCTCCGTGAATTAAGAGCTCTGTGAATTACAAGCTCCGTGAATCAAGAGCACCGTGAATCAAGAGTTCCATGAATCAAGAGCTCCGTGAATCAAGAGCACCGTGAATCAAGAGCACCGTGAATCAAGAGTTCCATGAATCAAGAGCTCCGTGAATTAAGAGCTCCGTGAATCAAGAGCTCCGTGAATTAAGAGCTCCGAGAATTAAGAGCTCCGTGAATCAAGATCTCCGTGAATTAAGTACTCCGCGAATTAAGAGCTCCGTGAATTAAGAGTTCCGTGAGTCAAGAGCTCTGTGAATTAAGAGCTCCGTGAATCAAGAGCTCCGTGAACTAAGAGCTCCGTGAATCAAGAGCTGATGAATTAAGTGCTCTGTGAATCAAGAGCTCCATGAATTAACAGCTCCGTGAATTAACAGCTCCGTGAATCAAGAGCTCCGTGAATTAAGAGCTCCATGAATTAAGAGCTCCGTGAATCAATAGCTCCGTGAATTAAGAGCTCCATGAATTAAGAGGTCAGTGAATTAAGAGCTCCGTGAATCAAGAGCTCCGTGAATCAAGAGCTCCGTGAATTAAGAACTCCGTGAATTAAGAGCTCCGTGAATTAAGAGCTCCGTGTCTTAAGAGATCCGTGAATTAAAAGCTCCGTGAATCAAGAGCTCTGTGAATCAAGAGCTCCTTGAATCACGTGCTCCATGAATAAGGAGCTCAGTGAATTAAGAGCTCCATGAATTAAGAGCTCCGTGAATTAAGAGCTCCATGAATCACGAGCTCCATGAATTAAGAGCTCCATGAATTAAGAGCTCCGTGAATAAAGAGCTTCATGAATTAAGAGCTCCATGAGTCAAGAGCTCCGTGAATTAAGAGCTCCATGAATCACGAGCTCCATGAATTAAGAGCTCCAAAATTAAAAGCTCCGTGAATAAAGAGCTTCATGAATTAAGAGCTCCATGAGTCAAGAGCTCCGTGAATTAAGAGCTCCGTGAATCAAGAGCTCCATGAGTCAAGAGCTCCGTGAATTAAGAGCTCCGTGAATCAAGAGCTGATGAATTAAGTGCTCTGTGAATCAAGAGCTCCATGAATTAACAGCTCCGTGAATTAACAGCTCCGTGAATCAAGAGCTCCGTGAATTAAGAGCTCCATGAATTAAGAGCTCCGTGAATCAAGAGCTCCGTGAATTAAGAGCTCCATGAATTAAGAGGTCAGTGAATTAAGAGCTCCGTGAATCAAGAGCTCCGTGAATCAAGAGCTCCGTGGGAAATTTAAGAACTCCGTGAATTAAAGCTCCGGGGAATTAAGAGCTCCGTGTCTTAAGAGATCCGTGAATTAAAAGCTCCGTGAATCAAGAGCTCTGTGAATCAAGAGCTCCTTGAATCACGTGCTCCATGAATTAAGAGCTCAGTGAATTAAGACTCCATGAATTAAGAGCCCCCGTGAATTAAGAGCTCCATGAAATCACGAGCTCCATGAATTAAGAGGGTCCATTGAATTAAGAGCTCCGTGAATAAAGACTTCATGAATTAGGAGCTCTATGAATTAAGAGCTCCGTGAATTAAGAGCTCCGTGAATCAAGAACTCTATGAATTAAGAGCTCCGTGAATCAAGAGCTCCGTGATATCATAGCCCCCGTGAATAAAGAAACTCCGTGAATTAAGAGCACCGTGAATCAAGAGTTCCATGAATTTAAGAAACTCCGTGAATTTAAAGCCCCCGTGAATTAAGAGCTCCATGAGTTAAGAGCTCCGGGGAATTAAGAATCTCCGTGAATTACGAGCTCCGTGAATCAAGAGCACCGTGAATCAAGAACACCGTGAATCAATAATTCCATGAATCAAGAGCTCCGTGAATTAAGAGCTCCGTGAATCAAGAGCTCCGTGAAGCAAGAGCTCCGTGAGTTAAGAGCTCCGTGAATTAAGAGCTCCGTGAATCAAGAGTTCCGTGAATCAAGAGCTCCGTGAATTAAGAGCTCCGTGAATTAAGAGCTCCGTGAATTAAGAGCTCTGTGAATTACGAGCTCCGTGAATCAAGAGCACCGTGAATCAAGAGTTCCATGAATCAAGAGCTCCGTGAATCAAGAGCACCGTGAATCAAGAGCACCGTGAATCAAGAGTTCCATGAATCAAGAGCTCCGTGAATTAAGAGCTCCGTGAATCAAGAGCTCCGTGAATTAAGAGCTCCGTGAATTAAGAGCTCCGTGAATCAAGATCTCCGTGAATTAAGTACTCCGCGAATTAAGAGCTCCGTGAATTAAGAGTTCCGTGAATCAAGAGCTCTGTGAATTAAGAGCTCCGTGAATTAGGAGCTCCGTGAATTAAGAGCTCTGTGAATTAAGAGCTCCGTGAATCAAGAGCTCCGTGAACTAAGAGCTCCGTGAATCAAGAGCTGCGTGAATTAAGAGCTCTGTGAATTAAGAGCTCCGTGAACTAAGAGCTCCGTGAATTGAAACATCCATAAATCACGAACCTCGTGAATCAAGAGCTCTTAATCAGTATCGAGAGCTCGCGAAGGAGCTCTTCTTCCAGGAAAATGTAGAAACCCGCCCGCCTT
This sequence comes from Cherax quadricarinatus, assembly GCF_026875155.1. Lineage (NCBI taxonomy): Eukaryota > Metazoa > Arthropoda > Malacostraca > Decapoda > Parastacidae > Cherax > Cherax quadricarinatus. The sequence goes on from NC_069404.1 coordinate 66,681,025, forward strand.
CCCGGGTCAAATCCATTTAAATATCATTACCTAGAGGCTGTATGCCCCCTACGAGTTTAGCACTCTGCACGTAGAAATTACAGCATGGGGCTACCCGCGTGGGCGTAGGCGGGCGTGTGACGGTGTTACTGGGCGGTGTGGCTTCCTGCAGAGTTGTGGGCGGTGACTCTCAACAGGTAGCGACCGCCCATCTCCAGGCCGCCCACGGCGAAGGTGCGACTGGGCGGCACCTCGCTGCCCACTGCCGAATAAATGTGAGAATTACGTGTTGTGCGATATGTTATGCATAAACTCCCAGTCCACAGTCACTTGTGGTCCAGAGGACTCAACTGGGGTCCAGAGAACTCATCTGGGGTCCAGAGAATTCACCTGGGGTCCAGAGAACTCACTTGGGGCCCAGAGAACTCACCTGGGGTCCAGAGAACTCACCTGGGGTCTAGAGAACTCACCTGGGGTCCAGAGAACTCACCTGGGGGACAGAGAACTCACCTGGGGTTCAGAGAACTAATCTGGGGTCCAGAGAACTCACCTGGGATCCAGAGAACTCTCCTGGGGTCCAGAGAACTCATCTGGGGTCCAGAGAACTCACCTGGGGTCCAGAGAACTCACCTGGGGTCCAGAGAAATCATCTGGGGTTATGAGAACTCATCTGGGGTCCAGAGAACTCACCTGGGGTCCAGAGAACTCATCTGGGGTCAAGAGAACTCATCTGGGGTCCAGAGAACTCACTTGGGATCCAGAGCTCTCCAGGGGTCCAGAGAACTCACCTGGGGTCCAGAGAAGTCACCTGGGGTCCAGAGGACTCACCTGGGGTCCAGAGAACTCACCTGGGTTCCAGAGAACTCACCTGTGATATTGAGAACTCACCAGGGGACCAGATAACTCACCTGGGTTCCAGAGAACTCACCTGGGGTCCAGAGAGCTCACCTGGGTTCCAGAGAACTCACCTGTGATATTGAGAACTCACCAGGGGACCAGAGAACTCACCTGGGTTCCAGAGAACTCACCTGGGGTTCACAGAACTCATCTTGGATCCACAGAACTCACCTGGGGTTTAGAGAATCGACTTGGGATCCAGGGAACTCACGTGGGGGTTCTAGAGGACTCACTTATGGTCCAGGGCACTCACCGGTGGTCCAGTGAGTGGTGGAATCTTTGCGGTACTGGGACGCGAAGTGAGTGATGGGACAGCCTCCGTCACCCCACTGGGCCAGGTACAGTGTGGCCTGGGAACTGTTGGTCGTCACGAACTGGAACTGTGGAGGAGCCTCGGGAGGTCGTCCCTTGGTGCGGGCTGCCTCTGTCGACGACACTGAACTCGTCCCTATAGGGAAGGTTCAACACATGTAGTGAAGGTTCAACACATGTAGTGAAGGTTCAACATACGTAGTGTAGGTTCAACACATGTAGTGAAGGTTCAACACATGTAGTAAAGGTTCAACACATGTAGTGAAGGTTCAACACATGTAGTAAAGGTTCAACACATGTAGTGAAGGTACAACACATGTAGTAAAGGTTCAACACATGTAGTGAAGGTTCAACACAATTAGTGAAGGTTCAACACATGTAGTGAAGGTTCAACACATGTAGTGAAGGTTCAACACATGTAGTGAAGGTTCAACACAATTAGTGAAGGTTCAACACATGTAGTGAAGGTTCAACACATGTAGTGAAGGTTCAACACATGTAGTGAAGGTTCAACCCATGTAGTGAAGGTTCAACATCATGTAGTGAAGGTTCAACACATGTAGTGAAGGTTCAACACATGTAGTGAAGGTTCAACACATGTAGTGAAGGTTCAACACATGTAGTGAAGGTTCAAACCATGTAGTGAAGGTTCAACATCATGTAGTGAAGGTTCAACACTTGTTAGTGAAGGTTCAACACATGTATAAAAAGGTTCAACATCATGTAGTGAAGGTTCAACATCATGTAGTGAAGGTTCAACATCATGTAGTGAAGGTTCAACATCATGTAGTGAAGGTTCAACACATGTAGTGAAGGTTCAACATCATGTAGTGAAGGTTCAACATCATGTAGTGAAGGTTCAACACATGTAGTGAAGGTTCAACATCATGTAGTGAAGGTTCAACATCATGTAGTGAAGGTTCAACACATGTAGTGAAGGTTCGACACATGTAGTGAAGGTTCAACACATGTAGTGAAGGTTCGACACGTGTAGTGAAGGTTCAGCACATGTAGTGAAGGTTCAACACATGTAGTAAGGGTTCAACACATGTAGTGAAGGTTCAACACATGTAGTAAAGGTTCAACATCCTGTAGTAAAGGTTCAACATCATGTAGTGAAAGTTCAACATCATGTAGTGAAGGTTCAACATCATGTAGTGAAGGTTCAACATCATGTAGTGAAGGTTCAACACATGTAGTAAAGGTTCAACATCATGTAATGAAGGTGCAACATCATGTAGTGAAGGTTCAACATAATGTAGTGAAGGTTCAACACATGTAGTGAAGGTTCAACATCATGTAGTAAAGGTTCAACATCATGTAGTAAAGAATCAACATCATGTAGTGAAGGTTCAACATCATGTAGTGAAGGTTCAACATCATGTAGTGAAGGTTCAACATCATGTAGTGAAGGTTCAACATCATGTAGCAAAGATTCAACATCATGTAGTGAAGGTTCAACATCATGTAGTGAAGGTTCAACATATGTAGTGAAGGTTCAACATCATGTAGTAAAGGATCAACATCATGTAGTAACGGTTCAACATCATGTAGTAAAGGATCAACATCATGTAGTAAAGGTTCAACATCATGTAGTGAAGGTTCAACATCATGTAGTGAAGGTTCAACATCATGTAGTGAAGGTTCAACATCATGTAGTAAAGGATCAACATCATGTAGTGAAGGTTCAACATCATGTAGTGAAGGTTCAACACCATGTAGTGAAGGTTCAACATCATGTAGTGAAGGTTCAACATCATGTAGTGAAGGTTCAACATCATGTAGTGAAGGTTCAACATCATGTAGTGAAGGATCAACATCATGTAGTGAAGGTTCAACATCATGTAGTGAAGGTTCAACATCATGTAGTGAAGGTTCAACATCATGTAGTGAAGGTTCAACATCATGTAGTAAAGGATCAAAAATCATGTAGTGAAGGTTCAACATCATGTAGTGAAGGTTCAACACATGTAGTAAAGGATCAACATCATGTAGTAAAGGGTTTTCAACATCATGTAAGAAGGTTCAACACATGTAGTAAAGGTTCAGCATCATGTAGTAAAGGTTCAACATCATGTAGTGAAGGTTCAACACATTTAGTGAAGGTTCAACATCATGTAGTGAAGGTTCAACATCATGTAGAGAAGGTTCAACACATGTGGTAAAGGTTCAACATCATGTAGTAAAGGTTCAACATCATGTAGTGAAGGTTCAACATCATGTAGTGAAGGTTCAACATCATGTAGAGAAGGTTCAACACATGTAGTAAAGGTTCAACATCATGTATTAAAGGTTCAACATCATGTAGTGAAGGTTCAACATCATGTAGAGAAGGTTCAACACATGTAGTAAAGGTTCAACATCATGTATTAAAGGTTCAACATCATGTAGTGAATGTTCAACACATGTAGTGAAGGTTCAACACTTGTAGTGAAGGTTCAACACATGTAGTGAAGGTTCAACACATGTAGTGAAGGTTCAACATCATGTAGTGAAGGTTCAACATATGTAGTGAAGGTTCAACACATGTATTGAAGGTTCAACACATGTAGTAAAGGTTCAACACATGTAGTGAAGGTTCAACATCATGTAGTGAAGGCTCAACATCATGTAGTGAAGGTTCAACATCATGTAGTGAAGGTTCAACATCATGTAGTGAAGGTTCAACATCATGTATGAAGGTTCAACATCATGTAGTAAAGGTTCAACATCATGTAGTGAAGGTTCAACATCATGTAGTGAAGGTTCAACATCATGTAGTGAAGGTTCAACATCATGTAGTGAAGGTTCAACATCATGTAGTGAAGGTTCAACATCATGTAGTGAAGGTTCAACATCATGTAGTAAAGGTTCAACATCATGTAGTGAAGGTTCAACATCATGTAGTGAAGGTTCAACATCATGTAGTGAAGGTTCAACATCATGTAGTGAAGGTACAACATCATGTAGTGAAGGTTCAACATCATGTAGTGAAGGTTCAACATCATGTAGTGGAAGGTACAACATCATGTAGTGAAGGTTCAACATCATGTAGTGAAGGTTCAACATCATGTAGTGAAGGTTCAACATCATGTAGTGAAGGTTCAACATCATGTAGTGAAGGTACAACATCATGTAGTGAAGGTTCAACATCATGTAGTGAAGGTTCAACATCATGTAGTGAAGGTACAACATCATGTAGTGAAAGTTCAACATCATGTAGTGAAGGTTCAACATCATGTAGTGAAGGTTCAACATCATGTAGTGAAGGTTCAACATCATGTAGTGAAAATTCTAACATACACTGAATAAGATAAGTTTTTTGTCCTGATTTTTAACCCTGAAGGGTTAGCCACCCAGGATAACGCAAGAAAGTGAGTCACTGAGCGGACTGTCTTATTTCCAGTGGGGTCCTTTATAAGCTTGTCCCCCAGGATGCGACCTACACCAGTCGAATGTAAGGTGTAAGGAAACACGTCCCAGTGATTTTGCCCATGCCGGGGATCGAACCACTGTCATTCAGTGTGTGAAGCGAGAGCGTTGCCTACCAGGACACGGGTATAGAGCTTGGGTTAAAGTTTAACTTTCTCATTATTTTTTTTTGTATGCTAAACTGGTCCACCAGACTGTTGGTGATAGTCTGCAGGCCCACATAACTATCACAACCCGGAGAGAGTGTCTGGTCTGGCACCCATTACAATCTGAGGTTCCATTGTGTTGTAGTCCCCAGCTTTTTACCTGGCTCCTTAGTGACCTAGTCCATTAGTTATCAAGCTCTTTAGCTAGATTGCTATTTATCTAGCTAGCTGTTTAGTTAATTAGCTCTTTATCTAGTTAGCTGTTTAGTTAAGTAACTCTTTATCTACTTAGCTAGCTCTTTAGTTAGCTAACTAGCTCTTAAGTCAGTTAGCTAACTAGCTGTTTAGTTAGCAAGCTCGTTATCTAGTTAGCTCTTTAGTTAGCCTGACTCTATGCTTGCTAGTATTATAAATAAGTCGTTTCTATAGTTTTTTTTAGCCCAGTAATATTATCATAACCAGTGAGGCTGACTTTCGCTGTGTTTGAGCTTAACATCTGCCAAGTTCAACATTCTCTGCAATATTAGCAAGACAAAAGTGGCTTCCTTTTGTGTCTGATAGTGTATTTTATTATCGGTATATTGCAGAGAAGAAATAAAGTATTTGCATTAGTATTCCTCCAGGAAATTGTAGTTCCGTTTTCTTACGTCACGTTGTCCGTTATGTTCCGTTTTCTGCATTACCGCGTAGGAAACTATTCTAGCCGTGGCATCTAAATAGGCACAGGTACACAAAAGTTCAATTATCAAACACAGTGTAAATTTCCTAGGATAACTCCCCACCCCTAAAAAAGTCGGACAAAGTGACTTATTTTACTGGGGTGTCTGAGTCGTAGCGCCATCGCGAGACAAATTAATCTTCTTAGAGCGTCAAGTACCCAAATCGCTTGCATGCCTAACACACTAGATACCAGAGGCGTCGTAAGGAGGGGCGGGGGGGGGGCGAACCGCCCCGGGTGACACGATTTAGGGGGTGGCACCACAGAACCTCTAAAGAAGGTGACACTAATGCCTAAAACAGTGCATCACTAACATAAGAGAAGAATCCCTCATTTCAATATAGCCTATTGTATATTAACAAAGTACAAATAAGCCTATATAGGGAAAATCATTGATTTTGATTGTGATTGATTGATTCATTCATTAGAGATTTGCCGGTACTTCCGGCCCGGGTCTTCTCCAGATGGTGACCCGGCGTGTGATTGATGATTTTGCATAACTGAAGGCAAGGATATGTAAGATCAGATTCAGACCTGTACTCAGGTCAAATCGGAACTAGTGTTTCTCTGATATTGCAATGTTTTCTTTATTTTTCAAGTTTTTTGTTATTTTGTTTTTGCATTGTTGACGATGAATAAATGTAGGATGTGTTGCATGTACTCAAAGTGGTATTTGAGTTTGTTTCCTCAATACTACTACGATTATTTATTTTATCATTAATAAAGTTGAGAAGTATTCTCCTGTTCAGTTTATGGCTCTTAAACGTTCTCATTGTTAAACATTAGTCACTGGTCATGCAGTAGTGACATAACTGGAGTTTATCCCCCTCATCCCCCCACCCTTAAATTTCATGGGGGTGATACCAAAGTTGCTGCCCCGGGTGACACCCGAGATTCCGCCCCGGGTGACACCAACTCTAGCGACGCCTCTGCTAGGAGCACAGAAGAAGCACATTATGGATAATCCGGTAAAGAGAAGCAAGTCATCATGAAGACGTACTTAGCAGATGAATGCTTGCATGACTTTTCGGTCCGTTCTGAACCAGTCATATCACAATTGAGCCGATAAAGATACAGACAAGGCCAGAAGACAGGACGGGAGTAGTAGTAGTAGTAGTAGTAGTAGCAGTAGTAGTAGTAGTAGTAGTAGTAGTAGTAGTAGTAGTAGTAGTAGTAATAGTAGTAGTAGTAGTAGTAGTAGTAGTAGTAGTAGTAGTAGTAGTAGTAGTAGTAGTCGTAGCAGTAACAGCGACGCAGAAAAGTAATGTTACTTATACAGGATCAATGTAAATGAGTCACAGTGTTGGATTATTATAAGTCACTTGCAGAGGTCACCGGATCCAACTATTTGTGGTTTCTTTCTTTGGAGGTACGTGAAGAGCACAGCTTAGGTACCTCCACCACCTGCAACCCTGGAGGAGCTCAAAATTCGTTCGCATGATAACACCAGATATGCTGCAGAGCGTCTGGACCGAACTAGACTATCACATCGATGTTGGCCAAGCAACCAGAAGGGCGCACATTGAGTGCCTTAATGCTACCCTATACCACATGAAACTGAATGGAATCCTGCATCTGATGCTGCTAACTGTGAAAGATTATACAATAAAATTACATGTTATACCTATTTGAAATCAGGAAGTGTTTCTGTAGATACGCTGCATATATATATATATATATATATATATATATATATATATATATATATATATATTATATATATATATATATATATAAAAAATATATAATATATATATAATATATATATATAATATATTATATATATATATATATATATGCAAAACAACCACTCTGAAAAAATAGAGAAATTCCAAGCGCTTTCGTGACTACTCACATTATCAAGGAACTATGAAAGTAAAGCATCCAAGGAAGCTATATAAGGGGTCTGGCCGGCACCTCACTACAGATCCCACAACGGTTTAAACACCTGATGCGCGCCGACCCAACTTGGATAGGTCCTTGGCACAACTACCTCACAAACTATTCTACCCAAAAATAAGAAATTTTAAAGATTATTTGTCCAGTGTATTATTAAATTCTTCCCAAATTCTATTAATTATAAATGGATCTAATTTATATAAACCAAAGGGAAAAATTCATATTATTGTCAAAACTGCTTTTTATGAAACAAGATTCAATTATATCCTGTCGACCATGGACTTGCTTGATACTACTTTCTCAACTTTTTGAAAATCAATTGGATGGTTAAAATCTCTTACATGAATAAATAGAGCATTGGAATCTTGTCCAGTTCTAATGCTATATTTATGTTGTTTTAATCTAGTTCGAGATTTTTCCAGTTTGACCGTAATAAACTTTATCGCAAATTTTACAAGGAATTTTTATAGACACATCCATCAGCATTTTGAGGGAATTCTTTATCAAAAATTTTTTTTACTGTACAAGATTTTTAAAATACAACTTTAATATTAAAAGTCTTAAGAAGAGAAGGCATATCAACAAGTTTCATGTAAGGGAGAACCAACATATTTTTAGTGAATAAGGCTGGTTGTCCCTTTTGGATTGTAAAAAGTATTCTAGCAACTTTAAAAGATTTATCAATTACATTTCTATGGGATTTTAAATCATTACCTATTTCATAAATTTTGGATATTTCCTCATCTATGAACTCAGGACTACAAATTTCGTAAAGCTCTCAGAAACATTGATGAGAAAACAGACAGTTTGACTCTATCTTGAGCAGGAATAATAGTGGAATAGGAAACAGTTATTAGTAGGTTTTCTGTAAATTTTAAATTTGAATTCATTATTACCCTTAATAATTAAAACATCTAGAAAAGCAATGAGTTATTTTCTTCAACTCAACAGTAAAGTTTATTGAATCGGCTAAGCTATTTAATTTTCCAAGGAAATGGTGTATATCTACATTTTTGGGCATAAGACACAAAATATCATTTCCTTGGAAAATTAAATAAACTTTACTGTTGAGTTTGAAGAAAATAACTCATTGCCTTTTCTAGATGTTTTAATTATTAAGGGTAATAATGAATTCAAATTTAAAATTTACAGAAAAAACCTACTAATAACTGTTCCTATGTCCACTATTATTCCTCGCATCAAGATAGAGTCAAACTGTCTGTTTTCTCATCAATGTTTCTGAGAGCTTTACGAATTTGTAGTCCTGAGTTCATAGATGAGGAAATATCCAAAATTTATGAAATAGGTAATGATTTAAAATACCCAAGAAATGTAATTGATAAATCTTTTAAAGTTGCTAAAAATACTTTTTACAACCCAAAAAGGGAAAACCACCCTTATTCAACAAAAAAATATGTTGGTTCTCCCTTACCATAAAAAACTTGGTTGATATGCCTTCTCTTCTTAAGACTTTTAATTTAAAGTTGTATTTAAAATCTGATACAGTAAAACAACTTTCGATAAAGAATTCCCCTCAAAATGCTGAGGGAAAAGTTTATAAGATTCCTTGTAAAATTTGCGATAAAGTTTATTACGTTCAAACTGGTAAAAATCTCGAACTAAGATTAAAACAACATAAATATAGCATTAGAACTGGACAAGATTCCAATGCTCTATTTATTCATGTAAGAGATTTTAACCATCCAATTGATTTTCAAAAGTTGAAGAAAGTAGTATCAAGCAAGTCCATGGTCGACAGGAATAAAAATTGAATTCTTGTTTCATAAAAAGCAGTTTTGACAATAATATGAATATTTCCTTTGGTTTATATAAATTAGATTCCATTATAATTAATAGAATTTGGGAAGAATTTAATAATACACTGACAATAATTTTTAAAAATTTTTCTTATTTTTTGGGGTTTAGAATAGTTTGTGAGGTGAGTTTTGTCCCAAAGGACCTATCCAGTTGGGCCCGGGGCGCGCGTCAGGTGTTTAAAAACCGTTGTGGGATCTGATGGGTGAGGTGCCGGCCAGACCCCTTATATAGTTTCCTTTGGGGATGCTTTATTTCATAGTTCCTTGAAAATGTGGAGTAGTCACGAAAGCGCTTGGAAATTTCTCTATTTTTTCAGAGTGGTTGTTTTGCAATTCTGAAATCACCTGTTTACTGTGATCTTATTGCATATATATATATATAAATATATATATATATATATATATTAATATATATATATATATATATATATATATATATTTTTAAAATATATATATATATAATATATATATATATATTATATATAAATTATATATATATATATTTTAATATATATTTTTATATATATTTATAATATATATATATAAATAAAAATTTTATATATATATAAATGTGTGTGTGTGTTGTGTGTGTGTAGATGCCGTGCTGTCCCTCCGTTACAGCTGTCCACTTAATGACACTGCTGGGGCTCTTTTGGGGATTAGTGTGGCGAAACAAAGCATGGCTTGCTTCTGCAGTTTTTAAAAAATTTGAGGTTGGAGATTTTGAAGGAGGAGGTCTTGCTTCTCCAGGAGGAGATTAGGAGGCTGAAGGACCACTTCAGTGGGTCTGGGAGAGAGGGTGTGGGGTGGCTGGAGTTGTGGGGAATGAGGCTTCAAGTGAGGTGCAGTCTGTCTCTCGCTGTGAGGAGGCTTTTAGTTGGGGAGGTAGCAACGGCTACCAGCAGTGAGGTGCAGTCCAGCACCTGCTACAAGTGGCGAGTGGTTCACAGTAATGGAAGGCGCATCAGAGTAAGGAAAAGTTAAGAGTGAAGATCTGAAGGTGGGAAAATCGTTTCTCTGTTCTTCAGGATGAATGTACTTCAGTGGCCAGTGAAGGTAAGGGTACTACTGCCCCTGCTAATGGAGGTAAGCGCATTCTTTGTGGTTGGTGACTCTCAGTAAGATATATTGACCGTGCTTTTGTAATAGGAATAAGAAGATAAAGAGATAGAGTGTGTTTCCCGGGAGCTGGTGTTGGGGACATTGTCAACAGGCTGGAAAATATCATGTCAGGTAATGGGAACAAGCCCATTATCTGTCTCAGTGCTGGGGGAAATGATATTGGGAAGGGGTGGAGAGAAGAGCTGCTAGATAAGTACAGGTCAGCTATAGATTTCATTAGTCTAAGGGAGGGGTCCCAATCATATGTAGCATCTTGCCTAGAAGGGGAGTAGGAATGAATGGTTGTCTAGGGGAATTGGTGTAAATTGCTGGCTAGACAGATACTGCAAGGAACTTGCAATCCCATTCATTGACAACTGGAACAACTTTTATGGCAAACATGATATGTATGCAAGGGATGGGGTACATCTCTCTGGGGCTGGGGTTTGGGAGCACTTGCAGACTCGTTGAGAAGGCCATTGGTGAAATGCCATGATTTTAAACTGATGGAATTAGAGGGATGGGTGTGGTTTGGGAACCAATGTTTGCAACACTTGGGTTGGAAACAGTAAATGATAAAAGGCAATTTAGCATTTAAGTTATAAATAAAGCAAAGATCAGGTCAGCAAACAAAAGGGGGAGCAGAGAGGGGACAAGGGACTAGCTCCCTTAAGGTTTACTATACTAATAGCAGGAGTGTAAGAAATAAGATAGATGAGCTAAGATTAATTGCAAGTGCAGGGGAAAAATAGATATTATTGCTATAACAGAGACCCGGCTCAATCTGAAAGATAGAGAGGAAAGCCCTCTGAATGTCACATACAAGGCTATAAATTATTCCACACTGACAGGGTCAACAGGAAAGGTGGTGGAGTAGCGATGTATGTCAGAGACAATTTAAATTGTTGTGTTAGACAAGATATTAAATTTGAAGCGTCAGCCACGAATCTGTTTGGCTACAGCTTCTCGAGGGCGGAAAAAAAACTAATTTTGGGTGTGATTTACAGGGCCCAAATCTTGATAGGGAGTGCGTAAACTTCTATGGGGCGAAATTCGTAAGGCATCTACATACGAAAATGTTGTGCTAATGGGAGATTTCAACTATAGACAGATTGACTGGAGCAATTTGACAGGAAATTAGAGTCAGGTGACTTTCTTGATACGATCCAGGATTGTTTTTTAAAACAGTTTGTGACAGAGCCAACTAGGGGAAATAACCTCCTTGACTTGGTTCTTGCCAGTAGGGGAAAAACTAATTAATAATCTTGAGGTTAATGATGAGCTTGGGGAAAGTGATCACAAATCACTCAGTTTTAATATATCATTTGAATTCCCCCAATAATGGCAATCAAGTCTCCGTCCCTGACTTTCGCTTGGCTGATTTCATGGACTGAAAAATTACTTAGGTGGGCTGAACTGGAATGGGCCTGACTAAGGGTCAGGTAGGTGGTGACGGTTTTCCGATATGATGCTTTTCCAGGGCATAGTTCTAGCTTTCTCAGTCAAATTATGTTCCAAATAGGGAAAATCAGATCAAACAAAAATGATCCCAAATGGATGAACAATAGATTAAAATTCGATTGGTTTAAAAGAGAGGCATATATAGGCAAATCAAAAGAGGAGAGGGGCAATTGAGAAATCGATATATTCAGTTAAAGAGAGAAATAAAAAAGGGAATTAGAAAAGCAAAAAGAGATTATGAGGGTTTAAAGTTGCAAGAGAATCCCAAAAACTAACCCAAAAGGATTTTCAGGTATACAGAAGTAAGATCAGGGACAAGATAGGCCCACTCAAAAGTTCCTCGGGTCAGCTCACTGACAGTGATAAGGAAATGTGTAGAATTTTTAAACACATACTTCCTCTCAGTTTTTAAAACAGGAGGATACCAGCGATATTCCAGTAATGAAAAAATTATGTAGAACAGGACGATAAAAAAACTGTGCACTATTAGGGTCACAAGTGACATGGTCCTTAGGCAAATAGATAAATTAAAACCTAACAAATCCCCAGGCCCTGATGACTGTATGCAAGGGTTTTAAGGAATGTAAAGAGGAGCTTAGCATACCTTTGGCTAATCTTTTCAACATATCACTAAAAAACTGGCATTGGGGGGCCAGATTTAAATGGAAAATGGCAAATGTGATACCTATTTCAAAACAGGTGACAGGTCCTTAGCTTCGAACTATAGACCAATAAGCCTGACCTCCATAGTGGGAAAATTTATGGAATCAATAATTGCCGAGGGAGTTCGTAGCCACCTTGAAAAGCATAAATTAATCAACGAATCTCAGCATGGTTTTACAAAGGGGCGTTCCTGCCTTACGAATTTATTAACTTTTTTCACTAAGGTATTTGAGGAGGTAGATCATGGTAATGAATATGATATTGTGTATATGGACTTCACTAAGGCTTTTGACAGGGTCCCACATCAGAGACTGTTGAGGAAAATTAAAGCACATGGAATAGGAGGAGAAATTTTTTCTGGATAGAGGCATGGTTGACAAATAGGCAGCAGAGAGTTTGCATAAAATGGGGAGAAATCAGAGTGGGGAAGTGTCACGAGCGGTGTTCCACAGGGGTCAGTGTTGGGCCCCCTGCTGTTCACAATCTACATAAACGACATAGATGAGGGCATAAAGAGCGACATCGGCAAGTTTGCCGATGACACCAAAATAGGCCGTCGAATTCATTCTGACGAGGACATTCGAGCACTCCAGGAAGATTTGAATAGACTGATGCAGTGGTCGGAGAAGTGGCAGATGCAGTTTAATATAGACAAATGCAAAGTTCTAAATGTTGGACAGGACAATAACCAATGCCACATATAAACTAAATAATGTAGATCTTAATATTACGGATTGCGAAAAAGATTAGGAGTTCTGGTTAGCAGTAATCTGAAACCAAGACAACAGTGCATAAGTGTTTGCAATAAAGCTAATAGAATCCTTGGCTTCATATCAAGAAGCATAAATAATAGGAGTCCTCAGGTTGTTCTTCAACTCTATACATCCTTGGTTAGGCCTCATTTAGATTATGCTGCCACAGTTTGGTCACCGTATTACAGAATGGATATAAATTCTCTGGAAAATGTACAAAAGGAGGATGACAAAGTTGATCCCATGTATCAGAAACCTTCCCTATGAGGATAGACTAAGGGCCCTGAAACTGCACTCTCTAGAAAGACGTAGAATTAGGGGGGATATGATTGAGGTGTTAAATGGAAGACAGGAATAAATATAAAGGGGATGTAAATAGTGTGCTGAAAATATCTAGACTAGACAGGACTCGCAGCAATGGTTTTAAGTTGGAAAAATTCAGATTCAGGAAGGATATAGGAAAGTACTGGTTTGGTAATAGAGTTGTGGATGAGTGGAACAAACTCCAAGTACCGTTATAGAGGCTAGAACGTTGTGTAGCTTTAAAAATAGGTTGGTAAATACATGAGTAGATGTGGGTGGGTGTGAGTTAGACGTGATAGCTTGTGCTACCAGGTCGGTTGCCGTGGGTTTCCCCCCTTAAGTCAATGTGACCTGACCTGACTAGGTTGGGTGCATTGGCTTAAGCCCGGTTGGGACTTGGACCTGC
>NC_069404.1:66695389-66717966 GCF_026875155.1 Cherax quadricarinatus
CTCATTAACTGGTAGTTAACCTCCTACTGGTAGTTAACCTCCTCTTAACTGGTAGTTAACCTCCTAACAGGTAGTTAACCTCCTCTTAACTGGTAGTTAAAACCTCCTCTTAACTGGTAGTTAAACCCCTAACTGGTAGTTAACCCCTCTTAACTGGTATTTTAACCTCCTCTTAACTGTAGTTAATCCCGCCTCTTAACTTGTAGTTTACCTCCCTCTTAACTGGTAGTTAACCTCCTCTCTAACTGGTAGGTAACCTCCTCTTAACTGGTATTAACCTCCTCTTAACTGGTAGTTAAACCTCCCTCGTAACTGGTAGTTAACTCCTCTTAACTTAGTTGAACCTCCTCTAACTGGCATTAACCTCCTCTGAAGGACAGGTGGCCACTCCCACGGTAATTAAGTAGTTCTTTTCTTCCGCATCTATTGTTGCTTGAAGATGTATTCTGTCTCTCGTTGACAAAGTGAAAGACACTCAGTTTCTCTCACTCTCTCTCTCTCCATCTCTCTCTCACTCGTTCCCTCTCCTCTCTCTCTCTCTCTCATCTCTCTCTCTTTCTCCCATAAGCTCCCATATACTCTTATGTGCTCCCAATATTTATCAAATGCTTCCATATATTTTCCTGTACTCTCATGTACTCCCATGTGGAATGTAACATGCATGAGGTGACATCTCTCCCCGGCAGCGAGGTGAGGGTGGGGCGTACAACTTCACGACCGGTGGCGTGGATGGTGTGGGTGTGACGAGGGCCACCCTGGGAGGTCTACGCCCACACGCCCGCCACGCCGTGGTACTGCAAGCCTTTCAACTCCAAGGGCGCCGGTCCCCAGCCTCACCGCCCGCCCCGCCACCGTACCCTGGAGGACAGTGAGTGGGCGGTGGTTTGGGCTGTAGTGGGGGGTAGGATAGTATGATGTCATAGTGGTAGTGAGCGTAGGGTGCAGTGGTGGTGGTTGTTATTGGGGGGTGGAAAAATTTGGGAAAAAACAGTGATGGTTGCTGGTGGCAGCAGTATGGTAGTGATTGTGGGTGGTGGGAGGGTAATATACTGGGGGTGGTGGTGGTGTAGTGATGGTGAGTAGTGATGGTGAGTGTAGTGATGGTGAGGGTAAGTGGTGGATTGTAATGATAACAACAGTGGTTGTGGTGATTGTGTCGGTGATGGTAGTGATGATGGTTGTGTAGCAATGATGGAGATAGTAATAGGAAAGGATAGTGGTTGTGTGGTGGTGATTGTGGTGGTAGTAGTGACAGGATGAAATCTTATGGTAATAATGTCCTACCGCACTTGCGCCTCAGTGGTTACTTATAGTCCTTCTTGCACGGACAGAGCCTAGTTCCCCCCCACCTGGTCCCACGTGACTGTAGATGTGACGTCAACTAGTGTTGTGGTGACGTGGGCGGCCGCCGCCACCCGTCACAGGAACGGTGGTCCATCGTCACTACCGGTTTATTACCCAAATCTTTCCACCACACGTGAGTTACTTCATCCCTCTACATGGTGAGTCTACTACCTCCTCAACAATAACGTGGAGTCTACTGTTCCCCACACAGTGAGTCAACTTCCTTCCCCCCTCAACCAAAAAACAGTGAGTCTGCTTCCTCCACATGGTGGAAGTCTACTTCCCCCCACACGGTGAGTCTTCCTAATTCCCCTCAACAACACGGAGGAGTAAATTTTTCACAACACCCGTGGAGTCTACTTTTCCCACACGGTGAGTCTACTTTCCCCACACACGATGAATCTAGTCCCCACATAGTGAGTTACTTCCCCCACACGTCAGTCTACTTCCCCCACACGACGAGTCTAACTTCCCCCACACGGTGAGTCTGCTTCCCCACAACCGTGAATCTACACTCCCACTCATCACACCATGATGGAGAAAAAAAAAGTACCAGTGAATGAGAGTATCATGATGAGGTTTACCATTGATGATGTTACATATGAGTAAAGCCAGTATGAGAGTATCAGTGATGAGTACGCAAGTGATTTGTGCTTTTAACTAATGTGAGTGTACTTCACAGTTTGATGATGTACTTTACCAGTGATAGTGTACTTCATCGGAGATGAGTGTACATATAACAGTGATGATGTACTTTACCAGTGGTGAGTGTACTTCACACCAGTATTATGTACTTCACCAGTGATGAGTGTACTACTACAACCAGTGATGATGTACTTTACCAGTGGTAAGTGCGTAGTTCACCATGATGATGTACTTTGCCAGTGAAGTGACTACACCAGTGATGAGGTGTACTTTACCAGTGGTGAAGTTACTTCACCAGTGATTAGTGTACTTCACCAGTGATTAGTGTACTACACCAGTGATGAGGTAACTTTACCAGTGGTGAGTGTACTTTACCAGTGGTGAGTGTACTTTACCATGTTGAGTGTAACTTTACCAGTGTAAGTGGTAGTTCACCAGTGATGAGTGTACTTAGCCAGTGATGAGTGGTACTACACCATGATGATGTACTACACCATATGAGTGTAACTCACCTGTGATGATGCATTTACCAGTGAAAGTGTACTTTACCAGTGTTGAGTGTACTTTAAAACAGTGGGTAAGTGTAGTGTCACCATGATGAGTGTAACTTTGTCAGCGGTAAGTGTACTACAACCAGTGTGGAGTGTACTTTAACACCAGTGGTGAGTGTACTTCACCAGTGATTAAGTGTACTTCACCAGTGATGAGTGTATCTACACCAGGAGAGTGAACTTTACAGTGTGAGTGTACTTTACCAGTGGTGAGTGTACTTTAAAACCAGTGGTATGCACTTCACCAGTGATGAGTGTACTTTACCAGTGGTGAGTGTAACTTTACCAGTGGTGAGTTTACTTTACCATGGTGAGTGTACTTTAACCAGTGGTGAGTGTACTTCACCAGTGTGATGAGTGTACTTTACCAGTGATGAGTGCAATTTACAGTGATGAGTGTACTTTACCAGTGGTGAGTGAACTTTACCAGTGGTGGGTGCACTTTACAGTGGTGATGTACTTCACCAGTGATGAGGTCAACCTTTAACCAGTGATGAGCGTACTTTACCAGTGGTGAGTGTACTTTACCAGTGTGAGTGTACTTTCCCAGTGGTGAGTGTACTTTACCAGAGATGAGTGTACTTTACCAGTGGTGAGTGTACTTTACCAGTGGTGAGTGTACTTTAACCAGTGGTGAGTGTAAGTTTACCAGTGGTGAGTGTACTTCACCAGTGAATGAGTTACTTTACCCAGTGATGAGTGAACTACACCAGTGATGAAGTTGTACTTTACCAGTGATGAGTGTACTTCATCAGTGGTGATGTAACTACAACACCAGTGATGGATGTACTTTACCAGTGATGAAGTGTACTTTACCATGGGTGAGTGTACTTTACCTGTGGTGAGTGTACTTTACCAGTGGTGAGTGTACTTTACCAGTGGATGATGGTAACTATTTTTTTTTAAAAAAAAAATTAACAGTGGTGAGTGTACTTTACAGTGTGAGTTGTACTTTAACCAGTGATGAGTGTACTTTACCCACCAGTGGTCCAGTGTACTTTACCAGTGATTGATGTACTTTTCCAGTGGGTGAGTGTACTTTAATAACCCAGTGGTGAGTGTACTTTACCATGATGAGTGTACTTTACAGTGGTGATGTACTTTTACCATGATGAGTGTACTTTAACCAGTGGTGAGTGTACTTTACCAGTGATGATGTACTTTACCAGTGGTGAGTAGTACTTTACCAGTGATGAGTGTACTTTACCAGTGGTGAGTGTACTTTTAAACAGTGTAGTGTACATACCAAGTGGATGAGTGTACTTTACCAGTGATGATGTACCTTTTACCAGTGGTGAGTGTACTTTAACAGTGATGAGTGTACTTTACCAGTGGTGAGTGTACTTTACCAGTGATGAGTGTACTTACCAGTGGTGAGTGTAACTTTATACCAGTGGGTGAGTGTACTTACCAGTGATAGAGTGTACTTTACCAGTGGTGAGTGTACTTTTTTAACCAGTGATGATGTACTTTAACCAGTGGTGAGTGTACTTTACCATGGTGTGTGTACTTTACCAGTGATGAGTGTACTTGTACTTCATCAGTGGTAGTGTACTACACACCAGTTATGAGCGTGCTATAACCATGATGAGTGGACTACAACAGTGGATGAGTGTACTTTACCAGTGATGAGTGTACTTTTACCAGTGAAGAGTGTACTACACCAGTGATGAATGCACTTTACCAGTGATGAGTGTACTTCATCAGTGGTGAGTGTACTTACAAACAGTGATTAAGTGTACTTCATCATGTGATGAGTGTACTACACCAGTGATGAGCGTGCTATACCAGTGATGAGTGTACTACAACAGTGATGATGTACTTCACCACTGAATGTGTGTACTTCACTATTGATGATTGTACTTATGAATGATGAGTGTACTTCAACAGTGATGAGTGTACTATTATCATTGATGAGTGTACTGTACCAGTGATGAGTGTAACCACAACAGTGATGAGTGTTAACTTTACCAGTAATAAAGTGTACTTTACCAGTGATGAGTGTAACTTCACTAGTGATGAGTGTACTTATGAATGATGAGTGTACTTCACTAAACCATGATGAGTGTAATGCCAACAACAGTGATGAGTGTACTACACCATGGATAAGTGTATTTCACCAGTGATGATGTACCTTCATCACCACGGTGAGTGTACTACACCATGACGAGTGTACAGTACCAGTGATGATGTATCTTCAACGATGATGAGTGTACTTCACCATTGATGAGTGTACTGCACCGAGTGATGATGTACTCAACCAGTGATGAGTGTACTGCACCAATGATGGGTGTACTTCACCATGGTAAGTGTACTTGACAGTGGTGAGTGTACTTCACCATGATGAGTGAACTTCACCAGTGTTGAGTGTACTCACCATTGAGAGTGTACTTTACACCAGTGATGAAGAGAACTTTTATCAGTGATGGAGTGAACTTCACTCAGTGTATAGTGTTACTTCACCATGATGTGTGTACTTCACCATTGATAAGTGTACTTCACCCGGTGATGAGTGTACTTCACCAGTGATATGTACTCACCAGTGATGAGTGTACTGCACCGATTAGGGTGTACTTCACCAGTGTAAGTGTTACTTGGAGCAGTGGTGATGTTGTATACTTCACCATGATGAGTGTCCTTCACCGTGTTAGTGTACCTCACAGTGATGAGTTTTTACTTCACCCAGATGACTGTACTTCACCAGTGATGAGTATCACTTCACCAGTGATGCGTGTACTTTCACCAGTGATGTTGTGAACTTCAGATGAGTGTACCAGTGATGAGGTACTTCACCATTAATGAGTGTGCTTCACCAGTGATGAGTGTACTTCACCCAGGATGAGTGTACTGCACCAATGATGGGAGTAACTTCACCAGTGGGTAAGTGTAACATGACGTGTGATGTACTTCACACCAGTGATGAGTGTACTTCACCAGTGTTGAGTGTACCTCACCATGATAGTTTACTCACCAGATACTGTACTTCACCAGTGATGAGTGTACTTCACCATTGATGATGTGCTTCACGCCAGTGATGAGTGTACTTCGCCAGTGATGAACTGTACTTCCACCATGATGAGTGTACTTCACCCAGTGATGAGTGTATCTCACCAGTGATGAGTGTACTTCAACCATGAGAGAGTGTACTTCACCATAAAAGAGTGTACCTCACCAGTGATGAGTGTATACTCCACCAGAGATGAGTGTACTTCACCAGTGTTGAGTGTACTTCACCAGTGAGAGAGTATTATCACCATTGTGAGTGCAATTCAGTATGGTGAATGAGTACTTCCCAGCGATGAGAGTACTTCGCCAGTGGTGTGTAATACTTTTCCCTCATGGTGAGAAGTTATTGCTTCCGACTTATTCCCCTCCTCTGCTTTTTCATGTTCTTCGTCCTTTCATTTCCCCTACTCCCACTCCTCTTCTTTTTTCTCTTCATGGTGGAGTGTATAACTTCTTTTCCAACACAATTGAACGTCAACATCCCCTCTCCAAGTGAAATGAGAAAGAGGTGCTAATATATCTCACACATAAGTGAGGTACTTCCCTCTCACAGCAGTTGTATTAGTGCTCTAGGCGTCGGCATTGCCCAGTGGAGTAATATCTAATTTTCCTTCTACAGGCGGTATATGATGAAAGGGGGAGCCTGCTTTCATAGGATGAGGACGATGTAGGGGGGGGATGGGGGGGGTTTGCATCGTCTTTCCTTGCACATCCAATAGGCACGTGTCCTTTCAATCAGGGTTAGAAGAGATATTTCGCAACACACGGATCTGCAGCATTGTCCGCATGCCCGCCTAACGTACTGTTTCACTCTCTTGCAAGTCAGTAACGTAAGGAAACATGTACTCTATAATGAACTACGCCATCGATTTGAAGACGTCATTATGACACATGTCTAGGTTCATACTGGTTAACTCCAAATTCTAGAAATGTCTATGTCCCGTCTATTTCTTTTTCCTGAACTCCGCCTTAAGTTAGTGTATATTATCCCTGCCTCACCAGGGATTATCCCGCATATAATTTATTATCCTGATAATTAGGGTTAGGTAATGAGTGTGTACTGACTTTCCTCCTTGCCGTTTCTTTAGCTCTCATCATTGTTTTGTAATCGCTGTTTCTCTTCGATACTTTATTTTTTTTTTTCTTTCCCAAGCCCCCCCCCCTTTTTTTTTTTCTGTTTTTCGGTCCATTCATCAGGTGTCATGCATTACAGAGGGTGAAAGACTCACACATATGTCATCAGTTGTCATGTATTACAGAGGGTGGAGACTCACACAAATGTCATCAGGTGTCATGTATTACAGAGGTGAGACTCACACAAATGTCATCAGTGTCATGCATTACAGAGGGTGAAGACTCACACAAATGTCATCAGGTGTCATGTAAGTAAGAGGGTGGAGACCACACCAAATGTCATCAGGTGTCAGGTATTACAGAGGTGGAGACTCACACAAATGTAAAGCACAGGGTGGCCATGTATTACAGAGGGGAGGCTCACACAAATGTCAAAAATTGGGTGTCATTGTATACAGAGGTGGAGGCTCACACAAATGTCAAGTATCAGGTGTCATGTATTACAGAGGGTTGGGGTCTCACACAGATGTCAAGTATCAGGTGTCTGTGTACAGAGGGTGGAGGCTCACAACAATGTCGAATATCAGGTATCATGCATTACAGAGGTGGAGACTCACAGAGATGCAGTATCAGGTGCCATGTGTTCAGAGAGCTAAGGCCCACACAGATGTCAAGTATCAGGTGCCATGTGTTACAGAGGATGTGTGAGCTCACACAGATGTCAATATCAGGTGCCATGTGTAACAGAGAGCTAAGGCTCACACAGATGACCAAGTATCAGGTGCCATGTGTAACAGAGGGTGGAGGCTCACACAGATGTCAAGTATCAGGTTGCCATGTGTAACAGAGAGCTAAGGCTCACACAGATTGTGAAGTATCAGTCCATGTGTAACAAAAGCTAAGGCTCACACAGATGTTCAAGTATCAGGTGCCATGTGTAAGAAGAGGGTGGAAGCTCACACAGATGTGAAGTATCAGGTGTCATGTGTTACAGAGAGTGAAGGTTCACACAGATGGTCAAGTTTCAGGTGCCATGTGTAACAGATAGCTAAGGCTCACACCGATGTCAAGTATCAGGTGCCATGTGTAAGAGAGGGTGAAGCTCACACAGATGTGAAGGTATCATGGTGTCATGTGGTTACAGAGAGTGATGGTTCACACAGATGTCAAGTATCAGGTGCCATGTTAAAACAAGGGTGGAGGCCCACACAGATGTCAAGTATCAGATGCCCTGTGTAACAGAGAGCTAAGGCTCACACAGATGTGAAGTATTCAGGTGCCATGTGTAACAGAGACTAAGGCTCACAAGGCGATTGTCAAGTATCAGGTGCCATGTGTAAGGGAGAAGATGAAAGGTTCACACAGATGTTAAGAATCAGTGTCATGTGTTTACAGAGAAGTGAAGGCTCACTACAGATGTCAAGTATCCTGTGTCACAGTGTTTACAGAAGTGCAGGCTCACACAAGATGTCAAATAACACATGTGACAATTGTTACCGATAGTGAAGTGCTCACACAGATTGAAGTATCAGGTGTCATGTGTTACAGAGAGTATGACGGTATCACACAGATGCACGTATCTGTGTCATGTGTTACCAGATCGAGAAGGAACACCCAGGCAGTACAAATACCCGGGGTCCATGTGTTATAGATATCGGAGCATGAACCCGGTACCTGCATACCCGCGACACCATATACCTGAAAACCCTCTCTATCCTTTAACCCCCCTCATACCCCTAAACAGTTCATGTGTTAGAGAGAGTGAATGGTTCAGCACAAATGTCAAGTATCAAGGTGTCAAGAGTTAACCAGAGAAGTAGAAGGTATCACACAGGATGTTACGTATCAGGTGGTCCAATTTGTTAGAGTAGAGTGAAGGCCACACAGATTTGAAAGTATCGATTGGTCATGTGTTACAGAAGTAAAGGCTCACACAGACGACAAGTAACAATGTGTCATGTGTACCAGAGAGTGGAAGGCTCACACAGATGTCAAGTATCATGTGTCATGAGTAACCGCGTGGA
Organism: Cherax quadricarinatus; assembly: GCF_026875155.1. Classification (NCBI taxonomy): domain Eukaryota; kingdom Metazoa; phylum Arthropoda; class Malacostraca; order Decapoda; family Parastacidae; genus Cherax; species Cherax quadricarinatus. The sequence goes on from NC_069404.1 coordinate 66,704,034, forward strand.
GGCTGCAGGCCAGCGTGGTGACAGAAACACAAAGTGCCACCACAGGCCTGCAAGTCCACCATGGACCAACAACAGCAACACTTGTAGCAGTCTCCACCCAGTGCGGGCGAGGGCGCGCCCGCCCGCACGCTACTCCTCCAGTACCCCCGACCATGACGGTGAGCAAACGTGTCATACATCTCAAGCAATAACACTATAAAACAAGAAGTGACTACAAACACACAACACACTAACACAAGCACTGGATCATCACCACACGACACGAACACACACACACAGACACGAACGACAGCACACACACACGTACACACGGATCACGACACACACACACAGCACACCCCCTATAAACCATCCCACACCAATTAAATCTCCCCTACACACTACACCAAACCCGTCCCAACGTACACCCTATCCCTAGATTCCCCACACGTCCCCCGCCCATACCCCAGGCGACACATCAATCCCCAAATCCATCCCCAAAAAACGTAATATTCCCTCCACTCCCCAAATACCCCGCCCACGACACTGACACCCATCTCCCAAAACCAAAACCTAGGTCCACCTCCCCTTCCCAACACTCTCCCCTCAACCATTCCCGCCTAAAACCATCTGTTAGACGTACCCAGTCAACAACCCAATAAAACAATCACCACCCGATTAGCCAAAGCTCCCCGCGACGTTATAAGGCATAGGTGTCCGTCCGCGAGCGGTTGTAGTGTCGTGGGCCCGCCCGGCGCGCGCCACAAAGTGTGGGCGCATCAGGCCGCTCACACGTTTCACTGGGAGCCAGTGGTGGGCGGGCGGGACGCCCACAGCCTGAGGAAGATCCACCACCAGACCCACCAGCCCTAGCAGAGCCCTAAGCCCGCCACCACACACCAGGTCCCGTTATATAAAAATAAAGTAAATAAAACACACAATATTACTGACACTCTACACAAACACACACACACCACACACTCGACACACACAACACCACACACACACTACACATCACTCACACACACACACTTGCAGCACACACAAAACACGACACACACGACACACACCCCACACACACAAACACACGGACACAGCCCCACAGCACACACTTACCACCCCACACACCACACACACAACACACACACACACGAGCAACACACCCACACACATCGTACACACAGCACACAACCCGACACCCACATCCATCCAGTCCTTTCCCCCCTCCCTTCTCCTCCATAATTCCAGCCCTTCCAAATCCTAACCCCCCTCCCCTCCAAGATACACCGTGAGAATGCAAGTGATGTCCGGGGACACCCACCAGCCAGGATAGACCTGGAGCCAGTTACCCCGGGTTGCAGTCAGCCAGACGGCGTTCGCTAAGTGCCTAGAAGCCACAGTCGCAACTTTTTGGTAGTAAACTACCATATATAGTTCAGAAATCAAAAAGGGCCGTTAAATTCCCTTCGGTTTTGACTATAGGAGCAACAGGCAATATTCCCGAAATTTATGGGCAATCTACTGGTGTATATTTCAGTTTACACGTGTAAAAAAATACTGAAGCCACCGTAAACACCACCCACGATTGACTAGTAGCTGCATATACCGCTAATAAATCGTAAGGGTTCCAAAATCTAGTATTTATTTTTAACGAAGTAACCCCACTAACTATTGAATCGTCGCGGAATACGGAGCTTTAAAAATATTATTTAATGTAATATAAAATTATCGCAGTACCAAGCCTTGAACTAATCACACCCCGTGCTCCCCAAGCCAGCACGCACAATAATTACACCAACCCCACTTCCCAATTATCAGGCGCCAAAACCAAACCTTCAACCCACAACAACAACAAAAACAACAACCAAACAACACCCCCAGTCCCGCAACCGACCCCCCACGGCAGGGAGTCCCTCCCCATCCCACGCAACCCCCACCAACCCACCCACACAGACCAAGCCGCGTCCGGTATCAAACCCCCCCCCGAAAAAACCCAGCAACAAACCCCCCCCTCCTATCAGATATCAGGCACTGTGACTTCCCAAGCTCCAGGTACTCAATCCGGCCTGCCGGTTTCCCTGGTAAACCCATTCAAGCATGTAACGTAAGGCTCCAACACTCCAACACACTGACAAGAAACCCCACCCTGAATGACTCCCAACACGGACCACACACACCCGGCACTCCGCCAGGCCGAGGCATGCCGATGCCTACGCCCCAGGCACCACAAAACCATCCTAGAAATGTTTGAGTCACCCCCTCACCTCCACCCAATCCCAAGGCCGAACCCCAACCCCGCCATCCATCCCAAACGAACAGACTGATCCACTCTTGAAGTCATATATCATATTCGCCCATTCTCTCTACATGTGCCGAAACCACCTCAACAACCCTTCCTACAGCGCCTCTAGGACAACAGATTTTATGGTAATCCCCCGCACCTCCTCCTAACTACCGGAAACAACGAAATTCTCTGCAATATATTTCACAACAACACCGTTTCCGCTCAGAAAATGACATCTCCTATGCCTCCCGCCTTCCTCCTCGCTGCCAACATCAGTCACCCATGCTTCACACCCATACTCTCCTCGCGGAAGTTACAAAGCACCGACGTACCACCACCACAACCACCACCAGCCACCACTACCACCAACCACCATACTCGCCCGACCAAATACGTCCCTGAGACCCAGGCCAGCCACCCCCACCAGCACCAACTACACACCGCCAGCCTCTTGAAAAGCTCGCCAAACGTGCGAAGAAATTACCGAAAAGACCCCCGCAGCAACCCACCTCCACTACTACACCCCCCCCGGACCCCAAATAAACAGAAGGGATCACAATACCAACCGTAAACTGACAGTTCCCCCTACCTAAATATATATACAACACGTACCAGGGAACGAACCACTGGACTTCCGTGGTGTGAGGTGAGTGCGCAAGAAAATCGAGCAACGGTCCCAGACGTTTCCAGCCTAACCAGCCCTTAACACACTCCACCCCAAACACCCCTAAACCCTCCCCAGAGAAACCAACTTCCGCCAGAACGGCAGTCTGCCGTGGGGCAAACTGACCCCTACCTATCCGTGGCTGGACGAACCACGGACACATCTGCAACGTCCACAACATGCCTTAAAAATTCCACACTGCATTTGCTCCTGAAAGAAGCCAATGCATTTTGTGGGCACTGCGAATGGCCTTGAGGAACATTATTAACCTGTTCCCCCTTGTGGTTGCCTTTGCCCTGAAGTAGTACCAATCTTCTAAAATTCAACTACCTCAGCACATAAAGTTTCTGACAAAGTCCCAGTGCCCATTTGAGTGTAACTTCCTTTTCATTGGTTTAGGAAATATAAATGTAAACCGGTGCGAGTAGACAGTAACCAGTTAAAATCTTAAGCCAATGTAATGATGTGAGCGATATATTAAAGCTATATATGGGTTATAATATAAGGCCAGCAGGTGAGTAATTAGAAGCTCGCACCTGCAGGAGTGTGGTGACGGCCGTCCTACGGAACTGACCGTGCTGGTGTGAAGTTCCCAGCTAGCAGCGTGGCTGTGGTCAACCCTTCACACACAGGTACGTAACACACAAACACACAGCACACAAGCACACACAGCACACACACACACAAACACACACACACCCCACCCACACAATGACGTGGATTTCCAGAGAAGGACACAGACGACAAGAGGTCACAATTGGAAGTTGAAGACTCAGATGAATCAAAGGAGATGTTAGGAAGTATTTCTTCAGTCCATATAGTAGTCAGGCCATGGCATCGCCAAGAAAGAGCAGAGGTGTCGGCAGGAACCCAACATAGTTTGAAAAGGCCAAGGTATGTAGAGCTCAAGGGGCAGGGAAGAGAGGACCTAGATAGCAATCAGTGAAGAGCGGGGCCAGGGAGCTGGCACTCGACCCCTGCAACCACGAATAGTTTAGAACAATTAGTTGAGTACAATGGATGTGATCAGAGATGGGACACAGTAAGGGGCACAATGGTGGAAGTTGAAAGACTCAGCTGATTCACAGAGATTATTAGAAAGAATTTCTTCATCAAATAGTATGTCAGGATTGGAATGGTCTAGAAAATGATGAGTGGTAGGCAGGACCTAATAATAGCTTAAAGAAGAGATAATGATGAAGCAAATGGACAAAGGAGATAGTGGCCTAGTGGCGACCAGTGAAGAGTCGGGGGCCAGGAGCTGTGATATCGAACCCTTGCAACCATAATTAGGTAAGTAAAATAGGGTGATTCCCCAAACAGGTACAACAAGTGAAACACAGGTGTGATGGCTTACAAGATAGGCACAGATATCCCGACTCACTGACGATAGATAAGATCAGAGAAGATGAAGAACAGCGAGTGAGGCGAGAAGGAAGAGCTGGAGCTTAACATCCCTTGGTGCTCGTATACAAAAAACATTGCAATACTATGCTATAATAATAATAATAATAATAATAATAATAATATAATAATAATAATAATAATAATAATATATTTTATATATTATTGGTATTATTATAATTATTATTATTATTATTGGGAAATGCTCAAACCGTAGTTATACAGCGTCTGGAACACACCAGACGGGATCCCAGAAAATGGAGAGTAGCTCTGTTTCCTTAGATCAAGAGCATTTTGCCGGAATCATGACATCATGAAAGGAAAACGTTCTCATAGTCGATTAAATATTGAGAGTCAGGGGCCAGGAGCTGAGAGTCAACCCTAGAAGGCGATTATAGCCAGTACAAATTGTTAGGATAAGCTAAATGCCCTCAGCAGTGCCTGTGGGCGTGTGGGCGTGCGAGTAGTGGGTGGGGATAACTATTTAAGTGACTACAGCCACCCCTCCCCGCCCTCAACAGTGCCCGCGGGCGTCTGGGCGGTGGGCGGGAACGTGACGGCGGCGTGGAAGGAGGACGTGAGTCTGGCATGTGGAGCAGTGGGCGTGCCAGAGCCCACCCTCACCTGGACCCACCAGAGAACCCCCATCCCTGACCCCCATGACAGGTGAGTCCCCGACCCCCATGGCAGATGAGTCCCCGACCCCCATGACAGGCGAGTCCCCGACCCTCATGACAGGTGAGTCCCCGACCCCCATGACAGGTTAGTCCCCGACCCCCATGACAGGCGAGTCCCCGACCCTCATGACAGGTGAGTCCCCGACCCCCATGACAGGTTAGTCCCCGACCCCCATGACAGGCGAGTCCCCGACCCCCATGACAGGTGAGTCAGGCACTACTTTCTTAACGTACTGGAGGACAGAAATATAGAGTTTAACACCAATAACATTTAAGAACACTAAGTGTTTTTTGTAACTAAATAACATAACTAAATAACAGTGTAGAAAACATTCAACATTTTCTGCAGTTACCTGAGGATAACTTGAAGAGGTTGTGATACTTGAATGTTGTAATGTTTATGTATGTAGTTTAAATAATAATGTTGTGTCTACCACACGGACTGGCACGAAGTGCTTTACGACTCACGAATTCGTAATTCCACGATCGTAAGCAAGTCACGGAACAGATGAGACTGGAATCCATGGCAAACCCAGTAGTTATCACACAGGTCTGTGACTTTTGGGACTCGCCTGCCGTGGGTTCGAATCCCGTCAGTTGTGTGTTTGGTGATGCCTTACTATCAGCATGCTGAGCAACAGGATAAGTCGCGCTGCTTAACAAAATCACTCGGAGGGGGGGGGGGGGAGTATCGAGGGAAAAAACTGTGTTAAGAGAGTTACCTAAGTTTTCTGATTAGTTTCAAACCTGCACCAGAGTGTTATCAATCGAATATTCTCTTTTTAATCAGATTTCACATTGTTAATGTTTTCTTTTTTGAACAAGAGGAGGAGGAGAAAGTCTCCTCCACGCCTGCGTTGCCCAGTACATCTCTTGATATTAAAAGATGCTCGTTGTTAATTGTATTAAATACATTTGTTTACTTATCTGAACTAAGTCTGCTGTATTAAATTTCCCAAAAATTTAGGCAACAGATTCTGGTCATAGCGGAATTTCATTTGTTACACAATTTCATTTAGGCAAACGGGTAACACTGAGAACATTTCGTGTTTTGTACAGGTTCCATTGTAAACATGTGTTATATACAGTTCTCATTGTGAATATTTCGTGTTTTGTACAGGTTCCATTGTAGACATGTGGTATTTACGAGTCTTATTGTGAATATTTCGTGGGTCACAGGTTCCATTGTAAAAATTTGTTATTTGGGAGTCTCATTATGAATATTTCGTGTTATGTACAGGTTCCATTGTAAACATTTGTTATTTACAGGTCTCATTGTGAATATTTCGTGTTGTGTTCAGGTTCCATTATCAACATGTGGTATTTACAGGTCTCATTGTGAATATTTCGTGTTGTGTTCAGGTTCCATTATCAACATGTGGTATTTACAGGTCTCATTGTGAATATTTCGTGTTGTGTTCAGGTCCATTATCAACATGTGGTATTTACAGGTCTCATTGTGAATATTTCGTGTTGTGTTCAGGTTCCATTATCAACATGTGGTATTTACAGGTCTCATTGTGAATATTTCGTGTTGTGTTCAGGTTCCATTATCAACATGTGGTATTTACAGGTCTCATTGTGAATATTTCGTGTTATGTATAGGTTCCGGGTGCAGCCTGACGGGACGCTGACGTTGGCTGACGTACAGAGGAGTGACAGCGGCCGCTACACCTGCACTGCTGTCAACCATCACGGCAGTGATACCGTCACTTACAATCTCACTGTTCTAGGTCAGTAATCCCGTAACCTAGGTCGTCACCAAGATAGGTCACTTTGCCACAGTAGGTCAGTGCCCTTAGCCACAGCATATCAGTACCCTGGAGCACATTAGGTCAGCGCCCTGGGTCACAGCAGGTAAGGTTATGGGTCACAATAGGTCAGTGCTCTGAGTCACAGTAGGTCGATGCCAGGAGTCACAGAAGGGAAGTGCCCTGGGCCACAGTAAGTCAGTGCCTTGGGCCACAGTAGGTCAGTGCCCTTAGCCACAGCATATCAGTACCCTGAACCGTATTAGTTCAGCGTCCAGGGTCACAGTAGGTCAGTGCCCTAGGTGACAGTAGGTCAGTGCCCTGGGTGACAGTAGGTCATCGATCTGCATCACAGTAGGTCAGTCTCTTGGGCTACATTAGTTCAGTGCCCTGGGTTACAAAAGGTCAGTGCCCTAGGTCACAGTAGGTCAGTGCCTTTGGCCACAGCAGGTCAGTACCTTGGACCACAGTAGGTCAGCGCCCTGTGTCACAGTAGGTCGATGCTCTGGGTCACAGGAGGTCGAGGCCCTGTGCCACGGTAGGTAAGTTCCCTGGGTCACAGCAGGTCAGTACCCTAAGTCACAGTAGGTCGGTGCCCGGGGTTACACTAGGTCAGTTCCCTGGGTCATACTAGGTCAGTTCCCTGCGTCACAATAGGTCAGTGCCCTGGGTCACAGTAGGTCATACTCTGGGTCACAGTTTGTCAGTGCCTGGTACACAGTAGTTCGGTGCCCGGGGTCATAGGTCACTTCCTTGGATAGCAGTAGGTCAGTGCCCTAGGTCACGGTAGGACGGTGCCCGTGGTCACAGTAGGTCAGTTCTCTGAGTCACAGTAGGTCACTACTGCAGTAGGACAGTAAATATGAACTTATGTCTCCGACAGTGCCACCTTCAGCACCATTACTTCACGTCACAGAGACAACCTCGTCCTCCATCAGAGTCCAGTGGAGTGTTGAGGACAACGGTGGAGCAGCACTCCAAGGAGCCACCCTCCACTATAGGTAAGTCCACCCTCCCTCCCCCTTCCTCTCTCTCTCTCTCTCTCTCTCTCTCTCTCTCTCTCTCTCTCTCTCTCTCTCTCTCTCTCTCTCTCTCTCTCTCTCTCTTTCTTTCTCACTCTCTCCTCCTACTTCCCTCTAGAGAACAGCGTAAAGTACATTCTCCCACATGAATACTTCTGTATGTACTCACCTAGTTGTACTCACCTAGTTGAGGTTGCAGGGGCCGAGTCCAAGCTCCTGGCCCGCTATTCACTGGTCGCTACTAGGTCACTCTCCCTGAATCGTGAGCTTATATACCTCTGCTTAAAGCTGTGTATGGATCCTGCCTCTACTACATAGCTTCCCAAACTATTCCACTTCCTGACTACTCTGTGGCTGAAGAAATACTTCCTAACATCCCTGTGATTCATCTGTGTCTTCAACTTCCAACTGTGTCCTCTTGTTGCTGTGGCCCATCTCTGGAACATCCTGTCTTTGTCCACCTTGTCAATTCCTCTCAGTATTTTGAATGTCATTATCATGTCTTCCCTATCTCTCCTGTCCTCCAGTGTCATCAGATTGATTTCCCTTAACCTCTCCTCATAGGACATACCTCTTAGCTCTGGGACTAGTCTTGTTGCAAACCTTTGCACTTTCTCTAGTTTCTTCACGTGCTTGGCTAGGTGTGGGTTCCAAACTGGTGCCGCATACTCCAATATGGGCCTAACATACACGGTGTACAGGGTCCTGAATGATTCCTTATTAAGATGTCGGAATGCTGTTCTGAGGTTTGCTAGGCGCCCTATATACTGCAGCAGTTATTTGGTTGATGTGCGCTTCAGGAGATGTGCCTGGTGTTATACTCACCCCAAGATCTTTTTCCTTGAGTGAGGTTTGTAGTCTCTGACCCCCTAGACTGTATTCCGTCTGCGGTCTTCTTTGCCCTTCCCAATCTTCTGACTTTGCATTGGTGGGATTGAACTCCAGGAGCTAATTGCTGGACCAGGTCTGCAGCCAGTCCAGATCCCTTTGTAGTTCTGCCTGGTCTTCGATCGAATGATTCTTCTCATCAACTTCACGTCATCTGCAAACAGGGACACCTCGTGTGTGTGTACTCACCTAATTGTACTCACCTAATTGTGGTTACGGGGGTCGAGACTCAGCTCCTGGCCCCGCCTTTTCACTGATCGTACTGGTCCTCTCTTCTCTCTGCTTCGTGAGCTTTGTCTACCTCTTCTTTAAAACTAGTTTTTTTCCTGCCTCCACTACTTCACTTGCTGGCTATTCCATTTTGCTGACAACTCTATGAGAAGAAATACCCCCTAACCCCCCCTTGACTGCCCTGGTTTTCAGCTTCCGTTGTGACCCCTTGTCCCTGGTCCCCTCTCGGAAATCCTATCTCTGTCCCCCTTGTTTTTCCCGCAGTATCTTGTTTTCGTTATCATGTTCCCTGACCTTCTGTCCTCCAGTGTCGTCATCCGTTTCCTTAACCCTTTCCCTCGTACGACATTCCCTTGAGTTGGGATACCCTTTTTGCAAAACCTTTGTACTTTTCAAAACTCTTGACGTGCTTTACCAGGGTGGGTTCCAGATGGGCTGCATACTCCCAGTAGGGCCTAACATAACAGTGTCAGGTCTTAAACGTTCCTTATTAAGGTATGGAACGCTATTTCGGGTTTTCCCGGGCCCCCCGTATGCTGCGCGTTTTTGGTTGATGTGTGCCCCCGGGTGATGGCTCGGTGTTTGGTCACCCCAAGGTCTTTCTCCTGAGTGAGTCGTAGTTTTTGTCCACCAGCCTTCTCTGTCTGCGTCTTTTTTGGGCCCCCCCCCAATCTTCAAGACTTTGCTTTTGGTGGATTGAATTCGAGAACCCGGGTATGACCACATGCCCAGCCCTCCAGGTCTTTTGCAGTCCTCCCTCTCCTCGCCCATTTAATTTTCTCATAACTTCACGCCTGCGAAAGGGACATTTCAGAGTCTATTCCTTCCATCATGTCGTTCCTATATCAAAATAGCACTGGTCCTGAACTGACCCCGGGGGGCCCCCACTCGTAACAGGCGCCCCGTATCCCTTTCCCGTACCATGACTCGTTGCTGCCTCCAGTCAGGTTTTCCTTATCCATTGCAGTCCCCTCCTTTTACGTGTGCCTGATCCCCAGTTCTGCCTAATCTCTTGTGGGGAACTGTGTCAAAGGGCCTTCCTGCAGTCTGGGAAAAACGAAATTTACCCAACCCTCTTCTCGTGTCTTATTCTTTTACCTTGTCTAAAACCCAGGGGTTTGTGATAAAAAGATTTCCCTTTCCCATGAACCATGGGGTTTTCTTTTATAATCTTTTTCCTTTCCAGGTGTTCGACAACTCTCCCCCTGAAAATCTTCTCCATGATTTCCCAACAAACAGTCGGACACGGGTCGTAGTTTAGTCCCTGTTTCTTTTTCCCTTTCTTAAAATGGGGACTAATTAGCTGTTTTCCCTTTTCTCAGTATTTGCCCTTTTTCGGGGGATTGTTAAAGTTGTGGTTAGAGGCACACACGCATTTGCCCCCTTCTTAAGGACCCATGGGGATGTTGTCGGTCCATCCCCTTTGGGGTGTCAGGTCACTTAAGGCTTCTTCACCTCCTCCCAGTTGTTCGTATGTCATCCAAAACTTTTTGGAAATTTTCCCCTCTTGTTTTTCCCTTCTGTGCTGTTTTTCCAAGCCCTTTGTCTTCGTAAAAATTCCCTTTAAAAATCCCCTGTTCAGCTCCTCACATACCCCCTGATCATTTTTTGTGAGTTCCCCCCCCTTCTGCCCCCTTATCTGATCCCTGGTCTTTGATGTTTTCCCCTCCTGTGTGGCTAACAACAGTTTGGGGTTCAGTCTTGATTTCGTGCTAGTCATTTTCATACTGTCGCTGGGCCCCCCCTCCTTACCTGTGGACTCTTTCCCTGGCTCTGGATGCTCCCTATTTTCGTGTGTTCTTGCCTTCTGTATTTTTCCTTTCTCTATTGCACTTTGTTTTTGCCCCTTACCCCGTCGGGTAAACCGGGGGTTTTGTTCTTGTTTTCCCCTTTGTTACTGTTCCCCTTGGGGAAATGAATTTCACTGCCCCCTTGCATTTTGTTGCTAAATATTCCATCTTTCATTTACGGCTTTCCGCCATTCTCTGTCCCCCTGGACCTCCGCGGAAGTTCTTCAACCCCATTTCCCCCCTTTTATGTCAGGTTTTTTCCCTTCTACTCCCGTTTTCTCTCCATTTCAGCTCACTATGTATTCAAAGCACGAACCACGTGGTCGCTAGTCCTAGGGGGCTCTCATACTTGATGTCCCAATGTTTTAGCGCCCCGAGTGAACACAAGGTCCCAATTTGCTGGGGCATCCTCCCCTCCAAAATCGGGTTTCCTTAACATTTGGGGCATGAGGTTTTCCAGACCACGTCCAAAACCTGGGTCTCCAGTTTCGGGACCCCCCTGGGCTCCGGTTTTTCCCCGTCAATCTCCCCGTGGTTTAAATCCCCCCTAACCAGAAATTTGCTTGCTGGGGTGGCTCTTCTTGCCACCTCAGCAGTGTTCCACCATTGCTCTGTTTCTCTTTCAATTCCTTCTTGGGCCCCCTGCAGTTTGTGTGGATTATACATCACTGAAGACCACTTTGTGTTCCCCAGACTGAAAGTGTACCCGCTATGTAGTCCCTTTTTCCCCGTTCATTATTCCTTCCTTTTCTCGAATTTCATTGTTTTTTTCGAACAAACAACCCCACCTCCCCCCCCGCCCGTTCTATCTTTCCTCTGATTTGGGATCCCGGTGGGAAATTGCACTGTTTTTGTCTCCCTGGTTTTGTTTCTGTAAATGCTATGATGTTGGGGGGTTCTATTGATTCTTTTTGCCATTTCCTCAGTTTATTCGTTAATCCCTCTGCCCTTTTTGTACCCAAAACCCTTAATTCGTTCTAATACTATAACTGTGGTGTGGGGGGTGGAAAAAGAGGGATGGGGGGTTATGGTTGGTTTGGTTTTTTCAGTTGCCTTGGGGGGCGTGGCTGGAGTCCTTTTTGCAGGTGTTTCTGGGGGGTGCGCTTGTCCTTCCATTTATCCTGGGTTATTCTGCTCTCCTTTTTTATTTCCCCCCATTTCCCTTTTGTTTTTGAATCTCTCTTTCATTGTCTTCCTTTCGTCCTGTGTTCTGTGTCGGGCGGGTACACACCCCGGGAAATCCGCTTTCCTCTCAGCCCCTGCTTTTCCTGCAGGATCATGGTTTTGGGTTTTATTTTGCCCGAAAATTACTTGAGAGGCCGATTCCTTTTCTTTGTGAACCACCCAATTCTCCAAAATTTGCCCCGGGTCTGTCCCCCTCGCCCATCACCCTTTATGATGCTTCAATCGCTTTTTTTTTCCTCCTGCTTTCTTTCATCAAAGTTTCCCCTTTAACTTCGTCTAGCCCTAGAAAACACGGGTCTCTCCCTTTCCACCTCCCCCTGTGACTCCCCTTGCATCCCTGGTGTTTTAGTTCCTTCCTTCAGTCCCTTCCTAGTTATGGCCCCTACTTCTTGTTTATCCCTTCCGTACCGCTCCTGGCCCCCCAGGGTTTGGAAGGTCCTTTCACATGTCCTGTTCCTTCAATGTTTCCAACCTCTCTTTCGTCAGGTGCTCCCGTCTTGTTTTGGGCCCCCCTGTGGGTTGACGGACCTCTGCAACAGTTTAGTTTCCATGCTTCCTTTTTTACCTGTTTCTGTGTTCGATGTAACCATGCCCAGCTACTTTTGTTAAACTTTTTTTTCTGTGCTGTTTCAGTGACTCAGTTCCCCCCTTTAATCTCTCTATCTGATTTTGCTGCGTGGCCCCCCCGCTTCCACCTTCTGCTTTGCTGCTAAACCCCCTTTCCCTCTTCCCTTTCCCGCTCATCTAGTCTCTTCCCCCGCCCCCTCCCTTTTTTTGAGCTTACCTCCCCTTCCCCCCTCTCAATTCGTCCTTGGAGCCCTTTGTCCTATTGGTTAGGGGGGAGGAGAATAGATGGTTAGGAGGGGATGGATGTTGTGGGGGGGGGGTGGTTTTTGGAGGGGGGAGGATAGTTGGGGGGGGGGAGTTAAAATGGTTTGGGGAGGGGGGATGGGGTTATGGGGAGGGGGGGGGATGGCTATTGGAGGGGGGAGGTTTTGGGGGGGGGGTTAGACGTTTGGGGAGGGGTTAGGTGGTTTGGGGGGGGGTAGGTGGCTAAAAGGGGAGGGGTTAGGGAAGGGGGTGGTACGGTTTGTGTAAGTGTTTGTGCGTGGTGGAGGGGGGTGTGTGTGTGTGTGTGATCCCATTTTGGGTTTCAGGGTCGAGTCCTAGTCCTGGCCCCGTGTGTTTGTGGTGTGGTGTGTGTGCGTGTGCGTGTGCGTTGGGTGTGTGGTTGTGTGTGGTGGTGTGTTGTGGTGTGTGTGGTTGTTGTGTGTGTGGGGTGTGTGTGGGGGTGTGGGGTGTATGTGTGTGTATGTTGGTGTGTGTTATGTGTTGTGTATTGTGTGTGTGTTGTATGTGTTGGTTTTTGCCCTGGTGTGTATGTGCGTGTTTGTGTGTGTGTGTGTGGGTGTTGTGTGGTGTGGTGGTGTGTGTGTGTGTGTGGTGTGTGTGTACTCACCTAATTACCTAATTTTGGTTGCAGGGCGAGACTCAGCTCCTGGCCCCCCCTCTTCATGATCGCTATGGATCCTCTCTCTGCTTCCTGAGCTTTGTCTACCTCTTTTAAAACTATGATGGTTTTCCCGCCTCCATACTTCATTGCTGGCTATTCCACTTGCTGACAAAATTATGACGAAAAAATACTTCCTAACGCCCTGTGACTCGCTGAGTCTTCAGCTTTTGTTTTGACCCCTTTTTCCCTGGTCCCCCCTCGGAACACCATCTCCGTCCCCCCTTATTATTCCCCGAGTATCTTTTTGCTTTTCATGTCTCCCCCCGCCCCTTTTGTCCCCCAGGTCGTCGTCCCATTTCCCTTTAACCTTTCTCGTACGAATTCCCTTAGCCTGGGGCTAGCCTTGTTGCAAAACCCTTTTTATTTCTCTAACTTTTTTTGACGTCCTTGACCCGGGGTGGGTTCCAGACTGGTGCTGCATACTCCCGTATGGGTTTAAAATACACGTGTTTAAATGTCTTTTAAAGATTCCCTTTTTAAGGGATCGGAACGCTATTCTCAGGGTTTTCAGGGGCCCGTATGCTGCAGCAGTTATTTTTGGGTTT
>NC_069404.1:66718466-66743466 GCF_026875155.1 Cherax quadricarinatus
CCTAACATACGTAAATTTTCCCCCTTTCCCTGCATCCCAGGTAGGGTGAATGATGTCTGAGAGTGTCTTGGTTGTTGCTACAGGAGACTACAGCGAGGAGGATCTGTACCCCTATGCTACAGCGACCTTCCAGATGGGCGGGGGCAGCCCACCGCCCCCCGCCCCGCCCTCACCGCCCACACACGCCCACCATCCACAACCCCGCGGCCAGAAAGCCTTCACCGCCCTAGTGTACCAAGTCCCTCTATCCATGATGTCGACTCTCCTAACTTAGTAAGTTATACACTCCCACACTCTCCTTACTTACTAAGTTATACACTGCCACACTCTCCTAACTTAGTAAGTTATACACTGCTACACTCTCCTAACTTAGTAAGTTATACACTGCCACACTCTCCTTACTTAGTAAGTTATACACTCCCACACTCTCCTAACTTAGTAAGTTATATATTACCACACTCTCTTAACTTAGTAAGTTGTATATTACCACACTCTCTTAACTTAGTAAGTTATACACTCCCACACTCTCCTAACTTAGTAAGTTATACACTCCCACACTCTCTAACTTAGTAAGTTAATAATTACCACACTCTCTTAACTTAGTAAGTTGCATATTACCACACTCTCTTAACTTAGTAAGTTATACACTGCCACACTCTCCTAACTTAGTAAGTTATACACTCCCACACTCTCCTAACTTAGTAAGTTATAGACTGCCACACTCCTAACTTAGTAAGTTATACACTGCTACTCTCCTAACTTACTAACTTATACACTGCCACATTCTCCTAACTTAGTAAGTTATACATTGCCAGTATCTTGATCCAAGGAACTGAAGCAACAGTCCCTTTCCTCAGATCAAACCTGAATACTTCACATTTCTCAGACGCTGTTGTCCCCTGCGGGATTAGCGCTTCCCTGTGAATAAAACAATAATAATAACAGTAATATTCACCTGTGTCTTGTCTAGTCTTCATTAACTTAGTAAACTAAAGTTGTTCTAAGTTGCTATCTTGAAAGTTTTAGAGCTCAAGTTACGGTTAATCCCCAGATCAGCTGACTTGTGACACAGCTGGTAACCTTGATGCTTACACAGCTGGTAGCCTTGATGTTTACACAGCTGGTAGCCTTGATGTTTACACAGCTGGTAACCTTGATGTTTACACAGCTGGTAACCTTGATGTTTACACAGCTGGTAGCCTTGATGTTTACACAGCTGGTAACCTTGATGTTTACACAGCTGGTAACCTTGATGTTTACACAGCTGGTAATCTTGATGTTTACACAGCTGGCAACCTTGATGTTTACACAGCTGGTAACCTTGGTGTTTACACAGCTGGTAACCTTGATGTTTACACAGCTGGTAACCTTGGTGTTTACACAGCTGGTAACCTTGATGTTTATACAGCTGGCAACCTTGATGTTTACACAGCTGGCAACATTGATGTTTACACAGCTGGTAGCCTTGATGTTTACACAGCTGGTAACCTTGATGTTTACACAGCTGGTAACCTTGGTGTTTACACAGCTGGTAACCTTGGTGTTTACACAGCTGGTAACCTTGGTGTTTACACAGCTGGTAACCTTGGTGTTTACACAGCTGGTAACCTTGATGTTTACACAGCTGGCAACATTGATGTTTATACAGCTGGTAACCTTGATGTTTATACAGCTGGTAGCCTTGATGCTTACACAGCTGGTAACCTTGATGTTTATACAGCTGGTAGCCTTGATGTTTACACAGCTGGTAACATTGATGTTTACATAGCTGGTAACCTTGATGTTTACACAGCTGGTAGCCTTGATGTTTACACAGCTGGTAACCTTGATGTTTATACAGCTGGTAGCCTTGATGTTTAAACAGCTGGTAACATTGATGTTTACACAGCTGGTAACCTTGATGTTTACACAGCTGGTAACCTTGATGTTTACACAGCTGGTAACCTTGATGTTTATACAGCTGGTAGCCTTGCTTGATGTTTACACAGCTGGTAACCTTGATGTTTGCACAGCTGGCAACCTTGATGTTTACACAGCTGGTAACCTTGATGTTTACACAGCTGGTAACCTTGATGTTTACATAGCTGGTAACCTTGATGTTTACATAGCTGGTAACCTTGATGTTTACACAGCTGGTAGCCTTGATGTTTACACAGCTGGTAACCTTGATGTTTATACAGCTGGTAGCCTTGATGTTTATACAGCTGGTAGCCTTGATGAAAAATACAGCTGGTAACCTTGATGTTTACACAGCTGGTAGCCTTGATGTTTACACAGCTGGTAACCTTGATGTTTATACAGCTGGTAGCCTTGATGTTTACACAGCTGGTAACATTGATGTTTACACAGCTGGTAACCTTGATGTTTACACAGCTGGTAACCTTGATGTTTACAGAGCTGGTAACCTTGATGTTTACACAGCTGGTAACCTTGATGTTTACACAGCTGGTAACCTTGATGTTTACACAGCTGGTAACCTTGATGCTTACACAGCTGGTAACCTTGATGTTTACACAGCTGGTAACCTTGATGTTTACACAGCTGGTAACCTTGGTGTTTACACAGCTGGTAACCTTGATGTTTACACAGCTAGTAACCTTGATGTTTACACAGCTGGTAACCTTGATGTTCACACAGCTGGTAACCTTGATGTTTACACAGCTGGTAACCTTGGTGTTTACACAGCTGGTAACCTTGATATTTACACAGCTGGTAACCTTGATGTTTACACAGCTGGTAACCTTGATGTTTACACAGCTGGTAACCTTGATGTTTACACAGCTGGTAACCTTGATGTTTACACAGCTGGTAACCTTGATGTTTACACAGCTGGTAACCTTGATGTTTATACAGCTGGTAGCCTTGATGTTTACACAGCTGGTAACCTTGATGTTTACACAGCTGGTAACCTTGATGTTTACACAGCTGGTAACCTTGATGTTTACACAGCTGGTAGCCTTGATGTTTATACAGCTGGTAGCCTTGATGTTTACACAGCTGGTAACCTTGATGTTTACACAGCTGGTAACCTTGATGTTTACACAGCTGGTAACGTTGATGTTTACACAGCTGGTAACCTTGGTGTTTACACAGCTGGTAACCTTGATGTTTACACAGCTGGTAACCTTGATGTTTACACAGCTGGTAACCTTGATGTTCACACAGCTGGTAACCTTGATGTTTACACAGCTGGTAACCTTGGTGTTTACACAGCTGGTAACCTTGATATTTACACAGCTGGTAACCTTGATGTTTACACAGCTGTTAATCTTGATGTTTACACAGCTGGTAACCTTGGTGTTTACACAGCTGGTAACCTTGATGTTTACACAGCTGGTAACCTTGATGTTTACACAGCTGGTAACGTTGATGTTTACACAGCTGGTAACCTTGGTGTTTACACAGCTGGTAACCTTGATGTTCATATAGCTGGTAGCCTTGATGTTTACACAGCTGGTAGCCTTGATGTTTACACAGCTGGTAACCTTGATGTTTACACAGCTGGTAACCTTGATGTTCATACAGCTGGTAGCCTTGATGTTTACACAGCTGGTAGCCTTGATGTTTACACAGCTGGTAACCTTGATGTTTACACAGCTGGTAACTTTGATGTTTACACAGCTGGTAACTTTGATGTTTACACAGCTGGTAACCTTGATGTTTACACAGCTGGTAACCTTGGTGTTTACACAGCTGGTAACCTTGATGTTTACACAGCTGGTAACCTTGATGTTTATACAGCTGGTAGACCTTGATGTTTACACAGCTGGTAGCCTTGATGTTTACACAGCTGGTAACCTTGATGCTTACACAGCTGGTAACCTTGATGTTTACACAGCTGGTAACCTTGATGTTTATACAGCTGGTAGCCATGATGTTTACACAGCTGGTAGCCTTGATGTTTACACAGCTGGTAGGCTTGATGTTTATACAGCTGGTAACCTTGATGCTTACACAGCTGGTAGCCTTGATGTTTACACAGATGGTAACCTTGATGTTTAATACAGCTGGTAACACTGATGTTTACACAGCTGGTAAACCTGATGCTTACACAGCTGATAACCTTGATGTTTACACAGCTGGTAACCTTGATGTTTACACAGCTGGTAACCTTGATGCTTACACAGCTGGTAGCCTTGATGTTTACACAGCTGGTAACCTTGATGCTTACACAGCTGGTAACCTTGATGTTTACACAGCTGGTAGCCTTGATGTTTACACAGCTGGTAACCTTGATGTTTACATAGCTGGTAACATTAATGTTTACATAGCTGGTAACCTTATGTTTACACAGCTGGTAACAGTGATGTTTATATAGCTGGTAACCTTGATGTTTACACAGCTGGTAACCTTGATGCTTACACAGCTGGTAACCTTGATGTTTACACAGCTGGTAACCTTGATGTTTACACAGCTGGTAACCTTGATGCTTACACAGCTGGCAACCTTGATATTTACACAGCTGGTAACATTGATGTTTACACAGCTGGTAACCTTGATGCTTACACAGCTGGTAACCTTGATGTTTACACAGCTGGTAACCTTGATGCTTACACAGCTGGTAACCTTGATGTTTACACAGCTGGTAACATTGATGTTTATATAGCTGGTAATCTTGATGTTTACACAGCTGGTAACCTTGATGTTTACACAGCTGGTAACCTTGATGTTTACACAGCTGGTAACATTGATCTTTACATAGCTGGTAACCTTGATGTTTACACAGCTGGTAACTTTGGTGTTTACACAGCTGGTAGCCTTGATGTTTACACAGCTGGTAGCCTTGATGTTTACACAGCTGGTAACCTTGATGTTTACATAGCTGGTAACCTTGATGTTTACACAGCTGGTAACCTTGATGTTTACACAGCTGGTAACCTTGATGTTTACACAGCTGGTAACCTTGGTGTTTACACAGCTGGTAACCTTGATGTTTACATAGCTGGTAACCTTGATGTTTACACAGCTGGTAGCCTTGATGTTTACACAGCTGGTAACCTTGATGTTTATACAGCTGGTAGCCTTGATGTTTATACAGCTGGTAGCCTTGATGAAAAATACAGCTGGTAACCTTGATGTTTACACAGCTGGTAGCCTTGATGTTTACACAGCTGGTAACCTTGATGTTTATACAGCTGGTAGCCTTGATGTTTACACAGCTGGTAACATTGATGTTTACACAGCTGGTAACCTTGATGTTTACACAGCTGGTAACCTTGATGTTTACAGAGCTGGTAACCTTGATGTTTACACAGCTGGTAACCTTGATGTTTACACAGCTGGTAACCTTGATGTTTACACAGCTGGTAACCTTGATGCTTACACAGCTGGTAACCTTGATGTTTACACAGCTGGTAACCTTGATGTTTACACAGCTGGTAACCTTGGTGTTTACACAGCTGATAACCTTGATGTTTACACAGCTAGTAACCTTGATGTTTACACAGCTGGTAACCTTGATGTTCACACAGCTGGTAACCTTGATGTTTACACAGCTGGTAACCTTGGTGTTTACACAGCTGGTAACCTTGATATTTACACAGCTGGTAACCTTGATGTTTACACAGCTGGTAACCTTGATGTTTACACAGCTGGTAACCTTGATGTTTACACAGCTGGTAACCTTGATGTTTACACAGCTGGTAACCTTGATGTTTACACAGCTGGTAACCTGATGTTTATACAGCTGGTAGCCTTGATGTTTACACAGCTGGTAACCTTGATGTTTACACAGCTGGTAACCTTGATGTTTACACAGCTGGTAACCTTGATGTTACCACAGCTGGTAACTTGATGTTTATACAGCTGGTAGCCTTGATGTTTACACAGCTGGTAACCTTGATGTTTACACAGCTGGTAACCTTGATGTTTACACAGCTGGTAACGTTGATGTTTACACAGCTGGTAACCTTGGTGTTTACACAGTGGTAACCTTGATGTTTACACAGCTGGTAACCTTGATGTTTACACAGCTGGTAACCTTGATGTTCACACAGCTGGTAACCTTGATGTTTACACAGCTGGTAACCTTGGTGTTTACACAGCTGGTAACCTTGATATTTACACAGCTGGTAACCTTGATGTTTACACAGCTGTTAATCTTGATGTTTACACAGCTGGTAACCTTGGTGTTACACAGCTGGTAACCTTGATGTTTACACAGCTGGTAACCTTGATGTTTTCAAGCTGGTAACGTTGATGTTTACACAGCTGGTAACCTTGGTGTTTACACAGCTGGTAACCTTGATGTTCATATAGCTGGTAGCCTTGATGTTTACACAGCTGGTAGCCTTGATGTTTACACAGCTGGTAACCTTGATGTTTACACAGCTGGTAACCTTGATGTTCATACAGCTGGTAGCCTTGATGTTTACACAGCTGGTAGCCTTGATGTTTACACAGCTGGTAACCTTGATGTTTACACAGCTGGTAACTTTGATGTTTACACAGCTGGTAACTTTGATGTTTACACAGCTGGTAACCTTGATGTTTACACAGCTGGTAACCTTGGTGTTTACACAGCTGGTAACCTTGATGTTTACACAGCTGGTAACCTTGATGTTTATACAGCTGGTAGCCTTGATGTTTACACAGCTGGTAGCCTTGATGTTTACACAGCTGGTAACCTTGATGCTTACACAGCTGGTAACCTTGATGTTTACACAGCTGGTAACCTTGATGTTTATACAGCTGGTAGCCATGATGTTTACACAGCTGGTAGCCTTGATGTTTACACAGCTGGTAGGCTTGATGTTTATACAGCTGGTAACCTTGATGCTTACACAGCTGGTAGCCTTGATGTTTACACAGATGGTAACCTTGATGTTTATACAGCTGGTAACACTGATGTTTACACAGCTGGTAACCTTGATGCTTACACAGCTGATAACCTTGATGTTTACACAGCTGGTAACCTTGATGTTTACACAGCTGGTAACCTTGATGCTTACACAGCTGGTAGCCTTGATGTTTACACAGCTGGTAACCTTGATGCTTACACAGCTGGTAACCTTGATGTTTACACAGCTGGTAGCCTTGATGTTTACACAGCTGGTAACCTTGATGTTTACATAGCTGGTAACATTAATGTTTACATAGCTGGTAACCTTATGTTTACACAGCTGGTAACAGTGATGTTTATATAGCTGGTAACCTTGATGTTTACACAGCTGGTAACCTTGATGCTTACACAGCTGGTAACCTTGATGTTTACACAGCTGGTAACCTTGATGTTTACACAGCTGGTAACCTTGATGCTTACACAGCTGGCAACCTTGATATTTACACAGCTGGTAACATTGATGTTTACACAGCTGGTAACCTTGATGCTTACACAGCTGGTAACCTTGATGTTTACACAGCTGGTAACCTTGATGCTTACACAGCTGGTAACCTTGATGTTTACACAGCTGGTAACATTGATGTTTACATAGCTGGTAATCTTGATGTTTACACAGCTGGTAACCTTGATGTTTACACAGCTGGTAACCTTGATGTTTACACAGCTGGTAACATTGATGTTTACATAGCTGGTAACCTTGATGTTTACACAGCTGGTAACTTTGGTGTTTACACAGCTGGTAGCCTTGATGTTTACACAGCTGGTAGCCTTGATGTTACACAGCTGGTAACCTTGATGTTTACATAGCTGGTAACCTTGATGTTTACACAGCTGGTAACCTTGATGTTTACACAGCTGGTAACCTTGATGTTTACACAGCTGGTAACCTTGGTGTTTTACACAGCTGGTAACCTTGATTGTTTACACAGCTGGTAACCTTGATGTTTACACAGCTGGTAACCTTGGTGTTTACACAGCTGGTAGCCTTGGTGTTTACACAGCTGGTAACCTTGATGTTTACACAGCTGGTAGCCTTGATGTTTACACAGTTGGTAGCCTTGATGTTTACACAGCTGGTAACCTTGATGTTTACACAGCTGGTAACCTTGATGTTTACACAGCTGGTAACCTTGATGTTTACACAGCTGGTAACCTTGATGTTTACACAGCTGGTAACCTTGATGTTTCACAGCTGGTAACCTTGATGTTTACACAGCTGGTAACCTTGGTGTTTACACAGCTGGTAACCTTGATGTTTACACAGTGGTAACCATGATGTTTACACAGCTGGTAACCTTGATGTTTACACAGCTGGTAACCTTGATGTTTACACAGCTGGTAACCTTGGTGTTTACACAGCTGGTAACCTTGATGTTTACACAGCTGGTAACCTTGATGTTTACACAGCTGGTAGCCTTGATGTTTACACAGCTGGTAACCTTGATGTTTACACAGCTGGTAACCTTGATGCTTACACAGCTGGTAACCTTGATGTTTACACAGCTGGTAACCTTGATGTTTACACAGCTGGTAACCTTGGTGTTTACACAGCTGGTAACCTTGATGTTTACACAGCTGGTAACCTTGGTGTTTACACAGCTGGTAACCTTGATGTTTACACAGCTGGTAACCTTGATGTTTATACAGCTGGTAACATTGATGTTTACACAGCTGGTAACCTTGGTGTTTACACAGCTGGTAACCTTGATGTTCATATAGCTGGTAGCCTTGATGTTTACACAGCTGGTAGCCTTGATGTTTACACAGCTGGTAACCTTGATGTTTACACAGCTGGTAACCTGATGTTCATTACAGCTGGTAGCCTTGATGTTTACACAGCTGGTAGCCTTGATGTTTACACAGCTGGTAACCTTGATGTTTACACAGCTGGTAACCTTGATGTTTACACAGCTGGTAACTTTGATGTTTACACAGCTGGTAACCTTGATGTTTACACAGCTGGTAACCTTGGTGTTTACACAGCTGGTAACCTTGATGTTTACACAGCTGGTAACCTTGATGTTTATACAGCTGGTAGCCTTGATGTTTACACAGCTGGTAGCCTTGATGTTTACACAGCTGGTAACCTTTATGCATACACAGCTGGTAACCTTGATATTTACACAGCTGGTAACCTTGATGTTTATACAGCTGGTAGCCATGATGTTTACACAGCTGGTAGCCTTGATGTTTACACAGCTGGTAGGCTTGATGTTTATACAGCTGGTAACCTTGATGCTTACACAGCTGGTAACCTTGATGCTTACACAGCTGGTAGCCTTGATGTTTACACAGATGGTAACCTTGATGTTTATACAGCTGGTAACACTGATGTTTACACAGCTGGTAACCTTGATGCTTACACAGCTGATAACCTTGATGTTTACACAGCTGGTAACCTTGATGTTTACACAGCTGGTAACCTTGATGCTTACACAGCTGGTAGCCTTGATGTTTACACAGCTGGTAACCTTGATGCTTACACAGCTGGTAACCTTGATGTTTACACAGCTGGTAGCGTTGATGTTTACACAGCTGGTAACCTTGATGTTTACATAGCTGGTAACATTAATGTTTACATAGCTGGTAACCTTGATGTTTACACAGCTGGTAACCTTATGTTTACACAGCTGGTAACAGTGATGTTTATATAGCTGGTAACCTTGATGTTTACACAGCTGGTAACCTTGATGCTTACACAGCTGGTAACCTTGATGTTTACACAGCTGGTAACCTTGATGTTTACACAGCTGGTAACCTTGATGCTTACACAGCTGGTAACCTTGATATTTACACAGCTGGTAACATTGATGTTTACGCAGCTGGTAACCTTGATGCTTACACAGCTGGTAACCTTGATGTTTACACAGCTGGTAACCTTGATGCTTACACAGCTGGTAACCTTGATGTTTACACAGCTGGTAACATTGATGTTTACATAGCTGGTAATCTTGATTGTTTTACACAGCTGGTAACCTTGATGTTTACACAGCTGGTAACATTGATGTTTACATAGCTGGTAACCTTGATGTTTACACAGCTGGTAACATTGATGTTTACACAGCTGGTAACCTTGATGTTTACACAGCTGGTAACCTTGATGTTTACACAGCTGGTAACCTTGATGTTTACACAGCTGGTAACCTTGGTGTTTACACAGCTGGTAACCTTGATGTTTACACAGCTGGTAACCTTGATGTTTACACAGCTGGTAACCTTGATGTTTACACAGTGGTAACCTTGATGTTTACACAGCTGGTAACCTTGATGTTTACACAGCTGGTAACCTTGGTGTTTACACAGCTGGTAGCCTTGGTGTTTACACAGCTGGTAACCTTGATGTTTACACAGCTGGTAGCCTTGATGTTTACACAGTTGGTAGCCTTGATGTTTACACAGCTGGTAACCTTGATGTTTACACAGCTGGTAACCTTGATGTTTACACAGCTGGTAACCTTGATGTTTACACAGCTGGAAACCTTGATGTTTACACAGCTGGTAACCTTGATGTTTACACAGCTGGTAGCGTTGATGTTTAAACAATAATAATTCTGAAGTTTAAACAGCTGGTAACGTTGAAGCTTACACAGCTATAACATTGATGTTTACGTGGCTGGTAACGTAGTTTCTGTCGTTGATGTTGATATTAATAGTTGTTGATGTTTACACAGCTGATAATTACGTAGCCGATGATGTTGATGTTTACTTGGCTAATAATATCAATGTTTACTCGACTGATGTTGATCTTAACACACAGCTGATGATGTTGATGTTTACAGAGCGAGGGAGACAGTCGGGGGTCGGAGGTTGGAGTGGCGTTCGGAACGTGTCGGGATGAGCATTACCCCGGGGTCATGGCTCCCCCCGACGCCCACCCCCACCCGCCCCCGCACCACCGCCGCCCACCCAGACACCTCAGGACCAGTAGGTTTGTTACACCTGTCACACACCTGTCACGCACTTGTCACACACCTGTCACGCACCTGTCACACACCTGTCACGCACCTGTCACACACCTGTCACGCACCTGTCACACACCTGTCACGCACCTATCACCTTTTATTCACCTGTCTTGCACCTGCCATCTGTCATTCGCCTGTCATCTGTCATTCAGTTTTCTCCTGTCATACACCTGTCACCTACCACCTGTCATACGCATGTCACCAACCCCCTGTCATACGCAAGTCACCTATCACTTGTCACGAACCACCTGTCATACAGCAATTATACATTTGTCATGAAATTCCATGTTTTTCACTGGATTATCATAATAATAATAATATAATAATAATAATAATAATAATAATAATAATAATAATAATAATAATAATAATAATAATAATAATAATAATAATAATAATAATTTAATAATTCCATTATTTATATTTTTATTATTATTATTATTATTATTATTATTATTATTATTATTATTATTATTATTATTATTATTATTATTATTATTATTATTATTATTATTATTGTCGTTGTTGCCTTGGTGTAACTTTGACATTTTTTATTGTTTTTATTTCACTTCTAGTATTTCAGATTATCTTTTCTGTAAAATAAAGCAAATTACAATATATTCAATATAATTTAGGAAAATCCAGTGATAATAATTTCTTTAGCTTCGTTCATGTTAATTTCATAAAATAAAAAATAATTATTTGAACTGGGATATTAATTTGTTTTTTCTCGAAGACAGAAACACAAGTTGCTGAACACTGACTGGGGTCGATGTTTCGCTCTGTGCAGAGCCTTGATCATGGTACGCTGAAGATTTACACAGATCGAAACATTGTCCTAATATGAGTCTCTTCAGTAGCTTTTTCTTTTGTGATTGTACTAGTTAGCAATGGATTCTTCCTTTTGTTTTGGTCAGTAGTTTAAGACGAGATTATTAATGGTGTCTTATCTTCACCTCACTGTGCTGGCCCGGCATCCGTAGAATCACCCGCAACGTGCGCTTCCCCTAAGACATGCCGACCCGTCCTCCAGCACCAGCCGGAGAAGAGACAGCAACAGCAGCAGCAGCTGCAGCTACAGCAACAAAGCAGCAGCAGCAGCAGCAGAGGCAACAGGATCAACAGCATTACCAGCAACCGCAACAGCAACACCAAAGCAGCCACCTCCTCCTTCACCAGCAACAGAAACGGGTCCCGCAACAACAGGAGCAGCAACTTTACCAACAGCAACATTACCAGCAACCACAGCAGAAACAACAGCAAAAGCAGCAGAAGCATTTCCTGCAGCAGCAAGAGCAAGAAGAGGAACAGCAACACTACCAGCAGCCCCAGCGCAAACAGCACCCACAACAATATTACTTTCCACAGCGTCAACAGGAACAGCAACAGCACTACCAGCACCCTCAGCAGCAGCATCTGCAGCAGACTCTCCAGCCCACAAGGTCCTCCAGGTACATCCTGTCACCTGGCCCATCACTAGTAAACGCTGAGTAGGGGCGTATTCTTGTGTAGAGTGGATAAGTACTCAGGGTGGATGGGATGCACTCGTGTCTATTCAGGAAAAATTGGCCAGCCAGGAGAGGGAGGATGGAAGCTGCATTCTCTACTCGATCTGTTATGGCTGGTCAAACTCCCTACACGGTGTGACAGGTCTGATCACATTCTTCACGGTACCACAGTTTTGATTAAACACACTAAATGATGTGTCAGCTGACATATATCTCTGTATGATAAAGCTCTGACCAAATTCCTCACTGCTCGGCAGCTCTGACCACACTGGGTTACATAGAAGGTGGAAAGAAGGCGAAACTATTAGAATTCTTAGAATCAAGTTCGCTATGTTTAATTATATAAAAGGGAAGACTTTCTTTGGTACAGCAAACCCCCCAGATTATTAAATCAGGTTACCTGAAGAAAGCTATGCAGCGTGACTTATTTCCGTTAAGGGTCCTGTCGTCCTCGTAACTACTATGACCCAAAAACGGTTGACTAACACCCGGATGCAACTGGTGTATAGAAAGTTGCCCATATATCTGGTGGGCGAGGGTGATATGTGAATTGATTCCTTCCATTGCACTGTGACTTTGAATCTCCACCGGCTCGACACTGACTGAAAAGTTTTGATTGAGACACTAGCAAACGGAACAAGCCTTTAATTCCAAAATGTTTCGCTCTATGAAGACTTTTTTTTTTTTTAGAGTAACACTATGTCCAAATAAATACTTGCTGGGCAAACTTGGGTCTCTGTCCTCACATGAGTGTTCTTGCAGGACCCTGGAACTGCAAAACGAAGAAAACTATGATTCACATTACCTAGTGAGGATTTCCAGTAAAAGTGCTGCTCCAATCATTGACTCAGAGAGTTCCTTAGGTGCTGAAGGACAGCATCACTAACAAGAAGACTCCCTGACCGGGAGATATCCACAGATCAGGTGAACAGCATCCCTGACCACAGGACTCCCACGAGTTCCTCAGGTAAAGGGACCGATAGGATAAATAGGACTCGCAGTACCCACACACGGAATGTTACAGAATGTTGACTGAGACGGCTCTTCCCCCTCAGGTTTATCCTGCTCATAGTAATACAACTTTAATATTCATATATTAGTTCCAAGGATTTAAACATCGTACTCTCTACATCAGCGAGGAAAAACACACGTTGCAGAAGTTTACCGTATTTACCGGCATATAAGGCGCACATTTTTCGCACATAAAAGTCTTGAAAATCACTCTGCGCCTTATATGCTCAAGATCAAGGTTAAGGGTAAGCTTTGGGTTACGCTTAAGCAGTTGTTTACTAACCTAACATTACAACTGCTTGGAAGTATTGTCTTATTTGTCTCATATGATCGTGCGCCTTAAAATGCTTCGCTCTGTGTAAAGCTTTATCATGTCTCGACAAAGCTTTACCTTGAGCGAAACGTTGTCCAGGTAAATGTTTCGTCTGCAACCTGTCTCATTCATTCGTCGTTTATTAAATAAATATCAAGAGTGACTCCTGAGCGATGAGAGTAAATAAATATTTATACTTTATGCCAAACAACAACGATATAAATATCTTACTTGCTTTAATTACTTTTTGTTATTTTAACCTCCATATTGATAATAATGTCATGACATTAACACCATAACAATCTCTTAATGTATATACACTGAGATGTGTATGTCCTTCTGTATGCAAAACAACCACTGTGAAAGAATAGTGAAATTCCAAGCGCTTTCGTGACTTCTCACATTATCAAGGAACTATAAAAGCATTACATCAAAGGAAGGCATATAAAGGGTCGAGACCACACCTCACCATCGCATCCCACAAAAAAGCAACACCTGACCCGCGACGACACCCGACTCATAAGAAAGGAGGAACACTGCAGCAGGCCCGCTAGCCCAACTAGACAGGCCCTTCATGACATCCCACTAACAAAATATTTACCCAACCCTAGCACTCTACCCAAGAATTAATATTTATTATTTATTAATAATATATTGGACAAATAATAAATCTTAATTCTTGGATAGAGTACTAGGGAAGGGTAAATATTTTGTTAGTGGGATGTCGTGAAGGTTTTGCCTAGTTGGGCCAGCGGCCGTGATGCAGTGTTCCTCCTTTCTTATGAGTCGGTTGTCGTCGCGCGTCAAGTGTTGCTTTATTTTTTGATGTGATGATGAGGTGTGGTCTCGATCTTTTATATACCTTCCTTTGATGTATTATTTTTTATAGTTTCTTCATAATGTGAGAAGTCACGAATGCGCTTGGAATTTCACTATTCTTTTACAGTGGTTGTTTTGCATATTCTGATATCACCTGTTTATGTGATCTTATTGTATCCTTATATACATATACGTATATATATATATATATATATATATATATATATATATATATATATATATATATATATATATATATATATATATATATATATATATATATATATATATATATGTCGTGTCGAATAGGTAGAACTTGCGATCTTGGCTTAAATAGCAACGCTCATCTTGCCATATAGGACAAGTGAAAATTTATGTATGCAATAATTTCGCCAAAATCATTTTGAACCTAACAAAAAAAAATATATTTGACTGTGTTTCTTTAGTACTAAATTATTGTAACCGTATTTAAAATATATTTAGATGGGTTAGGCTAAAATAAATTGCTCTTGTTATAATAAGGTTAGGTAAATAACAAAAAGGCACAATACCGTGACTGGAACGATACACAAATAACCCGCACATAAAAGACAGAAGCTTACGACGACGTTTCGGTCCGACTTGGACCAAGGTTAGGTAAGTTTTCTAAGATTTTTTTGGTGCAAAATTAAAAATTTTTTCATTAACATTAATGAAAAAAGTATATCTTTAAACGTATAAGAGAAAATTTCAGAAAGGACTTAATTTTAAATGAGTTCTTGCTAATTAACCAGTTTTACATATTCGGCACGACATATATATATATATATATATATATATATATATATATATATATATATATATATATATATATATATATATATATATATATATATATTATATATATATATATATTATATTATATATATATATATATATATATATATATATATATATATATATATTATATATATATATATATATATATATATATATAATATATATATATATATATATATATATATATATATATTATATATATATATATATATATATATATATATATATATATATATATATAGAGAGAGAGAGAGAGAGAGAGAGAGAGATAGATAGATCTGTCAGTGTATATGTACACTAAGAATTTAGCGAATTCCTTATTTTAGTGATTAAAGTGTTTGTGGAGATAATGTGAAGTGAGCAGACGATCGAACTTAAATCTGAAAAACAAACAATATGAGAGTAATTAAAAATAGAATAGAGCTGCAAGAATGTACAGACATCAACAAAGGTTCATCACAATCGTCGGTGAATTACATCAGTCAAGGACACTTCAACCCATAAAAAGAAGAGAGTAAAAGAAACCGTCAGCCGATGTATTTATAATAATATTAACAAATTCATCAATAATTAAAATAACCACTAAGTCATGCAAAATAATAACTAAGTCATCAATATAACTTGATAACAAGAGGATGTCTTCGTCACAACGTAACAATAACAGATATGTTTCCTTAACAATAAATCGATATAAATCCGTATAAATCCTTTTATGTCTGAAAATGATCCAAATTAAGCAAATGTAATTTGTGTTCCAAATTGTTAACTATAAAAAAATCGTTAAAGCTTCAAAGTATATTACAATAGTAGTGGAAATTTAATATAGAATATATATATATATATATATATATATATTATATATATATATATATATATATATATATTATATATATATATATATATATATTTATATATATATATATATATATTATATAGTATTATATATTTATATATATATATATATATATATATATATATATATATATATATATTATATATATATATATATATATATATATATATATATATATATATTATGATACGGATCACAGGAAGTAGTTGTGTTCCACTTGATTCCAGTTTGTGATGAATCAGATTATCATGAACTTGTGAACCCGTTGTAATTTCATGGTAAGACGTATCAGACTATGATGAACTACAGTGATCCATGTCTTGATTGTGATGCTTGATGGATCAGTCCTTCAGGAAGAACTTGATCCGTGTCTTGAGTATCACTTGTTTTCTAATGTATGTCTTTCCCCTCAAGGATTAAATAAACTTGATATTTGTGGATGAGTTTTATTGATGAGGTTACTACATGATATCTATTCAAGGTGTTGCCTTGATACCTTTCAGAGTTTCTTGATTCAGTGTCCCATTAAGACAGGTTCCTTTATGTTTTAAAAAGGGTTCTTGATTCAGTGCTCCGTCAAAAGAGGTTCTTTGATGCCTTTAAAGGGTTCTTGATACTGGTGCAGAGCTCCTCTTCCAAAGAACTGGCACAGTTCTCCCCTTCCGTGGATCAAAACTAATTGCCTCCCGTTTTCGCTTAGGCACTGCAGCGCCACAGCTGATTTACCGCTTCACTCTAAATGTTTTAGTAATTGTGATTCAAGGAACTGGAGCTCTCCTCTCCTCCCTTGGAGCGAACCTGATTTCCTCCCATTTCCCAGACAGAGTATTTGCCCAACGGTTTTAGTGTTTCCCATGAGTGCAATAATAATAATAATAATAATAATAATAATAATAATAATAATAATAATAATAATAATAATAATAATAATAATAATAACAATAATAATAATCATAATAATAATAATAATAATATACCCTGTATATTCATCATATTACATCACTAGTGGGATTCGATCCCGAGGCGAGGGAGTCCTGGCAGGCTAGTACACTAACCAATGAGAGGAATTAGACACATGTGAACATGTATATACATGCAAAACAACCAGTGTGAAAGGATAATGAAATTCCAAGCGCTTTCGTGACTTCTCACATTATCAAGGATAATGTGAGAAAGTCACGAATACGCTTGGAATTTCAGTATCCTTTCACAGTAGTTGTTTTGCATATTCTGATATCACTTGTTTACTGTGATCTTACTGCATATACATACATGTACGACACCTGGGTGTCACTATCTGAAGACGTTTCGGAAACAAGTGGTGAAGACAGTAGATGCGGTATTCAGTGTCTCACCTGTAAACCGGTGTCGAGTCTTGGTAAAGCCACTAGTGGGCGAAACGTCTTCAGGTGAGGATACCCAGGTGTGGCACACGAGTCTAATTCATCATGTCGGTGTTGTATATTATTATTGTAATAATAATAGTAATAATAATAATAATAACAATAATAATAATAATAATAATAATAATAATAATAATAATAATAATAATAATAATATATATTAATAATAATAATAATAATAATAATAATAATAATAATAATAATAATAATAATAATAATAATAAAAATAATAATAATAATAATAATAATAATAATAATAATCATAATAATAATAATAATAAATAATAATAATAATAATAATATATTAATAATAATAATAATAATAATAATAATAATAATAATAATAATAATAATAATAATAATAATAATAATAATAATAATAATAATAACATCTTTATTTCTACAAGTACATGTACACGGTATAAAGACCTAACTGACATCAGTGACATACTACTATATAGAAAGCCGTTTGTTTTCAGAGCTTTTCGGGCAAATTGGGTCAATTTTATCCCAGGATGCGACCCATACCAGTCGACTAACACCCAGGTACTTATTTTACTGATGGGTGAACAGGAACGGAAGATGTCTTACGGAAACACGTCTTAATGTTTTCCAGACCGGGATTCGATCCCCGGACTTCAGTGTGTGAGCAGAGTGCGTTGGCGATCGAACTACGGGACACCTAAGCTCTGTACCACTATCTGTTTCTTCCACGTTCTCTGTGGCTACGACTCTCCTCTAGAGACATGTTTCCTGACAAATAAAACACGGCAGCTGTGTGTGTGTGTGTGTGTGTGTGTGTGGTGTGTGTGTACTCACCTAGTTGAGGTTGCGGGGGTCGAGTCCGAGCTCCTGGCCCCGCCTCTTCACTGATCGCTACTAGGTCACTCTCCCCGAGCCGTGAGCTTTATCATACCTCTGCTTAAAGCTATGTATGGATCCTGCCTCCACTACATCGCTTCCCAAACTATTCCACTTACTGACTACTCTGTGGCTGAAGAAATACTTCCTAACATCCCTGTGATTCATCTGTGTCTTTAGCTTCCAACTGTGTCCCCTTGTTACTGTGTCCAATCTCTGGAACATCCTGTCTTTGTCCCCCCTTGTCAATTCCCCTCAGTATTTTGTATGTCGTTATCATGTCCCCCCTATCTCTCCTGTCCTCCAGTGTCGTCAGGTTGATTTCCCTTAACCTCTCCTCGTAGGACATACCTCTTAGCTCTGGGACTAGTCCCTTTTTGCAAAACCTTTGCACTTTCTCTAGTTTCTTTACGTGCTTGGCTAGGTGTGGGTTCCAAACTGGTGCCGCATACTCCAATATGGGCCTAACGTATACGGTGTACAGGGGCCTGAACGATTCCTTATTAAGATGTCGGAATGCTGTTCTGAGGTTTGCTAGGCGCCCATATGCTGCAGCAGTTATTTGGTTGATGTGCGCTTCAGGAGATGTGCCTGGTGTTATACTCACCCCAAGATCTTTTTCCTTGAGTGAGGTTTGTAGTCTCTGACCCCCTAGACTGTACTCCGTCTGCGGCCTTCTTTGCCCTTCCCCAATCTTCATGACTTTGCACTTGGTGGGATTGAACTCCAGGAGCCAATTGCTGGACCAGGTCTGCAGCCTGTCCAGATCCCTTTGTAGTTCTGCCTGGTCTTCGATCGAGTGTATTCTTCTCATCAACTTCACGTCATCTGCAAACAGGGACACCTCAGAGTCTATTCCTTCCGTCATGTCGTTCACAAATACCAGAAACAGCACTGGTCCTAGACTCGACCCCTGCGGGACCCCGCTGGTCACAGGTGCCCACTCTGACACCTCGCCACGTACCATGACTCGCTGCTGTCTTCCTGACAAGTATTCCCTGATCCATTGTAGTGCCTTCCCTGTTATCCCTGCTTGGTCCTCCAGTTTTTGCACCAATCTCTTGTGTGGAACTGTGTCAAACGCCTTCTTGCAGTCCAAGAAAATGCAATCCACCCACCCCTCTCTCTCTTGTCTTACTGCTGTCACCATGTCATAGAACTCCAGTAGGTTTGTGAACACAGGATTTCCCGTCCCTGAAACCATGCTGGCTGCTGTTGATGAGATCATTCCTTTCTAGGTGTTCCACCACTCTTCTCCTGATAATCTTCTCCATGATTTTGCATACTATACATGTCAGTGACACTGGTCTGTAGTTTAGTGCTTCATGTCTGTCTCCTTTTTTAAAGATTGGGACTACATTTGCTGTCTTCCATGCCTCAGGCAATCTCCCTGTTTCGATAGATGTATTGAATATTGTTGTTAGGGGTACACATAGCGCCTCTGCTCCCTCTCTCAATACCCATGGGGAGATGTTATCTGGCCCCATTGCCTTTGAGGTATCTAGCTCACTCAGAAGCCTCTTCACTTCTTCCTCGGTTGTGTGCACTGTGTCCAGCACTTGGTGGTGTGCCCCACCTCTCCGTCTTTCTGGAGTCCCTTCTGTCTCCTCTGTGAACACTTCTTTGAATCTCTTGAGTTCTTCACATACTTCACGGTCACGGTGTGTGTGTGTGTGTGTGTGTGTGTGTGTGTGTGTGTGTGTGTGTGTGTGTGTGTGTGTGTGTGTGTGTGTGTGTGTGTGTGTGTGTGTGTGTGTGTGTGTGTGCGTGAGGTGAGCGAGAAGCTCCCATACAATAAGTGGTCAGTCATCTTCTCTAAGAAAGAGGGACATCGTTTAGAGAGGAAGATTAAACAAGCACATCATCGTACAACACTAGGATGAAACTAGTATACGAGTCACATCTAGTAACATACTAGAGAGTTCTGCCGAATAAGTGAAACTTGCGATTTTTACTTAAATAGCAACGCTCATCTTGCCGAATAAGGCAAGCGAAAATTTGTGCATGCAAAAATTTCGCAAAAGTCATTCTGAACCTAACGAAAAATATATGTTTCATTGAATTTGTATATTATTAAATTATCGTAGACTTATCTAAAACACATATTAGGATAAATTAAATTGCGCTTGTTATAATAAGGTTAGGTAAGTTTCCTAAGGTTCTTTTGGTACAAAATTATTTAATTTTTACATTAATATAAATGAAAAATATATATCTTGAAACGAATAAGAGAAATTTTTAGAAAAGACTTAATTTTAAATGAGTTCTTGCTAACTGACCAGCTGTGAAAAAATAGAGAAATTCCAAGCGCTTTCGTTACTTCTCACATTATCAAGGAACTATAAAAATAAAAGGTAAACAGGAAGGCATGTAAGGACGAGACTACACCTCGCTGCCACCCACAACAACACATGACTTTTTATAATGTAAGTAGGTAGTCAGTGATCCGTGAAACACAGCTTTCATTCTTCAGAAAATTTTGTCTAACGCATCTTAAATTCTTCCCAAATTTTATTAATTATAAGAGAACCCAATTTATATAAACCGCAAGAAATATTCATATTATTTTCAAAACTACTTTTTATGAAACATGATTCTATTATATTCGTGTCGACCATGAACTTGCTTGATATAACCTCAGTCTTTTGAAAATCAATTATATGATTAAAATCTCTCATATGAATAAACAGAGCATTAGAATCTTGTCCAGTTCTAATGATATATTTATGTTGTTTTAATCTTAGTTCGAGACTTTTACCAGTTTGACCGTAATAAACTTTATCACATATTTGAAAAGCAATCTTATAGACACACCCGTTAGCATTTTTGAGAGATTTATTTATCAAAAGTTTTTTAACTGTATCAAGATTTTTAAATACAATTCTTAAGAAGCTAGAAGGCATATCAACCAAGTTTTCATGGTAAGGGAGAACCAACATATTTTTAATTGAATAAGGTTGGTTGTCCCTTTTTGAATTGTGATAAGTATTTCTAACTATTTTAAAGGATTTATAAGAACAAAAGAACATAAGAAAGAAGGAACACTGCAACAGGCCTACTGGCCAATGCGAAGCAGGTCCATGTCCGCCCCTGGATTAGCCCAATGACCCACCTAGTCAGGTCACTTCCACTTAAGGAAGAAGCACGGCATCTGACCTGGTAGCACAAGCTAGTCAGGTCAAACTCACACCCACCCACACCCACTCATGTATTTATCTAACCTATTTTTAAAACTACACAACGTTTTAGCCTCTATAACTGTACTCGGGAGTTCCACTCATCCACAACTCTATTACCAAACCAGTGCTTTCCTATGTCCTTCTTGAATCTGAATTTTTCCAACTTCAAACATTGCTGCGAGTTCTGTCTTGGCCGGAAAATTTTCAGCACGCTATGTTTTCCATTTATACACCTCGATCATATCCCCCCTAATTCTACGTCTTTCGAGAGAGTGCAGATTCAGGGCCCTCAGTTTATCCTCATAGGGAAGATTTCTGATACATGGGATCATCTTTGTCATCCTCCTCTGTACGTTTTCCAGAGCATTTATATCCATTCTGTAATATGTTGACCAGAACTGAGCAGCATAGTTTAAATGAGGCCTAACCAAGGGTATATAGAGTTGAAGAACAACCTGAGGACTTCTATTATTTATACTTCTAGATATGAAACCAAGGATTCTGTTAGCTTTATTGCGAACATTAATGCACTGTTGTCTTTGTTTCAGATTACTGCTAACCAGAACTCCTAAATCCTTTTCGTAATCAGTAGTATTAAGGTCTACATTATTTAGTATATATATGGCATGGCTATTTTCCTGTCCGACATTTAGAACTTTGCATTTGTCTATATTAAACTGCATCTGCCACTTTTCCGACCATTGCATCAATCTATTCAAATCATCCTGGAGTGCTCTAGTGTCCTCATTAGAATGAATTGGATGGCCTATTTTGGTGTTACCAGCAAATTTGCTTATGTCGCTATTTATTCCCTCATCTATGTCGTTTATGAAAATTGTGAACAACAACCGGCCCATCACTGACCCCTGCGGAACATCACTTATGACGCGCCCTCATTCTGATTTCTCCCCGTTTAGCAAACTATCTGCTGCCTATTTGTCAGCCATGCCTTTACCCAGGAAAAAATTTCTCCTCCTATTCCGTGTGCCTTCAGTTTCCTCAATAGCTTCCGATGTGGAACTCTATCGAAAGCCTTACTGAAGTCCATATACACAATATCATATGAATTACCATGATCTACCTCTTCAAACACCTTAGTGAAAAAAGTTAGTAAATTCGTAAGACAGGAACGCCCATTTGTAAAACTGTATTGAGATTCATTAATCAATTAATGCCTATCAAGACGACTAAGAATTGCTTCGGCAATTATTGATTCCATAAATTTTCCCACTATGGAGGTAAGGCTTATTGGTCTATAGTTCGAAGCTATGGACCTGTCACCTGCCTTGTAAATAGGTATTACATTTGCCATTTTCCTCTTATCAGGCACTATGCCTTTTTAGTAATATGTTAAAATGATTAGCCAATGGTATACTGAGTTCCTCTTTACATTCCTTTAACACCCTTGCAAACAGTTCATCAGGGCCTGGGGATTTGTTAGGCTTTAGTTTCTCTATTTGTCTGAGGACCATGTCACTAGTTACCGCAATCGTGCATAGTTTATTATCGTCCTGTTCTACATAATCTATTATTTCGGAAATTTCGCTAGTATTTTCCTGGGTAAAAACTGAGAGGAAGCAGGTATTGAGAATTTCACACATATCACTGTCAGTGATCTGTCCAGAGTTACTCATAAGTGGGCCAATCTTGTCTCTAATCTTACTACTGTATACCTGAAAGAACCCTTTTCGATCAGTCTTCGAATCCCTTGCGACCTTAGCCTCATAATCCCTTTTTGCTTTTCTTATTCCTTTTTTTTTATTTCTCTTTTTAATTGAATATATTGATTTCTTAACTGCCCATCCCCCTCAATTAAGTTTCTTGGGTATTTTATATCATTAGCTATTTCATAAATTTTGAAAAAAAATTTCATCTATGAACTCTGGACCTCAAAGTTCTCAAAAACATTGATGAGAATACCAAGAGTTTAACTCTATCTTGGTGTGAAGAATAAGTGTACATAGGAACAGTTATTTGTTGGTTTTTCTGTAAATTTAAAATTTAAAATTGTTGTTCCCCTTAAAAATTAAAACATCTAAGAAAGGCAATGAGTTATTTTCTTCAAACTCAATTGTAAAATTTATAGAATGAGCTAAACTACTTAATTAATGAGGAAAATGGTTTATATATACATTCTTAGGCATAAGACACAAAATATCATTAATATATATATATATATATATATATATATATATATATATATATATATATATATATATATATATATATATATATATATATATATATATATATATATATAAAACAGCACAATTAGGAAGGACTGTGCTAAGCAGTCCATGTATAAATAACTAAGAACAGGTTAGAGAGGATTTTCCATCGCCATACCAAACTTCTGAGTGTAAAACTCGCCATTAAACACAAATTTTGCATCAACAATACATGATAGTAGGAACTGGCAATGGTAAATCGTAATTAACAAGTTCTTCAGATAAGAAACTTAATAAATCATCAACTGGATCTTTTGTAAACAAGGAAGTAACATCAAAACTAACCATGTTGAAATCATTTAAGTCAGTCAAGGTGCTTAATTTATCCACTAAATCTATGTTGTTTTTAACATTAAAGTTAGAAATTTTTCTAACAATTGGGCTCAAAATATCAACAAACCATTTAGACAATTTATAGGAAACTAAACCTATGGAGCTAATTATTGGTCTAACTGGATTATCTGGTTTGTTTGTTTTTATTAATACATATATGTAGGGTAAAGATGGATTAGTGGACGTAAATTTTTTAATTAATTCATCTTTGCCTTTCAGTAGACGTTTTATTATTTCATAGAAATTACTTTTAATAGTTTCTAAGATTCTTTCTAAGTTTAGAATAAGTTTCTGTATCATCTAGGAGATTATTCATTTTATCTTGATAATCAGTTTCTTTCAAAATTACTATTGCATTTATTTTATCTGCTTTAGTAAGATGTATTTTTTATTATTAATATGTGTATCATAAGATTTAAAGAATCTTTGAGGACAATTGGGAATATTTTATTTTTAACATAGACCTATATACTATCCCCTTACTAATGTTTATTTCATTATTGGATAAATCAGAGAATTTTTCGAAGTTACAAAAGTTTTTTGCAATTTCAACATTATTAAGTTTTTTAAAGTTGCAAAAGTTAGACCAAAACCTAGAACAGCAGTTGTATTTTTATCTAATATTTCATTTGATAAGTTAATTACAAAATTGTTATTAGCATGCTTTGTCCAGTCAATGTTTTCAATTTTAAGATGTCTAATTTCCTCTGCAGTTTATTTTTGAGTTCATTACAAATTCCTCTGAGTTTATTATAGCAATGATCTAACATACTGTTTCCATTCTGATGTGATGGCCTGATTAAAGGAGTATTTTTTGTTCCTCATTATAATTATTATAATCATGGGGAAGCGCTAAACCCGTAGGATTAT
>NC_069404.1:66748466-66758466 GCF_026875155.1 Cherax quadricarinatus
CTACATGTGGTAGTGAGGGACACACCTTCAGTTCCTGCACCGCTGCTGCTCCAACACAACCAGCGTGCTTAAACTGCAAGAGTAATGATCACCATACACTGGCAGCAAAATGTCCTACAAGAAAGGATATTATGAAGAAAACACAAGATGCAGCAAAGAAAAAACCTACTAACAACACTCCAACGTATGCAGCAATTGCAAAAATACAAGCAGACACTACAAAATTACTTCAAACATCTACTCAGCCCGCCTCCACCACCACCACTACCATCACTCCTCCAACATGTGACGTAACGAAGATTCACTACTGTCTACTATACGCTCATATGCAAAACATGGCTGTACCTGGATCATTTAACTCTACCATCAACGAGTTATTTGCATTAAATAACATGCCTTCATTTACATTTCCAGCATCTCCACCTTCTGAAGAAATTCTCAAATTCACCAAAAACTTAATCGCCAACTCTTCTGCAGAAGTTCCATCAACACCACCAACTAGTGACGTCAATCCAACAACGACCAATGAGAAGCCTCCACCGCCACCACCTCTCACTGAATCCAACCAATCAGAAGCCTTACCACCAGAAACATCTAATTCGTCTACTGAAGTTGAAAACGAAGCAACACCACCTTCCTCTACTCCACCACCGCCTTCTCTACTTAGCTCACGTCGATTACCTGGAACACCATGGGTTAAACACAAAGGACTCATATTCTACACAACGAGGCTGTACCC
Organism: Cherax quadricarinatus; assembly: GCF_026875155.1. Lineage (NCBI taxonomy): Eukaryota > Metazoa > Arthropoda > Malacostraca > Decapoda > Parastacidae > Cherax > Cherax quadricarinatus. Next base: position 66,749,206 of record NC_069404.1, read on the forward strand.
TGCAAGCATGACTCGCCTAGAACTCATCCAACATCTCCAAGACAACACTGTATCGTACCAAAGCGAAGAAAGACCATTCCCTACCTACAACCAGATACTCCACCAACTCCAAACCAACGAATACTACTACAGCTCTCCCATAAGTGTGATACAACTCTCTCGAAAACAATTTACCGCACTGATAAACGGTTTAAGACCATAACCAACTCATCCTGCTTGCTGCCTTCTGACACTCCCAGCTCCTACCGCTGCCTTCGCCATCCTCTCCTAGTGAGCCAAGCAATGACATCAGTCAAGCCTCTCTATCTACGTCTCCAGTACTTTTGTACCACATGTCCCAAAGTGGTTGGGCCACTTGCCTTGATTCCTCCTCTTCCCCTCCTCCCCATCCTTTTCCAGTTATTTTCCATCCTTCCTTATCCTTCTTCCTTCCCATCTTACGACAGCTCTCGTCGTCCTCGATTCGATTCGATTCGATTTGGTGCAAAATTATAAATTTTTATATTAACATTAATGAAAAAAATATTTCTTTAAACGTATTAGAGAAAGTTTTTGAAAGGACTTAATTTTAAATGAGTTCTTGCTAACAGACCAGTTTTACCTATTGAATCTGCATCAATTCTTCTCACCGAGTTAACTTTCGTCAACAATTGCCTGGCTGGGCGAATCCCAGAAGAAATTAAACCTTTCTTTTTTGGATTATTATTATTATTATAATCAAGGGGGAAGCACTAAACCCGTAGGATTATACAGCGCCTAAGGGGGGATGGAAGGCATTCAGGCTTAATTCAAGGAACTGGAGCACAGATCCAATTCCCTAGATCAAGAGCCGCTCACCAGCGTCAAGGAGCCTCACTATGTGCTTTGAAGAAGAGGGATGGGGGAATCAGACCCATTGCGGGTCTCTCAAGGCAGTGAAGCCGCAGCTCATGCCGCAAGGGCCTACATCAAGAACCTACCAGAAGACAAGGCCATAGTCAAACTTGATTTTAGAAATGCCTTTAATATGGTGAAGAGAGATGCTGTCTTGCCAGCTGTTCGGGATCGGTTCCCCAGTCTTTTTCCCTTCATTTCAACCGGCTACAACAAACCCTCAATTCTTTTGTTTGGAGAACATGAAGTTCAATCATCAGAGGGTGTTCAGCAGGGTGACCCACTCGCTCCACTTCTCTTCTGCTTGACAGTAAGAGAACTAACTTCCAGCCTACGCAGTGAGCTCAATATCTGGTACCTGGGTGACGGCACTCTGGCAGGTACTGAAGAGTCCCTGGTGGGGGACCTACAACTGGTGAAAACACAGGGAGAAGACTTGGGACTCATCCTCAATCCCTCCAAGTGTGAAATCATCACAGCGAACCAGGAAATGATCAATGCTGTGCGAAGAATCCTCCCGGAGGTCTCTACTACCACTCCGTCCAACAGTACCCTCTTGGAAGCACCGCTGGGTCACCAGGCCATCGACACTGTCCTCAGGGACAAATTGAATGACCTGCTGAGAATGGAGGAGAGAATAAGTGATCTTGATGCCCATGATGCTCTGTATCTCCTCACAAGGTGTCTTACTCTGCCAAGACTCACTTCCTGAGATGTGCATCATCTTTTGACAACCCAACACTCGATGAAAATGATGCACACCTGAACCTGTCACTAGAGGATAAGCAATGGGATCAGGCAACCCTCCCAGTGCGACTGGGAGGTATAGGGGTGCGCAAAACAATGCATGTTGCTTTACCTGCTTTTCTGTCTTCGTGTTTGGCTTCCAGTGCATTAGTCAAGAAGTTAGTTCCCGAACGCTTGAGAGACGTGGTAGGAGCTCAATACCCCAGGTTTACTGAAGCAGCGATTCGGTGGGACACCCTTACAGATTCCTCCAGTAGACCAGTTCCTCCCAAAGAGTACAAACAGTCCCACTGGGACAAACCGATCATGGAAAAAATCGCCAACACAATGCTCTCCAATGCTTCAGGAAAGAACAAAGCTCGTCTCCTGGCAGTGAAGGCACCACACTCAGGAGATTTCCTGTTAGCTGTTCCCAATTCCACCCTGGGCACCCGTCTCGACCCACAGGCCTTTCGGATTGGTGTTGCTCTTCGCCTAGCCGCCCCCATCCTCACGGAACATAGGTGTATTTGCGGCAGGGCGACAGCTTCATGGTCTCGTGTGTCACACAGCAGAAGGGAAGTATGCCAGACATGGGAAGGTCAATGACATCATAAAGAGAAGCCTCGCAACAGCCCGTTGCCCAGCTCAACGGGAACCCCAAGTACAGAGGTCTGATGGAAGTCAAAAGCGTCCTGATGGAGCCACTACGCTATCCTGGAAGGATGGAAAGCAGATTGCCTGGGACTAAACCTGTGCTGCCACATTGGCAGACACCTACTTGCCATACTCCGTAGTGGAAGAGGGTGGAGCTGCCAGCCACAGGGAGACCCAGAAGATCCGAAAATATGAAGACCTTCCCCCTTGCTATAACTTCATTCCAATAGGGTCGGAGACCCTTGGAGCATGGGGCAAGTGTGCTATAAAGCTCCTCAAAGAGCTGGGTGAAAAGCTCATCATAGAAACCAAGGACCACAGGGCGACCAGCTTCCTCTTTTAGAGACTCAGTGTTGTGATCCAGAGAGGAAATGCCTACAGCATTCTGGGCACGCGGCCCACCGCAGGGAAGCTGGACGAAGTATTCGAGCTGTAGCTCTGAGTTACCTATGTTGTTTTACTTTCTGTTGTATTTTTGTGAATGTTTGGCCAATGTATTTTGTCTTTAAATAAAACATACTTGAAATATGGAGGGTGGTAGGAGAAATTTCTCAAACAGCTTCAGGGAGAACCTTGAGTTTTCCCTGAAGCAAGTTTATTCTTTTCTCTGAGGATGAGGGTCCCTATAACAGTTCTAGAGGTGGTACCTCCCTATATTATATTTTATATATATTTATATATATATTTTATATATATATAATATATATATATATATATTATGTGTGTGTGTGTGTGGTGTGTGTGGTGTATGTCGTGCCGAATAGGCAGAACTTGCGATCTTGGCTTAAATAGCAACGCTCATCTTGCTATATAGGAAAAGTGAAAATTTGTGTATGCAATAATTTCGCCAAAATCATTCTGAACCTAACGAAAAAAATATATTTAACTGTGTTTGTTTAGTATTAAATTATTGTAAATAAATCTAAAATATATTTAGTTGGGTTAGGCTAAAATAAATTGTTCTTGTTATAATAAGGTTAGGTAAGTTTTCTAAGATTCTTTTGGTGCAAAATTATAAATTTTTACATCAGCATTAATGAAGAAAATATATCTTTAAAAGTATAAGAGAAAATTTTAGAGAGGACTTAATTTTAAATAAATTCTTGCTAATTGACCAGTTTTACACATGTGGCACGACATATATAAAATATATATATATTATATATATAATATATATATATATATATATATATATTATATATATATATATATATATAAATATATATATATATATAATATATATAATTTACTGCGCATTTACTTCAAGAATGAAGCTTTTTCTTTTTTTTTAATACACATCATTATATGCTACTGGAAACATAAACATCATTATATGAGTACTGCAAAACTTCCAGCAGGTTTGGAAGGTTTCGTGTATTGCGATTTTGCTAAGGATAGGACGTCCAGTAAGTCTGGAGTTTCAAGCATATTTTCGTGGCAATTTTTCCCTCCTGGAATGAGAGTTGGCTAACACACAGGTACCTGCTTATTCCATATGAGGAGAGGCAACAGGGCTGTGAAAAGCTTCCTATTTGTCACTGCTGCTGCTTCTGTAGCTATTGTTGCCTCCATCTCCGTTGATTTTACACTACACTGCCACCGCCGCCACGCCATCCTGCCATTATCATTGCCAATATCTATCTCCATCACACCTGCCTGTATGTGAGGAATAAAGTAAGGAAAGCTACAGTGAGAAAATTTCTTAACAGTAACAGCAGGGAAACTATGGAGGGTCACTGTGACCACAAGGATGGAGGCTGCAGATCATTATTCTAACCATAAGGATGGAGGCTGCAGATCATTATTCTAACCATAAGGATGGAGGCTGCAGATCATTATTCTAACCATAAGGATGGAGGCTACAGATCATTACTCTAACCACAGGGATGAAGGCTACAGATCATTACTCTAACCACAGGGATGAAGGCTACAGATCATTACTCTAACCACAGGGATGGAGGCTGCAGATCATTACTCTAACCACAGGGATGGAGGCTACAGATCATTACTCTAACCACAGGGATGAAGGCTACAGATCATTACTCTAACCACAGGGATGAACGCTACAGACCATTACTCTAACCACAGGGATAGAGGCTACAGATCATTACTCTAACCACAGGGATAGAGGCTACAAATCATTACTCTAACCACAGGGATGGAGGCTACAAATCATTACTCTAACCACAGGGATAGAGGTTACAGATCATTACTCTAACCACGGGGATGGAGGCTACAGATCATTACTCTAACCACAGGGATAGAGGCTACAGATCGTTACTCTAACCACACAGGGATTGAGGCTACAGATCATTACTCTAACCACAGGGATAGAGGCTACAGATCATTACTCTAACCACGGGGATAGAGGCTACAGATCATTACTCTAACCACAGGGATGGAGGCTACGTATCATTACTCTAACCACAGGGATGGAGGCTACAGACCGAATTCATGACAATCATATACGCAAGACGGAAAGAAAGATCTGGTTGAAAACTTGGGCGACAGCAAACATTGCAGTGGAGAAGAAACACTGATGACAGCCACGATTGATGGACACACACCACACAAGAGCCTATGTATAAAATTATCGCCTGGCGAATACCAGTAAAGGGGGCTATGCATGGAGTCCTGGATTACACGGAGTGCCACTAAGATTAAGCAGCTCCTGATTTTTTTTTTTCAGTAGAGGTATCACTCTGGTTGAAAAACGGGATGGGATACTACTAGCCTTACAGCTGTGTTTTATCTCAGTGTGTGTGAACATAAGACACAAAGTATCATTACCATATATATACAACTTAGCTTAATTAGGAAGGATTATGCAAAACAATCCATGTACAAATTACTAAGAACAGGTTAGAGAGGATTTCCCATTGCCATACCAAACTTCTGAGTGTAAAACTCGTCATTAAACACAAATTTTGCATCAACAATACAAAGTTTAATAAGTTTAATGATAGTAGGATGTGTCAATGGTAAATCGTAATTGACAAATTCTTCAGATAAGAAATTTAATAAATCATCAACTGAAACTTTTGTAAACAAGGAAGTGACATTAAAACCAACCATGTTAAAATCATTTAAGTCAGTCAAGGTGCTTAATTTATCAACTAAATCTATGTTGTTTTTAACATTAAAGTTAGAAATTATACTCACTAAAAATGGGTATTCTTCTCATGTGCTTTGATCATATAAGAACAGATTTAGTAGCTGTTACAACATCAGCCTAAATATTTAAACATAATTTTTCCATTAAATTTTTTTAATATTCCTCAAGTAGATGATCGACTCCCGACGTTGATGCTCGACTCCCGACGTTGATGCTCGACTTACGACGTTGATGCTCGACTTACGACGTTGATGCTCGACTTACGACGTTGATGCTCGACTTACGACGTTGATGCTCGACTTACGACGTTGATACTCGACTTAGGACATTGATGCGTTCCCAAAAATTCATTATAAATCGATTGTTTATTCAAAACGCTTTTATCCCCCTAGAAACTATATAAAATGGATTAATGCCTTAGTTTTTCGTTATCTAATTTCAGTTAACATTCCATCAACATAATTTATCCAACATTTTATCCTCAATATGCCTCAGCAGCATAAACAACAAAACACTATGTTTACTATAAAAAAAATAATCAAAGGAAAAGAATATAATTAAAATTTCTAACAATAGGTTGCATACAGTGTTTATCTTATATGTTGATCCTGTTTTCCGGACTGGAGAGCATGCTCCTATTTTCTCTCTCTCTTTTTTAGCGTCGTAACTAGTTACCGCTGTCGGAAATGTGAGTTACTTGTTCGTAAGTGATTAAATGGTTGCAGAAGGCCTGTGTTGTATGTGTGAAACATCGTAAATCAGATCATCTTCAGTCGGAGTTCTACTTATGTTATTATTATATAATTATTATTATTATTATTATGAGCGGCTCCAGGGGGCTGATGGAGATCAGGGAAGGCTTTGAATAAAACCCTTGTCCACTGAACATAATAAACCATGAATAGACTCATCAGCGAAAGTAAACCTTTAATTGATGGGACGCTATTCAATATATGGGAGGCTATATATGGAAGCCATGATGGAAGGGACTATTAAAATGGAGAAGAATATTGAATGTAATCTTCACGGATGAAAATAAAATAGAAATTTTCAAACTGAAGTTTGAACAAATTAAATTGATTTTGATTTTACTATGACATGCATTTTTGATGTTCTGGTGAGAAACATGAGAGTATCTGTGTTTCCACAGCTCACTCACATGGCCCATAACACTCACTAATTTAACCTGCATTATCCGATAACTGCTTTTACGAAAAAAAATGCAATCTTTGGCACTGGTAAGACAAATACAGTCCGTTTAAAATTGTAATCAAGCTTACAGAAAAGTCTTAAATAGAAAGCAAGCTTCATTACCACGTGGGTAGCCTAGTGGGAACGAACCCAAGGCTATCCACATGGGTAGCCTGGTGGGAACGAACCCATGGCTATTCACGTGGGTAGCCTGGGGCTTACTTTAATACAGAGCCTTATTTATACAGTCATTATTACCTTAGAGGGCAGGTAGGGCCCAAGGGACGCCGCTGCTACTGCTGCTGTAACTGTTGTTGTTGCAGCTGTGGTTGCTGCTGGTGTTGTTGCAGCTGCTGTTGTTGCCGTTGACACTGATGCTCCTGAGTCTGGGGATCCTGCTGTTGTTGCTGCTGCTGCTGCTGCTGCTGGCTCTGGAAGTGTTGCTGATGTTGAGAGCGTTGCTGCTGTGGCTGTTGATAATGTTGTTCTTGATTGACAAAATGCTGCTGCTGCTGCTGTTGTTGGTAAAGATGCTGTTGAAGATGTTGCGGATGCTGATAATGGTGCTGGGGATGCTGGTAGTGCTGGTAATACTGTTGATGCTCTTCCTTCTCGAGGAGATGCTGCTGATGCTGCTCACGCTGTTGCAACTGCTGTTTCTGTTGTTGTTGCTGCTGCTGCTGCAGCTGTTGTTCTTTCTGCGTCTGCTGCTGGTTCTGCGGCTGTTGTTCCTTCTGCAGCTGCTGCTGTTTCTGCTGAAACTGCTGCTGTTTCTTCTGTAGCAGCAGCGGCTTCTGCTGTTGCAGCTGCTGTTCCTCCTGCTGTTGTTGCTGCAGCAGCTGAGGGCGAGGGTGAGGCTGGAGACGACGAATCTTAGGGGAAACGAACATTGCGGGGGATTCTGGCGAGAGAAAAGATCTGATAAAGTGCACTGTGACATGGAATTAATTCTCCCTTCACTCTTTCTTCATTCTGTCTTCACACACGCCCTTCATTCTACCTTTACCCTCACTTTTCCTTCATTTCTAATGCAAAGTATCATTTTTAGGGGCGTTCTACTTATTTTTTAAATAATTTATAAAAAATAGTGAGGCTCAAGTTAGAGTATGTAGGAAAGAGGGAAATTTTTTCCCAGTAAAAGTAGGCCTTAGACAAGGATGTGTGATGTCACCGTGGTTGTTTAATATACTTATAGATGGGGTTGTAAGAGAAGTAAATGCGAGGGTCTTGGCAAGAGGCGTGGAGTTAAAAGATAAAGAATCACACACCAAGTGGGAGTTGTCACAGCTGCTCTTTGCTGATGACACTGTGCTCTTGGGAGATTCTGAAGAGAAGTTGCAGAGATTGGTGGATGAATTTGGTAGGGTGTGCAAAAGAAGAAAATTAAAGGTGAATACAGGAAAGAGTAAGGTTATGAGGATAACAAAAAGATTAGGTGATGAAAGATTGAATATCAGATTGGAGGGAGAGAGTATGGAGGAGGTGAACGTATTCAGATATTTGGGAGTGGACGTGTCAGCGGATGGGTCTATGAAAGATGAGGTGAATCATAGAATTGATGAGGGAGAAAGAGTGAGTGGTGCACTTAGGAGTCTGTGGAGACAAAGAACTTTGTCCTTGGAGGCAAAGAGGGGAATGTATGAGAGTATAGTTTTACCAACGCTCTTATATGGGTGTGAAGCGTGGGTGATGAATGTTGCAGCGAGGAGAAGGCTGGAGGCAGTGGAGATGTCATGTCTGAGGGCAATGTGTGGTGTGAATATAATGCAGAGAATTCGTAGTTTGGAAGTTAGGAGGAGGTGCGGGATTACCAAAACTGTTGTCCAGAGGGCTCAGGAAGGGTTGTTGAGGTGGTTCGGACATATAGAGAGAATGGAGCGAAACAGAATGACTTCAAGAGTGTATCAGTCTGTAGTGGAAGGAAGGCGGGGTAGGGGTCGGTCTAGGAAAGGTTGGAGGGAGGGGGTAAAGGAGGTTTTGTGTGCGAGGGGCTTGGACTTCCAGCAGGCATGCGTGAGCGTGTTTGATAGGAGTGAATGGAGACAAATGGTTTTTAATACTTGACGTGCTGTTGGAGTGTGAGCAAAGTAACATTTATGAAGGGGTTCAGGGAAACCGGCAGGCCGGACTTGAGTCCTGGAGATGGGAAGTACAGTGCCTGCACTCTGAAGGAGGGGTGTTAATGTTGCAGTTTAAAAACTGTAGTGTAAAGCACCCTTCTGGCAAGACAGTGATGGAGTGAATGATGGTGAAAGTTTTTCTTTTTCGGGCCACCCTGCCTTGGTGGGAATCGGCCAGTGTGATAATAAAAAAATTAAAAAATTATAAAAAGTAATTTGCATGTTGTGTATTGTAATAATTATAGCCAGCAAATTTTTATGCGAGCATCGCTGATGAGTAGGTTGCAGATGAATGGTGCAACATATTTACAGGATGATAGTAGGCTGTGACAACAACCAGATGTATGGTGTAACATATTTACAGGATGATAGTAGGCTGTGACAACAACCAGTTGTATGGTGTAACATATTTACAGGATGGTAGTAGCTGTGACAACCAGTTTTTATGGTGTAACATATTTACAGGATGGTAGTAGGCTGTGACAACAACCAGATGTATGGTGTAACATATTTACAGGATGGTAGTAGGCTGTGACAACCAGTTGTATGGTGTAACATATTTACAGGATGGTAGTAGGC
>NC_069404.1:66763466-66785966 GCF_026875155.1 Cherax quadricarinatus
TCACTCTACCTTAGTCTACCTTCACTCTACATTAACTCTGACTTCACTTTCTTCAGTTACTCGGAGATAAGATAAAATATAAGTAAATTTCTCCCCACTGCTGAAAATATGGTAATGACAAAGATGCCGGTTTATTTAAGAACATAAGAACTTAAGAAAGAAGGAACACTGCAACAGGCCTACTGGCCTATGCGAGGCAGCTCCAATTCTCCCACCGGCTTAAGCCAATACCTTCACATAGTGCGGTCAGACACGACACTTAAGGGAGGAGCAGCGCATCCGACCTAGTAGCACAAGCTAGTCAGGTCCAACTCATACCCACCCACACCCACTCATGTATTTATCCAACCTATTTTTAAAACTATGTAACGTCTTAGCTTCTATGACAGTACTCGGGAGTTTGTTCCACTCATCCACAACTCTATTACCAAACCAGTGCTTTCATATATCCTTCCTGAATCTGAATTTTTCCAATTTAAAGAAAGCCATTGCTGCGAGTCCTGTCTATGTTAGATATTTTCAGACCGCTATTTACATCCCCTTTATTAATTCCTGTTTTCCATTTATACACCTCAATCATATCCCCCCTAATTCTACACCTTTCAAGAATGCAGATTCAGGGTCCTCAGTCTATCCTCATAGGGCAGATTTCTGATACATGGGATCATCATTGTCATCCTCCTCTGTACGTTTTCCAGTACATTTATATCCATTCTGTTATATGGTGACCAGAACTGAGCAGCATAGTCTAAATGAGGCCTAACCAAGGATATATAGAGTTGACGAACAACCTGAGGACTTCTATTATTTATACTTCTTGATATGAAGCCAAGGATTCTGTTAGCTTTATTTCTCAGTAAACAGTTAAAAAAAACCACCGTTGCATCTACCTTCATTCTACTGAATTTATTTTGGTCAACCAATTTTAGGTGACATGCAGTAGGTGAAGTGTATATTTGAAACAGATTTATTTTCAAAGTATCATGGGAGATTTTATATGAAATAGATTTTCAGTATATCCAGAGCAGTATGATTCATATGTGAGTATGAGAGGTTGATACTTTACCTCATACACAGCAGTATGACAGGCATCGGCATGACAGTCATCAGCATGATAGGCATCAGCATGACAGGTATCAGCATGATAGGCATCAACATGACAGGCATCAGCATGACAGTCATCAGCATGACAGGCATCAGCATGACAGTCATCAGCATGACAGTCATCAGCATGACAATCATCAGCATGATAGGCTTCAGCATGACAGGTATCAGCATGATAGACATCAGCATGACAGTCATCAGCATGACAGGCATCAGCATGATAGGCATCAGCATGACAGGCATCAGCATGACAGGCATCAGCATGACAGTCATCAGCATGATAGGCATCAGCATGACAGGCATCAGCATGACAGTCATCAGCATGACAGTCATCAGCATGACAGTCATCAGCATGATATGCATCAGCATGACAGGTATCAGCATGATAGGCATCAGCATGACAGGCATCAGCATGATAGGCATCAGCATGACAGGCATCAGCATGACAGGCATCAGCACGATAGGCATCAGCATGACAGGCATCAGCATGATAGGCATCAGCATGATAGGCATCAACATGATAGGCATCAGCATGACAGGCATCAGCATGACAAGCATCAGCATGGCAGTCATCAGCAAGATAGACATCAGCATGACAGGCATCAGCATGATACGCATCAGCATGACAGGCGTCAGCATGACAGGCGTCAGTATAACAAACATCAGCAAAACAGGCATCAGCATAACAGGCGTCAGCATAACAGGCATCAGCATGGCAGGCGTCAGCATGACAGGCATCAGCATGACAGGCATCAGCATGACAAGCATCAGCATGACAGGCATCAGCATGACAGGCATCAGCATGACAGGCATCAGCATGACAAGCATCAGCATGACAGGCATCAGCATGACAGGCATCAGCATGACAGGCGTCAGTATAACAAACATCAGCAAAACAGGCATCAGCATAACAGGCGTCAGCATGACAGGCATCAGCATGATAGGCATCAGCATGACAGGCATCAGCATGGCAGGCGTCAGCATGACAGGCATCAGCATGACAGGCATCAGCATGACAGGCATCAGCACGACAGGCATCAGCATGACAGGCATCAGCATGACAGGCATCAGCATGACAGGCATCAGCATGACAGGCATCAGCATGACAGGCATCAGCATAACAGGCATCAGCATGACAGGCATCAGCATGGCAGGCGTCAGCATGACAGCATCAGCATGACAGGCATCAGCATGACAGGCATCAGCATGACAGGCATCAGCATGACAGGCATCAGCATGACAGGCATCAGCATGACAGGCATCAGCATGACAGGCATCAGCATAACAGGCATCAGCATGACAGGCATCAGCATGGCAGGCGTCAGCATGACAGGCATCAGCATGACAGGCATCAGCATGACAGGCATCAGCATGACAGGCATCAGCATGATAGGCATCAGCATGACAGGCATCAGCATGACAGGCGTGATGATAACAAATGCAGTAACGTGAGAAGAAATGCATTATGATAGGAAATACTGTGTCAGGTGTGTGACACAAGTATGACAGGTATGACACATGTATGACACATATGGCAGGAGCTTGAGAGGTGAGAGACCAAATACACGACAGGTGTGCGACCGACAGGTGTGTGACAAGTGCGTGACATGTGTGACGGGTGCGTGACAGGTGTGTGACAGGTGTAACAAACCTACTGGTCCTGAGGTGTCTGGGTGGGCGGCGGTGGTGCGGGGCGGGTGGGGGGGCGTCGGGGGGAGCCATGACCCCGGGGTAATGCTCATCCCGACACGTTCCGAACGCCACTCCAACCTCCGACCCCCGACTGTCTCCCTCGCTCTGTAAACATCAACATCATCAGCTGTGTGTTAAGATCAACATCAGTCGAGTAAACATTGATATTATTAGCCAAGTAAACATCAACATTGCCAGCTGTATAAACATCAACATTACCAGCTGTGAGTATATTAACATTGCCAGCTGTGAGTATATTAGCATTGCCAGCTGTGAGTATATCAATATTGCCAACTGTGAGTATATCAACTTAATGAGCTGTATATATAGGAACATTCAAGCTGTATAAACATCAACATTACCAGCTGTATAAACATCAACATTACCAGCTGTATAAACATCAACATTACCAGCTGTTAAACATCAACATTACCAGCTGTATAAACATCAACATTACCAGCTGTATAAACATCAACATTACCAGCTGTATAAACATCAACATTACCAGCTGTATAAACATCAACATTACCAGCTGTATAAACATCAACATTACCAGCTGTGTTACAGTCAGCTTATCAATGTATTTAGTTTACTAAGCTAATGAAGGCAAGAACAAGATTATTTTATTATTATTATTATTATTATTATTTTTATTATTATTATTATTCACAGGGAAGCATTAAGCCCGCAGGGAACAAACAGTATCTGAGAATTTAGAAATGAATGAAGAAAGAGGCTGGTTAAAGTATAACTTACTAAGTTACGACATTGTAGCAGTGTATAACTTACTAAGTTAGAAGAGTGTGGCAGTGTATAATTTACTAAGTTAGAAGAGTGTGGCAGTGTATAATTTACTAAGTTAGAAGAGTGTGGCAGTGTATAATTTACTAAGTTAGAAGAGTGTGGCAGTGTATAATTTACTAAGTCAGGAGAGTGTGGCAATGTATAATTAAGTTAGAAGAGGGTGGCAATGTATAACTTAATAAGTTAGGAGTGTGTGGCAGTGTACAACTTACTAAGTCAGGAGAGTGTGGCAATGTATAACTAAGTTAGGAGAGTGTGGCAGTGTATAACTTACTAAGTTAGAAGAGTGTGGCAGTGTATAATTTACTATGTTAGGAGAGTGTGACAGTCTATGACTTACTAAGTTAGGAGACTGTGGCAGTGTATAACTTACTAAGTTAGGAGAGTGTGGCAATGTATAACTTACCAAGTTAGAAGAGTGTGGCAGTCTATGACTTAATAAGCTAGGAAACTGTGGCAGTGGATAACTTACTAAGTTTGATGAGTGTGGCAGTGTATAACTTACTAAGTTGGGAGAGTGTGGCAGTGTATAACTTACTAAGTTAGAAGAGTGTGGCAGTGTATGACTTACTATGTTAGGAGAGCATAGCACTGAATAACTTGCTAAGTTAGGAGACTCTGGCAGTATATAACCAAGTTACGAAAATCTTGCAGTGTATAACTTACTAATTTAGGAGAGTATAGCGTTGAATAACTTACTACGTTAGGAAGCTCTGGCAGTGTATAGCTTACTAAGTTAGGAGAATGTGGCAGTGTATAACTTACTAAGTCAGGAGAGTGTGGCAGTGTATAACTTACTAAGTTAAGAGAGCGTGGCAGTGTATAACTTACTAAGAGAGTGTGGTAATATATAACTTACTAAGTTAGGAGAGTGTGGCAGTGTATAACTTACTAAGTTAGGAGAGTGTGGCAGTGTATAACTTACTAAGTTAAGAGAGTGTGGTAATATATAACTTACTAAATTAGGAGAGTGTGGCACTCAATAACTTACTAAGTTAGGAGTGTGTGGGAGTGTATAACTTACTAAGTTAGGAGAGTGTGGCAGTGTATAACTTACTAAGTTAAGAGAGTGTGGTAATATATAACTTACTAAGTTAAGAGAGTGTGGTAATATATAACTTACTAAGTTAGGAGAGTGTGGGAGTGTATAACTTACTAAGTTAGGAGAGTGTGGCAGTGTATAACTTACTAAGTTAAGAGAGTGTGGTAATATACAACTTACTAAGTTAAGAGAGTGTGGTAATATATAACTTACTAAGTTAGGAGAGTGTGGGAGTGTATAACTTACTAAGTTAAGAGAGTGTGGTAATATATAACTTACTAAATTAGGAGAGTGTGGCACTCAATAACTTACTAAGTTAGGAGTGTGTGGGAGTGTATAACTTACTAAGTTAAGAGAGTGTGGCAGTGTATAACTTACTAAGTTAAGAGAGTGTGGTAATATATAACTTACTAAGTTAAGAGAGTGTGGTAATATATAACTTACTAAGTTAGGAGAGTGTGGGAGTGTATAACTTACTAAGTTAGGAGAGTGTGGAAGTGTATAACTTACTAAGTTAAGAGAGTGTGGTAATATATAACTTACTAAGTTAGGAGAGTGTGGAAGTGTATAACTTACTAAGTTAAGAGAGTGTGGTAATATATAACTTACTAAGTTAGGAGAGTGTGGCAGTGTATAACTTACTAAGGAGAGTGTGGGAGTGTATAACTTACTAAGTTAGGAGAGTCGACATCATGGATAGAGGGAGCTTGGTACACTAGGGCGGTGAAGGCTTTCTGGCCGCGGGGTTGTGGATGGTGGGCGTGTGTGGGCGGTGAGGGCGGGGCGGGGGGCGGTGGGCTGCCCCCGCCCATCTGGAAGGTCGCTGTAGCATAGGGGTACAGATCCTCCTCGCTGTAGTCTCCTGTAGCAACAACCAAGACACTCTCAGGATCATCATTCATCCTACCTAGGATGTCAGGGTAAGGGGAAAACTTACGTATGTTAGGGTGAGGGGAAAACTTACGTAGGATGCTAGGGTGAGGGGAAAACTTACGTAGGATGCTAGGGTGAGGGGAAAACTTACGTATGTTAGTGTGAGGGGAAAACTTACGTAGGATGCTAGAGTGAGGGGAAAACTTACGTAGGATGCTAGGGTGAGGGGAAAACTTACGTATGTCAGGGTGAGGGGAAAACTTACGTAGGATGCTAGGGTGAGGAACGACTCGTGTACGATGTCAGGGTGAGGACCAACTCAGGGTATCAGGGTCAAAGACTAAACATAGTCGTTAAAATATCAGGGTCAACCCTGCTAGATTATCAGGGTCAAGAACATCCCAGGAGTAACATCCAAGCCACGACCATCCTAGTCATCCTATCACGGACAACGAAGAATGAATATAAGTCAGTGATAACTCCTATATATGGTGAAGAATTGAGACACTTGTGCAGCATTAGGGAATCTTTATTAAAGAAACGTTTCGCCAAACAGTGGCTTCATCAGTCCAGTACAAAGCAGGAAGGTATAAGTGAGGAGGAGTTTGAGGTAGTCAGTCCCTCAGCCTGGAATCGATGTGTTCAGTACATCACTCTTGTAGGAAGTACTGTGATCCCGCCTCCTGTTTCGACTCACCTGACTGCAGTATATAAGCCACCTCTCTGGCCCTATGCTGCACTTCCTACAAGAGTGATGGACTGAACACATCGATTCCAGTCTGAGGGACTGATTACCTCAAACTCCTCTTCACCTCATACCTTCCTGCTTTGTATTCCATGGACTGATAAAGCCACTGTTTGGCGAAGCGTTTCTTCAATAAAGATTCTCTAATGTTGGATAAGTGCTTCAATTCTTCAACTTGTCGGTTTTCAAAGCCATTCATCACAACTCATATATATATATATATATATATATATATATATATATATATATATATTATATATATATATATATTATATATATATATATATATATAATATAACAGAAGGTGAAGTAACAACTTGTATAGCTATCAGCATACACCTTAAAGAGTATTAAACACAGGTCTCAAAATTTACTAGGGCCACATTGGCTCTTCTTGTGTGTATGTGTGTGTGTGTGTGTGTGTGTGTGTGTGTGTGTGTGTGTGTGTGTGTGTGTGTGTGTGTGTGTGAACAAGCATCAATAACAAAGACACAAGTCTTTATTTGGAAAACGGTTTCTTCAACATGGAGCTGAGAGAAGGGGGGTCTGGCCACCAAGATTTGTTTAAAGACTTGAAAAAACATTACTAAGACTGAAACTAGTGACCGTATAAAGGCTTCTTTTGCGGGAATGCTTCAGTGATTAAGTTGGCGAAGAACAGAAACAGAGGTTTTATTGATTCCCGAAGACAAAGCCTATTAATTTTTTGTCTGGTAGAGACCAAAAATATTTCTTTAATAATGCTTCATTATGATACCCATTAGTTTTTGACTTGACGAAAACAAAAATGAGAATTTCGTAGATGCCTGAAATCAGTCCCACTGAAAACTTAGTTTACTGCTTAAGGTTAAAATCCTTTAGCTTTTGTCTGTCTGAGGATAAGAGGCGGCATTTTACACCTGCTAGTGAGGGAAGAAGTAAAGACAGGTGTAATAAGAAATCGAAGGACACAGCTGCGTGTATGACTACCGTTGTTGTCCCTCAGGTCTGCTGCTGCTGCTGCTGCTGCTGGGGAGGGGTTGGTGCCGGTCTCCTGACTGTGGTGTAGACATCCTCCCTCGCTTGCATAGCTGACGTCTTCTCCTCGGCAGCGTCCATGACTGCGTCAGGCAGTTCCTTCTGTGATGGCGTGCTGGAGGGACCTGGACAGGGCAACAACACCTTAACATCTCCAACACTACTTTCAGCCTCACCAACAATAACTCTTCCAGCACTACAGCCAACCTCACCAATAACACTACATGCAGCCTCTCCACCACCTCCAGAAATACTGTTATTATCTGTATTTTATATGTTGGAAACATTTATTTTTCTCGTTACTACTTATTCATGGAACAGGAGGCATCAAGAAATAAACATAAAAAAAAAAAAATACAAACTTTTAGGAATAATATGAATGAATGATAATATTTAAGAAATTGGCACCTAGTACAGAATATAAATATAATTAAAATAAATTATGTACAAGCGAGGACATCACACACACACACACACAAAACACAAAAAAAAAAAAAAAAAAAAAGGCACTAACGTTTCCTGAGGCAGACACAGACTGTGGTGAGGGTGAGGATGAGTGCAAGGCCTGAGACGGCACCTGGCACCAGCACCCGGGGTCACGCCACACGGGGGAGCTGGAAGCCTGACTGCCCCACACGCTCCGCCCACGCCCGCGCCCGCGCCTCCTGGAAGACACACATATACCTAGAAGTCACCAACACTAATGTTTTCTACATGTATAGTACATATCCTGGATCTGAGGTACACGTATCATTGACCTGTGGAACACATGTGACTTTTACTCTGCCATGATGATCTTTTATCTTGTTTATGTAAATTTCTGTGAAAAAAACAATTTAAATTCCCAAAAATACAAGAAAAAATAACTCAAAAAAAAGGTGTCTTTAACTTCTACAACACATCAATGGCTATTCACCACTGCTAATGTTTACCCTCCAGTGGGTGTGAAAGCGACAACGCTGTGTGATAGAAGAGCAATGGACGTACCTGCGTTGGCGTAGGCGGGCGTGGTGACCGTGTACTGGGCGGGTGTGGCTCCTGCAGAGTTGTGAGCGGTGACTCTCAGCAGGTAGCGGCCACCAGCTTCCAGACCGCCCACGGCGAAGGTGCGGCTGGGCGGCACCTCGCTGCCCACTGCCGGATATAACTTGCTTTATTGACTACTTATATTTACACGTTAAGTAAAATTCTGGAACGAAAAGGCACTCGTTGAGGAACAAGCTTCTACAGGAGCAACATTTAGCTCAATGCAAAACCTCGTCATTTTTTCACTATTTTCTTCTGTAAGTCATCTGGAATCACTGTTACACACCGTCACCTTTTGCAGTGAATAATAACTTACCGGTATATTAGTTATGCTTGGGATATATTTTTAAATTGAACACTTAACCTCACAACTAACTCACGTATTAAAGAGCAAGCCAGACAATGTTTCGTTTTTTTTCTGAAAATATCAAGTCGAGTGGAGTGACGATGGTTCAGGATGGACTGAGACATCGTAGAGTTTCATCTCTAATTTGTGTCATAATCGTGAATTGTTCCGTGAATAGCAGTGTGACTTTAAATTTTGCTGTATTGTGTAGTTATGGCATTATCTGCCATGACGATCAGTACTGTAGTCAAATGTCGTGCAATATCTGTGGTCCAGTGGTCAGTGTTTCAGTGGGCTTATCAGTGGTCCACTGGGTCGTGGTCCAGAGTGGCTTACCTGTGGTCCAGTGAGTGGTGGAGTCTCTGCGGTACTGGACGCTAAAATGAGTGATGGGGCAGCCTCCGTCACCCCACTGGGCCAGGTACAGAGTGGCCTGGGAACTGTTGGTCGTCACGAACTGGAACTGTGGAGGAGCCTCGGGAGGTCGTCCCTTGGTGCGGGCTGCCTCTGTCGACGACACTGAACTCGTCCCTGTGTAGACCAGAGTAAACACGATGGATAAGTCCCTCTACATTCTACATACAGTCACTAACTACCGTTTACCAGAAAATCTTTCTTTACTAATTAGTAATAATTATTAAGTGGTTATACTGTGTGTTGTATTAATTTATGTGGATGTGAGTGGCGAGGTAGAGTGATGTACTTACCTACGTGGTTGTGGATGGTAAGGTAGAGTGTTGTACTGACCTATGTGGTTGTCGATGGTAATGTAGAGTGTACTGACCTATGTGGTTGTGGATGGTGAGGTGGAGTGATGTACTAACCTATGTGGTTGTGAGCGGTGAGGTAGAAGTGATGCAGTGTGCCACAACGGAGATCTCTGGCAGTGAAGGATCTCTGGTCACCATCCACTGCTGCTCTTAACCATTCCCCGCCAGCTGACCTGTCCACCACACACTCATTAGTCCACTGTATTGATGGTCTGGCTTGTACTGAACTAGTGGTGTACTAGTACTGGATTTGCACTGTACTGGCACTGCATTGACACTACTGGCACTGTACCAGCACTGTATTGGCACAGTGCTAGCACTGTATTAGCACTGTACTAGCGCTGCACTGGCACTACTGGCACTGTTCCAGCACTGTACTGACACTGTAATGGCACAGTGCTAGCACTGCATTAGCACTGTACTGGCACTGTTCCAGCACTGTACTGGCACTGTATTGGCACAGTGCTAGCAGTGTACTAGCACTGCTCTGGCACTGTCCTGTCACAGAAACATCACTACACTAGCACTGTATTGGCACTGAATTAGCACTGTATTGGCACTGTACCAGCACTTTACTAGCACTGTTTTGACACTGAACTAGCACTGTACTGACACTGTACTGACACTGTACTGACACTGTATGGGACACTGTACTACCACTGTATTGGCACTGTACCTGCACTGTACCGCATTACACCTAGCACTGTACAGCACTACATGTCTACACAATAAAGACGCAGTAGCCGTATGACCGAAACATTACTTGCACATCAACTGCATTTAAATGATGTTTTAATATTAGATTAAATCATTAAGAACACTTATACACTACGACCAAATGCACACTGCACACCATAGTCATAGAGTTGTACAGGCAGTGAATAGCCTAGAAAATGACGTAGTGAAGCAGGAACCATACACAGTTTTAAGTCGAGGTTGATAAAGTCATGTAGACGAGGGAGAAGAATGGCCAGTAGAACACGTTAAGAGCGCGGCCAGGACCTAAGACTCGACACCTGCAACACACACAAGTGAGACAAAAGTAGACACACAATACACAAACACACACAGAGGTAATGAGAGGAGGAAAAGGCAAAATCAGTGTTTATCCATGGGCTTCAGGAGAGAGAGGAAAGGATACACACTGAAAGACGGCAGGCAGAAAGAAAGGAGATTGAGAACATCATCACAGAAATAGGTGAAGAAGACATGTACGAGATTGTAAATTTTCAGAGAATAGGGGGGTACCTGAAGGGGAGAAAACGACCGATCAAGCTGGTTCTCAGGACAGAAACAGTGCAGAACAGGATCTTCCAAGAGAAACCACGGTTGAAGTACTTGGAAGAGTACAAGAGGATGTTCTTAGACAGAGACAGAACACAAACAGAACGACAGCAGCTGAGGGAGAGGACAAAAAAGCGAAAGGAGCTTGGAAAGGAGACAAGGACGGAACCAGCAGAGGTCAATCAGAGCAGGACAGAGCAGCAAGGGCAAGCACACACAGAACCATCCTCAGAAACCCACAACATATCACACCATCCCAACACTACAATCTACAATCCATACTCACAGCTTCCACCCAACACCCAGCTATAGAATCCCATAGTATGCTACCAGGTCTCCCACCCTCACAAATCCCCCAAACTAGAGTGTTGGGTAGGAAACTGAAGGTATGGTACACAAATGCTGATGGAATAACAAGTGGGAGGAGTGGAACGAAAGAGTTAAGAGGCATCACCAGACATCATAGCTCTCACAGAAACCAAGCTTACAGGTATGATAACAGATGCCATCTTTCCAATGGGATACCAGATCCTGAGGAAAGACAGAGGGAACAGGGGGGGGTGAAGGAGTGGCACTGCTGATCAAAAACCGACGAAATTTTGATGAGCTGGAGAGAGGAGTCAGTGGAGAAGCAAGCGATTACATAGCAGGAATGCTTCACTCTGGAGGTCCCAAAGTGGTAATTGCAGTGATGTATAACCCACCACAGAACAGCAGGAGGCCAAGGCAAGAGTATGATGAGAGCAATAGAGCGATGGTTGACACACTGGCTGCAGTGGCCAGAAGAGCTCATGCATGCAGGGAAAAGCTCCTGATCATGGGTGACTTTAACCACAAGGAAATCGATTGGGAGAACTTGGACCCACATGGGGGCCAAGATACATGGAGGGCTAAGATGATGGCGGTGGTACTGGAAAACTTCATGTACCAACACGTAAGGGACACTACAAGAGAGAGAGAAGAGGATGAACCAGCAAGACTGGACCTAGTATTCACCTTGAGTAGTGCAGGTATTAAGGACATCACATACGAAAGACCACTTGGGGCCAGCGATCATCTGGTTTTAAGCTTAGAATACAAAGTAGAGCTACAAGTGGAGGGGGAAGCAGGAAGGCCAGGGCGAACGAAGCCAAACTACAAGAAAGGGGACTACACAGGAATGAGGAACTTCCTGAACGGGGTTCAGTGGGACAGAGAACTGGCAGGGAAGCCAATTAATGAGATGATGGAATATGTAACAACCATGTGAAGGAGGCTGAGGAGAGGTTTGTACCCAAGGGTAACAGGAGTAATGAAAAAGCCAGGATGAGCCCATGGTTCACCCAAAGGTGCAGGGAGGCAAAAACCAAGTGTGCTAGGGAATGGAAGAAATATATTAGGCAAAGGACCCAGGAGAATAAGGAGAGCAGTCATAGAGCCAGAAATGAATATGCACAGATAAGAAGGGAGGCCCAACGACAATATGAAAACGACATAGCAGCGAAAGCTAAATCGGACCCGAAGCTGTTATACAGCCACATCAGGAGGAAAACAACAGTCAAGGACCAGGTAATCAGGCTAAGGAAGGAAGGAGGAGAGACAACAAGAAATGACCATGAAGTATGTGAGGAACTCAACAAGAGATTCAAGAAGTGTTCACAGAGGAGACAGAGGGGGCTCCAGAAAGACGGAGAGATGGGGTACACCACCAAGTGCTGAACACAATACACACAACCGAGGAAGACGTGAAGAGGCTTCTGAGTGAGCTAGATACCTCAAAGACAATGGGGCTGGATAACATCTCTCCATGGGTCCTGAGAGAGGGAGCAGAGGCGCTATGTGTACCCCTAACAACAATATTCAACACATCTATCGAAACAGGGAGATTGCCTGAGGCATTGAAGACAGCAAATGTAGTCCCAATCTTTAAAAAAAGAGACAGACATGAAGCACTAAACTACAGACCAGTGTCACTGACTTGTATAGTATGCAAAGTCATGGAGAAGATTATCATGAGAAAAGTGGTGGAACACCTAGAAAGGAATGATCTCATTAACAGCAGCCAACATGGTTTCAGGGACGAGAAATCCTGTGTTACAAACCTACTGGAGTTCTATGACATGGTGACAGCAGTAAGACAACAGAGAGAGGGGTGGGTGGATTGCATTTTCTTGGACTGCAAGAAGGCGTTCGACACAGTTCCACACAAGAGATTAGTGCAAAAACTGGAGGACCAAGCAGGGATAACAGGGAAGGCACTACAGTGGATCAGGGAATACTTGTCAGGAAGACATACATACGCATCCACACACACACACACACACACACACACACACACACACACACACACACACACACACACACACACACACACACACACACACACACAGGAGGTGACCCTGTTTGCAGATGACGTGAAGTTGATGAGAAGAATTCATTCGATCGAAGACCAGGCAGAACTACAAAGGGATCTGGACAGGCTGCAGACCTGGTCCAGCAATTAGCTCCTGGAGTTCAATCCCACCAAGTGCAAAGTCATGAAGATTGGGGAAGGGCAAAGAAGACCGCAGACGGAATACAGTCTAGGGGGCCAGAGACTACAAACCTCACTCAAGAAAAAAGATCTTGGGGTGAGTATAACACCAGGCACATCTCCTGAAGCGCACATCAACCAAATAACTGCTGCAGCAAATGGGCGCCTAGCAAACCTCAGAACAAAATTCCGACATCTTAATAAGGAATCGTTCAGGACCTTGTACACCGTGTACGTTAGGCCCATATTGGAGTATGCGGCACCAGTCTGGAACCCACACCTAGCCAAGCACGTAAACTAGAGAAAGTGCAAAGGTTTGCAACAAGACTAGTCCCAGAGCTAAGAGGTATGTCCTACGAGGAGAGGTTAAGGGAAATCAACCTGATGACACTGGAGGACAGGAGAGATAGGGGAGACATGATAACGACATACAAAATACTGAGAGGAATTGACAAGGTGGACAAAGACAGGATGTTCCAGAGATGGGACACAGCAACAAGAGGACACAGTTGGAAGTTGAAGACACATATGAATCACAGGGATGTTAGGAAGTATTTCTTCAGCCACAGAGTAGTCAGGAAGTGGAATAGTTTGAGAAGCTATGTAGTAGAGGCAGGATCCATACACAGCTTTAAGCAGAGGTATGATAAAGCTCACGATTCAGGGAGAGTGACCTAGTAGCGACCAGTGAATAGGCGGGGCCAGGAGCTTGGACTCGGCCCCTGCAACCTCAACTAGGTGAGTACAACTAGGTGAGTACAACTAGGTGAGTACAACTAGGTGAGTACATACAGAAGTATTCATGTGGGAGAATGTACTTTACGGCTATTCTCTAGAGGGAAGTAGGAGGAAGAGAGTGAGAAAGAAAGAGAGAGAGAGAGAGAGAGAGAGAGAGAGAGAGAGAGAGAGAGAGAGAGAGAGAGAGAGAGAGAGAGGGAAGGGGGGAGGGAGGGTGGACTTACCTATAGTGGAGGGTGGCTCCTTGGAGTGCTGCTCCACCGTTGTCCTCAACACTCCACTGGACTCTGATGGAGGACGAGGTTGTCTCTGTGACGTGAAGTAATGGTGCTGAAGGTGGCACTGTCGGAGACATAAGTTCATATTACTGTCCTGCTGCAGGTAGTGACCTACTGTGACTCAGAGAACTGACCTATTGTGACCACGGGCACCGACCTACCGTGACCTAGGGCACTGACCTACTGTTATCCAAGGAAGTGACCTATGACCCCGGGCACCGAACTACTGTGTACCAGGGCACTGACATACTGTGACCCAGAGTATTGACCTACTGTGACCCAGGGCACTGACCTATTGTGACGCAGGGAACTGACCTAGTATGACCCAGGGAACTGACCTATTGTAACCCCGGGCACCGGCCTACTGTGACCTAGGGTACTGACCTGCTGTGACCCAGGGAACTTACCTACCGTGGCACAGGGCCTCGACCTCCTGTGACCCAGAGCATCGACCTACTGTGACACAGGGCGCTGACCTACTGTGGTCCAAGGTACTGACCTGCTGTGGCCAAAGGCACTGACCTACTGTGACCTAGGGCACTGACCTTTTGTAACCCAGGGCACTGAACTAATGTAGCCCAAGAGACTGACCTACTGTGATGCAGATCGATGACCTACTGTCACCCAGGGCACTGATCTACTGTCACCTAGGGCACTGACCTACTGTGACCCTGGACGCTGAAGTAATACGGTTCAGGGTACTGATATGCTGTGGCTAAGGGCACTGACCTGCTGTGGCAAAGTGACCTATCTTGGTGACGACCTAGGTTACGGGATTACTGACCTAGAACAGTGAGATTGTAAGTGACGGTATCACTGCCGTGATGGTTGACAGCAGTGCAGGTGTAGCGGCCGCTGTCACTCCTCTGTACGTCAGCCAACGTCAGCGTCCCGTCAGGCTGCACCCGGAACCTATACATAACACGAAATATTCACAATGAGACCTGTAAATACCACATGTTGATAATGGAACCTGAACACAACACGAAATATTCACAATGAGACCTGTAAATAACAAATCTTTACAATGGAACCTGTACATAATACGAAATATTCATAATGAGACTCCCAAATAACAAATTTTTACAATGGAACCTGTGACCCACGAAATATTCACAATAAGACTCGTAAATACCACATGTCTACAATGGAACCTGTACAAAACACGAAATATTCACAATGAGAACTGTATATAACACATGGTTACAATGGAACCTGTACAAAAAACGAAATGTTCTCAGTGTTACCCGTTTGCCTAAATGAAATTGTGTAACAAATGAAATTCCGCTATGATCAGAATCTATCGCCTAATTTTTTGGGAAATTTAATACTGCAGACTTAGTTCAGATAAGTAAACAAATGTATTTAATACAATTAACAACGAGCATCTTTTAATATCAAGAGATGTACTGGGCAACGCAGGCGTGGAGGAGACTTCCTCCTCCTCTTGTTCAAAAAAGAAAACATTAACAATGTGAAATCTGATTAAAAAGAGAATATTCGATTGATAACACTCTGGTGCAGGTTTGAAACTACATGTAATCAGAAAATTTTAGGTAACTCTCTTAACACAGTTTTTTCCCTCGATACCCCCCTCCCTCCGAGTGATTTTGTTGAGCAGCGCGACTTATCCTGTTGCTCAGCATGCTGATAGTAAGGCATCACCAAACACACAACTGACAGGATTCGAACCCACGGCAGGCGAGTCCCAAAAGTCACAGACCTGTGTGATAACTATTGGGTTTGCCATGGATTCCAGCCTCATCTGTTCCGTGACTTGCTTACGATCGTGGAATTACGAATTCGTGAGTCGTAAAGCACTTCGTGCCAGTCCGTGTGGTAGACACAACATTATTATTTAAACTACATACATAAACATTGCAACATTCAAGTATCACAACCTCTTCAAGTTAACCTCAGGTAACTGCAGAAAATGTTGAATGTTTTCTACACTGTTATTTAGTTATGTTATTTAGTTATGTTATTTAGTTACCAAAAACACTTAGTGTTCTTAAATGTTATTGTTGTTAACTCTATATTTCTGTCCTCCAGTACGTTAAGAAAGTAGTGCCTGACTCACCTGTCATGGGGGTCAGGGACTCACCTGTCATGGGGGTCAGGGACTCACCTGTCATGGGGGTCAGGGACTCACCTGTCATGGGGGTCAGGGACTCACCTGTCATGGGGGTCGGGGACTCACCTGTCATGGGGGTCGGGACTCGCCTGTCATGGGGTCGGGGACTCACCTGTCATGGGGTCGGGGACTCACCTGTCATGGGGGTCGGGGACTCACTTGTCATGGGGGTCAGGGACTCACCTGTCATGGGGGTCAGGGACTCACCTGTCATGGGGGTCAGGGACTAAACCTGTCATGGGGGTCAGGGACTTACCTGTCATGGGGGTCAGGGACTCACCTGTCATGGGGGTCGGGGACTCACCTGTCATGGGGATCAGGGACTCACCTGTCATGGGGGTCAGGGACTCACCTGTCATGGGGTCGGGGACTCACCTGTCATGGGGGTCGAGGACTCACCTGTCATGGGGTCGGGGACTCACCTGTCACGGGGGTCGGGGACTCACCTGTCATGGGGGTCGGGGACTCGCCTGTCATGGGGCCGGGGACTAACCTGTCATGGGGGTCGGGGACTCACCTGTCATGGGGGTCGTGGACTCGCCTGTCATGGGGGCCGGGGACTAACCTGTCATGGGGGTCGGGGACTCACCTGTCATGGGGGTCGGGGACTCGCCTGTCATGGGGGGTCGGGGACTCACCTGTCATGGGGGTCCGGGGACTCGCCTGTCATGGGGGTCGGGGACTCATCTGTCATGGGGGTCGGGGACTCACCTGTCATGGGGGTCAGGGATGGGGGTTCTCTGGGGGGGTCCAGGTGAGGGTGGGCTCTGGGACGCCCACTGCTCCAACACGCCAGACTCACGTCCTCCTTCCACGCCGCCGTCACTTTTCCCGCCCACCGCCCAGACGCCCGCGGGAAACTGTTGAGGGCGGGGAGGGGTGGCTGTAGTCACTTAAATAGTTATCCCCACCCACTACTCGCACGCCCACACGCCCACAGGCACTGCTGAGGGCATTTAGCTTATCCTAACAATTTGTACTGGCTATAATCGCCTTCTAGGGTTGACTCTCAGCTCCTGGCCCCTGACTCTCAATATTTAATCGACTTTGAGAACGTTTTCCTTTCATGATGTCATGATTCCGGCAAAATGCTCTTGATCTAAGGAAACAGAGCTACTCTCCATTTTCTGGGATCCCGTCTGGTGTGTTCCAGACGCTGTATAACTACGGTTTGAGCATTTCCCAATAATAATAATAATTATAATAATACCAATAATATATTATTATTATTATTATTATTATTATTATTATTATTATTATTATTATTATTATTATGATAGCATACTATTGCAATGTTATTTTGTATACGAGCACCAAGGGATGTTAAGCTCCAGCTCTTCCTTCTCGCCTCACTCGCTGTTCTTCATCTTCTCTGATCTTATCTATCGTCAGTGAGTCGGGATAACTGTGCCATCATGTAAGCCATCACACCTGTGATTCATGTATCATGTAAATCATCACACCTGTGATTCATGTATCATGTAAATCATCACACCTGTGATTCATGTATCATGTAAATCATCACACCTGTGATTCATGTATCATGTAAATCATCACACCTGTGATTCATGTATCATGTAATCATCACACCTGTGATTATGTATCATGTAAATCATCACACCTGTGATTCATGTATCATGTAAATCATCACACCTGTGATTCATGTATCATGTAAATCATCACACCTGTGATTCATGTATCATGTAAATCATCACACCTGTGATTCATGTATCATGTAAATCATCACACCTGTGATTCATGTATCATGTAAATCATCACACTGTGATTCATGTATCATGTAAATCATCACACCTGTGATTCATGTATCATGTAAATCATCACACCTGTGATTCATGTATCATGTAAATCATCCACCTGTGATTCATGTATCATGTAAATCATCACACCTGTGATTCATGTATCATGTAAATCATCACACCTGTGATTCATGTATCATGTAAATCATCACACCTGTGATTCATGTATCATGTAAATCATCACACCTGTGATTCATGTATCATGTAAATCATCACACCTGTGATTCATGTATCATGTAAGCCATCACACCTGTGATTCATGTATCATGTAAATCATCACACCTGTGATTCATGTATCATGTAAATCATCACACCTGTGATTCATGTATCATGTAAATCATCACACCTGTGATTCATGTATCATGTAGATCATCACACCTGTGATTCATGTATCATGTAATCATCACCCTGTGATTCATGTATCATGTAAATCATCACACCTGTATTCATGTATCATGTAAATCATCACACCTGTGATTCATGTATCATGTAAATCATCACACCTGTGATTCATGTATCATGTAAATCATCACACCTGTGATTCATGTATTATGTAAATCATCACACCCGTGATTCGTGTATCATGTAAATCATCACACCTGTGATTCATGTATCAGTAAATCATCAACACCTGTGATTTATGTATCATGTAAATCATCACACCTGTGATTCATGTATCATGTAAATCATCACACCTGTGATTCATGTATAATGTAAGCCATCACACCTGTGATTCATGTATCATGTAAATCATCACACCTGTGATTCATGTATCATGTAAATCATCACACCTGTGATTCATGTATCATGTAAATCATCACATCTGTGTTTCATGTATCATGTAAATCATCACACCTGTGGATTCATGTATCATGTAAATCATCACAATTGTGATTCATGTATCATGTAAATCATCACAAACCCGTGATTCATGTATCATGTAAATCATCACACCTGTGATTCATGTATTATGTAAATCATTTACACCTGTGATTCATGTATATGTAAATCATCACACCCGTGATTCATGTATTATGTAAATCATCACACCTGTGATTCATGTATTATGTAAATCATCACACCTGTGATTCATGTATTATGTAAATTATCACACCTGTGATTCATGTATCATGTAAGCCATCACACCTGTGATTCATGTATCATGTAAATCATCACACCTGTGATTCATTTATCATGTAAATCATCACACCTGTGATTCATGTATTATGTAAATCATCACACCTGTGATTCATGTATTATGTAAATCATCACACCTGTGATTCATGTATTATGTAAATCATCACACCTGTGATTCATGTATTATGTAAATCATCACACCTGTGATTCATGTATTATGTAAATCATCACACCTGTGATTCATGTATCATGTAATCCATCACACCTGTGATTCATGTATCATGTAAATCATCACACCTGTGATTCATGTATCATGTTAAAACATCACACCTGTGATTCATGTATCATGTAAGCCATCACACCTGTGATTCATGTATCATGTAAATCATCACACCTGTGATTCATGTATCATGTAAGCCATCACACCTGTGATTCATGTATCATGTAAATCATCACACCTGTGATTCATGTATAATGTAAATCATCACACCTGTGATTCATGTATCATGTAAATCATCACACCTGTGATTCATGTATCATGTTAAATCATCACACCTGTGATTCATGTATCATGTAAATCATCACACCTGTGATTCATGTATCATGTTAAATCATCACACTGTGATTTATGTATCATGTAAGCCATCACACCTGTGATTCATGTATCATGTAAGCCATCACACCTGTGATTCATGTATCATGTAAATCATCACACCTGTGATTCATGTATCATGTAAATCATCACACCTGTGATTTATGTATCATGTAAGTAATCAACTGTGATTCATGTATCATGTAATCATCACACCTGTGATTTATGTATCATGTAAGTCATCACACCTGTGATTCATGTATCATGTAAGTCATCACAATGGTGATTTATGTATCATGTAAATCATCACACCTGTGATTTATGTATCATGTAAGTCATCACACCTGTGATTCATGTATCATGTAAGTCATACAACCTGTGATTTATGTATCATGTAAATCATCACACCTGTGATTCATGTATCATTTTAAATCATCACACCTGTGATTCATGTAACATGTAAATAATCACATCTGTGATTCATGTATCATGTAAATCATCACACCTGTGATTCATGTATCATGTAAGCCATCACACCTGTGATTCATGTATCATGTAAATCATCACACCTGTGATTCATGTATCATGTAAATCATCACACCTGTGATTCATGTATCATGTAAAACATCACACCTGTGATTCATGTATCATGTAAATCATCACACCTGTGATTCATGTATCATGTAAAATCATCACACCTGTGATTCATGTATCATGTAAATCATCACACCTGTGATTCATGTATCATGTAAATCATCACACCTGTGATTCATGTATCATGTAAGCCATCACACCTGTGATTCATGTATCATGTAAGCCATCACACCTGTGATTCATTTTATCATGTAAATCATCACACCTGTGATTCATGTATCATGTTAAATCATCACACCTGTGATTCATGTATCATGTAAATCATCACACCTGTGATTCATGTATCATGTAAATCATCACACCTGTGATTCATGTATCATGTAAGCCATCACACCTGTGATTCATGTATCATGTAAGCCATCACAACCTGTGATTCATGTATCATGTAAATCATCACACCTGTGATTCATGTATCATGTAAATCATCACACCTGTGATTCATGTATCATGTAAATCATCACACCTGTGATTCATGTATCATGTAAATCATCACACCTGTGATTCGTGTATCATGTAAATCATCACACCTGTGATTCATTATCATGTAAATCATCACACCTGTGATTCATGTATCATGTAAAATCATCACACCTGTGATTCATGTATCATGTAAATCATCACACCTGTGATTCATGTATCATGTAAAAACATCACACCTGTGATTCATGTATCATGTAAATCATCACACCTGTGTTTCATGTATCATGTAAATCATCACACCTGTGATTCATGTATCATGTAAGCCATCACACCTGTGATTCAT
Source organism: Cherax quadricarinatus (assembly GCF_026875155.1). Lineage (NCBI taxonomy): Eukaryota > Metazoa > Arthropoda > Malacostraca > Decapoda > Parastacidae > Cherax > Cherax quadricarinatus. The sequence goes on from NC_069404.1 coordinate 66,784,795, forward strand.
GTATCATGTAAGCCATCACACCTGTGATTCATGTATCATGTAAATCATCACACCTGTGATTCATGTATCATGTAAATCATCACACCTGTGATTCATGTATCATGTAAATCATCACACCTGTGATTCATGTATCATGTAAATCATCACACCTGTGATTCGTGTATCATGTAAATCATCACACCTGTGATTCATGTATCATGTAAATCATCACACCTTTGATTCATGTATCATGTAAATCATCACACCTGTGATTCATGTATCATGTAAATCATCACACCTGTGATTCATGTATCATGTAAATCATCACACCTGTGATTCATGTATCATGTAAGTCATCACACCTGTGATTCATGTATCATGTAAATCATCACACCTGTGATTCATGTATCATGTAAATCATCACATCTGTGATTCATGTATCATGTAAATCATCACACCTGTGATTCATGTATCATGTAAATCATCACACCTGTGATTCATGTATCATGTAAATCATCACACCTGTGATTCATGTATCATGTAAATCATCACATCTGTGATTCATGTATCATGTAAATCATCACACCTGTGATTCATGTATCATGTAAATCATCACACCTGTGATTCATGTATCATGTAAATCATCACACCTGTGATTCACTTGATGTACCTGTATGTGTACTCACCTAATTTTACTTACTTAATTATGGTTGCAAGGGTCGATTCACAGCTCCTGGCCCCGCCTCTTCACTGGTCGCCACTAGGGCCACTCTCTCCTTTGTCCATTAGCTTCATCATACCTCTTCTTAAAGCTATATAATGGTTCCTGCCTCCACTACATCATTTTCTAGACCATTCCACTTCCTGACAACTATATGACTGAAGAAATACTTCCTAACATCTCTGTGACTCATCTGAGTCTTCAACTTCCAATTGTGCCCCTTACTGTGTCCCATCTCTGAAACATCCATTGTGTGTGTGTGTGTGTGTGTGTGTGTGTGTGTGTGTGTGTGTGTGTGTGTGTGTGTGTGTGTGTGTGTGTGTGTGTGTGTGTGTGTGCTTGTGTGTGTGTTTGTGTGTGTGTGTGTGTTTGTGTGTGTGTGTGTGTGTGTGTGTGTGTGCTTGTGTGTTTGTGTGTGTACGTACCTGTGTGTGAAGGCTTGACCACAGCCACGCTGCTAGTGGGACCTTCA
>NC_069404.1:66790966-66833466 GCF_026875155.1 Cherax quadricarinatus
AAGTACACTCATCACTGGTGAAGTATACTCATCACTGGTGAAGTACAGTCATCACTTGTGAAGTACGCTCATCACTGGTGAGGTACACTCAACACTGGTGAAGTACACTCATCACTGGTGAAGTACACTCACCACTGTTCAAGTACACTTACCACTGGTGAAGTACACCCATCATTGGTGCAGTACACTCATCACTGGTGAAGTACACTCATCACTGGTGAAGTACACTCATCACCGATGAAGTACACTTATCAATGGTGAAGTACACTCATCACTGGTGAAGTACACTCATCACTGTTGAAGTACACTCATCACTGGTGAAGTACACTCATCACTGGTGTATTACATTCATCATTGGTAAAATACACTCACCACTGTTAAAGTACACTCATCACTGGTGTAGTACACTCATCAATGGTGAAGTACACTCATCACTGGTGTAGTACACTCATCAATGGTGAAGTACACTCATCACTCGTGAAGTACACTCATCACTGGTGAAGTACACTTATTACTGGTAAAGTACACTCATCACTGTTGTAGTACACTCATCACTGGTACAGTACACTCGTCACTGGTGTAGTACACTCATCACTCGTGAAGTACACTCATCACTGGTGTAGTACACTTATTACTGGCAAAGTACACTCATCACTGTTGTAGTACACTCATCACTGGTACAGTACACTCATCACTGGTGAAGTACACTTATCACTGGTGTAGTACGCTCATCACTGTTGTATTACACTCATCGCTGGTGAAGTACACTCATCATTCATAAAGTACACTCATCACTAGTGAAGTACACTCATCACTGGTGAAGTACACTCATCATTCATAAAGTACACTCATCACTGTTGTGGTACACTCATCACTGGTGTAGTACACTCATCAATGATGAAGTACACTCATCACTGTTGAAGTACACTCATCATTCATAAAGTACACTCATCACTAGTGAAGTACACACATCAGTGGTGAAGTACACTCATCACTGTTGTAGTACACTCATCACTGGTACAGCACGCTCATCACTGGTGTAGTACACTCATCACTGATGAAGTACACTCATCACTGGTACAGCACGCTCATCACTGGTGAAGTACACTCATCACTGATGAAGTACACTCATCACTGGTAAAGTGCATTCATCACTGGTGTAGTACACTCATCACTGGTGAAGTGCACTCATCACTGGTGTAGTACACTCATCACTGGTAAAATACACTCATCACTGGTAAAGGGCACTCAATACTTGTGTAGTATACTCATTACTGGTGAAGTACACTCATCACTGGTGTAGTACACTCATCACTGGTACACTCATCGCCGGTGAAGTACACTCATCACTGGTGTAGTACACTCATCACTGGTGAAGTACACTAAACACTGGTGAAGTACACTCACCACTGGTAAAGTACACTCATCACTGGTGTAGTACACTTACCACTGGCAAAGTACACTCATCACTGGTGAACTACACTTACCACTGGTAAAGTACACTCAACACTGGTAAAGTACACTTATCACTGGTAAAATGCACTCATCACAGGTGATGTACACTCATCACTGATATAGTACACTCATCACTGGTGAAGTACACTCAACATTGGTAAAGCACAATCACTGGTACACTCATCACTGATACTCTCATCACTGGTATACTCATCACTGGTATACTCATCACTGATACTCTCATCACTGGTACACTCATCACCGGTATACTCATCACTGATACTCTCATCACTGGTACTCTCATCACTGGTATACTCAACACTGGTACACTCATCACTGGTACACTCATCACTGATACTCTCATCACTGGTACTCTCATCACTTGTATACTCATCACTGGTACACTCATCACTGGTACACTCATCACTGATACTCTCATCACTGGTGTGATGAGTGGGAGAGTAGATTCACCGTGTGTGGGGAAGTAGACTCACCGTGTGTGGGGAAGCAGACTCGTCGTGTGGGGGAAGTAGACTCGTCGTGTGGGGGAAGTAGACTCACCGTGTGGGGGAAGTAAACTCGCTATGTGGGGGACTAGATTCATCGTGTGTGGGGAAAGTATACTCACCGTGTGGGAAAAGTAGACTCACCGTGTGGGAAAAGTATACTCACCGTGTGAGGGGAAGTAGACTCACCGTGTGGGGGAAGTAGACTCACCGTGTGGGGGAAGTAGACTCACCATGTGGAGGAAGCAGACTCACTGTGTGAGGGGGGGAAGTAGACTCACTGTGTGGGGAAAGTAGACTCACCGTGTGAGGAGGAAGTAGACTCACCATGTAGAGGGAGTAAACTCACCGTGTGGTGAAGATTGGGAGTAATAAACACGGTAGTTGACGATGACACCGTTCCTGTGACGAGGTGGCGGCGGCGCCCACGTCACCACAACACTAGATGACGTCACACTCTCACAAGTCACGTGACCAGGTGGGGAACTCGGCTCTGTCCGTGCAAGAAGGACGTATAAGTAACCACTGAGGCGCAAGTGGTAGGACATTATTACCATAAGATTCATCACTGTCACCACTACCATCACTACTACCACCACAATCACCACCACCACAACCACTATCACTTACCACTACTATCACCATCACTGCTACACAACCATCATCACTACCATCGCCGCCACAATCACCACAACCACTGTTATTATCATTACAATCACCACTACACTCACCATCACTACACTCACCATCACTACTCACCATCACTACCACCACCACCACCAGTATTACCACTCCCACCACCACAATCACTACCACTACTGCTGCCACAGCAACCATCACTGTCATCACAACCACCACCACTGCACCCAACGCTCACTACCACTATGACCATCCATACTATTCCTACCACCACTACGCCCACAAGCACGCCCACTCACTGTCCTCCAGGGTGGTGGCGAGGGCGGGCGGGGAGGCTGGACCGGCGCCCTTGGAGTTGAAGGCTTGCAGTACCACGGCGTAGCGGGCGTGTGGGCGTAGACCTCCCAGGGTGGCACTCGTCACACCCACACCATCCACGCCCACCGTTGTGAAGTTGTACGCCCCACCCTCACCCTCGCTGCCGGGGAGAGATGTCACCTCATGCATGTTACATTCACATGGGAGTACATGAGAGTACAGGAAAATATATGGAAGCATTTGATAAATATATGGGAGCACATAAGAGTATATGGGAGCTTATAGGAGAAAGAGAGAGAGAGAGAGAGAGAGAGAGAGAGAGAGAGAGAGAGAGAGAGAGAGAGAGAGAGAGAGAGAACTGAGTGTCTTTCACTTTGTCAACGAGAGACAGAATACATCTTCAAGCAACAATAGACTGCGGAAGAACTACTTAATTACCGTGGGAGTGGCCCACATGTCCTTAAGAGGAGGTTAACTGCCAGTTAAGAGGAGGTTAACTACCAGTTAAGAGGAGGTTAACTACCAGTTAAGAGGTTAACTACCAGTTAAGAGGAGGTTAACTACCAGTTAAGAGGAGGTTAACTACCAGTTAAGAGGAGGTTAACTACCAGTTAAGAGGAGGTTAACTACCAGTTAAGAGGAGGTTAACTACCAGTTAGGAGGTTAACTACCAGTTAAGAGGAGGTTAACTACCAGTTAAGAGGAGGTTAACTACCAGTTAAGAGGAGGTTAACTACCAGTTAAGAGGAGGTTAACTACCAGTTAGGAGGTTAACTACCAGTTAAGAGGAGGTTAACTACCAGTTAGGAGGTTAACTACCAGTTAAGAGGAGGTTACCTACCAGTTAAGAGGAGGTTAACTACAAGTTAAGAGGAGGTTAACTACCAGTTAGGAGGTTAACTACCAGTTAAGAGGAGGTTAACTACCAGTTAAGAGGAGGTTAATTACCAGTTAAGAGGTTAACTACCAGTTAAGAGGAGGTTAAATACCAGTTAAGAGTAGGTTAACTACCAGTTAGGAGGAGGTTAACTACTAGTTAAGAGATTAACTACCAGTTAAGAGGTTAACTACCAGTTAAGAGAAGGTTAACTACCAGTTATGAGGAAGTTAACTACCAGTTAAGAGGAGGTTAACTACCAGTTAAGAGGTTAACTACCAGTTAAGAGGAGGTTAACTACCAGTTAAGAGTAGATTAACTACCAGGTTAGGGGGAGGTTAACTACCAGTTAAGAGATTAACTACCAGTTAAGAGGTTAACTACCAATTAAGATGAGGTTAACTACCAGTTAAGAGGAGGTTAACTACCAGTTAAAAGGAGGTTAACTTCCAGTTAAGGGGAGGTTCACTACCAGTTAAGAGGAGGTTAACTACCAGTAATTACCGTGGGAAAAACTCATTTCTCCTTAAGAGGAGGCTAATTAACTGTGATTACCGTGGGACTCACCTGGCGTCCTTGAAGCCGAGGTAATAGCCGAGGACGTCACCGTGGGTGAGGTTGTGTGGTGGTGGGTCCCAGGACACCTGTAGCGCCGTCGAGGACACCGGCAACACCTGTCATGGGTTGTAGTAACACTGTTATACAACCTCACGATACTTGTCATACACCCACTCAGCGCCTGATATAAACCCACAAAGCATCTGCTACACACCATGCATCACCTGTTATACGCCCACACACCTGTTGTACACCAGCACATCACTAGCAAAAATGTTCAGACCTGGAAAATATTAAACTAAAAGATTTAACTAACAAGCTTTTTTTTTTTCCCTTGCTTTCAAGAGTGATTTTGAGTTGTGACAAATTGGTAAACATCATTTAGATAATGAAAAGCAAAGGTCTCACAGTCATGCGTTTCATGAAGCATTTGACAGATTAATGAGTTGAATGATATGTGGCTAATGTTGCAAATGTCTGGAATCGTCCTTAAGATGACCGAAGCTCTGAATAATTCTTTATAAGTTGAATCCGGCTCATGTAGAAGAGGTAAAATGTCCCAACTACACAGTCTATAGGCAGACATGTGATATCGTTGTTGTTGTACAATGTATTTATGACTTATAAAATGGAATCTATCAACGTTGCTGTTGGCAGATGACACAGTGCTATTGAGAGAGAAAAGAAGCTACAAAGTTTGGTCGCGGAGTTACAAAAATTGTAGAAAAGAAGGAAGCTGAAAGTGAATAAAGAATATACTAAGGTGATGGAAGTTTGCAAAATGGTCAGATTAGAGGGAATGAACATCGAGGGAGTAAACGCAGTTAGCTGCTTAATGAATCAGAGAAAGTTTGATAATGGTTGCAAAAGAGAAAAAGTTATAGAGTTGCGCCAACACTTTTGCATATGCAGTGTCATGTCTGAGATTAATGTGTGATGTTTTATACATAAAACAAAAGAAATAAAAAAAACAGAAGTTGTATGAAAGCTGTAATTTAAGAAGCAGAAGAAAAAGTTAAGAATTGCTCAAATAGAAACGATGGAACAAGATACGTTGACCAAGAGGGTGCATAAATTTTGAATAGATGGAAGGAAGTAGACAGGAAGGGTTGGAGAGAGGATGTGAAGGAAAGTAGAAGAAGTAGAGGAGATGCATCCAGCAGGTACGTGTGAGTATTGTAGATCGGAATATGCGGAGTAATTTTGGTGGGGAGGGAAGAGGAAGTGGGGATTTGATGAACTATTGGAGTTTGGAGAAGAAAACAGCTAGGAAGGATTCAGGGAAAAATGCCTAGCCGGACTTGGAGTTGTCAGGTGCGAAGTAGTGCCTGTATTTTGATAGTGAAGGGAAGGGGGTGTAGGAAGTTGCTACTCAAGGGTTCACCACTAACACAAGATGTTAGGCCTCCTTGATACTTATTATTATTATTATTATTATTATTATTATTATCATTATTATTATTATTATTAATATTATTATTATTATTATTATTATTTATTATTATTATTATTATTATTATTATTATTATTATTATTCCTCAAAAAACACTAAACCTGTGTGGTGTTCAATGTTAAGGAAGAATTTGTTGTTAGAAGCAACTACGTGTCGTGGAAAAACAACTAGTTAGGGGAGAGGGAAGGAAGGTGGAGGTATGCTAATATTAACACTCTGGGGGGGGGGTGCTGGGGTATGCTAACATTAATACTTGGGGTGGTGGTGACCACTGAGGTATATTAAATACATTAACACTTCCTGAGGGGGGTTGCTGGGGTACACTAACATTAACACTCTGGGGGGCGGCTGCTGGGGGTTCCTCCTGGGTAGTCACACGCAGGGGAGGTGAAGGCTGGCTTCTCCCTACACGATTCTCAGCCACCAGCGTCAGCGTGTAGGTGGTGGCTGGCAGCAGCCCCTCCAGCCTCACCTTCTGCTGCTCCCCCTCCACCGTCACTTCACGAGCACCACCTGCACCAGGAAAGGAGAAAGAGAGGGGTTAGTAATGGGTGGTGTAATGTGACTCGATTAATAACACACTTAGCTCACAAACTGAGTGTCCGTGGTTCGATCACCGGCACGAGTGGAAACGTTGAGCATGTTTCCTTAAACCAGCTGCACCAGTTCACTTAACAGTATGTAGGTACCTGAGTGTTAGTCGACTGTTGTGGATAGCATCTCAGGGGTGGTAGTATGAGCCAAGGTACGATAACAGCTCTTAGCCTGTAAAAAATATTTGTAAACAAAATCGCTCTATATGGAGATTTATCAAGTCTTGATTAGATAAAGCTCTACTCAGAGCGAAACCTTGTCGTAATATAAATTTCTTTTTTTCTGTGTCATTACATTAAGCAAGTGGGAGTTATGACTGACATATATAATCAGACGCCAACACAAAGGGAAGCATCAAGCACACAAACATTATGGGTCAACCTCAATTACAAATGAATGAAACTCAGGAACAAAGAGAACACGAAAATGTACAGAGTGAGACAACTGAAAGAGAAGTGAGAAATAAACAGAACAAGAAATAATTTCATTTAAAATATAAAACCACATAATATTCAAAGGTAAAACTGAAGATACCCCACAGTCATTACCTACGAAAAATTACAGTGCAATGACAGATGTTGAAGCTTATAAAATGGGAACTTCATAATGAATTTGTTAAGTATGAGAAGCCTTATATATTTTATAGAATCTTTATCAATAACAAGAGTAAAGATTAGCCCCACCGAATTGACTTTATCATTGAAATGTAATATGAAAGTGTTCAGCACAGTCAAAACTATAAGACGTGACATTATGCTTCCTTGAGCATCACAACCAGCAACGGAATCTCTGAATACGAGAACTATCAGGGAAGACAGTTAAATAGTATACCCACCAGGAACCTGTAGGGCATCGAAGGTGACGAGATAGGCTGTGATGGGAGCGTTGGAGTCCTGTGGGCTGGTCCAGGTGAGTGTGAGGTGACGTGACCCTTCTTCTGCCACCGTCACCCCCGAGGGTGGGTCGGGCACGTCTGGTAAAAGAACACAGGAGAAAAAAATAAATCTAATCAGGTAGAAGATCTTTAAAACTGATACGTCTAATAGAAATGTTTCTCGTAATGCAAAATTCGCTTGACTTTAGGTAATGTTAATATGTCTTGTTCCACAAGACTTAAGGCATCTACAGTGTTCCTTGAGTTTCGTCTGTAAAATTAACTCAAAAGTTGTTAATTCTCAACAGGTTACACTTGTTAAACAAGTTTCACTTGTTGAGAAGTAACTACACGGTCAGTAGCTTTAGAAAATAAGGCATCACACTACTGTAACAAGCACAATAATTACCATAGCTACTGTACCATGCACAATTACTACGATATCTTGCTCTATATATGCAGCATCGTGCACTATGTCTACTGTACCTTGCACCAGGAGGTGGAAGTCGGCGGTGAGGGAGCCGTGGGTGTTGGTAGCAGTACACACATAGGTACCAGAGTCACTGAGGTGTGAAGATCGTAGTACCAACTCTGATACCTGGCCCGTCTCCACCTGCCTCTCTGATACCTCGTACCTGTCGAGTATCAGTGTATTAGTATCCAGAGGATACCTATATATATTAGCATATTGTGTCTTCATATCTGTAGATCACTTGTGTAAATATTTATACCTTTGGATCTCATGTGTGTTAGTAACTGTAACTCGTACGTTTGGACCACCTTTCGTAGCCACATGCTATTCTTGCTGATGTCTTTGTTTTGATTCTATTTGTTTCCATGGTGCCCAATCATTCAAAAATGTTTGGCCCATGACATTCAAAAATGTCATGGGCCCTCTTATATACCTATATTTATTAATCAATATACAGGATCCATAGAGATGGAACGCCAAGAGTACTTGTGTGCTGGGGTTGTGCTCTTGGCTTACTCGGGAATGGAGGAAGAGTGACAGCCTAACATTCAGGAAGTAAAGATACTACCAATTGCTAGGCTTGAAGTGCTAAACTCCTGTCGGTCATTCAATTCAAGTAGTGTTAGGTAAGACACATATGCAACAGTTAGGTATCTTTATTATGAAACGTTTCGCCTACACAGTAGGCTTCTTCAGTCAAGTACAGAAAAGTTGATAGAAGCAGAAGATACTTGAAGACGATGTAATCAGTCCATCACCCTTAAAGTTTTGAGGTGGTCAGTCCCTCAGTCTGGAGAAAAGCATTGTTTCATAGTGTGAAACAATATGGAGATGAAGTGACAGGATGGAGCTTTTTATAGCGCCAAGAGGTGAGACGTAGGCCACTAGGAGAGGTAAGAACTCAGATGCTGAGAGGTCAGGTCCCTCTCAAAATCCAGCCGCTCTTACTAGTGGAAGTTGTCGAAGTAAGAGCGGCTGGATTTGAGAGGGACCTGACCTCTCAGCATCTGAGTTCTTACCTCTCCTAGTGGCCTACGTCTCACCTCTTGGCGCTATAAAAAGCTCCATCCTGTCACTTCATCTCCATATTGTTTCACACTATGAAACAATGCTTTTCTCCAGACTGAGGGACTGACCACCTCAAAACTTTAAGGGTGATGGACTGATTACATCGTCTTCAAGTATCTTCTGCTTCTATCAACTTTTCTGTACTTGACTGAAGAAGCCTACTGTGTAGGCGAAACGTTTCATAATAAAGATACCTAACTGTTGCATATGTGTCTTACCTAACAACCTGTCGGTATTTTATACCATTTTAATGTTCAATTCAAGTAGTGGTGGAGGCTCGAACTTTCAGCTGCTATTCAAGGCACGGTTCCAATTTAACAGAGAAACACATTTCTGGTAGTTTTTATGCAAGATGTGACCATGTATAACTAACAAGTCAAGGCTCCTCCCTGTCGTATTACCTCGCAATATCCACCGAGATAAATGAATTTCTCAATAAAACAGTATTAATATTATATGAATGCAGTTAGGAAGCACATCTATCGCACAGTCAGCGGTCGGACGACCAACCCTCCATAACCCATTGAGTTGACTAACCCACCAAAGTTTACCATTTCAAAGGAAGTATAAATAATACAGATAATAAAAGCTATAATTTCAGTGTCTGTCATGAAACAATGATGATGCCTACAACCAGGATGAGAAAACAGCCATATGATGACACCACTCCTGTTCAGTACGGTAACAATAAACATGTTCAGAGAACTGATCCCACCGTTACCACCAGAATCCTACTGCTGCCACCAGAATCCCACTGCTGCCACCAAAACTCCACAACCACTAACCTAAATTCCACTGCTGCCACCAGAATCCCACTGCTGCCACCAAAACTCCACAACAACTAACCTAAATTCCACTGCTGCTACCAGAATCCCACTGCTGCCACCAGACATCCTCTGTAAATTTAATAAACAGACATTCCTTACAGATGATGAACCAATGAATGATACCCACATGATACTGTGCCTTTTTATTCTTTAAATAAAGAACAGTTAAAAAGAGAGAAATAAAGGAGGAGAGACATGTTTTATTCACAGCATCTAAATGACTGCAATGAGTGTCATCAGGCACTTTAAGAGTGCTAGTAGTGACAATATCAAATGCTAACTCAAATACCACTCAGAGTCCCCGAGCCCAGTGCTCCTCGTAGACTTGAAGGGGGGGAGTGGGGACAAAATCCTTGACTTACCTGGGTATGGGTGGTAGGGGGGCGCCGCCCCTGGTCCAGGTGAGGGCCAGGGGAGTGTCACCGTGTGCCTCACAAGTGAGGGAAGCAGTACCTCCAACTTCCACCTGATGACGCTGACTCCTCACCCCGAACCATGGAGGCTCTGACATACATAACAGGTGTTATTGCAGGTGTTGAAGTTCTGACAGACACAATAGATGTTAGTGCACATGTTGAGGCTCACGCACGAGCACACACACACACACACACATGCAACAAGGCTAGTCCCAGAGCTCAGGGGAATGTCGTACGAGGAAAGGTTAAGGGAAATCGGACTGACGACACTGGAGGACAGAAGGGTCAGGGGAGACATGATAACGACATACAAGATACTGCGGGGAATAGACAAGGTGGACAGAGATAGGATGTTCAGAGAGGGGACACAGAAACAAGGGGTCACAACTGGAAGCTGAAGACTCAGACGAGTCACAGGGACGTTAGGAAGTATTTCTTCAGTCATAGAGTTGTCAGGAAGTGAAATAGCCTAGCAAGTGAAGTAGTGGAGGCAGGAACCATACATAGTTTTAAGAAGAGGTATGACAAAGCTCAGGAAGCAGAGAGGGAGAGGACCTAGTAGCGATCAGTGAAGAGGCGGGGCCAGGAGCTGAGTCTCGACCCCTGCAACCACAATTAGGTGAGTACACACACACACACATACACACACACACACATACACACACACATATACACACACATACACACACATACACACACACACACACACACCACACACACACACACACACACACACACATATATACACACACACACACACATACACACACACACACACACACATATATATATACACACACACACACACACACACACACACACACACACACACACACACACACACAGACGCACACACACACACACACACACACACACACACAGACACACACATATATACACACCACACACACCACACACACACACACAACACACACACAGACACACCACACACACACACACACACACACACACACACACACACACACACACACACACGCACATATACACACACACACACACACACACCACACACCACACACACACATATATACAACACACACACACACACATCATACACACACTCACACATATACACACCACACACACATACACACACACACACACACACACACACACAACACACACACACACACACACACACACAAGTGTTGGACGACATACATACAGAGGAGGAGGAGGTGAAGAAACTGCTAAGGACATCGATACCTCAAAGGCAATGGGACCGGACAACATCTCCATGGGTCCTTAGAGAGGGAGCAGATATGTTGTGCGTACCACTTACCACAATCTCAACACATCCCTGGAAACTGGGCAACTACCTGGGGTTTATGGAAGACGGAAAATGTAGTTCCCTTTCTCAAAAAAGGAGACAGAAAAGAGGCCCCAAACTATAGACCTGTGTCATTGACGTGATAGTTTTTCAAAATATGGAGAAGATTATCAGGAGGAGAGTGGTGGGCACCTGGAACGGACAGGAGTATAAATGCCAACCAGCACGGATTCAGGGAAGGGCCCAAATCCTGTGTCACAAACCTTCTGGATTTTTAAACGATAAAAATAACAGAAGTAAGACAAGAGAGAGAGGGGTGGGTTGAATGCATCTTCTTGGACTGCAAGAAGGCCTTTGACCAGTTCCTCACAAGAGATTAGTGCAGAAGCTAGAGCATCAGGCGCATATAACAGGAAGAGCACTGCAAAAGGATCAGAGAATACCCGACAGGGAGGCAACAACGAGTCATGGTACGTAATGAAAGTATCACAGTGGGCACCTGTGACGAGCGGGGTCCCACAGGGTCGGTCCCAGGGAACAGTGCTAAATTTTTTGGTATATGTGAACGACAGGGCGGAAGGGTTAGACTCAGAAGTGTCCTGTTTTGCAGATGATGTGAAGTTAATGAGGAGAATTAAATCTGATGAGGACCCGGCAGGACTTCAAAGAGACCTGGACAGACTGGACAAACCCGGTCCAGCAAATGGCTTCTCGAATTTAATCCTGCCAAAATGAAAAGTCTGAAGTGGGGGAAGGGGAAACAGAAGACCACAGACGAGTATAGGCTAGGGGGCCCAAAAGACTGCAACCTCACTAAAGGGAGAAAGATTTGGGGGGGTATAACCCCGAGATGTCCCGGAAGCACACATCAATCGATAACTGCTGCAGCAATGGGCGCCGGGCAAACCTAAAACAGCATTCCGACCCCTTTAGTAAGGAATCTTTAAGACACGTACCCTGTATGTGGGCCCCATACGGGAGTTGAGCCCCCTGTTTGGAACCCGCACTTGATAAAGCACGTCAAAAAAACTAGAGAAAGTAAAAAGGGGTTTGCAACGGGTTTTAGTTCCAGAGCTAAGGGGAAATGCCCAGAAGAAAATTAAGGGAAATCGGCCTGCGACACGGGGGACAGGGGGGTCAGGGGAGACATATAACGAAAAATTAAAAAACTGCGTGGAATAGACAAGGGGGAAAAGGGACAGGATGTTCCGGGAGGGGACAAGAAAACAAAGGCCAAAATTTGGGAAGTTGAAGACCAAATGAGTCAAGGATAGTGGAATATTTCTTCATCATAGATTTGTAAGGCAGTGGAAAAGCCAAAAATGACGTAGGGAGGGAGGAACCATATCAGTTTTAAAGAGGGTTTGATAAACTCAAAGGAGCGGGGGGGGAGAGAGGGTTTTTAGAGAAAACCCGGGGAAGAAAGGGGGGGGCCCGGAGAGGACTCGACCCCCCCCAACCCCAAAAGGGGAGTACAATAGTGAGTACACACACACACAAAACACAACCCACACCCACACATATAATATACCACACACACACATAACCACAACACACACACAAACATATATTACACACACCCACACACTACACACACACACACCCCACACACACACACACACACACACACCAAACAACAAAACAACAAAAAACATAAAACACCACACACACACACCCAACACACACACACACATTAAACACACACCCACACACACCCCAAAACACACAACACACCAACCCATATAAACACACAACAACACACACACACACACACACACACACACACACCACACTAAACACACACACACTTTTACACACACCACACACACACAAACACACACACACACAATATACACACACACCGTGACACCACACCACAACACACACACCAAACAACAACCACACACTTACACACACCCCCCACCCAAAAACACACCACCCACACAACACACCAAAACCCCACACAAACACCACACCATACACACACACACACAACACACCCACCACCACAGCCCCACACACACAACACCACCCCCCAACCACACACAAATACAACCCCCCCACACACCACACAAAACACACCCCACAACACAACCAAACCCAACCACCACCACCACACACCACAACACACACAACATCACACCACACCACACACACACACACACAAACCCCTAACACACACAACACACACACACACACACACAACACACCACAACACACAACACACACACACAACACAACAAAAAACCACCACACACACACACACACACAACAACCACACACAACACACAACACACACACACACAACACACACACACACACCACACACACACACACCCCCAACACACACACACAATAAAACACACACACACAAACCACACACCCCCCACAACAAACCCCACACCACACAACCACACACACACACACACAACCCCACACACACAAAAACACACAAAAAACACACACACACCCCACACAACACACACACAACACACACACACACCACACAACCCCACAAAACACACACAACACAAACACACACACACACAACACACACCACCCCCACACACACACACACACACACACACACACACACACACACACACACACCACACACACACACATAAAAAAACACCCACACAACACAAAACCCACAAACACCACCACACACACACACACACACACACCCACAACAACACACCAAACACACACACCAACACACACACACACAACACACACACACACACACACACACAACCCCCACACAACACACCCCAACACCCACACACAACACAAACACACACACACCACACACAAAAATACACACACACACAACAACACACACAAACACACCCACACACAACACACCACACACCACACACACACACAACACACACACACCACACACACAAAACACACACACACAACACACACACCACAAACACCACAAAAACACACACACAACACACCAAACACACAACCACACAACACACACACAAACACACACACACAACACACACACACAAACCACACAAAACCACACACAACAAACACCACACACAAACACACAACAAAAAACACAAAACACAAAACACCAAAACACACACAACCCCAAACACACAAACCATTTTAAACCAAAAAATAACCCCAAAACCCCCCACAAAAATTTTAAAACAAAAAAAGAA
Source organism: Cherax quadricarinatus (assembly GCF_026875155.1). NCBI lineage: Eukaryota > Metazoa > Arthropoda > Malacostraca > Decapoda > Parastacidae > Cherax > Cherax quadricarinatus. The sequence continues at coordinate 66,805,500 of NC_069404.1, forward strand.
ACACCCAAAATTTTTTTAAAAAATAAAACCCCCCCCTTTTAAAACCCAAAAACCTTTCCACCACAAAACACCCAACCCCCCACACCTTTTTACACAACCCCCTTTTCATCCCCCCCACCCCCCAGGGTACCTTTCTACCCCGACCCCCCTTCAAATTAGAAAAACCCCCAACACAAGTAATACGTTTGGAAATTTGAATCATTTCTTAAGTCTTTTTTATTGTCACTTTGTTGATCTAAAAGATTTTTTAAAGTTTGAAAAAGTAAAGGACTCCTTTTAAAGGGGCCCAACGTTGTGCCCCCCCCCCAAAAAAACCTCGTGATCTCGGATACCATTAAAAAATTTTCAAAAAAACCTGAAAGGGTTTTAAAAATGACCAAGGTTTAAGAGATTTTTAAAATTGTGTCAGTGTTTATGAACATTTTGATGACTGTGTCAGTGTTTATAAAACATTTGATGACTGTTTTCAGTGTTTATGAACATTTTGATGACTGTCAGTGTTATGAACATTTTGATGACTGTGTCAGTGTTTATGAACATTTTGATGACTGTGTCAGTGTTTATGAACATTTTGATGACTGTCAGTGTTCATGAACATCTTGATGACTGTGTCAGTGTTTATGAACTTTTTTGATGACTTGTGTCAGTTTTTTATGAACATTTTGATGACTGTGTCAGTTTTTTATGAACAATTTTGATGACTGTTCAGTGTTTTGAACATCTGAGACTGTGCAGTGTTTATGAACATCTTGATGACGTGTCAGTTTCATGAACATTTGTTGACTTGTCGTGTTTAATGAACATCTTGAGGGACTGTGTCATGTTCATGAACATATTGATGACTGTGTCAGTGTTTATGAACATTTTGATGACTGTGTCAGTGTTTATGAACATTTTGATGACTGTGTCAGTGTTTATGAACATTTTGATGACTGTGTCAGTGTTTATGAACATCTTGATGACTGTGTCAGTGTTTATGAACATCTTGATGACTGTGTCAGTGTTTTGAACATCTTGATGACTGGGGTCAGTGTTTATGAACATTTTGATGACTGTGTCAGTATTTATGAACATCTTGATGACTGTGTCAGTATTTATGAACGTCTTGATGACTGTGTCAGTGTTTATGAACATCTTGATGACTGTGTCAGTGTTTATGAACATCTGATGACTGTGCGTTTTTTATGAACATATTGATGACTGTGTCAGTGTTTATGAACATCATGATGCTGTGTCAGTTTTTTATGAACATCTTGATGACTGTGTCAGTATTTATGAACATCTTGAGGGACTGTGTCAGTATTTATGAACGTCTTGAGGGATTTGTGTCAGTGTTTATAACATCTTGATAAACTGTGCAGTGTTTATGAACATTGATGACTGTGTCAGTGTTTATGAACATCTTGATGACTGTGTCAGTATTTAGGGAACATCTTGATGACTGTCCCAGTGTTTATGAACATCTTGATAAATGTGTCAGTATTTATGAACATTCTTGATGACTGTGTCAGTGTTTATGAACATCTTGATGACTGTGTCAGTATTTAGGGAACATTTTTGATGACTGTGTCAGTGTTTATGAACATCTTGATGACTGTGTGCATGTTTATGAACATCTTGATGACTTTTGTCAGTATTTATGAACATATTGATGACTGTGTCAGTATTTATGAACTTTCTTGATGACTGTGTCAGTATTTTTGAACATCTTGATGACTGGGGCCAGTGTTTATGAACATCTTGAGGGACTGTGTCAGTATTTATGAACATCTTGATGACTGTGTCAGTATTTATGAACATCTTGAACTGTGCCAGTGTTTTATGAAACATCTTGATGACTGTGTCAGTATTTATGAACATCTTGATGACTGTGCCAGTGTTTATGAACATCTTGATGACTGTGTCAGTATTTATGAACATCTTGATGACTGTGTCAGTATTTATGAACATCTTGATGACTGTGCCACTGTTTATGAAACATCTTGAGGACTGTGTCAGTATTTTTTGACAACTTGATGACTGTGTCAGTATTTATGAACATCTTGATGACTGTGCCAGGTTTATGAACATCTTGATGACTGTGTCAGTATTTATGAAAAATTGTTTGCTGTGTCAGTGTTTATGAACATCTTGATGACTGTGTCAGTGTTTATGAACATCTTGATGACTGTGTCAGTATTTATGAACATATTGATGACTGTGTCAGTATTTATGAACATCTTGATGACTGTGTCAGTATTTATGAACATCTTGATGACTGTGCCAGTGTTTATGAACATCTTGATGACTGTGTCAGTATTTATGAACATCTTGATGACTGTGTCAGTATTTATGAACATCTTGATGACTGTGCCAGTGTTTATGAACATCTTGATGACTGTGTCATTTATTTATGAACACTTGATGACTGTTGCCGGGTGTTTATGAACATCTTAAAGACTGTGTCAGTTTTTAAATGAACATCTTGATGACTGTGCCCAGTATTTATGAACATCTTAAATGACTGGTGACAGTGTTTATGAACATCTTGATGACTGTGTCAGTATTTATGAACATCTTGATGACTGTGTCAGTGTTTATGAACATCTTGATGACTGTGTCAGTATTTATGAACATCTTGATGACTGTGTCAGTGTTTATGTGCTCAGGGTCACTCATTAAGAATTGTGTTTATGTGCCAGAGCACGTGGTTGTCTTTGCTGTAAGAATGTGACTGCTGTGCTGCTACTGCCACTAATATTGTTGCTCTGGTTGACGCTCATACAGCTACTTCTGCTGCTGTTACTGCAAGTGTTTCTGCTGTTGATACTGCTGGTGCTTCTCCTGCTAGTTCTTTGCCTGCTTCTGCTTCTACTTCTGTTGCAACTGCACCAACTACTGGTTTTGTGGCACCTCTTCCTGTTGTTAATATGTTTACCCGTCATTAAGCTCTCGTCTGTGACGTTCTAGGATTAAATATCTTACCGAGAATCCAGCCTCCGCGTTTTCACATACACTCACACAAAAAAGGAATTTTTTCCCACTTGTTGCTATCTGTGACGCTGTGTGCTCTCCGAATACAGATTCGAATTCAGCTCATGGCCCTCCCTCCAAGCCCTCCCTCCAAGCTCTCCCTCCAAGCCCTCCCTCCAAGCCCTCAGTTTGTTGGCTGTTTTTTTTTTTTTCATATTTCGTCTCCAGTAACTAACTTCTTATTTTTGTAATGTAGTGTTGCTTTGTCCTCAATGCGTGTTTAGCTTCCATTACATGAGAACATAAGAAAGAACACTGCAGCAGGTCTACTGGCCCATGCGAGGAAGTCCATGTCACCCCCGGCTTAGACCAATGACCCACCTAGTAGCACAAGCTAGTCAGTCAACTAATACTTGCTGATATGTATGGGTATCGTCCACGTTGTTATTTGATCTCTCGAGGACATTGCTTCCATCAGTAACATGAGGCTCAGCACTATTAAACTCTTGTCGTGGGTTAAGTTCTCTAACCTCCGGACCAGTGGTATGGTTTCGGTTCAACATACTAGAGCTTTCTTCTAAGTTTAACTAGGCATGGACCACAGGGTAGTGGAGCACCACTGGCGTGTGTGTGTGTGTGTGTGTGTGTGTGTACTCACCTAGTTGTATTCACCTACTTGTGGTTGCAGGGGTCGATTCACAGCTCCTGTCACCGCCGCTTCACTGGCCGCTACTGGGTCGCTCTTCCCGCTCCATGAGCTTTATCATACCTCTTTTTAAAGCTATGTATGGATCCTGCCTCCACTACATCGCTTCCAAAACTATTCCACTTCCTGACTACTCTGTGACTGAAGAAATGCTTCCTAACATCCCTGTGATTCATCTGAGTCATCAGCTTCCAACTGTGTCCTCTTGTTGCCGTGTCCCGTCTGTGTGTACTCACCTATTTGTACTCGCCTGTTTGTGGTTGCAGGGGTCGAGTCTTAGCTCCTGGCCCCGCCTCTTCACCTGTTGCTACTGGGTCCTCTCTCTCCCTACTTCATGAGCTTTATCAAACCTCGTCTTAAAACTATGTATGGTTCCCGCCTCCACTACGTCACTTTCTAGGCTATTCCACTGTCTGACAACTCTGTGACTGAAGAAATACTTCCTAACATCCCTTTGACTCATCTGAGTCTTCAACTTCCAACTGTGACCTCTTGTGTCTGTGTCCCCTCCCTGGAACATCCTGTCTTTGTCCACCTTGTATATTCCGTGCAGTATTTAATATATCGTTATCATGTCTCCCCTGACCCTCCTGTCCTCCAGTGTCGTCAGGCCGATTTCCCTTAACCTTTCTTCATAGGACATTCCCCTTAGCTAGGAAACTAACCTTGTCGCAAACCTTTGTACTTTCTCTAATTTCTTGACGTGCTTGATCAAGTGCGGGTTCCAGACAGGTGCTGCATACTCCAGTATGGGCCTGACGTACACGGTGTACAGTGTCTTGAACGATTCCTTGCTAAGGTATGGGAACGCTGTTCTCAGGTTTGCCAGGCGCCCATATGCTGCAGCAGTTATCTGGTTGATGTGTGCTTCCGGAGACATGCTTGGGGTATGTGTGTGTGTGTGTGTGTGTGTGTGTGTGTGTGTGTGTGTGTGTGTGTGTGTGTGTGTGCGCGCGCGCTTTCCTCTCTATATGTATACAAGCGCAAATATAATTTCCTCCGAGTGCTGGACAAACTTGCTCATGTATTGCTGCTCATCTAAATGTTCATTTAAATTGAGGAAACGTAATGAATAATATTAGCATACATTAAGACACGAGATTAAAACCCGCGTCCCGTGTCGTCCCTCCTTGCTGGTCTGCCGGAGTGTGTGTGTGTGGTGTGTCCGGGCCAGGACCAGAGCAGCTGGACCTGGACCAGACCAGCTGGACTAAGACCAGAGCAGCTGAGCCAGGACCAGAGCAGCTGGGATAGGACCAGATCAGCTGGGCCAGGACCAGACCAGCTGGACTAAGACCAGAGCAGCTGGGCCAGGACCAGACCAGCTGGACTAAGAATAGAGCAGCTGGGCCAGGACCAGACCAGTTGGACCAGGACCATATTTGTGGTGGTTAGGTCTTTCTCGTTTCCCTCTCGACACTTTCTAATTTCATTCTCGAGGCTTCCTGGTCTCGGTCTTGAGGCTTCCCGGTCTCATCCCTGAGGCTTCCTGATCTTGTTCTAAAGACTTCCTGGTTTCGTCTTTGAAGATTCCAGGTCTCGTTCTTGAGGCTTCCTAATCTAGTCCCTGAGGCTTCCTGATCTCGTCTTTAAATCTCCACTGTCTCGTCCTTCAGGCTTTTTGATTTCGTATTTGAGGTTTCCTGAACTCTTTCTTAAAGCTTCCTTATCTTGTCCAGGGGGGCTTCTTGGTCTCGTCCTTGGTGCTTCCTGGTCTCATGCTTGGGGCTTCTTTATGTCGTCCCTGGAGGATTTCTGGTATCATCTTTGAGGCTTCTAAGTTTCGTTTTCGAGGTTTCCTGGTACCTTACCCTGAGGCTTCCTGGTATCATCCTGGTCTCGTCCTTGAGGATTCCTGATCGCACTCTCGAGGCTTCATAATCTTGAATCTTGTTCTCTCTTTTTTTTTTTTTTTTTTTTTTTTACACAGGGTTTGACAAGGTTAAGGATCCCTAGCTTTATTGACAGCTATATTACAGGTTAAGGATTCCTAACTTTATTGGCAAGCTAAGAGCTGTTACCTACATCAGCTCATTTGAAAGCATTTTTATTGTTATGAGACATACAAGTACGGGACAGGATGAAGTTGGAGCCATCTGTGGGCCAGCATTTTCATTTGATCATTTGATCTCTCTCTCTCTCTCTCTCTCTCTCTCTCTCTCTCTCTCTCTCTCTCTCTCTCTCTCTCTCTCTCTCTCTCTCTCTCTGTCTCTCTCTCTCTCTCTCTCTCTCTCTCTCTCTCTCTCTCTCTCTCTCTCTCTAATTACATCTAGCCTAACAGAGTCTTAACGAAAGGCCTGTCTGTGTACGACGATATTCCGCTCATTAGAGATATATAATAAACTAATTATAACATCGCTGGGGTCAATTATACACGCGGAAACGCGATTATGAATCCAATATTCCTCTTAATTGTGCGGATAATTCCCAGGGATTTGCAGCGCAGGTGTTGGCATCGTGAAGCGCCAAGAGTGACAACACTCCAGAGTGTGTGTGTGTAAAATATAGGTGAAGGACCAAGACCTCTTCAAGATGTCAGAATCTGAAGAAGAAAAATTCAGTCTTCTGAAAAAAAATCACGGAACATCTTTATAGCAAAGAATTGACGTTACCTTTCATTTAATAATAATAATAATAATAATAATAATAATAATAATAATAATAATAATAATAATATTATTATTATTATTATTATTATTATTATTATTATTATTATTATTATTATTAGCAAAATAATAATAAGAATATTGAATAGCCTCGTTAGGGTTAAAATACATAAAAGAAAACGTGAGTGATAACTCATAGAAAATGGTGCAGATCTTGCCTCGTGAGCGAAAACTAAAGGAAAATGAACTTAGCTAGAAGAATAAGTATACACACTAAATCTATAGGGGAAGGAAGGTGGGGTAGGGGTCGTCCTCGAAAGGGTTGGAGAGAGGGGGTAAAGGAGGTTTTGTGGGCAAGGGGCTTGGACTTCCAGCAAGCGTGCGTGAGCGTGTTAGATAGGAGTGAATGGAGACGAATGGTACTTGGGACCTGACGATCTGTTGGAGTGTGAGCAGGGTATTATTTAGTGAAGGGATTCAGGGAAACCGGTTATTTTCATATAGTCGGACTTGAGTCCTGGAAATGGGAAGTACAATGCCTGCACTTTAAAGGAGGGGTTTGGGATATTGGCAGTTTGGAGGGATATGTTGTGTATCTTTATACGTATATACTTCTAAACTGTTGTATTCTGAGCACCTCTGCAAAAACAGTGATAATGTGCGAGTGTGGTGAAAGTGTTGAATGATGATGAAAGTATTTTCTTTTTGGGGATTTTCTTTCTTTTTTGGGTCACCCTGCCTCGGTGGGAAACGGCCGACTTGTTGAAAAAAAAAAAAAAAAAAAAAAAACTTACACATGTGTAGAGAACCTGGGATAGCCCAAAAAAGTCAAAGTGACTTATTTCCATTGGGATTCCTGTGATTATTATTTGTATTGAAAAGTACTAACTTGCCCTTAGAACAGTTACTTGGTATAAGTTAACATTTGGCATAAGTTAACGCTGGTCAACAAGTATGCCCGGCATAACACTGATCAACAAGTATGCCTGACATAACACTTGTCAGCAAGTATACTTGACATAACAATGGTCAACAAGTATACCTGACATAACTGGTCAACAAGTATACCTGACATAACACTGGTCAACAAGTATACCTGACGAAACACTAGTTAACAAGTATGCCTGACATAACACTGGTCAACAAGTATGCCTGACATTACACTGTTCAACAAGTATGCCTAACATAACACTGGTCAACAGGTATGCCTGATATAACATTGGTCAACAAGTATACCTGACATAACAATGGTCAACAACTATAACTAACATAACTGGTCAACAAGTATACCTGACATAACACTGGTCAACAAGTATACCTGACGAAACACTAGTTAACAAGTATGCCTGACATAACACTGGTCAACAAGTATGCCTGACATTACACTGTTCAACAAGTATGCCTAACATAACACTGGTCAACAGGTATGCCTGATATAACATTGGTCAACAAGTATACCTGACATAACAATGGTCAACAACTATAACTAACATAACTGGTCAACAAGTATACCTGACATAACACTGGTCAACAAGAAACCTGACAAACACTAGTTAAAAAGTTCCCTGACATAACACGGGAAACAAGTAGCCTGACATTTAAACTGTTCAAAAGTAGCCTAACAAACACTGGTAACGGGTATGCCTGTTTAAAACAGGGTTTTAACAAGTATCCTGACATAACAGGGTCAAAATATTTTACTTTGGGGTAAAAAATTTCCCTGACATAACATGTCAACAATTAGCCTACAAACACTGTAACAAGAAAACCGGGCAAAAAAAGGCAAAAAATTTTCCTACTTACACGGTTCAAAAAGATCCTTTACTAAAGGGGTCAAAAAGTTCCTTTAAAAACTTTGGTAACAAGATCCTGACAAACAGGTAAAACAAGTATGCATTACTCGGGTTTAAAAAAGTATACCTCAAAACATGGTCAAAAAATTTTAAATTTCAAAAACCCACATTCCAACAAAAACTTCTTCTTGGGAACAAAAAATTTTTAATTTTAAAAAATTTTTTTTAATTGGCAAACCTTGCCCTACTGAACAGTCCTGTTCTCCATACAAACATTGGGGTTCAAAGAACAAAATTTTTTTTTGCGCATTTAAAAATTTCCAAATTCCCCCAAACCGCAAACCGGTTGCTGAGTTATGGGGGGCCCCCTCGTTAATGGCCATTTTAAACCCCAATAAAAGGGGTTTTCAACCCCAAAGGAGGGGGTAATTTTTTTGGGCCCTTGTCATTCCTTCGGGGGTTTAAAGAGGTTGGCATCGGGGCTTTTTTGCCTGTTTCCGGGGGTCCCCTTTCATCCTTCAAAAAGTTTTCAAGCTTTTCTTTTTGGGGGTTTTTTGTTTTTTTTCCCTGGTTTATTTTATCCCTTTAAAAGGTAAACCCTTTAATTGGGGAAATATGGGTACCTTCCGGGCTGGGTATTAAAAACTTACGGGGTAAGTTTTTGGAAAAATTTTTAGTTGCTGTCGGAAGCAAGTTTTCCCTAAAAAAATTTTGCTTGGTACTTTTAGGCATTGCTTGTGTGCTTCAAAGTTTTGCATTTTACTTTTGGGTGTCGTTCGTAGGTAAACTTCAAAAAGGTGTACTTTGGCAGTTTTACAAATTTTGGGTTGTCGTTGTTACTATTTCTTAAAATTTTTTTGCGTCGCTTTGCTTTATTTTCTGAATTTTGTACTGCATGGAAAATTTCCCATAGGGTGACTTTTCATTACTTTGCAAACAAAAATTTCCTTCCCGGTTAAAATTCTTTTCCCTTTTTAAAATAAAAACCCCTAAAGTCCAACGCTTTTGATTGCTGAAAAAATTTAAAAAAAACCACCCAGCTCCCCTCACGGGAGGGGCAAAAAACATGTTTGAAGAGGAAGTTTTACCCTACGGAGAAAAAGGCAAAATACTTTTTCTCGGGGGAAAAGTTTCACTTGACTGGCAAAAATCATTTTGGCCCGGGGAACAGGGCTTGCAAGGGAAAATTTTGGGAAAAAAAAAAGGCATTTCCAGAAGATTTTAGAAAAAAGAGTCATTTTTCCCCCCTTTTCTGAGGGCCCCAAACAATTTTGGCTTAAAAATGGGCCCGGGAACCCATTCAGGTTTTTCAACACCCCAAAGGTGGCAAGGTTTACGCTTTTTTAAAACCCAAAATTTTTCTATTTTTAATAGTGAAACCCCGGGTTTAAAGTTTTAAGACCCAGAAAACAAAAAATTTTTAACCCAAACGGGATTAGTGGCGGAACAAAAAAACCAAAGTTTTTTGTGGAAAAAAAAGTTTTTCACTTTGGGGATGGTGTTTTTTTTGACTAAAACTTGGAGCTTTTCCCCCAATTCGGCTTTCCCGGGTGGGCTTAACCCCCGCACTGGGGGGCAGCCAGGTTGGCTGATCCCTTCGAAACTAACCTTCCTTTGGGCGGTCCCTTCTTTTTAAAACAGCCGGCATGAGCAGAGATCGAAAACCCTTGGAGAATAAGGGCCCCACCCGGGAGGGAGAACGCTACGTCAGCCAAAAAGTCCCCTTTGGTGACCCACGCTTCAAAAACTTATGGCCCAGGGCTGAGAGGCAAACTACTCAGGTGCATCTCGACAAAAAACCCAGAGCACCGCCAGAACAAACCCCATTTGAACGTCCGCAGGGAGAAAAGGGCAACCCTGTCGTTGCTTTTTTTTGAAAAAGTAGTCATATCCGTCCCAACTGCCCCCAAAACCCCCAACCCTTGGGAAATCCTAATGCCCTAGTAACATGCCCCCCTAAGAAGCAAAAAAGGATGGCCCCTTTTTTGCAAGAGTCTTATTTCCCTTCAGAAAACTCAAAAAACTAAAGTAAAGACCTTTAGAGATACTGGGGCATATTGCTCCTTGCAGAAAGGAATATTACCCCTTTCAGAGAACACTTCCTTGAATTCCCTGTTTTATTAAACTTTGGAGGAGCTAAAATTTTCGTCCCTTTGAAAAAATTTTTTTTTGGGAATGAATTTTTTTGGGAATTGAGGGGGGGGAAAAGTTAAGAAAATAGATCGGGTAATAACATTACTACTAATGGTCTAAACAAAGATTTTTTTTGGTGGGGAAAACTGGGAAATCCCCAAGGGTTCGGGAAAATGTTAATTTCCCTTGGCTTTTCCCTGGGAAAACCAGGGTTTTTGGGGACAGGCCACCTAAAACCCATGAAAGCCCCGTAAGCCCACCCGGGCGGATTCCAGTGCCGCCCCGTCGGGGGCCCTTCCTTCCGGGGGAAACCAAGAAAGGACCCTTCAAAACCAGGCCCAAAATTCTTTGGGTCACCGGTAAAATTTTTTAAAACTTATTTTGAGTTAAAACTTAAAAATAGACCGGAAGTTTAAAGGGTTTTTTAAAAAAAGTATAGCCCAAATATAATTTAAAATAAATGGTCATAAAGGTCATTGGGAAATTCAAAACCTTGTTTTAAAAAAAAAATTTTATGGCCAAAATTAAAAAAAAAGAAGAAAATATGTTCCAAAGTCGAAAGTGGGAAACTGGACATTCCCTTTAAACCCTGCCCCTTCCAACCTATACCTTTTGAGGAGAACCTTTGAATTTTAAGATTTTTAGGCCACTACCTAGGTCAAAGTCGGGAAATCAATTTTTTTTTACGATTATGGTAAAGTAACCAGTACCCTAAGAATTCCATGCGCGTATTAATACTAAAGCTTTTCTCAAAGCTTTAAAAAATCATTTTCGTTTTGGCATTCCTAAAACTTTTCAAAAATGAAACAAGGTACAACTTTTGCCAAAACATTTTGGGAAGATTTTCTAGGTTAGGGTAATCCACACTTATCCACTGCTATTTTCCCAGTCCCCAAGGCCCTTGGGAAAAATTCCATCAGACGTTAAAAACTAAGATGAGAACTTTTCTGCATTTCCTACAGACTGGATAATCCCTACCTTTTTTGCTGTTCTCAGTACGAGGACGGTGCAAGAGTCTAAGGGGTTTTGTTTCCCTTTGGCTGATCTTGGGGGACAATGTACAGGCCCTTCGGGTTTCTCAAAGAAGGGGATGGGGGAAAAAAACGTTACTCAAACTCTACAACCCTCTTTAAAGGGTTGCAGGGGGGAGTCAGTTAGCCAAGGCTAACCTAAAGACAGTCAAAGTAAAAAGAAAAAGAAGTATGGGCGAATGCACAATTCCGCTCCTTCCATCCAGGGGACAAGGGTTGGTGCAGGAACCAAAACCGGCCAACCCTTTAAAGCTAGATTTACGGACCTTGAAGATTGTAAATAGATTATCATGTAAATTATTGGGAGCTCCCATTATAAAACCCAAAAACTAAAAATTTTCCACATTAATCAATTAAAACTTTTCATAAACCTAAAGTCCCGTTATGCTTGTCCTCTAACTTTTAGGCACTCTGATTTTTTGCACCCCTATCCGAAATTTAAAATTTTAAAATTTTAAAATTTTGTCCCCCAAGGATCCTAGCCCTTTTTAAAGGGGGGACTATTTAAAAACCAAACAACAAATTTTAATGAGTCTACAGTTATCCAAAATTTTTTTGGATGTGCCGAAAAAAAGTCGTTGGTTATATATGTAAGTGGAAACTCAAAACCAATTAAACCTCCCCCCAGAGCTAATCCGAAAAAAAAGGGACTTCAGCAGGAAGTGAATTTTTGTTAAAAACAAGGTTTAGTGGGGATCATCGTCCATGGGGTTAAAGGGGCTCCCTTTTGAAGAAGGCTGATGGGGGTTTCGTATTGGTACGACTACCGTAAGGGAATGAGGTCACAATTACAGATCTTACCCCCTTTCGCTGGAGCTAATTGACTTTGTGGGTAAAATATTTTTTCCAAGTTAGATCTCCTAAAAACTACTTCAGATACCTTTGACGGATAAGGCAAGGAAATCTCTGCCTTTGTAATTCCAGGCTTATCAATACACATTTACCCCCTTCGAATGAAAAATTCCCCCCCTTTTTATTCCAAAATTATCCAAAAGGGTATTAACGGACTTGAAGGGCCACAGCATACCTAGATGATATTGTTTTGGTGTTGATCTTGGGGTCAACCCTACTTAACTTAAGGCTCTTTTTGAAACCTTTTAAAGTTTCCCCTTTAACAGTTAAAATTTTTAAAACTTCATTTGGGCCAGGCCCCTGTCACTTTTTGGGCCTGAAGTAGTGTGGGAAATTGCCCTAAAAGCTAAAATTCTTCATTAAAGATTTTTCCTTCCTCATGAAGGAAATCTTTAACTTTCATAGGCATATAGGGTTTTTCAGAAGATTTTTGTAAAAATTTCTCAATATTTAGCCCCTCTTACCTCTCTTTCCGTACAAAAATTCCCTTTTAAATTGGGCCCCAGACTGAACACTGCTTTAATAAAACAAAAAATTATTGTGTATGCACCCCTTTTTTTGTCTCCAGCTTTTCCAAACCTTTTTTCCTTCAGGTTGATGCTTTGATCGGGGTTGGGGATACTTTACAAATCGAAATGAGGAGTTTCAGCCTGTAGATACTTTTTAGGCAAGTTCCGCCACATCAAGGGCTTTCTCTCCAATAAAAAGAACCCTCGCGCTGGTACGGCTTTGGGCATTTTGATGTTTTGTGGGCCGACATCGCAGGGGCAAGTCAAAATACACAATCCTTGATATCCCAAGCCCTGAAGAACCACAAAAAACAGGCTTACGCTGGACCCTAAATTCAAACAATACTCTTTTGAATTAAATATAAAGCCGCAAAAAAAAATGTTTGGCGGGTTTTTTATTTTAGAGAAAATATTTTTTATTTATTTAGGAGTTTATATTATTGTGGTAACCCCTTTTCACGCTTTTTTTTTTTCCCCTGGTGTGGGGGTTTTTTTGTGAGGGATGGGGCACCCTCCCCTGTATCTTTTGGCCATGCTAGCCTGCTGATGCGTCTCCCCTTGAGTTTAGGGTTTGGCTTTTTTTCACGAGAAAACTGAGCTCTATCAAGAGTTGGATGGTGGGAGGAAAGGCTTTCCCCTTATTTTGTGCCTGGCGGGGACGGTTACCACGGGGGGGTGGACCTAACCGAGCCTTTTCGGGTGGGGGTGTGGCATGCAAAGATACTAACCCTTTTTCGGGACATGACACACCCTCATTTACAGGCAAAACTCCCCCAACCGCGAACCCGGTTGCAAGAGTTGAGATGGGGCCCCCTCTTCAATAGTGACCAGGTTCTAGCCAATAAAAATGGGTTTTGGCAAAAGCAAGGGTTTTTGGGTACCACCCCTGTCTGCCCTTTTCATTCCCTTCTAGTGGGTTTAAGCCGTCTGCTATCTTTTGGCTTCATTTCTGCCTTTCTTATTTGGGGTGCAATACTTTTTCACTGTACTTGGTAATATTTCGTTCAAATTGGGGAAGGGTAATATAAGTCTAAACTTTTTTTTGCTGTGTTTATTTTGCTCCCCTTTACACCCGGGAAAAGGGCCATTTGGAACCTGGGTTTAATAACATCGTTAAAAAGATCACCCGTTACCCGTCACAAAATCATAATTACCTAACATTGGTCACAAAATTTCACCAACAACAGTCACCACACACACCGCCAAGGCCGTAACTCATATACCAACAAATATACACACTACCAACCCAAGGGCATCACTCATACACAATACCACCACAATGGTTAACAGCACTAACACCCACCAACAAAGGGCCATTCATAACTGCCCCCACAAAAGGTTTTCGTTCACTACCCCCAACAAAGGTTGTGGCATGCAAAGAGTACGTAACCTTTAACGGCGCATGACACACCCCCATTGAAGGGATCTCCCCCAAACCCGCGCCCCTACTTCAACGATGGGGCCCCCCTCGTTTGACCCTAGTACTTACATCGTTAACTACCACCCAAAAAGGTTCCACCCGTCCCTTGCCCAAGCGATGGGAGGGTTGGGAACCCCTTGCCAACAGTGAATGCTACAGTGGCACCCCAAACCCCCACGGACTGGCTGGGTCCACCCCCGGGTGGGGGCACTGAAAAGTGGGAAGGGGAGGGGAAACATTTTTCAAAATTGTTTAATTGTATAATCTTGAATTAATAATATTATATATATCTTTATATCTTTCACAAACCCGGGCCCCATCCCCCCGAGGCAGGGTGGCCCAAAAAGAAAAAAAAAGTTTTTCCTTTTTAAAAATTTTGCAATGTATACGGAGAAAGGGTTACTGCCCCTTGCCCGGGGATGGTAGTCCCTCTTACGGGACGCATTGCTTAAAGAGGAAGAATTTTGTTCTCTTCCCCTGGATATATACATATATAAATTTTATATATAATATATATATAATATATTATATATAATGCAAGACTAGCCCGGGGGGGGGGAAAATCTTTTGTCAAAACTTTTTACACTTACTGCGCATCAGGGGCGTGCAATGTTGCAAAAAAACAACAAAAAATGAGTAAGGGTTTAAAAGTAGGGTAGTGAGAAAAATTTTGTAGGCCCCACCGACTCTGAAGGTAAGAGGTGCCAACCACACACCGATCTTACCCCCCCACCCCACCCATAGGGGGGGTGGTTTGGGTCCTGCTTGCTCTCAAGTTTGGCGGTGCGTACACATACCATTCCCTACCTACCAAAACTTACCATACTTCTTTGTTGCTGCCTTTTATCATTACACAACCCTATGACGCACTGAGAAATGTGAAATACTTGAACAAGATTTCCAACCCCCTTCTAGTCTTGCATATATTTATATATATTTATATATTAAAAAATATATTAAATATAATTATATATATATTTTTTCTAAAAATTTATTATTAAATATTTTGTGGTGTGTGTATAATTCTTTTTTTGAAGAAAAAATTTCAGTTAAATATTTACATGATACGAAAAACACTTGTAAAAAAGTGAATGAAAGAGGTTATTCTTGTTACAATATTATTAGTGTTTTAACACGATATTTTAATTTACGTCCCTTAAATTTCGGGAAATACTGTAGAGATAAGTTCACACTACAGTTTTTTTTATATAGTATATGAAAAGTGGGAGAGTTTGGGGTGAAAGGTGCCTAGGTGGTGAGGTTGTGGGGGGGGGTGAGTGTGTGTACGTGGGGGTGAGTGTGTGTATGTGGGGTGAGTGTGTGTGTGGGGGTGAGTGTGTGTATGTGGGGGTGAGTGTGTGTATGTGGGGGTGAGTGTGTGTAGTGGGGGTGAGTGTGTGTATGTGGGGTGAGTGTGTGTATGTGGGGTGAGTGTATGTGGGGGTGAGTGTGTGTGTGGGGGGTGAGTGTGTGTGTGGGGGGTGAGTGTGTGATGTGGGGGGGTGAGTGTATGTGGGGGTGAGTGTGTGTATGTGGGGGTGAGTGTGTGTATGTGGGGGGTGAGTGTGTGTATTGTGGGGGGTGAGTGTGTGTATGTGGGGGTGAGTGTGTGTGTATTTGGGGGGTGAGATTGTGTGGATGGTTAGTTATGGGTGGTTGAGGCTGTTAGGATATGTGTACTCACCTATTTGCAGTGTAGGTGTGTATGTGTGTGTGTGTGTTTGTAGGGAGGTTGTGAGGGTGTGTGTATGGGTGATCAGGGTGTGTGTTCGAGGTAATATGGGAAATAATGATGGTGGTAATGATGGGTGATGGTATGTGTGTGTGTGTGTGTGTGTGTGTTTTGTATATGTGTGTTTATGTGTATGGTGAGGGTGTGTGTGGTGATCGCAGATGTGAATGGCGGCAGTGAATGACTCCTGGGGGTAGATAACATGCATCAACATGCTAGGGCCAGTATACAGAGGAGCATCACCCTGGTGTCCACTTTCTGAGTTACAGTGCAGAACTTCTTGCAGTAAGTGTAGTAAACTCACCACATACTGGAACCTCACTGCTTGTCATCACGACTATTATTAATGTCTCTCATAATAAAACATCAAACAGTGGAAAACTTATTGGATGTCGCATGTTGAAGTAATGATCAAGTAAATAACAAGATCAGTGAATAATAGGAGAAAGAAAGTCGAAGTTGACCAGAGAAATCTTATCCACAAGCAGCGTGACGATGTTCTTCGAATCAGATGATGGATTGCTATACTCTAGTTTTTTTAATAAACATATAAATGTATGTGGATAAATTTAATTTAATGTTATTAAAAATTATATTCAAATATATTTAATAAAATATACAAAGTTAAACTATTCTGTTTTATATAGCACGTTTTCTATCATTTTTACAATATTCACTTGAGAAGTGATTTCGAGACGCTTCTGACCACAGGTGAGAATGAATGAATTTAATCGGAAAAATGACTTTTAACACTTTCCCTGCCTACATTTAATTGCAATTTGTTTTTATCAGATTCTCGAACTTCTCAATGGGTTAGCACGACGGCGGAGAGCATGTGTCCATTTTTTATGGATATATGAGCGAGTCGGATTAGAACCAATATTCATAGAGGTTTATTACAGACTTGTGGTGGTGGAAAACCTTGGAGAGTTAATATTCGACGTCTGCATGACACACCTTTTACATTAACATTAAGAATGTGAAAATATCATTGGTTCAAGATATCAAAAGGAATTAAACTGGATAAAAGAAGAAGATTAAGTCTAACCTGTCAGCGTTGTGAGTACTTAGTGGAAATATATATTTTGGATATTAATATGATTATGTATCATAGATATATAGTTCTTTCATCAATGGTGTATGGTAAATACTTTGAAATGTATGAGGGAGAAATATTATTTACATGATGTTTAAAAATCTGAAGATGTGGAACGATATAAACACATTTCGTAAATACTTGTTTCTTAATAAGCTTTGCACTGCAACACGAAATATGAGCATGAACCTGAGTGATCCAAGCCACAGAGACGCACCATCATGATTGCACCTCAACATAGGTACAATAATGTTTAAATACTCCTACTGAGGAGGTGTGTGTGTGTGAAAGGCAGTAGATGACTTGTGAAGATGTGTGGGTGTAGGAACTTGTGTCTAAAGAGAAAGTACCAGAGAAGACGTATCACACACTCACTCACACCGTCTGTCTCTAAAAGACCCACGTTGTCTCTGTCTCACACAGACACCCACACTGTCTCTGTCTCCTATGTCACTGTAACTCACCTGCAGGCTTCACCCTTCCCTCCTGGGGCAGAACAATGGAGTTTATCATTTGAAGAGTGTTACATCACCTATAAAGCAGAGACCATTGCTGACTGGCCGACCAGCATCCAACGTTATGTGAGGTTCACGGTGACTGGTAAGATATAGACCAACGACATGGGTTACTCTCACTGATTAGTCGACCAGCAACCAATGAAGCGAGAAACTCCCGGTGATTAGCAAGCGAGACACTAAGTAGAATACACTCTCTGATTAACTTAGCAGTGACTAATGATTAAGAGGACTCCCATTTATTGTCCAAACAGTGACCAAAAACAATGGGAGACTCTCAAAGGCTGTTTATTGTCTAGCCAGTGAGCGGAGGTCCTACGAGTCATGAAGTGCCTCAGGTGACATCACAGCTCTTGGTCTTGTCTCCAACATGACTAGCATCGTCTTGATGTAAAAAAGATCAACACGTTAAGTGTGTGTTGGTCATAATCGGTAGAATATACAGGTCAAAATCATAGTATGTCAAACGACTGGGTGAGTGATGGCAGAGCGGCGGTGATTGGTAATGGTAGGTCGGGTGAGTGGTGCTGAAGGGATGGTAGTGTCGGAAAGACGATGAGTGGTGCTAGAGGGATGGTGAACTACACAAGCTTTCTGGGAACTTAGGCTCTTCTGATCAACTGCAGATTGATGGTCACCACATGTGGAAATTTATGCTTTGCAGTACCACTCATCGCCTTCCCTCTGGGATGTTGCTGGGTAAGTATGCGTCCACTGAGCTGTGCTAGAGTTTCTCCTGGTCCACCTGCAGGCGAATTACGTCATCTGGTCTCTGTTGACTTCTTTCTTCCCTACAATCTCTCTCTCTCTCACTCTTAGTATGTCAGAGTCGTGCCACAGTGGGCATGAGACCGTGGGCGGCCTACCGCTGACGGTCAGGCGGGCGGTGATGGTGGTGGTGCGGGCGGCGTTGGTGGCGGCACAGGTGTAGTTGCCGGTGTGGGCGGCGGTGGCTCTGTCGATCACCAGGATGGAGGTGAAGGCGTCCAGCTGGGAGGTACGGACGTCCAAATTGGGGTCGAGGGGATGTCCGTCCTTGAGCCAGGCGTGAGCCAGGGGCTGGTCCCCCTCCTGCGCAAGACAGGTAGCCTGGGCACGCATCCCTGCCCGGGTGCCAACCGCGAAGCTGAAGGGGGCCAGGCGGGGCGGCACTGCAACACACACACACACACCACTCACACACACAGAAGGGCAACAACTATCATATATGAATTAAATGGCTGGTACAGCACCACAATGGGTAATTTATGTATTTGGTCCCGGAAAAAGAGGAAAGACAAGGGCCCATTTACTAAGGCAAAAAAAAGGGGGAAAGAAATAGAGAGATATGAAGATAATCAACTTCTGGGACAAAGGATAACGTGAGACTATGAGGTAGATGAGGGTGAAATGTAGTATGACTCGAATGAGAGTTGAGAGTTGAAGGAAGAGAAAACCAGAGTAAGAGGAAGAACAGTCGCGGTAAGTGGTTGTAGCCTCGTCCAGGTTATTTCTGCGACACATGAACCATCACAGACACGTCAAATTGATTCTGGAAAAAAGTGGAGAGAAGAAGCGTTGGTTTATGTGGGAGGTGGTGGTGGTGACGTCCAAGGTTCAGCTGCGTGGTGTGGGCGGCCGTCGGTGGCCGTGGGCGTACCATTGACGGCGAGGGCGGCGGAGTAGGAGGCCTCCGCCCAGT
Source organism: Cherax quadricarinatus (assembly GCF_026875155.1). NCBI lineage: Eukaryota > Metazoa > Arthropoda > Malacostraca > Decapoda > Parastacidae > Cherax > Cherax quadricarinatus. Next base: position 66,824,526 of record NC_069404.1, read on the forward strand.
TGTTGGAGACGCGGCAAGTGTACTCTCCGGTGTGGTGGGCCGTGAGGCTGTTGATCATCAGGGTATTGGAGAATGGACTCACGACAGACACGGAGACTCCGCCTATTTCCTGGACTGGGCGGCCATCCTTCTCCCAGGTGAAGGTGATGGGTGGGTCGCCCTTGCTCACGATGCACGCCGCCCCCGCCCGTTCTCCCGCCTGCAGCTTCTCCTCAAAGTGGAAAGGCAGAACTACCGGAGCCACTGTAATACGTCTGCCATTAGTGCCTCAACCTGTTAATACTGTGCCTGACTGCTGCTGCCATCGGCCTGCCTCTCTACCAAGTTGCCGCCGTACCTGCTAATACATTTACCTAGATGCTACCATCTACCTGCTTATCTACTTGTTTATTGTTTCTGCCTAATTCTATGATGTCTTACAGTCATGTTTCTCTATCTGATCGCTACTCTTTCCTGCCTCACTCCAACTTCTTTCTCTCTCTCTCTCTCTCTCTCTCTCTCTCTCTCTCTCTCTCTCTCTCTCTCTCTCTCTCTCCTGCTTGAAGAAGATGACCTCGATGTAAACTGTAAATTCTTGCTATTTCCATTGCCCATACATTCTCATGACCCTAACTGTTTTTACAGAATGCCTTATCAACAGCCTGTCTAACTTAATCTTGAAACAACAATGTAGAGACGTGGGAGTCGTTTAATCATTACGTTACAGTTCATAACAATTCACGACACCAGAGCTCAGGCCACTATGTTTGCAGTGAAGCGTTTATCATGGTTGTTCCATTGCAAAACAGTTGCTTTCACTACCCGTTGGCTCGCCCCATTGTTCATCCAAGGAAAAACACTTTTATTCTTGGAGAGCTAAGCCCGTGTGGGTCATTTAGAGCAAGTAGTGATGGAGGCTCGATCCACCATCTGGAAAATACGAGACAGACACACCACTTAATGGACAAGCCAGTTGTAAGAAAGTCTGACTCTCCTGCCACCTGCTGGACAAATCCCTCTCCCAGCCAGGGATTTAGTTCTTACAAAATGTATAATACCGACAAATGAATGAAAGAGACACCTGTGTATCGCTAGATATCTTTTTTATATGGATTATTCCTCTCCCATCCGGAGATTTGATCCCGGGAATTGGACGATGAGAACCGAGACTCTCACAACTACTAATTATTATTATTATTATTATTATTATTATTATTATTATTATTATTATTATTAAAACCCCTCAAGGGAGGTTCCTTGACGCTGGTGAGGGGATCTTGATATGGGGAATTGGATATGGGCTCCAGTTCCCTGAATTAAGCGTGAATACTTTCCACCCCTCCCCCACAGGCGCTATATAATCCAGACGGGTTTAGCGCTCCCCATGATTATAAATGTAATAAAAAAGAAGCGCTAAACCTACAAGGGTCCTCTCACAACTAAGCCATCTCGTTTGATATGTTAGAGAGACGTCTCGCCCACACGCATCCTCACTTATAAAGCTTCAAGTGGGCGAAACGTTTTCTTAATAAAGTAACGTCACCTTGCACATGTGTCTGTTCTATGAGGCTCAGTACATCACAGCTGCCACCTACCTCCACTAACCTCAAAAATTAACTCAGCCTTCAGATTAGTGTCAAATTATTAGCAAAGAATAATTCACAAGTACTAGTTATGACTGGCGAGAATAAATTTGCTCATTCACATCTATATAATTTTGTTAATAATTTTGGGCAACAGTAGCCCATGACCTACCCATGACACGCAAGGTGAGGGGCTGGGTGTCTCCTGAAGACAGACCCCCAGCACTTCCCCTCCCCATGACCTACCCATGACACGAAGGGTGAGGGGCTGGGTGTCTCCTGAAGACAGACCCCCAGCACTTCCCCTCCCCCATGACCTACCCATGACACGGAGGGTGAGGGGCTGGGTGTCTCCTGAAGACAGACCCCCAGCACTTCCCCTCCCCCATGACCTACCCATGACACGGAGGGTGAGGGGCTGGGTGTCTCCTGAAGACAGACCCCAGCACTTCCCCTCCCCCATGACCTACCCATGACACGGAGGGTGAGGGGCTGGGTGTCTCCTGAAGACAGACCCCCAGCACTTCCCCTCCCCCATGACCTACCCATGACACGGAGGGTGAGGGGCTGGGTGTCTCCTGAAGACAGACCCCCAGCACTTCCCCCCCCCCATGACCTACCCATGACACGGACTGTGAGGTGCTGGGTGTCGGAGAGACCTTGTCTAGTGGAGGCGGTGCAGGAGTACTGACCATCGTCAGTACCTCGAGTCACCTGCTCCACCACCAGTGTACCGTTGGCGTGGACCCTCTGACGGTGCGTTGTGGGCAACCGCACCCCATCTGCAATACCAACAACACGTGGGTAAAGCGGATAAAGCTATCTCACACACACGCAGTGGTTGACCAATATAAAGCATCAAAGGAGAACAGGCAAGTGCTACAACCACAGCAAATTTTGAACATTTAAATGTGCTAAATATTGAAGGCAGAACACAACGAACACAACTCTGCTCTTTTAGCTACAAACAAGCAATTATAAATTGGTAATTACACACACACACACACACACACACACACACACACACACACACACACACACGCTACTCAGGTACACACAAACAAATAACGAATTATCAAGATTACATTGTACATCATAATGGCATAAAAAATTAATTCAATAATGAAGCCGTAATTATATCCGCCATTTTTATTCGTTTGAAACAGAGAAACAGGTCCAGCTTTGATCAAGATATTAAAACAGTTTTTACCCGGAAAGCTACCAAAAAATGCTTTTATGCTGCTAAATGTTAATTATCCGGTGATTTAACCAGAAATTAATAATTAGGAATATGTCATTAATGAGGATTAGTCTTTAAATGAGAATATTATTGGTCATGAAGCATTAGTTACCCCTTGGGAGAGAGAGAGAGAGAGAGAGAGAGAGAGAGAGAGAGAGAGAGAGAGAGAGAGAGAGAGAGAGGTAACATAAGTAGAGGTGTTGTATAAATCCTACTATAACATCGTTAATAACCTCCCGCCGCCATTAACATACCTCATAAATCCCCTTTGTCATGTCTGTAATCCACTCACTCAGTTACTGAGGCTCACAGGACTTAACACTATCACCACTACACTTGATGACCCACTGTACACCATCACCCACAGTACACCATCACCCACTGTACACCATCACTCCCTACACCTCATCACCATTATACATTGATAACACATTGGCAGCAAATATTGTGAACCTTAAATCTAGGCAAGAGAGACGCGTATTTCTTTTCCTGACAAACAAAGCACCACCACTATTCCCAGTACCAATACCACCACCACCACCACCACCATTATCACTATCATCACCACCACCATCACTATCACCTCCACCAATACCACTAGTACCACCAATTCCACCAATACCACCGCCAACACAACCTCCACCACTACCACTATCCCCACCACCAATATCACTACGAATATCATTACCACGAATACTACCACCATCACCCCCACCAACTTCACCACCACCACCTCCACCACCGCTACCACCACCACCTCACACCATCATCACCTGCAACACCACCACCACCACCTCCATCACCACCACCTCCATTACCACCATCTCCATCACCACCACTTCCGCCACCACCATCACCACTTCCACCACCACCTCCACTACCACCACCTATATTACCACCACCACCTCCATTACCACACCTCCCACCACCACCACCACCTCCACCACCACCACCATCATCAGCTCCACCACCACCTTCACTGCCACCACCCCATCACCACCATCTCCACCGCCACCATCACTACCTCCACCACCATCACCACCTCCACCACCATTTCCACTACCACCACCTCCATCACCACCACCATTTCCACCACCACCATCATCACCACCTCCATCACCACCACCACCTCCATCACCAGCACCACCTCCATCACCACCACCACCTCCACTACCACCATCACCACCATCACTACCACCTCCACTGCCACCACTTCCACCATCACCATCACTACCACCACTATCACAACCACCATCATCATCACCACCACCATCACCACCTATTCAATACCGCAATGTGTTGTACTGTGTTCTGGTATAGACCACACCTTTTAAAGTCATTCTTACGATAACGAGAAAAGAAAACAGACACAGTGGTAACATGTAACGTTTGCATCCCTTCCCAGAACTTATGTGCATACATGTACACTACAAATACAAATGGAAAGCTAATGTGTATGTGTGAACAGAGGTTTAGAGCAGAGTAGTGAAAATAGAGTGCTCTTAGGAATTACAACAGCTACTGCACACTACCGAAGATCCTCTGGTTACTGTGTAGTGTGAACCAGCTTCCGGCTTGAGACAGTCTGACTGGATAGCTACGGTTGTATACAGTCACTAGATGGCGCTGGCTACGGTGGTCACATCCGACTGAGGTGGCTTCAAGGATCGTGGTTTTGTATCGCGTGCGTCGAATATAGAAGGAGTGCTCAATCACAAGGAGCTTAGTGAGCTGCAATGCAGTACACTCACGCTAATACACCTATTGCATGCAACAACATCAACATCATCAACAACAACAATAATGACAAAATTAACAGCAACAACAATAATATCAATAACAATAACAACAAGAACATCAACAGCAACAACAACAATGAATAGTCTCCATTCATCGATTCATCAGCAGAAAAATGAGTGTAACTGTGAATGTGCAGCAGCTGACGGTGTGACTCGAGCTTACAAGGAGACATTCTTGGTAGCTCTGCGTTCTCAATACACCGATCCACAGCCAAAAATACTTTGGAGATAAAACTAGTCAATTTTCACTAATTTTGGGCCACTGAATACGGAAATGATGCTACAAATTGCAAATTGGCTCTGTTTATAAAGATATGGACTCAGCGCGGTTGTTGTTATCCTTGACTTAGGAAGGTGGGAGGGGGGAAATAAACTGTACAAGGGAAAGGCTCTTTATTTAGATCATCAGTGTGTAGCTGTTTAAGAAGTTTTCCATATTTCTCATCAGTAGCTCTTTTTTTTCTTTTAAAGTGGCATGAGCCACCAATTGTTCAACTTTGATTTTGGCATTGTTTTATTTTGACATCTCTAATGACAGAAAACGAATGATTCACTCTTAACCGAGGTGTTACATCACCCTGCTAACTGGATGGTATCAGTTCTCTCCCGGAGGTTAGACAGTGTGCATGCGCTCTACTCTTATTAGTACTTGTGTTTTGGTGTTTGTTCTTGACATTGACTTTTTTCCAGCCAAATTTGGACAAAGATGCTTTGTAGTTGTATGAACAGTGTAAATAACTTTTCTTATGTTTGTGAAGAAGTGGCTTATGCGTTGTAAAAGCGTTCCATAACTGCCGTGATCAGGAAAGCTTGTCATCATTATTTTGGCCGTAATATTGGACGTAAGGCCAAGAGCTGGGCTCCACACATATGTTGAAATACTTGTGCAACAAACCTGTGAGGGAAAAGTTCAACAGACAGGAGTAGCGAGTGAGTATATGGTGACGATAGTTTGATTGCCAGTCTGCTTGTTAAGATAGAGTCAGTGTCTAGGTCCCGCTATCCCCCCCCCCTTTTTTTTCTACCCGGAAAGGTGACGTGTGGGGCTCTGACCAAATGGATAATCACTTGACTAACAGCTCCAAACACAACTGTAAGTAAAAGCCTCAGCTCCTGCTTTTAATGGATATATTAGTTTTAAACGCTTCACTTTTAACTAATTGTGAAAACTTAGTTCATAATGCCTTAACTTTAATTTAAATCCTCATCAGTCTTTTAGATGCTTTACATATCATGGAGAGTGATTTCTCAAGCAGTGGTTAACTTTTGTCTCTTTCTAGCTTGGAATGTCAGCTTGGGTCATCTGGCAACCACAGAGACAGTGTTGAAGGAGACGAACTTCACATGAGTTCTGGGGCGTCACTTTTTATCTACATACCTGAGGAGTGTAGCCAACCCCAGACAACTATCCCTCATATTTGCAAGTGGTGAAAGACCTGCTTTCCAATCATCTTGACACAATTTCTACAAGGCGCGGTGTCAACATCAACCAGACACCACAGTCTAACTGTACATATTAGCGTTGAATTCAAATATAATATTTTATTTCATTTTTCATCTCTCTCTTACGTAGGATAAAAGTTCATATTTAAATGTTTTATATTTTCAATTATAACAAAGTGTTTATATTTGTATGTTATTATTCTTTTTCTATTCATTAATTTTCCTAAGGAGGAGCCAGCCTTGGTAAGACCTACTTAAGATCTTACAGGGCTGAGTAAGCCTTCACACCTTCGCTAGTGGTTGAACTGAAACAGGAACTCTATAGCAGTGCCGATGGTGTGGAGGGAACCACTAGATCATGTAAACAATTGATTCTTGTGCATGGTGCCTCCAGTCAGGAAAGTTATTTGCAAGTAGAAAAATGTACTATACAATATCCAATTGTAACCTCTGTTATACTCCCGTACTTCACGGCGGATGACTGCCTATTCCCGAGTCTCCAAACTCATCCTTCCGTGAGTCAGAGGACGAGGAAGATAATGGAAACTTCGAATCTTGTGAGTCTTCAACTCCACAAAACCCTGAATATGTTTATAACTTTGACATTTTCTAAACCGCACATGATTGCTCAGAACGAATTTAACGACCTTATCAGAGAGAATTGCCACTGAGTAAGGCAGAACTGTGGGGCTCCAGACTGAATCAGTGGGAGCTCCTCAGTCTTGGAGAAACACTACCAGGGAACGTGGTGTCCATTATTGTTAACAAATTAATGGACCCTTGACTGATAACCATAAGTGGTGGACCGATAAGCCAACGGAAGGCCTCTGTCAGATGACCTTAAGCTCCAGCGGTGGGTCATCATATGACTAAGACCCGCGTCAGGAAACACTTGTCCTCTGTCCTGAGAAAACTTACCTAACTGACAGGAGATACTCCAGAAGTGGAATACCAGAAAGAAGCAAAACAGCCTCGGGTTGCATCAGTACAAGTGAATTCGTTATACAGGTAAGGTTAAGAATACATTATATATATATATATATATATATATATATATATATATATATATATATATATATATATATATATATATATATATATATATATATATATACGCAAAAATGTGTTATAAATTTGCTTGCAAAGTTAACTCACTGTTGTTATGATCACATTAGTTTGCAATATTCAAAAAAAACATTAAAGTGAAATATGTGTTTTCTCCGAAGTAGATTTTTTTTTTTTTTCACAATTTGAAGACCAATGTTTATGTGCACCTTCTACCCTGTGCACAAGTGTACGGGGTAGACAGACGTACCTTCCCTCCTGGTGATCTTGTGCACGGGGTAGAAAGACGTACCTGTCCTCCAGGTGATCTTGTGCACGAGGTAGGGGAACGTACCTTTTCTCCAGGTGATCTTGTGCACGGGGTAGCCGGAGACGGGGCACGTAACAAGGAAGGTCTCCCCCGCTACAGCAGACACCTGCCCCATGGGACGCACGTGCGGGGGGCCGTACACGTTAAGACGTGCTGAGTGCACCACGCTGCCGGCACTGTTCTCCGCCGTGCACGCGTACGTACCCCCGTCCGTCACGTGCACCGTAGAGATGTTCACGTGGCTGATCACCTCCCCGTGTGCCGACACGTACTGCCCCTTCACGTACCTACAAGATAAGAGTTGATTATGACATCACGCGGCGGTACCTGCAACACAAAGTCTTTATTACGATGTCAAGCAGCGGTACCTGCAACACAAGTGTTAATTATGACGTCACACAGCGGTACCTTCAACACATGAGTATATTATGACGTCACGCAGCAGTATTTGCAACATTAGTGTTTATTATGACGTCACGGAGCCGCACTTGCAACACAAGTGTTTATTAATTCACGCAGCGGTACCCGCAACACAAGTGTTTATTATTACATCACACAGCGGCACCTGCAACACAAGTGTGTACTTTAACGTCACACAGCGGTACATGCAACACATAAGTTGATTAGGACATCAAGCAGCAGTACCTGCAACACAAGTGTTGATTATGACATCACAGCGGTACTTGCAACATAAGTGTTTATGTTGTCACTTAGCAGTACCTGCAACACAAGTCTATTACCACGTCAGGCAGCAGTACCTACAACACAGGACGTCACCGAAGGGTACCTGCAAAACAAGTGTTTATTACGACGTCACGCAGTGGTACCTGCAACACAATTGAATATTATACACTGAAAGATACACAACTATCAGTGAATACAGAGTGAGAAATTTACTCTTCTATGCATCTCAGTGTAAATACCATGAGTGATAAATACCTCTTGTAGCACATTCACTGATACCTCTCAGTGTACGTATACTCCGGTATACATTTACACACACACACACACACACACACACACACACACACATATATATTATATATATATATATATATTATATATATATATATTGTGTGTGTGTGTGTGTGTGTGTGTGTGTGTCTTATTGCATATATATATATATATATATATATATATAATATATATATATATATATATATATATATATATATATATATATATATATATATACATATATATACATACATACATATACTGCGGTTGGAGGCAGTGGAGATGTCCTGTCTAAGGGCAATGTGTGGTGTAAATATTATGCAGAAAATTCGGAGTGTGGAAATTAGGAGAAGGTGTGGAGTTAATAAAAGCATTAGTCAGAGGGCTGAAGAGGGGTTGTTGAGGTGGTTTGGTCATTTAGAGAGAATGGATCAAAGTAGAATGACATGGAGAGCGTATAAATCTGTAGGGCAACGAAGGCGGGGTAGGGGTTGTCCTCGAAAAAGTTGGAGGGAGGGGGTAAAGGAGGTTATGTGGACGAGGGTTTGGACTTCCAGCAAGCGTG
>NC_069404.1:66838466-66858466 GCF_026875155.1 Cherax quadricarinatus
AAGAAGTAAATCAGTGGGTGTTAGAAGTAAATCAGTGGGTGTAAGAAGTAAATCAGTGGGTGTAAGAAGTAAATCAGTGGGTGTAAGAAGTAAATCAGTGGGTGTAAGAAGTAAATCAGTCTGCGTAAGAAGTAAATCAGTGGGTGTAAGAAGTAAATCAGTCTGTGTAAGAAGTAAATCAGTGGGTGTAAGAAGTAAATCAGTGGGTGTTAGAAGTATATCAGTGGGTGTTAGAAGTAAATCAGTGAGTGTAAGAGGTAAATAAGTCTGTGTAAGAAGTAAATCAGTGGTGTAAGAAGTAAATCAGTCGGTGTAAGAAGTAAATCAGTGGGTGTAGAAGCAAATCAGTCTGGTGTAAGAAGTAAATCAGTGGGTGTTAGAAGTAAATCAGTGGGTGTAAGAAGTAAATCAGTGAGTGTAAGAGGTAAATAAGTCTGTGTAAGAAGTAAATCAGTGAGTGTAAGAAGTAAATCAGTCTGTGTAAGAAGTAAATCAGTGGGTGTTAAGAAGTAAATCAGTCTGTGTAAGAAGTAAATCAGTGGGTGTTAGAAGTAAATCAGTGGGTGTAAGAAGTAAATCAGTGAGTGTAAGAGGTAAATAAGTCTGTGTAAGAAGTAAATCAGTGAGTGTAAGAAGTAAATCAGTCTGTGTAAGAAGTAAATCAGTGGGTGTAAGAAGTAAATCAGTCTGTGTAAGAAGTAAATCAGTGGGTGTAAGAAGTAAATCAGTGGAGTGTAAGATGTAAATCAGTCTGTGTAAGAAGGTAAATCAGTGGTGTAAGAAGTAAATCAGTGGGTGTAAGAAGTAAATCAGTGAGTGTTAGAAGTAAATCATTGGGTGTAAGAAGTAAATCAGTGTGTGTAAGAAGTAAATCAGTGAGTGTAAAGAAGTAAATCAGTGGGTGTAAGAAGTTAAATCAGTGGTGTAAGAAGTAAATCAGTGGGTGTAAGAAGTAAATCAGTGGGTGTTAGAAGTAAATCATTGGGTGTAAGAAGTAAATCAGTGGGTGTTAGAAGTAAATCATTGGGTGTAAGAAGTAAATCAGTGGGTTGTAAGAAGTAAATCAGTGTTGTGTAAGAAGTAAATCATGAGTGTAAGAAGAAATAAGTCTGTGTAAGAAGTAAATCAGTGAGTGTAAGAAGTAAATCAGTGGGTGTTAGAAGTAAATCAGTGGTATAGAAGAGAAATCAGTGGGTGTAAGAAGTAAAATAAGTCTGGTGTAAGAAGTAAATCATTGGGTGTAAGAAGTAAATCAGTGGGTGTAAGAAGTAAATCAGTGGGTGGTTTAGAAGTAAATCAGTCTGTGTAAGAGTAAATCAGTGAGTGTAGAAGTAAATAAGTCTGATGTAAGAAGAAAGTAAGTCGTGTGTAAGAAGTAAATCAGTGGGTTGTAAGAAGTAAATCAGTGGGTGTTAGAAGTAAATCAGTCTGTGTAAGAAGGAAATCAGTGGGTGTAAGAAGTAAATAAGTGGGTGTTAAAAGTAAATCAGTGGGTGTAAGAAGTAAATCAGAGGGTGTTAAAAGTAAATCAGTGGGTGTAAGAAGTAAATCAGTGGGTGTAAGAAGTAAATCAGTGGGTGTAAGAAGTAAATAAGTGGTGTAAGAAGTAAATCCGTGGGTGTTAGAAGTAAATTAGTCTGTGTAAGAAGTAAATCAGTGGGTGTAATAATTAAATCAGTGGGTGTTAGAAGTAAATCAGTGGGTGTAATAAGTAAATCAGTGGGTGTTAGAAGTAAATCACTGGGTGTAATAAGTAAATCAGTGGTGTAAAAGTCAGTGTGTAATAAGTAAATCAAGTGGTGTAGAAGTAAATCAGTGGGTGTTAGAAGTAAATCAGTGGGTGTAAGAAGTAAATCAGTTGTGTAAGAAGTAAATCGTGGGTGTTAGAAGTAAATAGTGTGTGTAATAAGTAAATCAGTGGGTGTTAGAAGTAAATCAGTGGGTGTAAGAAGTAAATCAGTTGTGTAAGAAAGTAAATCAGTGAGTGTAAGAAGTAAATCAGTGGTGTAAGAAGTAAATCAGTGGGTGTTAGAAGTAATCAGTGGGTGTAAGAAGTAAATCAGTGGGTGTAAGAAGTAAATCAGTGGTGTTAGAAGTAAATCAGTGGGTGTAAGAAGTAAATCAGTCTGTGTAAGAAGTAAATCAGTGGGTGTTTAGAAGTAATAGTGGGTTTGTAAGAAGTAAATCAGTGAGTGTAGAAGTAAATCAGTCTGTGTAAGAAGTAAATCAGTGGGTGTTAGAAGTAAATCAGTGGGTGTAAGAAGTAAATCAGTGGGTGTAAGAAGTAAATCAGTGAGTGTAAGAAGTAAATCAGTTGTGTAAGAAGTAAATCAGTTGGTGTTAGAAGTAAATCAGTGGGTGTAAGAAGTAAATCAGTTGGTGTAAGAAGTTAAATCAGTGGTGTAAGAAGTAATCAGTCTGTGTAAGAAGTAAATCAGTGGGTGTAATAAGTAAATCAGTGGGTGTTAGAAGTAAATCACTGGGTGTAATAAGTAAATCAGTGGGTGTTAGAAGTAAGTCAGTGGGTGTAATAAGTAAATCAGTGGGTGTTAGAAGTAAATCAGTGGGTGTTAGAAGTAAATCAGTGGGTGTAAGAAGTAAATCAGTCTGTGTAAGAAGTAAATCAGTGGGTGTTAGAAGTAAATCAGTGGGTGTAATAAGTAAATCAGTGGGTGTTAGAAGTAAATCAGTGGGTGTAAGAAGTAAATCAGTCTGTGTAAGAAGTAAATCAGTGAGTGTAAGAAGTAAATCAGTGGGTGTAAGAAGTAAATCAGTGGGTGTTAGAAGTAAATCAGTGGGTGTAAGAAGTAAATCAGTTGGTGTAAGAAGTAAATCAGTCTGTGTAAGAAGTAAATCAGTGGGTGTTAGAAGTAAATCAGTCTGTGTAAGAAGTAAATCAGTGGGTGTTAGAAGTAAATAAGTGGGTGTAAGAAGTAAATCAGTGAGTGTAAAAGTAAATCAGTCAGTGTAAGAGAAACAGTGTGTAGAAGTAAATCAGTGGGTGTAAGAAGTAAATCAGTGGGTGTAAGAAGTAAATCAGTGAGTGTATAGAAGTAAATCAGTCTGTGTAAGAAGTAAATCAGTGTGTTAAAGTAATCAGTGGGTGTAAGAAGTAAATCAGTGGGTGTAAGAAGTAAATCAGTGAGTGTAAGAAGTAAATCAGTCTGTGTAAGAAGTAAATCAGTGGGTGTAAGAAGTAAATCAGTCTGTGTAAGAAGTAATCAGTGGGTTAAAGTAAATCAGTGGGTGTAAGAAGTAAATCAGTGGGTGTTAGAAGTAAATCAGTGAGTGTAAGAAGTAAATCAGTCTGTGTAAGAAGTAAATCAGTGATGTAAGAAGTAAATCGTGTGTGTAAGAAGTAATCAGTGAGTGTAAGAAGTAAATTCAGATGATGTGTAAGAAGTAATATAAGTGGTGTTAGAAGATAATCGAGTGGGTGTAATAATGAAAGCAGTTGCGGTGTAGAAGTAAATTCAGTGGGTGTAAGAAGTAAATAGTGGGTGTTAAAGTAAAATCTGAGTAGAAGTAAATCAGTGTGTAAAAAAATCAGTGGGTGTAAGAAGGTAAATCAGTTGGGGTGTAGAAGTAATCAGTTGTGTAAGAAGTAAATCATTCTGTGTAAGAAGTGAATCAGTGAGTGTAGAAGTTAATCAAGACTGTGGTAAGAAGTCACTCAGTGAGTGTAAGAAGTAAAAAGTCGGGGTAAGAAGTAATCAGTGGGTGTAAGAAGTAAATCATGGTGTGTTAGAGTAAATCAGTGATGTAAGAGAGTAATCAGTTGTTAGAAGTAAATCAGTCTGTTATATGAAGTTAAGTCGTGGGTAGAATATATATACAGTATATATATATATATATTATATATTAAAATAGTATTATATATATATATAGAAATTATATATATTACAGTGCTCTTTGCGATGAACTGTGCTCTGGGATCTGACAGAGAATGTTGCAGAGATGGTGGATGATAGTTGGTAGGGTGAGCAAAGAGAAATTAAAGGATGAATACAGGAAAGAGTAATGGTATGAGATAACAAAAAGATTAGTGATGAAAGATGGATATCAGATTGAGGGAGAGAGTAAGGAGGAGGTGATGATTCATTTTGGGAGTGGACTGTCAGGGATGGGTCTATGAAGAGAGGTGAATATAGAATTGTAGGAAAAAGAGTGTTGCACTTAGGAGTCTGTGAGACAAAGACTTTGTCCTTGAGGCAAGTAGGTGATTGTATGAGAGTAATGAGTTTTACAAGCTCTTATATGGTTTGAATCGTGGTGATGAATGTTGCAGCGAGAGAATGTGGAGGCAGTGGAGATGTCATGTCTGAGGAAGTGTGGTGTGAATAACGGCAGAATCGTAGTTTGGAAGTTAGGAGGAGGTGCGGGATACCAAAAGTTGTCCGAGGCTGAGGAGGGTTGTTGAGTGGTTGGACATGTAAAAAATGAGGTAACAGAATGACTTCAAGAGTGTATCTCTGTAGTGAAGAAGCGGGTAGGTCGGCTAGGAAGGTTGGAGGGGGGGTAAAGGAGGTTTTGTGTCGACGGGCTTGGACTTCCACAGGCACTGCGTGAGCGTGTGTTGATAGGAAGTGAATGGAGACAAATGTTTTTAATACTTACGTGCTGTTGAGTGTGAGCAAAGTAACATTTATGATAGGGATCAGGGAAACAGGCAGGCCGGACTTGAGTCCGGAGATGGGAAGTACAGTCCGCACCAAGGAGGGTGGCTAATGTGCAGTTAAAAAACTGTGTGTAAAGCACCTTCTGCAAGACGTGATGGAGTGAATGATGGTGAAAGTTTCTTTTTGGGCCACCCTGCCTTGGTGGGAGTCGGCCCGGGGTGTAATAATAAATAATAAAATATATAAAATTTATATTTAAAATTATAATAAGAATAATTATTTTTATATATAATATATTTATATATTTATATATTTTTCAACAAACCGGCCCTTTTCCCCAAGGCAGGGGGTCAAAAAGAAAAAGAAAATTTTTTTTTAAATTTGTAATTTATAAGGGGAAAAAGTTACTAGCCCCCTTTTCCCCTTTTATTCGCCTCTTACAACACGCATGGCTTTACGTAGTAAGAATTCTGTTCCACTTCCTCATGGAGATAAGAGGAAATAAACAAGAACAAGAACTAGAAAGAAAATAAAAGAAAACCCAGTGGGGTGTGGTATATATATGCTTGTACATGTATGTATGTATATATATAAATATATTATATATATATATATATATATATATTATATATTATATATATATATTATTATATATATATATATAATATATATTATATATATATATATATATATATATGTATTATATATTATATATTATATATATAATATATATATATATATATTATATATATATATTTATATATATATATATATTTATATCTACGTAACTATCTCCTCGGATTATCCTACAATATATTTTACTAAACAATAAATATATCTGCTTCAAAATGCATACATTTTTTTCCCTTTAAACATTTAATTCAGAATTATTCGAGTGAGAACTGAATACAAATCAAAGCAGAATTTCCTTTAGGGAAATTCTGCTTTTCAAATAAAGTGATTAATGTTGCTAATGGAAAAAAAGAGGAAGAGAGAGAGTATTTTTAGATTACATTATTTTTGTGTTATTCTTTCAAAAACAGAAAGGGGAAAAATATATTAAAATACGGTATTTGTGCCTCGTGTATTGGGGTTTATGGTAATTTTGTTGGAGAATGTAGAGGTGTGTAATTCTTGGGGGCGGAAAATTTGCCTATAATTAAAGAGATGGCGATGCGTGGTATTTTCACGTGACTGCCAGATGTAAACAATAATCCACCAATCACGTTGCAGCGAGCATTATATAGCCACGCCCACTGGCACTTCCCCCGATCTCCCCCCCTCCTTTCACTACCTCTCTTCCCCTCTGGTTTAGAACAGGTTTTCAACACGATAGAAAGCCGTTTTAATGTTTTCAGCCTGTTTTCTAGAAGCATGTGTTAAACACTTTCGAAACTTGTTTTATTCCGGTTTTCAACCTGTTTTCCAACCGTTTTTCAACACGTTTGAAGCCTGTTCTATACTGTTTTTTCAGCCTATTTCTAACCTGTTTCAAAAATCTCCCCTACGTAGGTTTTTAATCTGAAATCTTGTTTTCAGTATCTTTTCAATTTGATGGAAACCTGTTTACTTTCTGTCTACTTTCTGCTTATTTTCACTCGCTTTTCTTCTCGTTTTCAACCTGTTTTCTGTTTGTTCTCACCCAGTTTCTACTTGTTTTCAATCGGGTTTCTACTAAAATAAGGAAGAATAAAAGAGACCAAAATAAGGAAGGAGAAAACCCAAAATAATGTAGAACAATAGAACTTAAAATGCACCTAATTTTTTTTTCACTGAGTCCTTCAGACTGTTTAATAATAACAGGAAGAACAGACTAAACAGGAAACAGCAGGAAGAACAGAAAAAGACAGTAAGAGAGGGATAGAAAAAAGGATGAGCAATCTCTCAGTCAGATGAGGCTAGGAGGCTCCCCCCACCCCACGCCATTAATAACGACAGACGACCTCCTCTCCCCTACCCACAGGGAGGCAGCGCAGCAGCAGCAGCAGCAGCAGCAGCAGCAGCAGCTTTAGCATTAGCATTAGTAGCAGTAGTAGCAGAAGCAGCAGGCAACAGCAGCAGCAGTAGTATCTGTTGCATCATCAACATCAGCAGCTGCTACAATATTAACAGTAGTAGTACCAGCAGCATCAGTAACAACAACAACAGCAACTGCAGCCTCAGCGGCAGCAGCAGCACCTACACCCAAGAGGCCATTTGCATACGACTGGGAAAACATGACTGGAAAGATTATAGTGGAAGCTGTGTGGAAGAGAGAGAGAGAGAGAGAGAGAGAGAGAAGAGAGAGAGAGAGAGAGAGAGAGAGAGAGGAAGGGAGAACCTCGTGAAATCCAAACTGCAGTACGTTTAAAGAAATAGAACTTGCCATTAAGTGACAAAAAGCCACTTTCATAAAACCCACCCAAAGTGGTCAGGCCATTTAACCTTCCTTTCCCCTCTCTTACTGACTATCGACAACCTCTCTCTCTCTCCCTCTCTCTCTCTCTCTCTCTCTCTCTCTCTCTCTCTCTCTCTCTCTCTCTCTCTCTCTCTCTTCTCTTCTCTCTCTCTCTCTCTCTCTTGTTGCTTGTCTACACACTCTCTTTTTTTGTTTATCTACACTCTCTCTCTTGCTGTTTATCTGCAACTTATCTCTTATTGTTCATCCACAATCTTTCTCTTGCTGACTATCCACAATCTTTTACTTGCTAACTCTCCACAGCCTTTCTCTTGCTAACTCTCCACATCCTTTCTCTTATTGACTATCCACAACCGTCTATATCTCTTCTATCTTGCTCCAATCCTTCCCTCGACCCATTCTAGTCAATGGTCTTGAAGCCAGACAAAAAAAGTCGTAGGCATATTTGCCTGAGAGCCAAGAGGCTTCTCCCCCTTACACACACATACACACAGTACGGATCTTTCCTCTGCCATCTCCCTCTCTTCTCTCTGTCATCTGCTTCACATTTCTCTTACCTTAGATTCAATTTAAAATTTTTAAGTGTTCATTCTTATTTTTTTACAAACAATTTTATACGAAAGTGACCGTCACCTGAACAGATATTAAGAGGTGACAACATAGCCCAAGACAACATGGCTACGTAAGGTTGTCTGACCCTCAGCTACTCAACATAGCCCAAGACAACATGGCTATTTAAGGTTGTCTCTCCCTCAGCTACTCAACATAGCCCAGACAACATGGCTATTTAAGGTTGTCTCTCCCTCAGCTACTTAACATAGCTCAAGACAACATGGCTAAACAAGACTGTCTCCAATATATTCTCCACTATTCTCGCAAAAATCCCCAAGTCAATAGAGAATAATAAAAATCAGCTGGAGAATGAGAGACACAATACCGTGGCTGTATGTGCTCAACAATACCGTGGGTTCATACACCCCACAATACCGTGGTTCCATCTACCTCACAATACCGTGGCTGCATCTGTTCCACAATACCATGGTTCCATCTACTCCACAATACCGTAGATCCAATCCACAATACCATGGTTCCATCTACTCCACAATACCGTGAATCCATCTACTCCACAATACCGTGGATTCATCTACTCCACAATACCGTGGATCCATCTACTCCACAATACCCTGGATCCATCTACTCCACGATACCATGGATCCATCTACTCTACAATACCCTGGTCCCATCTACTCCACAATACCATGGTTCCATCTACTCCACAATACCGTGAATCCATCTACTCCACAATACCAGTGGATTAATCTACTCACATACCGTGGATCCATTACCACAATCACCTGGATCACATACACTCCACGAATACATGGATCCATCTAACTCCCGCAATACCTGGTCCATCTAGTCCACAATAACCTGGATCATCTACTCATAGCATGATAACTCCATCTAGCAACTCGGCAATAGCAATCAGCACGATCATACATGCATGGCACTCAGCACGGAAAATCAGATGCCGTTTAATGATTCACTAGACGTTTACCACGCTCTGTTGAATGGGACTCATTGCTCTACACATAACTTCTAAATTCTGCAGTCACACTGCCATCAGCAACAGCGGCTAATACAACAAGCGCTGAATCATACAGCCATCACTCAAAACACGGTTGAAAGATAAATCCGTTGATGATCACGAGCCGTCTTCAACAACATAGAGAAAGGTTTGTACATCTTGGCGCATAGTCAATGAACGTCAAAATTAGACAGTCAGTCAGTCAGTCAGTCAGTCAGTCAGTCAGTCAGTCAGTCAGTCAGTCAGTCAATCAGTCAGTCAGTCAGTCAGTCAGTCAGTCAGTAAATCAGTCAGTAAATAAGTCAGTCAGTCAGTCAGTCAGTCAGTCAGTCAGTCAGTCAGTCAGTCAGTCAGTCAGTCAGTCAGTCAGTAAATCAGTCAGTCAGTCAGTCAGTCAGTCAGTCAGTCAATCAGTCAGCCAGTCAGTCAGTCAGTCAGTCAGTCAGTCAGTCAGTCAGTCAGTCAGTCAGTCAATCAGTCAGCCAGTCAGTCAGTCAGTCAGTCAGTCAGTCAGTCAGTCAGTCAATCAGTCAATCAGTCAGTCAGTCAGTCAGTCAGTTAGTCAGTCAGTCAGTCAGTCAGTCAATCAGTCAATCAGTCAGTCAGTCAGTCAGTCAGTCAGTCAGTCAGTCAGTCAGTCAGTCAGTCAATCAGTCAGTCAGTCAGTCAGTCAGTCAGTCAGTAAATCAGTCAGTAAATTAGTCAGTCGTCAGTCAGTCAGTCAGTCAGTCAGTCAGTCAGTCAGTCAGTCAGTAAATCAGTCAGTCAGTCAGTCAGTCAGTCAGTCAGTCAGTCAATCAGTCAGCCAGTCAGTCAGTCAGTCAGTCAGTCAGTCAGTCAGTCAGTCAGTCAGTCAATCAGTCAGCCAGTCAGTCAGTCAGTCAGTCAGTCAGTCAGTCAGTCAGTCAATCAGTCCGTCAGTCAATCAGTCAGTCAGTCAGTCAGTCAGTCAGTCAGTCAGTCAGTCAGTCAGTCAGTCAGTCAATCAGTCAGTCAGTCAGTCAGTAAATCAGTCAGTAAATCAGTCAGTCAGTCAGTCAGTCAGTCAGTCAGTCAATCAGTCAATCAGTCAATCAGTCAATCAGTCAGTCAGTCAGTCAGTCAGTCAGTCAGTCAGTCAGTAAATCAGTCAGTAAATCAGTCAGTCAGTCAGTCAGTCAGTCAGTCAATCAGTCAGTCAGTCAGTCAGTCAGTCAGTCAGTCAGTCAGTCAGTCAGTCAGTCAGTCGGCTAGTTAATAAGTTAGTTAGGTACTTCGTTAGTAATTTAGTAAGTAAGATTGTTTGTTTGCTTGTTAGTTATATAGATAAATATTTCAGAGAACCGACAAGTTGAGAAGTTAGACACATGTGCAACACTTGGGTATTTTTATTGTGGAAACGTTTCGCCAACCAGTGGCTTCCTCAGTCCAATACAGATAAGAACGGCTGAAGATCAGAATGAATTTGAGGTAATCAGTCCCTCAGCCTGGAGTCGATGTGTTCAGTCCATCAATCTTAATAAGAGTACAGCATATGCACGGAGAAGAGTCTTATATTTCGCAGATAGGTGAACTGAAGCAGTCGTAGGCGGTGTCACTAACCTATAGGTATGACCTACTTCTATCTATGGATTTTTCTATGGTGACACCGCCTACGACTGCGTCGCCTTACCTGTCTGCAGGTGGACTGATCACAGACTTCTAGGCTGAGGGACTGATTACCTCAAAGTCTTTCTGATCATTAATCATTCTTCTCTGTATTGGACTGAGGAAGACACTGGTTGGCGAAACGTTTCTATATTAAAGATACCCAAACTTCGCACAAGTGTCTAATTTATCAGTTTGCTTGTTATCTTGTTTGTTAAACTGGAACAAAAATTAAACGGTCATGAGCAAAACTGTACCCATTCCTGACCAGAAGTAACAAGAGAAACGGCCCACCCAGGACCTGTACCCGGCGTCAGTAACCCTCCACGAGCTGATTTAAGCAGGTTACGACCTGTTTAGAAATGATGGGTTAATTGGTACTTATCTGTTCGTCATGCTAGGGATATGGAGGAGTATGGATCTTATCCTGAATTCGCCTCTCCCTGGAGTCTTAATCCACCAGTCTTCACAAAATCCTCGATCCGAGTTATAAACACTGTCTGGTGGCACACTGAGTTTACACTACACTTAATTTAGTTACTGTTCAGTAAGGAGCATTGAAATTTTGGTCAAAGCTGCACTCTTCAGACATTGTTCCTTATATACATCTCTGATTCAATGCCAAATATGAAGTTGATTGGTTGAGGTTTAGCCTACAGCATTTGTGATTGAAATTTTGGAAGATGTCTGTATTACTGAGTAGCGAAGCGCAGTGTTTTATGTACTGTATCTATGTACTCTGCAGCATTTACAAACATTAACTAACTTTCTCTCTTTTCAGATACTCTGATTACTTATATACTTTACTACTGAGATGCTACAATGTCAACAAGGAAAGCCACAGAACATGACTCACGAAATTGTGGTCACAGTGGTGCTTCCTATGGTGTAGAAATATACCTAGTTGGACGAATTTCATTGTGGCTAGCTGGTCCAGTGGCTAACGCGACGGTCTGGAGTTTTGAGACTTTCTGATCGCGGGTTCTATCCCCGCCCGTGGTATGTTTTTTTTTTTTTTTCACGGAACATGTATTGTTTGACCATAGCAGTGTTCTTCCAATGAACAAACTTCCGTCCAAAGGTGATATGTTAAGGAACTGCGATATAAATGTGATGAAGGAAAGTTTACTGATGTTTCAGTGATATCAAGATAGCAGCTAAGGATTGTTCTGAACTATGACAGAAATTTTTGGAGACAGAAAGACTATTCCTATTCTCAGCCAGAAAACTATTGAGGAAAGATTGAGAAAATTGTACAGTAGAGGAATAGAACTTAATAAGAACAAAAATGTCTCCATAAAAGCTACATTTCAGGACGAAATGAACGAATTATTTGATATATGTAGTTGTTTCTGTCCTGCTGCTCATGTTAAGATGTTGGGTGAAAAATAAAAGTGTGACGGATACCATCTGGACTGTAATTGTGATGTGAAAGTTCCTAAACGTGAGGTACAGCTCCTTCTTGACCAGAGAGGCGATAGAAAGACGAAAATTGGCTGTGTTGACATGACAGTAACGAGGATGTGGGATACAGTGACTGTAAAAGAGGAGCAGGATGCAGCCAGAGACAGGAAGCAGCTGGAGGAAAGACAGAGTGAACCGGCAGCTGGAGAAGTTTCTGATTCTGACGATAATTCAGATGATGCCAGAGATGCTGTATCTTGAGTGGTCTGACTGCCAGCAGCTCTCAGCAGAACAGAACAAGACTCCTCACACTGGCAGCCACATGTGACCGATACTTGATCAGTGATTATGCTGGAGCTGCCATTGCTACCTCCACCTTAATGGACTATGACATTATCACCAAGGACGACAAAAGTCAGGTTATTGGACCACGGAAGTTATGAGATGCCAGACACAAATACCGAATGGAGAGGCAAGAAAATGAACTAGCAAACTTTGAAAATATCACATCACTGTACTATGATGGTAAGAAGACCTCCACTCGTGTAATGACAAAGAATGAGAAGACCAAGAAATGGAGTCCAAATATAGTGGTGAAAGATCATTACATCATCATGGTGGAGGCATGATGATGTAATGATCTTTCAACTTATCTCCCTCGTGTGACTCTCAGGTCAGGCCGTGGAAACGAGATTGCCAAGACTATCTATACATCTCTGGTGGAACAGAAACTAACTCGACAGCCTGTTGTATGTGTTGGTTGTGACCGAACCAACGTAAATGTCGGAGCTGACAATGGAGGCATTCATCATCTTGAAATGTTGCTTGGTCATCCTCTCCATTATTTCATCTGTCAGCTTCATGGAAATGAGCTGCCATTCCGGGCTGCTTTCTGCCTTTAAGACGGTAAGCCATTGGAGCATTGGAGAGGTCCCATTGGCAAGCAAATCAAGGATCCTCTGAGCTGCCAGTTTTTGCTTTCCAGCCAGTCAATTTCACAATTTCCCTGCTCTGAATGACAAGGTGGCAGAGGATCTGTCCTGGGACCAGAAATGCTTGTATAGCATTTGCAAAGGAGTGATCACAGGTGTGGTTGATGATGACTTGTCTGCTCCTGAACCAGGTCCACCGTGTGCGTCAAGGTGGAGGACTGTATGTGGCAACATCAAGACCCAGTCAGGAGCTGGAAAGAGTCGTCATTATGATTTTAAAGTTCAGTGCTTCAATGTGGTTCCACATCAAGCTGCTCCCTTATGTCACACACAGTCTAAAGAATGTCTTCCAGTCACTGCAATTTATGAGACATCTGAACAGTGAAGAAAAGAAAATAAAGAAGATTGTCCAAAGAAATTCCTACTTTTCTCAGACAGATCAGCTGCTACTTGGTATGTGTGCTGATGAAGACATGACTGTGAGAGACAAAGCTATCTCAATGATAAGAAAAATCTGAGAAGAGAATCAGCAGACAAAAGAAAGTACTGAGAGCTCTGATGAGGATGGAGAAGATTCTGCTGATGATGTTGATGAGGACTTGTTAATCTACACAGATGATGGGAATGACAGTGAAGATGAAGAGAATGACAATGTGGCTCGTATTGTTATCTCAAGAAAAGTAGTGATTCCCAAACTAATGTGGCAAGCAAAGAACTATCATTCCATGACTGACTGGAAGACTGAACTCAAAACTGAGCCTCCTTTTATTGCTTCTCTATCAGATCAACAGGTTCTGAAAATTATTGAGACACCACTGGAGGTGACCAAGTGGCCAAACAACACTTAAGCTGTTGACAGAGGGATAAAACTGATAACTGAAGCTTACATGAAAGAATATTTTCCAGGAAAGTGATGCCCGAGTTCCGCACCAAGAAAGGCTTCACTTATGACTTGTAATACTTTAAAATTAAATAGATAATTGATATAACCCATGTAAATTTGATTATATAATCTTCACAACCAAAAATTATATAAACTCTTGATTATTATACTGGCAACCAATAAATTATAACTAATTGCTTTCACTGGTGCATAATTTGACGAAAAGTCGATCGCGATGCAGCAGGTCGTGAAATGGTTTCAAAGTTTGCACAAAAGTTTGTTGTGACCATAAAAATAATGCCTGAAAATGCAGCTTGCATCTCTAAAATTTGGATTTTTTTCAGTGCTCCATACAGTGTTCAGTCTCGTAACTCAGGGTTCTGTTATTATTGATTATTAAGTTACAGCTAATTCAATCTAGTGCTGTTTCTTCACTTTAGATTGACCACAAATGCACATTACAGTAATACACATGCAACATTACTCCCACACCAGAAAGGTTTGTCAGTTCAACAATGAATCGCTGCACTCTGCACCATTAAGTGGCAACACTTTGACTGAATTCACCAACAGTCACCTGAACGCCTCTTTGGTTTATTAATGCGTAAATAATGGTAGATCTGACTGACCTTCCAAGCCACACCTCTCTTATAAGAATATAAATGTTGAGGTCGCCAGTCTATTAAGACAAACACATGGCATGGAGTCTTGCTATTTTGAACAATGTTGACATGAATGTATTATACAAATAACCCGCACATAGGAGAGAGAAGCTCATGACGACGTTTCGGTTCTTCCTGGGCTACTGACTTAACATAAGAACATAAGAAGGAAGGAACACTGCAGCAGACATACTGGCCCATGCGAGACAGGTCCATGTCACCCCCCTTGCTTAGACCAATGGCCCACGCAGTCAGGTCATATCCACATGAGCGATAATCGTCACTAGCTTTTCTCTCTCCTATGTGCGGGTTGTTTGTGTATTGTTCCAGTTACGGTATTGTGTCTCTTTGTTCTTAATGAATGTATTAACTGTAAGATAAAGGTTTGTATTCTCTCTCTGTGTGGAACATTTCACTTCTGTAACTCAAGCATCTAGTAACGAGAATATAGTATTACTGGGAGATTTCAACTTCAGTCAAATCGATTAGAGAAATATGACAAGTAATCTAGAGTCTAGTGACTTTCTTAATATGGTCCTGGACTGATTTTCAAAAGAGTTTCTGTCAGAACCAAGTTCAGAAAATAACCTCTGTTACACTTAGTTCTGGCAAAAAACGATTTTATAAAAATAAAGGAGGTTTTAAAAGAAACCTGAGAAAATATCACAAGTACTTAGTTTTTGTTAAGAATTTCCCGAAAAGGTCCCCATGTTTGGCCGAAATTATAGGTTTTTCTAATGTGGGGGGGTTTGTTATTGTTTTGGAGAAACCAAAAATAAAAAATTTTTAATCCCCTTTTTAAAGGTTGTTTTTTTTGAAATTTAAATTTTCTTACTAAAGAAGGGTTCGAGAATATAAAAAAAAGGATTTTTCACCTATTGAATTGACATACAAGGATAATCAATGGAAGGGGCGATTAGGGTCTTGTGGGAATTTTAAGGGGATAGAAATACCCCCTTTTACACACCAACAAACCAAGTTTTGGGTTAAATAGGAACGGTGGCTAAGAAGTAGTCCGACAAGTTGTGGCCCTTATAATTTTAAAGTGAAGGATATAAATTGAAGGTTACTATAAGGGAAAAAAAAACCCTGATAACTTTTTATGAAAAAAAAATTGGGGTTTTTAACCCGGTGGGGGTCCCAAATGGGGATTTGGCAGAGAGATACTATGCATCTGGAATTTTTCCACCTTGACCCAATTTTCCCTATAAGTTTTTCATGGAGGCGGCTTGGTTGGCCTTGATACTTTTTTAAAAGGTTACTCCGAATTTACAAAAAAAAAACACTTGGAACTAGGAAGCCTTAAAAAACGTGAACAAGAATGGTTCCAAAAAATTTATTTAATAAAGGAATAAGGAAGTTTTTCATTTTAGGAAAAAGAAAAAGGTATAACGGTTTACCCCTTAAACCCCTCCCTCCCCAACTAAAAAAGGGGAAAAATTTGGCTTTAGACCCTGTAGAATTTCATTTTTTTCCCCAGAATTACTTATTATTTTTCCCCCCCCGAACCTCCCCCATCCAAAACCCACCACTCCCAAACAACAAAAAAAACCCCCAAAACAAACCAAAAAAAACAACAAAATAAATAACAAATATATAACACAAAAACAAAACAAAAAACAAAACAAACAAAAAAAACTACCCCCCCCTAAATCCCCAAATTCACAAAACACACAACACCCACACAACCACACCCCAACCACACACCACACCATCCCAACAAACCCCACCACACACACACACCCCACACTCACAAAAACACACCCAACAAAAAACCCCCCCAACACAACCACCCAAAACCCCAAACACAAAACACACAAAATTCACAAACACATACACAACCCACCCCAACACACACACACACACACACACAACACACCACACACACTGTAAGTACATGCCGTCAAGCCCCGGGGGTTTTGGGGGTCAGGCCCAAAAGAAGTTGTGGGCAGAAAAGGACACTGGACTACATTAAAACGCACAAGCCCCTACCTTTCGGAAAATAAAAACCCCCACACATAATTCCCCCAAAAATTCCCAAACCACACACCCCAAAACACAACCACAACCCCACACACCCCCACACAAATCCAGACTCACACATCACCCCCCCCCCTACCCCCGCTTTCTCACTTCTTCCCCTGACCCCTCTCTCCCTGGGTTTTACCCCCCCCTCCCCCGTTACCCCCCCTCCCCCCCTCCCCATCCTCTCCCCATAGCCAAGTTCCTCCACTCCCCTCCCCCCCACCTCTGACATAACCTATAAACCAAAACATACAGAACTATAGGTTTCCCATTGAGGCAATCAGGATAAAAAAAAATGGGTTTTCAGAGAAACAAAAAAAAACCAAGGGAAAGGAGGGGAAAGCTGCAAAGGAAGTTTGGGCAGCAGAGCTCAAAAAAAAGGATCATGAATGGGAAAGAAACTAAAAGAACTTATATGAGAATGGAAGAGAGGTAGATATGGAAAGCAGGAAGTGGTAGGTGCATGTAAAAAGCAGAGAGGCTAGGATACAGGTTTGAAGAGGAACTAAAAAAATCTGAAAAGCCTAAAGAACTAAAGACTTTTTGGAATTGAAACAGGATGCTCCTCACCCACAAATAAGGGGACTGTGGGAAAGAAGGGGCACAACGGGGGGGAAGCTCTATCAGGGAGACTGTAGAAAATGAAAGAGCTAAGTTTTATGTGGGGTCTAACAGAAAAACAACAGAGAAAAGGGAAACCCGAGAAGGGAAAATGACGGCCCACTGAGCCCAAGTACATTAGCCAGTGAAACGAAGAAAGGAAAGCTGCAGTGCAGGAAACCAAATTTAAATGAGGGGGATACACGGGGATACCGGGAGAAAGAAAAGGGTGAGGCAGTCTTGTGTATGGGGTCCAGGAAATTGAAAAGGGGAAAATATGAAGCAAAAAAAAACAAGGGGAAAAAAAAAACAATTTAAGCTCATGAAAGCAATAGGAGAAAACGACATGACCCAGCTGGAAAATTTTTGGAGAATAGGGGGTTTGTAAAAAAAAGAACCCCGCCAGTGAAAATGACCTTAAGGAAAAAGCGACTCGGACCGGATCCTGCAGGAGAAATCACGATTAAGGGACATGCCGGTACAGGAGGTGTACTGCCAGACAGAACACAAAAAGAAAGGCAGAAACTGAGGAGATGGTACAAAAGGGGAAAGGAGGGGAAAGAGAGGGGGGGAGAAGCAGACAGGGGATCCCAGACCCCGGAAGCAGATTTAAATACAGCTCCCAACCAGGTCAAACCCAGTGCAACCAAACACTCTAAACCAAAAAAAACCCCTGTCCAAAACCAATGCCCCACCCATACATTAAAACTCCCCCCCCCACAGCAACAACCCCTAGTTCCTTACCAGGTTCCATTCCCCAACCCATTACCTCCCCGACCCCAGTCTTTGAAAAAAAGTTTAAAGGTGTTGGTATACAAAAGAGATGGGAAAAACAAAAAAGTTGAGGAGTGGACGAAAGAATCAAAGGGGGACATCCCCAGACATAATAGACTACAGAAACAAAACTCCCCGAATAATAACAGATTCAATTTTCCATCCGGAAACCAAATTCAGGAAAGACAGAGGGGGAGAGGGGGAGGAGGGTTGCATGCTCATTAAAACCCGTGGGATTTTGAGAAAATGGTGGGAAAGGATGGTATGGCGAAAAGGGGGTACTTATAAAAAATCGTTGGGGGGGGGAAATTGGTGACCCAACAACCTGAGGAGGGGAAAAGAAAAGTAAGCAAACAGGCAAAATGATCGAACCCCCTAGCCGGGGTGGAGGGGGAGCAACCCTGAGGGGGGCAAAGGTATGGTTATGGGGATTTTTAATCACAAAGGGATTGACTGGGAAAAAACCCGAAGCCCCAGGGGGTCCCGAAAAATGGGAGCCAAGATGATGGAGTGGTACTGGAAAAAATCATGCACAAAATGTTAGGACACTACCAGGAGGAGGGAGGGAACCAGCAAGCTGGACCTTGTATTCACCATGGTAGTTCGGACTCGAGGGTAATGTTTTAAAAGGGCCCCCCGGGGGAATAGTGTCATGTGGTTTTTGTGCTTGACTCTTGTTTAGTCCAAGTGGAGAGAGTTGCAGGGAAAAGGGGGGAAAACCAAACTACAAAAGGGGGGGCCTTTAGGCATGGGAACTTCCTTAAGACATTTAGTGGGAGGGGAAAAATGACAGGAAAAAAAAGTACAAGAAATGATGGATATGTAGCAACAAAAGCAAGGAGGCAGAGGAGAGGTTTGTTCCCAAAAGGGAAACAGAAATAATGGGAAGAAAAAAACGAGCCTTGGTTCCCCAAAAGGTGTAGGGAGGGAAAAATGGTGTTCTAGAGAAAAGGAAAAAAGGGACAGAAGACAGAGAAATCAGGAAAATAAAGAAAAAAGCCCCAAGAGCCAGAAATGAATATGCAGAGATAAGAAAGGAGGCCAGAGGGGCAATATGAAAAAAACCATGCATCAAAAGTAAAGATGACCCGATGTTGTCAGCCAATCAGGAGGAAAACAACGTCAAGGACCAGGTAAAAGCTGAGGGGGGGTGATGGGGAATTCACAAGAAACGACCAATGGTTGTAGGGCTCAACACAAGTTTAAAGAGGTATTTCAGTGGAAAAAACCCGTAGGGGCTCCGGAAAAACAGAACAGGGGGGACACAAAAATGCTGGGAGGTAAAATAACAAGGACGGGTGAAGAAGTGTATGCGAACTTGGGGCACCCCAAAGGCGGTGGGGCCAGACAATTCCCCCATGGGTCCCTTAAAAAGGGAGCAGAGATAAAGTGTGAGCCATTTTAAAAAAAAGATCTTCAACACATCATTTGAAATTTGGGGAATCCCGAGGGATGGAAAAAAAAATGTAGTCCCAAATTTTTTAAAAGGAGAAAACATGAGGCACTAAAATACAGCCTGTGTCCCCAAGTGTTAGTATGCAAGGTCATGGAGAAAATCCAGGGGGGAGAGTGGTGGGGGCCCCGGAAAAAAAAAAGTGTTAATTGAAACCCGCATGGGTTTAGGGAAGGAAAATCCTGTTTCACAAACCTACTGAGTTTTATGACAAAGGGGACAGAAGTAAGACAAGAGAGAGAGGGGTGGATCGACTGATTTTTTGGATGCAAGAAGGCCTTCGACATAGTTCCCCACAAGAGGTTACTGCAAAAACTAGAGGATCAGGCACACATAACAAGGGGAAAAACACTGCAAAGGATCAGAGAATCCCGACAGGGAGGCAAAAACGAGTTATGGTACGCGACGAGGTGTCAGAGTGGGCCCCTTGAAAAGGGGTTCCCAGGGGTCAGCCCGGGACCTGTGTTTTTTTTTGGTATTGGAAGACATAACGGAAGGGATAGACTCGAAGTGCCCTTTGGGTTTGCAGGATGCGAATTTAATGAAAAGAATCAAAGGGGGGTAGGCAGGATACAAAGACCGGACGGCTACAAACCGGGCCCGCAACTGGCTCCTTGAATTTAAACCTGCCAAAAGCAAAGTCGAAAATTGGGGGGCAAAGAAGCCGCAGACACCAATATAGTTTGATGGCCAAAGACTGCAAACCCCACTCAAGGGAAAAAAATTGGGGATGGTATAAAACCCAGCTATCTCCGAGGGGCATATATTTATATTATATAATTATATTATATTATATAAAATGATATAATTTATTACATTTATATATTATATATACATAATATAAAAAAATTTTATTAATTTTTTATTATATTTTTTACATATACAATTTTTATTACTTTTTACATATTATTTATAATTATATAAATTTTTTATTATATATTTAAAATTAAAATTAATATATAATTATATAAAATTTTTATATATATATATATACTTTATATTATAAATATATTATAAATATATTTTTTTATATTAT
>NC_069404.1:66863466-66893466 GCF_026875155.1 Cherax quadricarinatus
GAATGTATGAGAGTATAGTTTTACCAACGCTCTTATATGGGTGTGAAGCATGAATGATGAATGTTGCAGCGAGGAGAAGGCTGGAGGCAGTGGAGATGTCATGTCTGTGGGCAATGTGTGGTGTGAATATAATGCAGAGAATTCGTAGTTTGGAAGTTAGGAGGAGGTGCGGGATTACCAAAACTGTTGTCCAGAGAGCTGAAGAAGGGTTGTTGAGGTGGTTCGGACATGTAGAGAGAATGAGTGAAACAGAGTGACTTCAAGAGTGTATCAGTCTGTAGTGGAAGGAAGGCGGGGTAGGGGTCGGCCTAGGAAAGGTTGGAGGGAGGGGGTAAAAGAGGTTTTGTGTGCGAGGGGCTTGGACTTCCAGCAGGCATGCGTGAGCGTGTTTGATATTAGTGAATGGAGACAAATGGCTTTTAATACTTGACGTGCTGTTGGAGTGTGAGCAAAGTAACATTTATGAAGGGGTTCAGGGAAACCGGCAGGCCGGACTTGAGTCCTGGAGATGGGAAGTACAGTGCCTGCACTCTGAAGGAGGGGTGTTAATGTTGCAGTTTAAAAACTGTAGTGTAAAGCACCCTTCTGGCAAGACAGTGATGGAGTGAATGATGGTGAAAGTTTTTCTTTTTCGGGCCACCCTGCCTTGGTGGGAATCGGCCAGTGTGATAATAATAAAAATATGTATATATATATATATATATATATATGTATATATATATATATATATATATATATATATATATATATATATATATATATTATATATATATATATATATATATATATATACATTTATTTATTTATTTATTTATTTATTTATAACAGGGACCAAAGTTTCTGAACTGGTCAATTAGGTAGAACTCTTTTAAAATTAAATCCTTCTTAAATTTTCTCTTATACATTTAAAGATATATATTTTTCATTTATGTTAATGTAAAATTAATAATTTTGTACCAAGAGAATCTTAGAAAACTTACCTAACCTTATTATAACAGGTGCAATTTAATTTAGCCTCTTTTTATTTTTTTTAATAAGGCATCCGCTGTTTCCCACCAAGGCAGGTGACCCGAAAAATGAAAAACTTTCATCATCATCATTCACTCCATCACTGTCTTGCCAGAGGCATGCTTACACTACAGTTATAAAACTGCAACATTAACACCCCTACTTCAGAGTGCAGACACTGTACTTCCCATCTCCAGGAATCAAGTCCGGCCTGCCGGTTTCCCTGAATCCCTTCATAAATGTTACCCTGCTTACACACCAACAGTACGACAAGTCCTAAAAACCATTTATCTCCATTCGGTCCTATCTAACACGCTCAAGCCCCTCTCACACAAAACCTCCTTTACCTCCTTCCTCCAACCTTTAATATGCCGACCCTTACCCCGCTTTCCCTCCACTAGAGATTTATACACTCTCGAAGTCATTCTTTTTCGTTCCATGCTTTCTGTATGTTCAAACCATCTCAATAACCCCTCCTCAGCCTTCTGGACAATAGTTTTGGTAATCCCACACCTCCTCCTAATCTCTAAACTACGGATTCTCTGCATTATATTCACACCACACATCGCCCTCGCACATGGCATCTTCACTACCTCCAGCCTTCTTGTTACAACATTCCCAACCTATGCCTGACATCCATACAAGAGTGTTGGTATAACTATACTCTCATACATTCTCCTCTTTGCTTTCATAGATAAAGTTTTTTGTCTCCACAGACTCTTCAGTGCACCACTCACCTTTTTTCCTAGTCAATTCTATGATTCACTTCAACCTTCAATAGACCCATCTACTGACACGTCCACTCCCAAATTTCTGAACACATTCGCCTCCTCCATATTCTCTCCCCCCAATCTTCCATTACCTAAGTTGTTTTTGGATATCCTCATCACCTTACTCTTCCATATTTTCCCTTTAATTTCCTTCTCTTGCATACTCTACCAAAACTCATCCACCAACCTCTCCAGTTTCTCTTCAGAATCTCCCTAAAGCACAGTGTCATCACCAAAGAGCAACTGTCACAACTCCCATTTTGTGCTAGATTCTTTATTTTTTAACCCCACACCTCTTGCCAACACCCGAGCATTCACTTCTCTTACAACTCCATCTATAAATATACTGAACAGCCATGGTGATATCACACATCCTTGTCTAAGGTCTACTTTTACTGGAAAATAATCTCCCTCTCGCCTACTTACTCTAACCTGAGCCTCACTATCCTAGTAAAAACTTTTCACCGCTTTCAGTAACCTACCTCTTCCATACATTTGCAACATCTGCCACATTGCCCTCCTATGCACCCTATCACACACCTTTTCCAAATCCATAAATGCCACAAAAACTATTTTACCCTTATCTAAATAATGTTCACCTATATGTTTCACTGCAAACACCTGGTCCACACACCCCCTACCTTTCCTAAAGCCTCTTTGTTCATCTGCTATCCAACTCTCCATCTTACTCTTAATTATTTCAGCAATAACACATACACTTTACTATGTATACTCAACAGACTTATTCCCTTATAATTTTTACATTCTCTTTTGTCCCCTTTACCTTTATACAAAGGAACTATGCATGCTCTCTGCCAATCCCTAGGTACCTTACCCTCTTCCATACATTTATTAAATAAATGCACTAACCACTCCAAAACTATATCCCCACTTGCTTTTAGCATTTCTGTCTTTATTCCATCAATCCCAGCTGCTGTACCCCCTCTCATTCTACCCACTGCCCCACGCACTTCCCCCACACTCACAACTGGTTCCTCATCACTCCTAAAGATGTTATTCCACCATGACCTATACACGAAATCACAGCTTCCCTATCTTCATCAACATTTAACAATTCCTCAAAATATTCCCTCCATCTTACCGATACCTCTAACTTTCCATTTAATAACTCTTCTCTCCTATTTTTAACTAACAAATCGATTCTTTCCCCAGGCTTTCTCTACTTATTAATCTCACTCTAAAACTTTTTCTTATTTTCAACAAAAATTTGTTGATACCATCTCACCCACTCTCTCATTTGCTCTCTTTTTACATTGCTTCACCATTCTCTCATACGCTAAGTTTTGCTCTTTTACTCCTCTCTTTACATCATTCCTCCAATCGCTCTTCTTCCCTCCCGCACTCACTTTCCTGTAGCCACAAACTTCTGCTGAACACTCAAACTTACCCTATACATCTCCTGCCCCATTGCCTATACTCTCACTAGCCCATCTTTTCTCCATCAGTTGTTTATATCTTACGCTAAATGCCTCCTTTAGTTTATAAACCTTCACTCTTATTTGATGCGTCCATTTCCTTGTATCCCATCTACCTTTTACTCTCACTGTAGCTACAACTTAAAAGTGATCTGATATATCTGTGGCCCCTCTATAAACATGTACATCCTGAAGTCTACCTTTCAGTCTTTTATCTACCAATACGTAATCAAACAAACTACTGCCATTACGCCCTACATCATATCTTGTATACTTATTTATCCTCTTTTTCTTAAAATATGTTATCTATAACCAAACCCCTTTTTTATACAAAGTTCAGCCAAATGCTCTCCATTATCACTTACACCTGGCACCCCAAACTTACCTACCACACCCTCTCTAAGCGCTACTCTTACTTTAGCATTTAGGTCCCGTACCACAATTACTGTCTCACTTGGCTCTAAAGTTCCTACACACTTGTCTTAACATCTCCCTAAATCTCTCTCGCTCCTCTACACGCTTCTCTTCTCCACGTGCATATACACTTATTATAACCCACTTTTCACATCCGACTTTTATTTTAATCCACATAATCCTTGAATTTATACATTTATATTCCCTCTTCTCTCACCATAACCGATCACTGAACATTATTGCTACCCCTTCCATAGCTCTAAGTCTCTCAGATACTCCTGACTTAATTCCATTTATTTCTTCCCACCGAAACTCCCCTACCCTGTTCTCAGCTTTGTTTCCCTTAGGGCCAGGACATTTTCATTCATAGCATTAGCAACCATTTCTTTCTTATCATCCGCACTACATCCACACACATTCAAACATCGCAAATTTAAAAAAGTTTTTCTTTTCCTTGTTTTAAGTTATTGTAAACTTATCTAAGATATATTTAGCTGGATTAGGCAGTAGGTTGGTAGACAGCAACCACCCAGCGAGGTACTACCATCCTGTGGCAGTAGGTTGGTAGACAGCAACCACCCAGCGAGGTACTACCGTTCTACCAAATGAGTGTGAAACACAAGCCTGTAATTGTTTTGCATGATGGTAGGATTGCTGGTGTCTTTTTCTTTCTCATAAACATACAACGCTGCAGATATATCTTCCTACTTCTACTTACACTTTGGTCACACAACACTTGCATGTACAAGCATATATATGCTAACCCCCCTGGGTTTTCTTCTACTTTCTTCCTAGTTCTTGCTCTTCTTTATTTCTGTTTATCTCTATTGGGAAGTGGAACAGGATTCTTCCTCTGTAAGCCATGCGTGTCGTACGAGGCTACTAAATGCGAGGAGCAATAGGCTAGTAGCTCCTTCTCCTGTATAAACTACTTAATAATAAACAAACACAATGAAACATTTTTTTTCGTTAGCTTCAGAATGATTTTTTCCGAAATTACTGCATGCACAAATTTTCGTCTGCCTTATTCGGCAAGAAGAGCGGGCTATTTAAGCCAAAATCGCACATTTTACCTATTCGCCACGATACATCTATCCATCTATCTATCTGTCTATTCGAATTCGCAAGAGCAGGCGAAATATACACAAACACTGATCTCTGGCTGAAGGAGACTCGAATCTACGAACCTTGGAACAAGGTACGCAGTGCTTTACCAATCTACCCACACTGGACCAATACCTTGGAGTTCAGCTTGCGCTAGACTTTGATCCAAGGCAGCCAGCTTTCAGGGAGAAGGCTTATAGCTTTTCATCTCATCTCCTGCATGCATCAGCCTTACTAGAGATATTAACAATGCAAGGTTCGAGTCTCGTTCAGCCAGAGATCAGTGTTTGTATATATATATATATATATATATATATATATATATATATATATATATATATATATATATATATATATATATATATATATATATATGCAAATAATTGCATTGTCAGGTCCCTAGTAGCAGTAGACATGTCACTCCTGTTGCGGACACACGTGGCTGTGGCAAGCTAAGGACTGTTTCATTTTCCTCTCTTTTGGAATACCAGTTACACAAGCAGTTTTCGTATTATTGCATCCACGAACAAGTGGTTATAGGCAAATGACAACTGCACTGTTGTATGTAACAGTGATGGTTCAGTGGTTTAGGGCGTCTCGAATTTTGGCAGGCTACCAGGGTGGCGTGTTAAAGCTTGAATTTATAAATTAGATCGTTAATATGTAAATATAATTCAGCGCAAATTTTTATTTATTTCTTTTTTTAAGAGTTTAGGCAATGGACAAACACTAAAATTGTACCTGATGATGGATAATTTAAACATTGAAACTGAACTTTTTCTCGCAGAATCACTCGCTATCTCTCGAGTCAGTATATACACCGAGACGAATGTATATATCGTGCCTAATAGGCAATGGAAAATTTATGTATGTAATAATTTCGCAAAAATCATTCTGACCCTAACGAGAAAAAAATATTTCATTGTGTTTGTTTATTATTAAATTATTGCAAACTTATCTAAAATATATTTAGTTGGGTCAAGCTAAATTAAATTGCGCTTGTTATAATAAGGTTAAGTAAGTTTTCTAAGGTTCTTTTGGTATAAAATTATTAATTTTTACATTAACATAAATGAAAAAAATATATCTTTAAACGCATAAGAGAAAATTTTAGAAAGGACTTAATTTTAAATGAGTTCTTGCTAATTGACCAATTATACCTATTCGGCAAGACTTATACACTGAGAGGGATATATATATATATATATAATATATATATATATATATATATATATATATATATATAATATATATATATATATATATATATATATATATATTCGAGAGGTGTGTATATACACTGAGTGCTGAGTATATACACTTAATGCTTTGCATATACACTGAGAGTTTGTTTGAATTCCTAACTTAGGGATATAATATAATAAAGAAAAATAATAATAATAATAATAATAATAATAATCATAATAATAATAATAATGTCAGCATAGTTGCTGATCCCTTGTATATGTATATATTTTCTGAGTATCATAGTACCATCCATATATTTTACATAGTTGACCCCTTGCTAGGTTCAGTGACAAGCTTGTGTGACGTCACGTGATGCCGCATGTGAGCGCTGCGCTCGCGGCCGTCTCCTCACTCCACCCTCAGGTCTACCACAAGGCAACACGGCAAGGCTGGGCATCCCCTTTCACACTCTGCTAATGTAAGTGTTACCATCCACAAGTGTGTTTAACTCCAACCATCATATAATAATATGAATAATAATGAAGAAGAAGAAGAAGAAGAAGAAGAAGAAGAAGAAGAAGAAGAAGAAGAAGGAGAAGAAGAAGAAGAAGAAGAAGAAAGAAGAAAGACAACCCAGGCACTATGAGGAGAGAATGTAAAGATTCACTTGGGGAAGGAAAGTATGAGGTGCTACGAAGTCCCACTTGGGGAGGGGGGTTCCCCCTCACCCCAGTGGGAAGTAGGGATGCCACGTCTTCAAAATGGGAGGTTGGGGTGCCAGCACTCTCCAGTGAAGATGGGGTGCCAGCATTCCCCAGTGGGAGAAGAGGGTGCCAGTGCTCCTCAGTGGAGATGGGGGTGCCTCTAAATGTGGAATGGATAAAGGGGTGCCACTGTCTAGTGGGAGGGGGAGAGTGTCACTCACCTGTGAGAGGGGGGAAGGGAGAAGCCATCCAGAAGCCAGGTAATGTGGGGTGTGGGAGTGCCAGTAGCTATGCACTTGAGGGAGACAGCTGGACCAGGCTGCAGTGTCTGCTCGATGAAGCGGTACACCAGCTGGGGCGCCGCAGCTGGTGTGAGGAACGGGAAAAAAAAGGTACTAGAAAATAATCAATATCAGTTTACAGGCGAAATTTCTGTACTACATCACACACACACACACACACACACACACACACACACACACACACACACACACACACACACACACACACACACACACACACATACACACACAAAAGGAGAGCAAATATGACCCTAGTAAATTTGGAGATCGTGGGACATTTTAATAACAAGGAAATAGATCAGAGGATTAGCAATGTTAAGTAATAACATACTGGAGATGACGATGGAAACCCTCGTGTCATTTTGTTAAGAACACAACCAGAGAGAGAGAGAGAGAGAGAGAGGAGAGAGAGAGAGAGAGAGAGAGAGAGGTGATGATAGACCAATAAGATTGAACTTGAAGAATTAGACACACTTACAACATCTGGGTATCTTTATTTGTAGACGTTTCGCCATCCCGTGGCTTTATCAACACAAATTCAAGGACATAATGGAAAGACTGTACTGATAAAGCCACTGGATGTCGAAATGTCTACAGATAAAGATACCCAGATGCTGCACATCTGTCTAATTCTCCATCTTGTCTGTAATGTATACCATTCATGTACATTTGAGCACATCCTTGTAACAATAAATTTGAAGACAAGCGAAGCAGGGAAGAGGGGCCAGGGATAAACCAAATTCCAGAAAATTAGACATTTCTTAACTGTAATAAAGTGGGAAAAGGAAATAAAGCAAATGGCAATGAATGAGATGATTGAGTATTCAGTTGAAAATTGGTGGGAGACAGAAGAGAACTTGGTATCTAGAAGTAGAAGAAGTAATAGTAAGATAGAGAGACTCCTGGTCCACGTAGAGATGCAGAGGAGAACAAGCTAAGAGTGCGGATCACGGGAAACCTATAGTAAGTAAAGCGCATCCAAAAGTAGAAGACAAAGCAGAGAAACCAGAATAAAAAAAGAGTTCGAACGTCAATCTGAGAATGACAACATCGAAAGTTCTGAACCAAAAATGCTGTATAGTCACATCAGGAGGAAGACTGCAGTAAAGGCTGGGTATTTAAGACAAGAAGGAAGGTATAGAACTGACAAGAAATTACCAAAAAGGCTGCAAGAAATTAACAAACGATTTAAGGAGGTGTTCTTGCAGGAAGTAGGAATAACACAAGAAAGCCATAGAGGAAGGGTGTCTCAGCTAGTACCAGACACAACACATAACAGTAGTTTAGAAACTCAGAGAGTAAACTAGAGAATGTGAAGGAAATGGGACCTAACTTTACCTTTCAACAGGTTCTGCAAGAGAGAGAGAGAGATACTGCGTGTACTACTAACTAAAACCTGCAGTCAGTTGATGCAAAGCAACTTCCAGTGATGCGCGATACGCGAGGCTTAGTCACAGAATTTAAGAGGACAGTCAGGTAAACTTAAACTCCGAATCAGTGTTATTGATATGCATACTACGGTAGGGTAATGGAGAAGATGAAGACCAGACCCGGAAAAAAAACAGTTTAATGGAAATTGTAAATTCACTCTTTAAGTCTTGATTGAGTTCTGTGATAAAGTAAAAAAAAAATGTGGTAAGAGAGATTAGTGGGAAGACTGCATTGTCTTGGGCGGTAAGAAGACCTGTGTGTACCCACCTATTTGTGGATGCAGGCGTTGATTCACAGCTCCTGGCCCCTCCTGTTCGCTGGTGGCTACTACGTTCACTCTCTCCTTGTTCCATGAGCTTTATCAAACCTCATCTTAAAACTATGTATGGTTCCTGTCTCCACTACGTCACTTGTCAGACTATTCCACTTCCTGACCACTCTATGACTGAAGAAATGCTTCCTAACATCCCTGTGACTCATCTGAGACTTCAACTTTCATGAGTGACCCTTTGTTTCTGTGTCTCCTCTGTGTGTGTGTGTGTGTGTGTGTGTGTGTGTGTGTGTGTGTGTGTGTGTGTGTGTGTGTGTGTGTGTGTGTGTGTGTGTGTGTGTGTATGTATGTGTGTGTGTGTGTGTGTGTACTCACCTAGTTGTACTCACCTAGTTGAGGTTGCGGGGGTCGAGTCCGAGCTCCTGGCCCCGCCTCTTCACTGATCGCTACTAGGTCACTCTCCCTGAGCCGTGAGCTTTATCATACCTCTGCTTAAAGCTATGTATGGATCCTGCCTCCACTACATCGCTTCCCAAACTATTCCACTTACTGACTACTCTGTGGCTGTGTGTGTGTGTGTGTGTGTGTGTGTGTGTGCGTTACTCATTAATACACAAACATCTCTTCCTTCCCATTTCTTCCCTGTATTTCTTTTAAGAACTGATGTTTTTCCTATCACCAACATCTCTTCCATCAAGTCCCCTTGCCTGTTCCTCTTCTGTCCATTGTTATCTCTGCCTCCCTTCACCCATTCCTCTTCTATCCACACTTCCCCCAACCTAACCAACGTTCCATCTATTCCTGATGTCACCCAGGAGAGCAGTTTGCTCCACCTCTTTCTCTCTTTCTCTCTCTCTCTCCTTCAGCTGAGAGAGAGAGGGAGAGAGTGAGAAGAGAAAGCAAGTTCTAACTTTACCTGGGAGAGCAATGTTTTTCTCAGGTGTGACACTTTAAGCCCATCCTTTAAAGTGCTGAGGAGTTTCTCCATCGTCTTCTTGCCCCCAGCTCGTCTCTCTGTTTTTACCTGCTCCAGCTACTGAGCTCGCTCCTCACCTGCCTCAGATTGCCTTTCAACTCTCCCTCTCATTTTTTGGGGGGGATTGAATGTCTCTCTCTCTCTGTCTCTCTGTCCCTCTCTCTCTCTCTCTCTCTCTCTCTCTCTCTCTCTCTCTCTCTCTCTCTCTCTCTCTTCTCTCTCTCTCTCTCTCTCTCTCTCTCTCTCTCTCTCTCTCTCTCTCACACTCACTCTCTCAGTGCGATTACATAAGTGGGCGTGAGTGATGACCTACCTCCCAGGGTGACGTAGGCGTGGGCGTGGGCGTAGTCTTGGGCGTATGTGGCAGCACACTGGTAGATACCAGCGTCGGAGGCGTGTATGGGCGAAACGTGCAGCGTCTCTCTGGGTCTGATGGTGACCCGACCCCCTGACCTGTGGGAGTGGAGGGTGTTTAGCAGTGACTTGACCCCAGACCTGTGGGAGTTGGCTTTAGCAGAGACCTAACCCCTGACCTGTGGGAGGGGAGGAGGTTTAGCAGTGACCTGACCCCTGACTGTGGGAGGGGAGGGGAGGGGAGGGGGGTTTAGCTATAACCTGAACTTATGACCAGTGGGAAGGGATCAGGTGACTCACCTTAGCACGGTGCCGTCCTTATACCAGGTGACGGTGTCGACGGGTTCACCCGAGACGTGACACCTGAGCTCCAGTCGACCCCCAGCGTCTACCTGCACCTCCCGCGGTGTCACCTGTAACACATGTGACACCTGCATCAACTCCTGCGTCAACACATATAGTAGTTCGCATTAACACCTGTATCATCTACGGTAACACCTGTAACTCCTGCGTTAACACCTGTAACTCCTGCATCAACACATGCAGAAGTTGCGTCAACACTTGAAACGCCTGCATAAAATCTCGCAAGTCAGCATCAACATCTGTAACACCTGCATCAGTACATGTAACACCTGCATCAGTACATGTAACACCTGCATCAGTACATGTAACACCTGCATCAGTACATGTAACACCTGCATCAGTACATGTAACATAATTCAGTCGAAGTGACTTACCACAGTGTATCGGACTTCCAGCAGAATAAGTTAGCAAGTTTATCGAGGGAACAAAATAAACCTGATAATTAATATTAAACAAGGCAATGATAAATAAATTCATTCAGAAATATTAGGTGAAGATGACAAACAGTGGAAGGGCAAAGATAAACAGGGAGAGGATACGGTAGAAAAATTTTGTTTGCGTATATTAAGCAACTAATCATAGCACTTGAAAGCTGTATAGCCCTTGTGGTTTAGCGCTTTTTTTATTATAATAATAAGAAACACTTGAAACAACGTAAATGAGTTGAAATGGGTTGCATGTGGAGGAAACAAACTGTAGCTTAATTTTAAGATTCGGGAGATTCCTGCCGAATAAAGTGCGAATGGGTTTTAAGTTGCTTCACGTTATGGAACTAATTGGGAGGTTGATGGATGGGGAGGTGGATGAGGAGGTGGATAGGGAAGTGGATGAGGAGGTGGATTGGGAGTCTGAGATAACTTAAACTGCTGCATGAAAATGAAAGTTAATACTGAGAAAACACACGTAGTATGTCTGGATAGAATTTAGGACATTAAAGGTTGATATTAAGTTTGGTATGCCAACCCTTGAATTATGAAAGGTTCCAAGGATAACTTCTTTGGGATAAAATTATTAAGGCTTCACGATATTATGATGCATTAATTCAAGGAGATTTTATTCTTAGCTAAATTGACTAGAATCTTTGACTGGGAATTTAGTCTAAAGACTTGTAGTAGCCGAGGAGTGAGTTTTGAAGCAGTTTGTATGAGAACCAACCCGAGGAAATAACCTGCTTGACGTGGTTTTGGTAAACTATGAGACCCTAATAAATGACTTAGAGATCCCTGAAGAGCTTGGCACAATAACCACAAATCTATTACTTTTAATATTAATGGAAGGATGAGTTGTGGATGAGTGGAACAAACTCCCGAGTACCGTCATAGAAGCTAAAACGTTGTGTAGTTTTAAAATTAGGTTAGATAAATACATGAGAGGGTGTGGGTGGACCTGACTAGCTTGTGCTAGTAGGTCTGATGCCTTGCGCCTTCCATAAGTGAATGTGACCTGACCTGACTAGGTTGGGTCACTAGCTCAAGCCGGTAGGAGACTTGGACCTGCCTGGCATGGGCTAGTAGACCTATTGCATTGTTCCCTTATGTTTTTATGCATCATCTGACACATATGCATCAATACCTGCATCCCCTGCATCGTTTCATGCATTAATCCGAGGAAGAAAAGGGGCAGCACTCCCTTGGACCAAGAGCTTTTCAGCAGCATCAAGGCCACCACCCTTCCCTTGATGGGACTGCAGACAGGAACATCAAGGCTGCCTCTGCGAAAGGAGGATCGAGCCTTCATACACTCTGCACTCTGGAGGATCCGCAAGGGTTTAGCGCTCCACTTAGGTATGATAATAATAGTAATAATTATAATAATAATGTAAAGGCGAAAAACCAACAATAATAATAATAATAATAATAATAATAATAATAATAATAATAATAATAATAAATAATAATAATAATAATAATAATAATAATAATAATAATAATAATAGTTATTATTATTTTAGAAATACCAATAATAATATTAATTATAATAATAATAATATTAATCATCATCAAAATGATGATAGGATGGGGGGACTTAGGGGTTACCAGGGGAAGGTGACTCACCTGGACAGAGACTGGAAGGGTGACCAGGGGAAGGTGACTCATCTGGACAGAGACTGGAAGGGTGACCAGGGGAAGGTGACTCACCTGGACAGAGGCTGGAAGGGTGACCAGGGGAGTGACTCACCTGGACAGAGGCTGGAAGGGTGACCAGGGGAAGGTGACTCACCTGGACAGAGAATGGAAGGGTGACCAGGGGAAGGTGACTCACCTGGACAGAGACTGGAAGGGTGACCAGGGGAAGGTGACTCACCTGGACAGAGGCTGGAAGGGTGACCAGGGGAGTGACTCACCTGGACAGAGGCTGGAAGGGTGACCAGGGGGAAAGGGGATCACCTGGACAGAGAATGGAAGGGTGACCAGGGGAAGGTGACTCACCTGGACAGAGACTGGAAGGGTGACCAGGGGAAGGTGACTCACCTGGACAGAGGCTGGAAGGGTGACCAGGGAGTGACTCACCTGGACAGAGCTGGAAAGGGTGACCAGGGGAAGGTGACTCACCTGGACAGAGGCTGGAAGGGTGACCAGGGGAGTGACTCACCTGGACAGAGGCTGGAAGGGTGACCAGGGGAAGGTGACTCACCTGGACAGAGAATGGAAGGGTGACCAGGGGAAGGTGACTCACCTGGACAGAGACTGGAAGGGTGACCAGGGGAAGGTGACTCACCTGGACAGAGGCTGGAAGGGTGACCAGGGGAGGTGACTCACCTGGACAGAGGCTGGAAGGGTGACCAGGGGAAGGTGACTCACCTGGACAGAGACTGGAAGGGTGACCAGGGGAGTGACTCACCTGGACAGAGACTGGAAGGGTGACCAGGGGAAGGTGACTCACCTGGACAGAGACTGGGAAAGGGTGACCAGGGAAGGTGATTCACCTGGACAGAGACTGGAAGGGTGACCAGGGGAAGGTGACTCACCTGGACAGAGACTGGAAGGGTGACCAGGGGAAGGTGACTCACCTGGACAGAGACTGGAAGGGTGACCAGGGGAAGGTGACTCACCTGGACAGAGACTGGAAGGGTGACCAGGGGAAGGTGACTCACCTGGGCAGAGACTGGAAGGGTGACCAGGGGAAGGTGACTCACCTGGGCAGAGACTGGAAGGGTGACCAGGGGAAGGTGACTCACCTGGACAGAGGCTGGTAGGGTGACCAAGGGAAGGTGACTCACCTGGACAGAGACTGAAAGGGCAACCAGGGGAAGGTGACTCACCTGGACAGAGACTGGAAGGGTGACCAGGGGAGTGACTCACCTGGACAGAGGCCTGGAAGTTGACCAGGGGAAGGTGACTCACCTGGACAGAGACTTGAAGGGTGACGAGGGGAAGGTGACTCACCTGAACAGAGACTTGAAGGGTGACCAGGGGAAGGTGACTCACCTGAACAGTGACTTGAAGGGTGACCAGGGGAGTGACTCACCTGGACAGAGATTGGAAGAGTGACTAGCAGGTGGGCAGAGTACCTGGTCTCACCAGCTGTGTTATTGGCCACACAGGTGTACTGGGCAGAGTCATCCACGCCCACACGACCCAGTACTAGTGACCCGCCCACCATCCACATCCCACTGCTGCCACCTAGTGCACGTGACCCCTTGTACCACCTGTATGGAAGAAGCAGGGAGGTTAGTACTAGTGAACTATGCCAGAGTACATCACTAGTGACTACAGTACATCACTAGTGACTAGAGTATATCACTAGTAACCAGAGTGCATCACTTGTGCCTAGAGTGCACCACTAATGACGA
Organism: Cherax quadricarinatus; assembly: GCF_026875155.1. Classification (NCBI taxonomy): domain Eukaryota; kingdom Metazoa; phylum Arthropoda; class Malacostraca; order Decapoda; family Parastacidae; genus Cherax; species Cherax quadricarinatus. The sequence goes on from NC_069404.1 coordinate 66,877,581, forward strand.
GAGTGCATCACTAGTGACTAGAGTGCATCACTAGTAACAATGGTGTATCACTAGTGACTTGAGTAGATCACTAGTGACTTGAGTAGATCACTAGTGACCAGAACACTCTGTGATGTACCTCATCACCCTCCAACAGACATGGGTACACTTGAGAACCCTTGAAAAGACTAAAGCATTTAAGTGTACAACTATATCATACAGAACTACACATTAAGCTAATAGGGAACATTAGAGTACATTGTACTACTTTGCTAGATTACAATATAATACATTAGATTTCTTAGAGGTACCAAGAAGTGTACTTGAGTACACACAAATTATTTCACACAGATACTCAATAGTAAACCGGCAAACACTTCAATAAACTGAGTACATTTTAGTACACTACAGACCTCTAGAGTACACTGAATATTTTAGAATACCTCTGAGTACACTACACAGCATTTGTCAACAACAATATACAGAGGCTTAAACTGCTGTGCACTACTGTGGTTTAGAGAACGTCAAAGTAACTTTGAATACTCTTGAATATACCAAGGTGCATCCGGAGTACACTGTAGGAGAGGCAATAACACAAGTGCACTTGAGTGCACTACAAGATAAGGGATTACACAAGTCCACTGGAGCACACTCACGAGTTAGTACTAAACAAGGGTACTGGAATGCACTGCAAGAGAGGGATACCACACTAGTGCACTTGAGTTCACTACGGGATAAAGTACTACTTATCTGCGAGTCTTCATGAATGTAGTACGTAAGAAAAGAGAACAGGAAGACAAGACAATGAAGGAGACGATGAAGAACCTTAAGTAACTGGGTAATTTTCATGTGCAGACAAGGGAAGGCAGGGCTCGATACGGCTTAAGCTGTCAGTGGCCCTATAAACCCTAACAACAACAATAACGACTGGGAACTTCCGGGCTCGATACGGCGTATGCTGTCAGTGGCCCTGAAACCCAACAGAAGAAGAAGACTGGGAACTTCTGGGAGGCGAAAGTGAACTTCGTACACTCAAAACGGAAAGGCATTGGGATTAGGAGAGAGAAACAGTGTCTCACCAGAAGCTGCGGTGGCGAAACCGAGAAGCTCCAAGGTATGGAAGAGGAACTATAGAAAATACAGTATAGTGTAATATAGAAGGGCTGATACTGAGGTACAAGTGTCATGAAAATACGTGTGTAACACTAAATGTTGGGCAGTACTAGTGTCTTCTTTACAATCTGTCAGTAAATATATGTATTCTACGTTCCTCTATGAGTCGCCTAAAACAATTATGCAAGATTTGAGAATAGAAGCAGAGAGAGAGATCATATAAAAATGGCATGGCTCAAAGCCTTCAATACAACCAAAACCGATATTTAGTCGAATCACAGGAGAGGCAACCATAATGGGACAAGCAATAAGGCTAAGAAAGAAACGGTGAAAATTTTCTAGGAACAACATGGCAGTCTTTCAGGAAATGGACAGCCTGTTCCCAGCTGTTCATGTAGGATCAGAGCTAACACACGGACAGACAAGAATATATGCTAGTCCAAAGCTGAATAGGAAGAAATCCCACTATATGTGGGAAGAAATGAAGAAATCATTGAACTCGTCAAAAGCAACGAAACCTATCAGCTAGCTCAAAATCCACTGTAATGACTGTGGATTTTGAGCTAGCTGAAAGGCTTCGACAAATATCTGAAATGTAGCACCTATCTCAAAGAGGAAAAAGAGCGAATGTTGCTCCAGTATTCAAGCAAGGGGCCCGACTTTCAAATTTAAGATAATGGAGAATATCAGGATGGTCCAGCTTCTTTAACATCTAGTATGTAGGGCCACATGGACACTAGATCATGTGTTAACGGGACACCATTATAATAATTTTATCTTTCATAAATTGAAAGACCATGCAAGACTAGCGACACTAGCCTAAATTAGGCTATTGGAATAGTATAAAGCTTGGAATTTTGGGTACTACTACTATCCTACTATGTATGAGAGTATAGTTATACTAACACTCTTATATGGGTGTGAAGTATGGATGGTGAATTTTGCAAAAAGAGAAGGCTGGAGGCAGTGGAGATGTCATGTCTGAGGGTAATGTGTGGTGTGAATATAATCCAGAGAATTCGCAGTTTGGAAATTAGGAAGAGGTGCAGGATTACCAACACTATTATCCAGAGGGCTGAGGAGAGGTTGTTGAGGTGGTTCGGACATGTAGAGAGGTTGTAACAAAATAGAATGGCTTCGAGAGTGTATAAATCAGTACTGAAGGGAAGGCGGGGCAGGGGGTCGGCCTAGGAAAATTTGGAGGGGGTAAAGGAGGTTTTGTTTTGACTTCCAGCAAGCATGCGTGAGTATTTGATAAGTGTGAATGGAAACAAATGGTTTTTAGGACTTGACGTGCTGTTGGAGTGTGAGCAGGGTAACATTTATGAAGGGATTCAGGGAAATCAACAGGCTGGACTTGAGTCCTGGAGATGGGAAGTACAGTGTCTGCACTGCAGTGTCTGCTTAAACTGCAGTATAAGCAGACACTGTAGTGTAAGCACGCCTCTGGCAAGACAGTGATGGAGTGAATAATGATGAAAGTTTTTCTTTTTCGGGCCACCCTGCCTTGGTGGGAAGCGGCCTATGTGTTAATAAAATAAAATAAAAGAATAACTACTATCCTCTCCATGATTATAATAGATCTGTAAAAGAGCAACTTATTGTTTTCAAGGTTAAAGAAAGAATTCGATGACTATTATTTTTTTCCTTAGTGATGGCTGATGGCAGAGTGACTACGTCAATTTATTCCTCCGAGCTTAGTGAATTATGACAAAACTTTTAACTAAATAGAACAAATACTAACAGAAAAAGTTAAAGACGAGTAGTATATACTAAATTTATATTGAAATAGCACCAGTTTCATCCTCACGTACGAACGAGAAGTCTATCAACAAAGGTTTCTCAGGTACCAGAGTCTCCATGTCAGTCAGTGTTAATGTTGGTTGCAGAGACTGAAAGAAAGCGTCCGGTGTTTTATTTCCCATTTTCTTTGAGATCTTATACTTCACGTGTTTTATCACAGAAATTGTATTTTTTTACATTTATAAATACTACAGAACACTGAATGTGTTCAGTCAGATGACCAATCTACCTACCTACCTACCTACCTACCTACCTACCTACCTACCTACCTACTGAATGATGTTCAGCGCAAATTCTCTTAGTCTGGAGGAAATGACGTTTGCAAACCTACGTCCAGAAACTACCTTAGCATATTTTTTATTCGTTGACTATGGTGGATCAATCTGTAGGTTACAAAGATCAAGCTGAATATCTGGTAATTGGGTCTCTATTCTAGCTTCAATGGGATTATTATATAATTAGCGATTTCAGAGTCTTCAGATCTCTTTCCGAACCCTAAAGACACAGCTTCAATTTTCCCCGAAAAGCTGGAAAAGTCTGTCTCTATAACATCTGACTTTATTTCACGATGAGAAGTATGAACAAACTGAACAGCTTCAGCTTTTTGTACGGAGCTTGAGTGTGTACAGCTTGTGTACAGCTTGAGTGTGTACAGCTTGAGTGTGTACAGCTTGAGTGTGTACAGCTTGAGTGTGTGCAGCTTGAGTGTGTACAACTTGAGTGTGTACAACTTGAGTGTGTACAACTTGAGTATGTACAACTTGAGTGTACAGAGCTTGGGTGTTCTGTTGTCTGTCTCGTTAACTCGGCTTCACAAAATTCAAGTGAGTTGTCATGTCAACCAGGAAAACCCGGGAGCGAAGGAGGTCTTTATCTCACAACTAATATAGCTATAACTAAGTTGCTAAGTTGTCCATTCTGAGGAAAGGAGAGAATTTATCCCCGAGAGGCAAAGAGATGCTGGAGAGATATTCCAGCACTCGGCTTCCAGAAAATTTTACGCCGTGGTAGCTCATTGGATTCTATTTTCAATTCTTCAAGAATACAAATGAATTTCTTACGTCTGTGAGATTTGTTGCCGCCTCTTCTGAAATTCACTATTCTAATAACACTTTCGTGACATCACTCATGTGCAGTATTTGTCAGCATTAATGTAATTCTTGGTGAATAATGCAATGCACTGATACAATGCATGAATACTTCTGACATCTTACATGTAACTCACAATCGAATCAAAAGCTCCATGAAAGTCTGAACCTTATGTATTATCACCAAAAGGTTGCATCTTGAGTAATTCTCTATGCACAACAAAATTCCCACCTGTGAACATGAACCTCTGGGTTATGTTCAAAGGTTAATGTGTAGGTGAAACGGTTCATCAATAATGAAACCCAACTGTTGGCCAAGTGTCTTAATCTTCAACTTTGAATTATGAATTTACTACATACTGGGTATACAGTGTCTCGTGTATTGTCTCATACTGAACCATAACATTATACTCTTTCTCCACAAGAACAAAGTGCTGTTGTGGGTATAAATCACTATGTCCTGTGTCACACAAGACAGTGAGTTTCCATTATTTTAGCGGTGCAGAAATCCTTCCTATTTCATATTAAATACTTTGTTGTCCACCTCAAGAATCTCTCGTTTTCCCGTTGATGTTCATTTGGAAAATCCAAAACTGAGAATGAATGGGGCAATTTTAAATCATTTACCAGTTAATGGAAATACTATACCTGTGCGCTCGGTTCAGCTCCACTAAACACTTGAGGTTGCTAGAGGTGCTCTATACCACCCAGATACTTCATATATGCTAGCTCTTCTCTGTTTACGCAAGATCAAACTGTTTGTCTGCTGTGTTTTTACATACATAATGATAATATTATTAGAAGTTAATGACCCAAGTGCCACTTGTTTCACCGAGACCTGTAGTTGGTCCGCAGACCTGTAGTTGGTCCGCAGACCTGTAGTTGGTTTGCAGACCTGTAGTTGGTCCGCGGACCTGTAGTTGGTCCGCAGACCTGTAGTTGGTCCGCAGACCTGTAGTTGGTCTGCAGACCTGCAGTTAGTCAGCAGACCTACAATTGGTCCGCAGACCTGTAGTTGGTCTGTAGACCTGTAGTTGGTCTGCAGACCTGTAGTTGGTCCGCAGACCTGTAGCTGGTCCACAGACCTGTAGCTGGTCCGCAGACCTGTAGCTGGTCCACAGACCTGTAGTTGGTCCGCAGACCTGTAGTTGGTCCGTAGACCTGTAGTTGGTCCGCAGACCTGTAGTTGGTCCGCAGACCTGTAGTTGGTCCGCAGACCTGTAGTTGGACTACTCTAAAAAAACAATTAGAAAGGAATAATGAAATATCATGAGATAAAATTATTATTATCACACTGGCCGATTCCCACCAAGGCAGGGTGGCCCGAAAAAGAAAAACTTTCACCATCATTCACTCCATCACTGTCTTGCCAGAAGGGTGCTTTACACTACAGTTTTTAAACTGCAACATTAACACCCCTCCTTCAGAGTGCAGGCACTGTACTTCCCATCTCCAGGACTCAAGTCCGGCCTGCCGGTTTCCCTGAACCCCTTCATAAATGTTACTTTGCTCACACTCCAACAGCACGTCAAGTATTAAAAACCATGTGTCTCCATTCACTCCTATCAAACACGCTCACGCATGCCTGCTGGAAGTTCAAGCCCCTCGCACACAAAACCTCCTTTACCCCCTCTCTTCAACCTTTCCTAGGCCGACCCCTACCCCGCCTTCCTTCCACTACAGACTGATGCACTCTTGAAGTCATTCTGTTTCGCTCCATTCTCTCTACATGTCCGAACCACCTCAACAACCCTTCCTCAGCCCTCTGGACAACAGTTTTGGTAATCCCGCACCTCCTCCTAACTTCCAAACTACGAATTCTCTGCATTATATTCACACCACACATTGCCCTCAGACATGACATCTCCACTGCCTCCAGCCTTCTCCTCGCTGCAACATTCATCACCCATGCCTCACACCCATATAAGAGCGTTGGTAAAACTATACTCTCATACATTCCCCTCTTTGCCTCCAAGGACAAAGTTCTTTGTCTCCACAGACTCCTAAGTGCACCACTCACTCTTTTCCCCTCATCAATTCTATGATTCACCTCATCTTTCATAGACCCATCCGCTGACACGTCCACTCCCAAATATCTGAATACATTCACCTCCTCCATACTCTCTCCTCCAATCTGATATTCAATCTTTCATCACCTAATCTTTTTGTTATCCTCATAACCTTACTCTTTCCTGTATTCACCTTTAATTTTCTTCTTTTGCACACCCTACCAAATTCATCCACCAATCTCTGCAACTTCTCTTCAGAATCTCCCAAGAGCACAGTGTCATCAGCAAAGAGCAGCTGTGACAACTCCCACTTTGTGTGTGATTCTTTATCTTTTAACTCCACGCCTCTTGCCAAGACCCTCGCATTTACTTCTCTTACAACCCCATCTATAAATATATTAAACAACCACGGTGACATCACACATCCTTGTCTAAGGCCTACTTTTACTGGGAAAAAATTTCCCTCTTTCCTACATACTCTAACTTGAGCCTCACTATCCTCGTAAAAACTCTTCACTGCTTTCAGTAACCTACCTCCTACACCATACACTTGCAACATCTGCCACATTGCCCCCCTATCCACCCTGTCATCCTTTTCCAAATCCATAAATGCCACAAAGACCTCTTTAGCCTTATCTAAATACTGTTCACTTATATGTTTCACTGTAAACACCTGGTCCACACACCCCCTACCTTTCCTAAAGCCTCCTTGTTCATCTGCTATCCTATTCTCCGTCTTACTCTTAATTCTTTCAATAATAACTCTACCATACACTTTACCAGGTATACTCAGCAGACTTATCCCCAATATAATTTTTGCACTCTCTTTTATCCCCTTTGCCTTTATACAAAGGAACTATGCATGCTTTCTGCCAATCCCTAGGTACCTTACCCTCTTCCATACATTTATTAAATAATTGCACCAACCACTCCAAAACTATATCCCCACCCGCTTTTAACATTTCTATCTTTATCCCATCAATCCCGGCTGCCTTACCCCCTTTCATTTTACCTACTGCCTCACGCACTTCCCCCACACTCACAACTGGCTCTTCCTCACTCCTACAAGATGTTATTCCTCCTTGTCCTATACACGAAATCACAGCTTCCCTATCTTCATCAACATTTAACAATTCCTCAAAATATTCCCTCCATCTTCCCAATACCTCTAACTCTCCATTTAATAACTCTGCTCTCCTATTTTTAACTGACAAATCCATTTGTTCTCTAGGCTTTCTTATCTTGTTAATCTCACTCCAGATAAAAATATTTATATAAAAAAAACTTGCATAAATTTAGAGAAGAAAAAACTGCTGTCTCATACAGGTACTATAAACCCACTGAAGTTCAGTGACAGAGTAACGAAAATACAAGAAATGGATGTGCGGAGTGTATGTTCCTGGAGTGTAAGGAAGGTGTATAATAGTGTAGCACACCAGACATACTCAAAGAACAAGTGAAAACAGGGAAAACGGAAAGGCTCTGAAACTGATCAGGGATCACATGACCGAGAGGAGACAGAGAGTGATGTTTAGAATGAGCAGACATGTCGGGTGGGGTTCCACAAGGGTCAGTGTTCCTCATAAGCATTAAGACGGAAAACTGCAGAAAACAATCACAGAATGTTAGTGATTGAATACATGGCAGGTGAGTCCTCAAACTCACAGGCCAGTGTGTTAACAACTGGACCAGCTGGCTCCACCGTTCTCTAATTTATTTGCAATCATGAATCAACTTCGCTGGAGCCCGACAAAGGGTTAATCGAACTGCTTCAGAGGCGCGTGTGTACTAAGCATAACTAGGCACAACATTCAGAATCTTTAACAAAAATAATTTAAAGTTTTATTTGACATCTGCTCGGCTTACCAAAAGTCTGGATCACAAGCCTGGAGCCAAGAAGAAAGTAGAAATTCTCCAATGAAGAAATGTTGGAAGCAAACCCAAGACGCAGTTGCAAGGAAAGATACACACAGACACACACACACACACACAGACACACAGACACACAGACACACACACACACACACACACAGACACACACACACACAGACACACAGACACACACACACACAGACACACACCACACACAGACACACACACACACACACAAAAAAAAAAAAAACACACACACACAGGTTAAGGGAAATCAACCTGACGACACTGGAGGACAGGAGAGGTAGGGGGGACATGATAACGACATACAAAATACTGAGAGGAATTGACAAGGTGGACAAAGACAGGATGTTCCAGAGATTGGACACAGTAACAAGGGGACACAGTTGGAAGCTGAAGACACAGATGAATCACAGGGATGTTAGGAAGTATTTCTTCAGCCACAGAGTAGTCAGTAAGTGGAATAGTTTGGGAAGCGATGTAGTGGAGGCAGGATCCATACATAGCTTTAAGCAGAGGTATGATAATGCTCACGGCTCAGGGAGAGTGACCTAGTAGCGATCAGTGAAGAGGCGGGGCCAGGAGCTCGGACTCGACCCCCGCAACCTCAACTAGGTGAGTACAACTAGGTGAGTACACACACACACACACACACACACACACACACACACACACACACACACACACACACACACACACACACACACACACACACACACACACACACACACACACACACACAGGAGGGGTTGCACTGCTCATAAAACACCGATGGGGATTTGAGGAAATGGAAGGCATGGACATGATTGGAGAAAGAGACTACATTGTAGGTACAATTCAGTCTGGAGAACATAAAGTAGTCATTGGAGTGATGTATAACCCACCACAGAACTGCAGGAGGCCAAGAGAGGAGTACGAAGAAAACAACAGGGTGATTGTGGACACACTGGCTGAGGTGGCAAGAAGAGCTCACTCGAGCAGAGCAAAGTTACTGGTAATGGGCGATTTCAACCACAGGGAGATCGACTGGGAAAACCTGGAGCCACATGGGGGTCCCGAAACATGGAGAGCCAAGATGATGGATGTGGTACTTGAAAACCTCATGCATCAACATGTCAGGGACACAACCAGAGAGAGAGGGGAGGATGAGCCAGCAAGACTGGATCTTGTGTTCACCCTGAGCAGTTCAGACAATGAGGACATCACTTAGGAGAGGCCCCTTGGAGCTAGCGATCACGTGGTTTTGAGTTTTGATTATATAGTAGAGTTACAAGTGGAGAAGGTAACAGGAACTGAAGGGGACAGGCCAAACTATAAAAGGGGGGACTACACAGGTATGAGAAACTTCCTGCAGGAGGTTCAGTGGGACAGAGAAATGGTAGGAAAATCAGTAAACGAGATGATGGAATATGTGGCAACAAAGTGCAAGGAGGCAGAGGAAAGTTTTGTTCCCAAGGGAAACAGAAATAATAGGAAGATCAAAACGAGTCCTTGGTTTACCCGAAGGTGTAGGGAGGCAAAAACTAAGTGCAACAGAGAATGGAAAAGGTACAGGAGGCATAGGACCCAGGAAAACAAGGAGATTAGTAGAAGAGCCAGAAACGAGTATGCACAGATAAGGAGGGAGGCCCAGCGACAGTACGAAAACGACATAGCATCGAAAGTCAAATCTGACCCGAAACTGCTGTATAGCCACATTAGGAGGAAGACAACAGTCAAGGACCAGGTGATAAGGCTGAGGAAAGAAGGTGGAGAACTCACAAGAAACGATCAAGAGGTATCAGAGGAGCTCAACACGAGATTTAAGGAAGTATTTACAGTAAAGACAGGAAGGACTCTGGGGGGACAGACCAGATGGGGACACCAGCAAAGAATACACCAACAAGTGTTGGACGACATACATACAGATGAGGAGGAGGTGAAGAAACTGCTAAGGGACATCGATACCTCAAAGGCAATGGGACCGGACAACATCTCCCCGTGGGCCCTTAGAGAGGGAGCAGATATGTTGTGCGTGTCACTTACCACAATCTTCAACACGTCCCTGGAAACTGGGCAATTACCTGAGGTATGGAAGACGGCAAATGTAGTTCCCATTTTTAAAAAAGGAGACAGAAAAGAGACACTAAACTATAGACCTGTGTCATTGACGTGTATAGTATGCAAAATTATGGAGAAGATTATCAGGAGGAGAGTGGTGGAGCACCTGGAACGGAACAAGAGTATAAATGCCAACCAGCACGGATTCATGGAAGGCAAATCCTGTGTCACAAACCATCTGGAGTTTTATGATAAAATAACAGAAGTAAGACACGAGAGAGAGGGGTGGGTTGATTGCATCTTCTTGGACTGCAAGAAGGCCTTTGACATAGTTCCTCACAAGAGATTAGTGCAGAAGCTAGAGCATCAGGCGCATATAACAGGAAGGGCACTGCAATGGATCAGAGAATACCTGACAGGGAGGCAACAACGAGTCATGGTACGTAATGATGTATCACAGTGGGCACCCGTGACGAGCGGGGTCCCACAGGGGTCGGTCCTAGGACCAGTGCTATTTTTGGTATATGTGAACGACATGATGGAAGGGTTAGACTCAGAAGTGTCCCTGTTTGCAGATGATGTGAAGTTAATGAGGAGAATTAAATCTGATGAGGACCAGGCAGGACTTCAAAGAGACCTGGACAGACTGGACACCTGGTCCAGCAAATGGCTTCTCGAATTTAATCCTGCCAGATGCAAAGTCATGAAGATAGGGAAAGGGCACAGAAGACCACAGACAGAGTATAGGCTAGGTGGCCAAAGACTGCAAACCTCACTCAAGGAGAAAGATCTTGGGGTGAGTATAACACCGAGCATGTCTCCGGAAGCACACATCAATCAGATAACTGCTGCAGAATATGGGCGCCTGGCAAACCTGAGAACAGCATTCCGATACCTTAGTAAGGAATCGTTCAAGACACTGTACACCGTGTATGTCAGGCCCATACTGGAGTATGCAGCACCTGTTTGGAACCCGCACTTGATAAAGCACGTCAAGAAACTAGAGAAAGTACAAAGGTTTGCGACAAGGTTAGTTCCAGAGCGAAGGGGAATGTCCTATGAAGAAAGATTAAGGGAAATCGGCCTGACGACACTGGAGGACAGGAGGGTCAGGGGAGACATGATAACGACATATAAAATATTGCGTGGAATAGACAAGGTGGACAAAGACAGGATGTTCCAGGGAGGGGACACAGAAACAAGAGGCCACAATTGGAAGTTGAAGACACAAGTGAGTCAGAGAGATATTAGGAAGTATTTCTTCAGTCATAGAGTTGTAAGGTAGTGGAATAGCCTAGAAAATGACGTAGTGGAGGCAGGAACCATACACAGTTTTAAGACGAGGTTTGATAAAGCTCATGGAGTGGGGAGAGAGAGGGCCCAGTAGCAACCGGTGAAGAGGCGGGGCCAGGAGCTAAGACTCGACCCCTGCAACCACAAATAGGTGAGTACACACACACACACACAAACACACACACACACACACACACACACACACACACACACGCACACAGACACACACACAGACACACAGACACACACACATACACACACACAGACACACACACAGACACACACACACACACACACACACACACACACACACACACACACACACACACACACACACACACACACACACACACACACACACACACACACACACACACACACTCACAGACACACACAGACACACACAGACACACACAGACACACACACAGACACACACACAGACACACACAGGCACACACACACAGACACACAGACACACACACACACACACAGACACACACACAGACACACACACAGACACACACACACACACACACAGACACACACACAGACACACACACACACACACACACACACACACACAGACACACACACACACACACACACACACACACAGACACACACACACACACACACACACTCACAGACACACACAGACACACACAGACACACACAGACACACACACAGACACACACACAGACACACACAGGCACACACACACAGACATACAGACATACACACACACACACAGACACACACACAGACACACACACAGACACACACACACACACACACACACACAGACACACACACCAGACACACAGACACACACACACACACACACACACACACACACACACACACAGACACACACACATACACACACACACACACACACACACAGACACACACACACACACACACACACACACACAGACGCACACAGACGCACAAAACACACAAACACACACACACACACACAACACACACACACACACACACACACACACACACACACACACACACACACACACACACACACAGACACACACACACACACACACACACACACACACACAGACACACACACAGACACACACACAGACACACACACAGGACGCACCCACACACCACACACACACACACACACACACACACACCACACACACACAGACACACACACACACACACACAGTGTGGGTGTGGTATAAGGTTGAGAAGCGGAATAGATGAAACACATAGAGAGGCTCTGAGAGAAGAGGAGGTGGAAGAACATGAGAAGGGAGTAGGGAGAGGGACGGGAGGGGAGGGGTTGAGAGGGGGAGGGGGTTGAGAGGGGAGGGGACGGGAGGGAAGGGGAAGCTAGAAAAGGAAAAGGAATGATATCAGGGCATGAAAGAAGAGCTTGCAGTTAGAGAATGCCGAGGCAGGAGTAACGCTTTTTTAAATGATCGGTCAAGTGAGGGGAGAGTGTTGAACGAACGGTCAAGTGAGGGGTGAGTGTTGAACGAGCGGTCAAGTGAGGGGAGAGTGTTGAACGAGCGGTCAAGTGAGGGGTGAGTGTTGAACGAGCGGTCAAGTGAGGGGAGATTGTTGAACGAGGGGTCAAGTGAGGGGTGAGTGTTGAACGAGCGGTCAAGTGAGGGGAGAGTGTTGAACGAGCGGTCAAGTGAGGGGTGAGTGTTGAACGATCGGTCAAGTGAGGGGAGAGTGTTGAACGAGCGGTCAAGTCAGGAGAGAGTGTTGAACGAGCCGTCAAGTGAGGGGAGAGTGTTGAACGAGCGGTCAAGTCAGGGGAGAGTGTTGAACGAGCGGTCAAATGAGGGGTGAGTGTTGAATGAGCGGTCAAGTGAGGGGAGAGTGTTGAACGAGCGATCAAGTGAGGGGAGAGTGTTGAACGAGCGGTCAAGTGAGGGGAGAGTGTTGAACGAGCGGTCAAGTGAGGGGAGAGTGTTGAACGAGATGTCAAGTGAGGGGTGAGTGTTGAACGAGCGGTCAAGTAAGGGGTGAGTGTTGAACGAGCGGTCAAGTGAGGGGAGAGTGTTGAACGAGCGGTCAAGTGAGGGGAGAGTGTTGAACGAGCGGTAAGGTGAGGGGAGAGTGTTGAACGAGATGTCAAGTGAGGGGTGAGTGTTGAACGAGCGCTCAAGTGAGGGGAGAGTGTTGAACGAGCGGTCAAGTGAGGGGAGAGTGTTGAACGAGCGGTCAAGTGAGGGGAGAGTGTTGAACGAGCGGGCAAGTGAAGGGTGTGTGTTGAACGAGCGGTCAAGTGAGGGGAGAGTGTTGAACGAGCGGTCAAGTGAGAGGTTAGTGTTGAACGAGCGGTCAAGAAAGGTTGAGGTGGAGGGGAAAGTTGAGGTGGTGGGGAAGGTTCGGGTGGTGGGGAAGGTTGAGGTGGTGGGGAAGGTTCGGGTGGCGGGGAAGGTTCGGGTGGTTGGGAAGGTTGAGGTGGTGCGGAAGGTTGAGGTGGTGGGGAAGGTTGAGGTGGTGGCGAAGGTTGAGGTGGTGGGGAAGGTTGAGGTGGTGGGGAAGGTTCGGATGGTGGGGAAGGTTCGGGTGGGTGGGGTAGGTTGAGGTGGTGGGGAAGGTTGAGGTGGTGGGGAAGGTTGAGGTGGTGGGGAAGGTTGAGGTGGTGGGGAAGGTTGAGGTGGTGGGGAAGGTTCGGGTGATGGGGAAGGTTGAGGTGATGGGGAAGGTTGAGGTAGTGGGGAAGGTTGAGGTAGTGGGGAAGCTTGAGATGGTGGGGAAGGTTCGGGTGGTGGGGAAGGTTGAGGAAGTGGGGAAGGTTGAGGTGGTGGGGAAGGTTGAGGTGGTGGGGAAGGTTGAGGTGGTGGGCAGGTTCGGGTGGTGGGGAAGGTTGAGGTAGTGAGGAAGGTTCGGTTGGTGGGGAAGGTTCAGGTGGTGGGGAAGGTTCGGGTGGTGGGGAAAGTTGAGGAAGTGGGGAAGGTTCGGGTTGTGGGAAAAGTTCGGGTGGTGGCAAAGGTTGAGATAGTGGGGAAGGTTGAGGTGGTGGGGCAGGTTCAGGTAGTGGGGAATGTTCGGGTGGTGGGGAAGGTTGAGGTAGTGGGGGAAGGTTCGGTTGGTGGGGAAGGTTCAGGTGGTGGGGAAGGTCCGGGTGGTGGGGAAAGTTGGGGTGGTGGGGAAGATTGAGGTAGTGGGGAGGGTTGAGGTGGTGGGGAAGGTTCGGATGGTGGGGAAGGTTGAGGTGGTGGGGAAGGTTTAGGTGGTGGAGAAGGTTTAGATGGTGGGGAAAGTTCAGGTGGTGGGGAAGGTTTAGGTGGCGGGGAAGGTTTAGGTGGTTGGGAAGGTTTAGGTTTTGGGGAAGGTTTAGGTGGTGGGGAAGGTTTAGGTGGTGGGGAAGGTTTAGGTGGTGGGGAAGGTTTAGGTGGTGGGGAAGGTTTAGGTGGTGGGGAAGGTTTAGGTGGTGGGGAAGGTTTAGGTGGTTTGAAATGTTTAGGTGGTGGGGGAGGTTTAGGTGGTGGGTAAGGTTTAGTTGGTGGGGAAGGTTTAGGTGGTGGGAAGGTTTAGGTGGTGGGGAAGGTTTAGGTGGTTTGAAAGGTTTAGTTGGTGGGGAAGGTTTAGGTGGTGGGTAAGGTTTAGTTGGTGGGGAAGGTTTAGGTGGTGGGGAGGGTTTAGGTGGTGGGGAAGGTTTAGGTGGCGGGGAAGGTGTAGGTGGTGGGTAAGGTTTAGGTGGTGGGATAGGGGTTGATGGCGGTAAGAGGGGAGGGGAAAGAGAGAAGAGTAACACGAAAGGATTAGAGAGGAGGGGGAAACCGGATAGAGTGAGAGGGAGAAATAAGAGATAGAGAGGGGAGGAAGAAGATAGAAAGAGATCAAGATTAAAAGTGAGAGAACAGGACGAGGGAAGAGTGAACGAGGGGAGACGAGCGAGGGATAAGAGAACGGCGAAAAGAAATACGTTGAGTGTGGAGGAGAAGGGAGAAACTACGATAAGTGGGAGCTGAGGTAGGCGTGGATAAGAGGGGAGCTGGGGTAGGCTTGCATAAGAGGGGAGCTGGGATAGGCTTGGATGAGGGGAAGCCTGGGTAGGCTTGGATAAGAAGAGAGCTGAAGTAGGTATGGATAAGATGGGAGCTGAGGTAGGGTTGGGTGAGAGGGAACTGGGGTATGTTTGTATGAGGGGGAGCTGAAATAAATATGGATAAGAGGGAAGCTAGGGTAGACTTGGATAAGGGGAAGCTTAGCTTGTCTTGGATAAGAGTCGGGGTAGGATTGGATAAGGGGGATCTTAGGTTGGCTTGGATAAAAATGGAGCTGGGGTAGGTTTAGATAAGACTGGAAGCTGGGACAGCTTTGATAAGAGGGGAGCTAGATTAGGCATTAATTAGAAAGGAGCTAGATTTGGTATGGGTAAGAGGGGAGTCAGGGTAGGCATAGATAAGAGATGAAGCTTAGATAGGCAAAGATAAGAGAGGAACTGAGTAGGCTTGAATACAAAAGGAGCTGGGGTAGGCATAGATAAGAGGGGGGCTGCAGTAGGCATGGTTAAGAGAGGATGCTAAGGTAAGCATCGGTAGGAGAAGTGGGGTAGGCTTTGATAAGAGGGGGAAGCTAGGATAGGTCTGGATGAGAGTGAAGCTGTAGTCTCGACAATAAAGGCACCCAGGTTTTACGTATGTAACTTATTCATCAGCCTTTGGGTATT
>NC_069404.1:66898466-66900966 GCF_026875155.1 Cherax quadricarinatus
TTTAGATTCATGCCAGCTAACGTCGGTGTGGTTGTAGGACGTGTGTTTTTGTACGCCTCTGGGTTCGTGTACCGTTGTGGCATATATGTAACGTGGAAACATAGATATTCGTGCTTCTAGGTTAGATTAGGTTAGGTTAGGTTAGATTAGGTAAGCATAGGTTAGGCATGGTTAGGGTAGGCTAGGTCCAGTTTAGTTTGGTTAGGTTATGTTAGTATAGGTTAGGCATGGTTCAGGTAGGCTAGGTTCTGTTAAGTAAGGTTGGGTTCGGCTAGGTTTGGCTATGTTAAATTAAGTTAATTAGGCTCGGTTATTTTCGGCTAAGTTAGATTAGGTTATTTTCCATTGAGTAAGGTTAGAATCGGTTAAGTTTGGTTGGACTACAGTGACTTACTTTAGGTTAGGTTAGATTCGGCTAAGTTAGGCTAGATTCTGCTAGGTTAGGTTAGGCTAATTTACGGCTTATTGAGATGTCACTACCAAGTAACTCTTAACACCTGCATCCACAGTTCAGTCAACTCAGTCAGTCGGCACGGAACAGCAAGTCCGGCTGCGCTGTGAATACCAGCGCTGTGCGGTAACCCCCGTTAGCATCAGGACATCTCAACCAGCATCTGCTGTTACTCTGACAGGTAACGTCGTTACTCGGAGCGTGCCAAAAAAATATATATGCATTAAAATCCAAAAACAGTTAAGGTCATTTAATTAACTTGTGTACGAAATTTTCACTTAAAATACACTGTAGATTCTCTAATTAATAAACAATCAAACAATGAGAGAACATCAGAGAACACTTCACCTGTTTAATAGTGCAAAATGTGTTCAACATATATGAATATTCAAAGTCGGTACAATGAACCGTGAAATAATGTTGCAAGCGTGTTCAATCATTGGTATTTACTAGACAATAAAAAGTATCTCTCCAATAAATTAAATCTTCATCTAACATTATTATTGCATGTACCACAGATAAAACTGCAACTGTTACTTTGTTATGTTGAATAATAGATCATGAATTGTATGTTTGATATATGTTAATGACAATGAATTAAATTATATATATATATATATATATATATATATATATATATATATATATATATATATATATATATATATATATATATATATCTATATATATATATATATATATATATATATATATATATATATATATATATATATATATATATATATATATATATATATATATATATACTATATATATAATAGCAACGCTCATCTTGCCATATAGGACAAGCGAAAATTTGTGTATGCAATAATTTCGCCAAAATCATTCTGAACATAAAGAAAAAAATATATTTGATTGTGTTTGTTTAGTATTAAATTATTGTAAACGTATTTAAAATATATTTAGTTGGGTTAGGCTAAAATAAATTGTTCTTGTTATAATAAGGTTAGGTAAGTTTTCTAAGATTCTTTTGGTGCAAAATTGCAAATTTTTACATTAACATCAATGAAAAAAATATCTTTAAACGTATAAGAGAAAATTTCAGAAAGAACTTAATTTTAAATGAGTTCTTGCTAATTGACCAGTTGGGGGGACATGTCAATTAGTGAGTGGGTGAAAAGACATGACCTGCGGTGAAGCTAAAAGTTTGGGTAGGAAGTACCTTTGTGCTTTGTAATTTCTTATCTTGTGGTAGCGTTCAGTATTAGGTTGGGTGCTGGTATGCACTTCATAAAGGCGAATTTCAAGATTCAACCTCAAGAAAAAGAAAAAAACAGAACAAAAACTAAAAAACCTAGCAACTTTTCTGACCGTTCATTAATACACAGAGAAATCTTGCTTCTAATGGTGTAGAGAGACGCTATTGGCTCGACAGAATAACACTGTGAATGATTCGTCTCTATAGTGAGATCATTTACTAACTTAACTACAAAAGTATCATTTTACCTATGTAGTATAAATGAATTTTATTTCCGCATTAACTTCTAGAGCTTTTCTAATATGCCCACAACATTTTAGTCTTCATTCAGAATTTAAATTCACAAAACAAAAGTTCTTCCACGAAAGGTTTAAAAAGTCTTAAATTTTTACACAGGAAAGAATAGGTTAAGTTACTTCATCCTCCGCAAATTTTCATAAATAAAAGTAGCTTTTCTTTTATAAATAAGCAATGAAAGCTCTTACAAGAATTTTATACCCCAGGTGAGAGTCAGTTATATTGAAACGTAAATAAATACAACGTCTCCTAAAGTCCCATGATGTTATAGCTGGTCAACTAGAGTCCTGTGTAGTCTACAGATATAAGTGTCATAGCAGTAATGTTGTGTATATTGGTAAAGTTAAGCGTCATCTGAGGGTTTGCATCACTGAATACTTAGATAGATCTATAGTAATCTTTATAGAGAATAAACTTGATTTGATTTGATTTATTAGAACAAGTAAGCATTTAAGTCCCGTTTAGTGTCATACACCAACACTGTGAAGTCCCAGATCATACTGTAGACATGTAATCATTCACTGTGGAGTCGA
>NC_069404.1:66905839-66920839 GCF_026875155.1 Cherax quadricarinatus
TAGAAAAAAGTAATAAAACATAATTCTTGGGGGAGAGTATTAGGGGTTCACAGGGCGGTGTCGTCCACAGTTTTGAGTGTCTGTTTGTGGTGACGTGATGGTGAGTTGTAGTCCTTTGATGTTTTGTTTTATACTTCTTTGATAATGTAAGAAGTCACGAAAGCACTTGGATTTTCACTATTCTTTCACAGTGGTTGTTTTGTATTTTTATATTTATTATAATATTATATATATATATATATTATATAAAATATATTATATATAAATATATTTAAAATTAAAATTATATTATATAATATAATATATATATATATAATTTTTTATTATATATATTATAGACCAAAACATTCGCAAAAATATGATACAAAGTAAAACAACATAGGTAACTCAGAGCTACATCTCGAATACTTCGTCCAGCTCCCCGGCGGTGGGCCGCGTGCCCAGAATACTGCAGGCATTTCCTCTTGGATCGCAAAAACTGAGTCTCTGAAAGAGGGAGCTGTTCGCCCTGTGGTCCTTGGTTTCTATGATGAGCTTTTCACCCAGCTCTTTGAGGAACTTAGAGCACACTTTCCCCATGCTCCAAGGCTCTCTGACCCCAAATTTGGAATGAAGTTATAGCAAGGGGGAAGGTCTTCATATTTGCGGGTCTTCTGAGTCTCCCTGTGGCTGGCAGCTCCACCCCTTCCACTACGGAGTATGGCAAGTAGGTGTCCCAATGTGGCGCAATGTTAAAAATCTCCTGAGTTTGGTTTGCCTTCACTCCCGGAAGACGAGCTTTGTCCTTTCCTGAGGCGTTGGGAGATTTGTTAGCGATTTTTTCCCCAATGATGGGTTTTGTCCCAGGGGGGACGGGTTTGTGTTCTTTGGGGGAAAGGGTCTACGGGAGGTTCTTTTAAAAGGGGTTTTCCCCACCAAATCGTGCTTCAAAAAACCGGGGGGTTTGAGCCCCTACCATTTTCTCAAGCTTTGGGGAAACCCAATTTCTTGACAAATTTTTCACTGGAACCCAAAACACGAAGCCCAGAAAAGCGGGAAAAAGGCAAAATGCTTTGGGCTTTGCGCACCCCTATACCTCCCGTCGCACTGGGAGGGTTCCCTGATCCCATTGCTGATCCTTAGTAAAAGGGGTTCAGTCCCCCTTTTAAGGGTTGACCTCAGGTTTTGCGAAAATTCGTCGAGTGGTGGGTTGTCAAAAGAGGGTGCACACCCGAGGAAGTAAGTGAGGGCTTGGAATTTTAAGGGCCCCTTTTGGGGGGATACAGAGCGTTTATGGGCATCAAGATTGTTTTTTCTCTCCTCCATTCTATTTAGGTCATTCAATTTGTCCTTGCGGATGTGCCCATGGGCCCGGGGGACCCAGCGGTGCCCCCAAAGAAAGGGGACTGGGGGGACGAAATGGTAGTTGAGACTTTGGGAGAAATTTTTCGCCCCCGCATTTTTATTTCCTGGTTTGCTGTGATGATTTCACACTTGGAGTGATTGAGGGGTGAGTCCCCAAATTTTCTCCCCGTGTTTTTTTCCCCGTTTTAGGGCCCCCCCCCAAAGGGGCTTTCAGTACCTGCCAGAGTGCCTAAACCAGGTAAATATGTATATATATATTATATATATTATATTAATTTTATATTTTTATATATTTATTATATATATATATTAAATATTTTTATATTTATATAATATATTTATATATATATATATAAAAATAAAAATATATATATATATATTTTTTTATTTTTATATATATATATATTTTTAAAATATATATTATTATATTTATATATATTTTTGTATATATATATATATATATATATATATATATATATACATATATATATTTTATTTTATATATATATATATTTATATTATATATAATATATTTATATTTTTTATGCAAAAAAAAACCTGTGGGAAAGGCTAGAGAAATTAAACGTTTCGTGAATACTTTACATTAAACAAGGAAATTAACCCCAAAAAACCTCCTTTTTCCTCCTCCCCCCAACCTTTCCTAAGCCGGGCCCCTTTCCCCCCCTTCCTTCCCTACGATGATACACTCTTGAAGCATTCTGTTTCGCTTTCCCTTCTCTTTCATGTTCCCAACCCCCCTCAACAACCCCTTCCCCAGCCCCCTAGACAACAGTTTTTTTCAAACCCCCCACCTTCCCCCTTAAAATTCCAAAATTTCGAATTTTCGCATTAAATTCACACCACAAATTTCCCTGGGCATGCATCCCACTGCCCCCCAGGTTCTCCCCCGCTGCAACATTCATAAACCCTTTCTTCACACCCCCTTTAAAAGGTTGTTTAAACTATACTCTTTTACATTCCCCTCTTTGCCTCCCCGGACAAAAATTCTTTTTCCCCCCAGACTCCCCAAGTGCACCGCTCACCCTTTTTCCCCCCATTAATTTTTATGATTCACCTCTCTTTCAAGACCCATCCACTGACACGGCCACTCCCCAAAAATTTGGATTCATTCCCCCTCCTCCATTTCTCTTCCCCCCAAAATGTTTTTAACTTTCCCTCACCTAATCTTTTTGTATCCTCATAATCTTTTCTTTTCCTGTTTTCACTTTTTAAATTTTTTTCTTTTTACCCCTTCCAATTTAAAAACCCCCAACCCCTGCAACTTTTTTTCTTCAGAATCTCCCAAAAGCCAGTGTTTATCAGCAAAGAGCAACTGTGACAAAATTTCCAAAACCTTTTTGTGTGATTCTTTATCTTTTAATCCCCGCTCTTTTGCCCCAAAACCCCCCACCCTTTACTTCTTTACAACCCCCACTATAAATTTTATTAAACAACCCAAAGGGGACACCAAAATCCCTGTCAAAAAGGCCTTTCTTTTACTGGGAAATAATTTCCCTCTTTCCCACATACTCTTTTAATGGGCCTTTACTATCCTCGTTTAAAAACTTTCACTGCTTTTCCCGAAACCTACTCCTATTTCCATTCACCTGGGAACATCTGGCCCCATTTCCCCCCCATCCCCCCCTGTTTATGCCTTTTCCAAAAAACCATTTAATTTTCCACAAAAAACCCCCTTTAGCCCTTTTCTAAATACTGTTCACTTTTATGTTTCACCCTTTTAAAAACCTGGTCCACACACCCCCTCCCCTTTCCCCTTAAAACCCCTTGTTCATCTGCTATCCTATTCTCCCTTTTTACTCCCTTTAAAATTTTTTATTATTATAATATTCATATTATTTATATATTTATATATATATATATATATTATATATTTATATTTTATATATTTAATTTTTATATATTCATGTCGTGCCAATATTAAAAAATGGTCAATTAGCAAGAACTCATTTAAAATTAAAAACCTTTTTTAAAAAAATTTTTCTTTTCGTTTAAAAATATTTTTTTTATTAATGTTTAAAGTTAAAAAAAATTTTAAATTTTTCACCAAAAAGGGAAACTTAGAAAAAACTTACCTAACCCTTTTTATAACAAGAAAAAAATTTATTTTAGCCTAACACAATTTTTAAATTTTATTTTAGATTTTTTTTCAATAATTTAATACAAAAAAACACAGTGGGAAAAATTTTTTTTTTCGTTTGGTTTAGAATGATTTTGGCGATATTTTTGCATTCACAAATTTTCGTTTTTCCCTTTTTGGCAAGAGAGCGTTGCTATTTTTAAACCCAAAAAATTTTTGGCAAGTTCTGCCAAATTTGGAACGACATCTAATTAAAATATTTATTAAAATATATTATATATTTTATTTTTTATTTTAAAATATATATTATATAATTTATATATATTTATTTATATAAAATATATATATATGTTTTTGTTTCCCAAAAAGGCAGAAATTGCCCATCTTGGTTTTAATTTGCAAAAGCTCATCTTGCCATATAGGACAAAACGAAAATTTGTGAATGCAATAATTTTGCCAAAAACATTCTGGGAAAATAACGGAAAAAAAAAAAATTTACTTTTGTTTGTTAGTTTTAAAATTTTGTAAAAAAATCTAAAAAATTTTTAGTTGGGCTAGGCTAAAATAAAATTTTTTTTGTTCAATAAGGTTAGGGGAAGTTTCCAAGAAATTTTTGGAAACAAAAAATTTTTAAATTTTTTTTTTTTAACTTTAAAAAAAAAATATATTTTTTAAACGTAAAAAAGAGAAAATTTTTGAAGGTCTTTTAATTTTAAAAAAGGGTTTTGCTAATTGACCAGTTTTTTTTTTCGGGACGGGAAAAATATATATTTATATATATATATATATATTATATTTATATTTATTTATATTTTTTATTATATATATATATATATATATTTTACTATATATATTTAAAATATATACATATATTTTGCAATTATAAAATTTCATAAAATATATAAAATATATAATATTTTATTTTTAAATATATATTTTTTTATATATATATTTATATATATATATTATATATATTTATATATAAAATATGCAATAAGATCACAGGATAACAGGTGGTTTCAGAAAAATGCAAAACAACCACTGTGAAAAAAAAATTAGTAAAATTTCCCAAGCGTTTTTCTAAACATACTAAATTTAAATAAAAAGAACAAAAAAAGAAATTTAAATAAAGGGAAAGGCATGTAGGGGTTAGATCACCCCTCACCTTTTCATTTTTCCCCAAAAAAGGGAAAACCGGCCCGCGCGCCCGCCCAGGGCGCTCATAAAAAAGAAAAACACTGCGCAGGCCCCCCGGGCCCCAAAACTGGGACAGGTCCTTAAAACCAACCCTCAAAAAAACTATTTTTCCTAAGAATTAAAAATTTTTAAAAATTTTATTATTTGTCCAATGAAATTTTTAAAATTTTTCCCCAAAAATTCTAAAAATTTATAAATGGATTAATTTTTTAAAAACCCAAAAGGAAATATTAAATAATTTTTCAAAACTGCTTTTTTTTTTGAAACAAGATTCAATTATATTCCTTTCGACCTTGGACTTGCTTGTTTAAAACTTTTCAACTTTTTTAAAATAAATTTTGAGGGTTTTAAAATCTCTTACAGGAAAAAATTTGGGAGAAATTGGGGGAATCTTTTTCCAGTTTTAATGTTATTTTTAGTTTTTTTAAATCTTAGTTGGGAGTTTTTTACCAGTTTGCCCGTAAAAAATTTTTAGGGAAAATTTTAAAAGGGGAATCTTATAGAAAAACCCCGGCAGTTTTTTTGGGGGGGGAATTCTTTATCAAATTTCTTTTGCTGAAATCAAGTTTTTTTAATAAATTTTTAATATTAAAAGTTTTTAAAGGGAAGGAAGGTTTCAACCAGTTTTCATGGTAAGGGAGAACCAAATGTTTTTAGTTGTTTTAAAGGGAAAAATGGTTGTCCCCTTTTTTAATTTTTTTAAAAGTTTTTCTAGCAATTTTTTAAAAAATTATTTTTAAAGTTTTTGGGTATTTCAGATATTTTCCTATTTCATAAATTTTGATATTTCCCTTTATCTATGAACTCTGGGGCTAAAAAATACGTAAAGCTGTCAATAACATTGATGAGACAAAGGGCAAATTTAAAAATCTTTCTTTTTTATGTGAAGAATAATAGTGGGGCATAAGAATTTGTTATTTGAAGATTTTTTGTAAAAATTTTAAAATTAAAATTATTTTACCCTTAAAAAAATTAAAAAAAATCTAGGGAAAAAAACAATGAGTTATTTCCCAAACTTAAAAGTTTTTTTCTATATATATATATATTTTTATTTAAAAAATATATTTTATATATATATAATTATTTTATTTATATTTTATATATATTTTATATACTTAAGCACCACCAACCCAATAACAAGGAGTACATTCATCGTCTACCCGTCCTACCCCACATGACATTCCTCAGGTCAGTGCGTCACTCACTCCCGCCATATATATAATGTCTTTTTACCTTGTATTCAGAAGTGATCAAGGTCCCGGCCAAACGTTTTCAAAAAAAATATGTCAAAACGTTTGTTAGGTCTTTCTAAACCAATATGATATATATAATATAAAAATTTTTTATATATATATATAAAATTTTATATATAAATTTTATATTATATATATATATATATATATATTATTATATATTTGCAATAAATCCAGTAAACGGTGATTTCAGAATATGAAAACAACCCTCTGAAAGAAAAAGAAATTTCCCAAACGCTTTTGTGACTACCACATTATCAAATTCCTTGATAATGTGGAGTCAGAAAACCCCTTGGAATTTCTCTATTATTTCAGAGTGGTTGTTTTTTGCATATATTATATAATATATATATAATATTTTATATAAATATATATTATATATATATATTTATTAAAATTTTATATCGCTTCTCCGCGAAATTTCCCTTGCATATATTATATTATATATATATATTTTTAAAATAATAATAAATTTAAAAAAATAAAATATAATTTTTAAAAATATATATATATAATAAAAATTTTTTATATATTTAATAAATATATATATATAAAATATATGGGGCCTTGTACTTCTAACATAGAGGGAGAAAAACATTGGGCATTTTATATATTTGGGGGGGTTTAGGTGTGAGTGATGATGGTGACCCAAGAATTTGTCATGATGGGATGAGGACGGGAAAAACGATGAAATCATGTGCCTCCTGTGTTTTTGGGTTGGGGGTTTTTTTTAAGTATCTTTGTTCCCAAAATTTTTTTTGAAATTTTGTATTTTTCCAGTTTTAAACGTTCTAAAAAGTGTCGGTGACGGCGATTAAGAGGTTTCCCTGGGCCCCGTCGGCGTCTGGGGTTTCGGGTTTGGGTGAAAACGGGGTTTGCCCCACCCAGTTTATAAAATGCCCCGTGGGTCTCTGTGGACAAAAGGGCGTACCTTACATCGCCCTCTTTTTGGGGAAATTCAAGCCATAAAGGTGGACTGCAAGATCTTCCCTGTCTCCCTACATATTTTTTGGGACAGAATCCACAGGGGATAGTGTATACGTTTTCTGTAAAGTTAAAAAGATGTGGGCTGCGTTTCGTAGTGAGAGGTTTTTGGAAGATATTTTTTTGGTGGAGACTTTGAGGGTTTCATGCAAGTGCCCGGGGGTTTTTTCGGGCAACATCCCCAAACCAGGGGGAGCACTATAAAACGGGTTTTAGGGGGTTGTTCCATGGGGGGTTTTGTTAGCATAACTTGGGGCCTTGATCTGAAAATTCTGGGATAAAAGAAAGATGGGAACTGAAAAACGTGTAAAGCTTGTTTTAACGTAAGAAACATTCCTTCTTAAAAGAAAAAAAAAAAAAGGGCGGGAATGCAAGAGTCTAAAGAAGAACCCCAAGTTGAGACCCTCTTTTTAGTGCGGGTGTCTTGGTGTAAAATAAAAGTACAAATAACGTCCTTTTTGGTGGTTTTCCCCTTATACACTTTGAAGAGAATTTTTGTCACTGTCGGGAGATTGCACAGGGGAACGTCGAGGAGAGGGAAATTGCCATCGTTTTTGGGGTCAAATGTTTAAAATTTTTGATGGTTCCCAATGCATTTTTTTCCCCTTTTTGAGAAGGGGTTTGGAAAATTTAACTTCCCCAATAAAAACCCAAAAAATCATCAACGTAAACTTCCCCGGGAAAGGGTTGGGGAAAGAGGGGGTGAATTTCTCTTCTCTAGGGTTTTTTATGAAGAGGTTGGCAAACACAGCAAATGGGCGGAAAGCCCCAAATTTCCATCCCCAGAGGGGCCCGTTTTTAAAAAGTTGGTTTTTGAATTTGAAAGAAGATGGGAAAATTTAACCCCAAAGATCCACTTGACTGATGAAATCTAGAAGAGGTAAAAAGGGAAAGGGCCCTGGTTTTTAGTGAGCCCTTGTCTCAGAATGTTTATTGCAGCGTCAGTAGGAAAGTTTGGGAAGAGAGCTTGCATCGAAGGAAAACCAAAGCTTTTGGGAAAAATTCCCGGTTGGAAATTCGGAAAAAAAGGGCCCTCTGAGTGTTTTGAGGTGGGCTTGACGATGGGTGGCCCCGAACGCTGAAAAGGGATTTGGCAAGGTGGCCCCCCTTGTTTTTTGGTGCACTCCCCATGGGCCCCAATGAAAGTTTAACTAGGGGGGATGCCAAAGGGGTTTTTTCTTTTGGGAAAGGGCCCTACAGGGGTTGGTTTTGGGGTTTGGGCCCGGTTTTAAAAATTTTAAGGGATTTTTATTTTTGCCTTTTTTTCTGATTTTCGTAAGATACTTTCACCTTTTGAAAAAAATTTTGGGTCTTTGAAGAAACACGGGTTTTGATACAGGCTGGTAAGTGTTGAATCGTTGAAAAGATTTAAAACTTTAAAAATTGTGGGCGACGGTTTGATTAACCCAAAACCACCGCCTTTTTTCAGCGTTGTAAAAGACATATCATCGTTGTTTTGCCAATCCCTGATTTCTTGGGGTTATCTTCTGGGAATGACCCGTTTTTTTGGGGAAGGGTCAAATAAGCCCCGCCAAAACAAAGGGGGATAATTTTCCTTTCCCTTTTTAAACCAAAAAAATTTTTGAAAAAACCCCGGAGTTCCCAAAAGGTTTGGGTCTTGGTTAACCCCTAAACCCCCCCACCGATTATGTTTCTTTTTTAATCCCCGGGGTAAACTTGAGCTGAGGCTGAGGGGGTTCCCGTCTCGGTGCGGGGTTTGTGGGGATGGAAGATAAGGTTATTTTGATTTTTTGGGGGGGGCCCCAATTTTTTGCTCCATTTGCTGTGGGGCACAGGTTTTTGCAAGGGTTTTTTTTTGGTGGGGTAGCTTTAATTTCATGTTGCCAATTTTTTTAAAAAATTTTGTTTTCCCAGGTTACGTTCTATACGTAAAACTTTATATGCCGCTCGATTTGGTTTTCATTCCTACCCTGACAGAAAAAACGGCGAATATTACTCAACCAAATTACCACTGCCAAACCCCAACAAAAATTTGAAGCTTCACGAAAACTAAAAGACCTGTGTTCAACAGAAATGGAGCGAAATGGGGCGACCAAAATCAAAAAATAAAAATCTTCCTATGCACTAACCATACCGAGACAGAAGCCCTACCTAGGCTAAAGTTTCTACCGGCATTAAAAAGAAACATAATCTGGTGGATATGGTAACCAAAAAACCAATTTTTTAGAGACTCCGAGTTTCAAAAAGGTTTGTTCAAGGAATTATCACTGCTGCACTACTGAGCCTTTCAAGACCGATCATTCCCAAAGATACACCCAAGCACTCAGGGATTTGGGGAAACAACGATGGTTCGTCATTACAACCGCTGAAAAAGGGAGGGGGTGTGGTGTTACTCGACACTGTCGACTACACAATAAATTTTTTAAATCTTCCAACGGTCAACCTCCCAGCCTGTATCAAATCGTGTACTTCAAAGTACCCAGACTTTTCTTAAAAAAGGTCGTACACTTACAAAAATCAGACAAGGCCAAAAAACTATTTAAAACTTTTCCGGCCAACCAAAACCCAGCACGCCTGTAGGGCCCTTTCCCAAAACAAAAGCCTGGCACCCCCATAGCCATCACTTCGGGCAAGGGAGTGCACCCAGACGTGGGCCACCTGCCAAATCCCTTTTCAGCTTGGGGGCACCATCGTCAAGCCCACCTCAAACACTCAGATGCCCTTCTTTTCCCAAATTTAAACCTGAATGTTAAAAAAAAAAAGCATGGTTTCCCTTTCGATGCAGTCTCTTTCCCCAAGTTCCTATGCGCTGCAATCAACATTCTGAGACAGAGGTCCTAAAAAAACCATGACCTCCCTTCCTCTTCAAATTTCATCAGTCTAGTGGTTTTTGGGTTTTAAATTTCAACTTCTTCGAGTTCAGGCAACTGTTACAAACATTTGAATTGGGGATGGCAAGGGGGCACCCCGCTCAGGGGGTTTTCCCAAACCCTCTTATAGAAAACCAAAGGACAGAGAAATTCAGCAGCCTCACCCAAACACCGTCCTGGCTAAGAACGTTGATGATATTTTTTTCTACCCGGACGTCTAAATACCCCAGGCCCTTTCAACAAGTCTCAACCCAAAAAATTTCACTTGAACTCAAAAATGAGGAAACTTCCTCCCCTCGACTCTCCGGGCAGATTCCCGACGTACAAACTTCTCTTCAAAGTGTATAAAAAGTACCAACAAGACGATCTTATACATTTTTTATTCACACCAAGACACCCGACAAAAAAGGATGCTCACTGGCTTCTTCTTTAGGCTCTTCGCTTCCAGCCCCTTTTTTTCTTGAGAAGAATGTACTTAGTAACCAACCTTTACACGTCTTCAGTTCCCCTCTTTCTTCATCCAATTGCGATCAGGGGACAACAAAACCCCAAAAACCCCCCTGGAAAAAACCCTAGCATTCATCGTGCTCCATTGGTGATGTTGCCACGAAAAACTCGCGGGCATTGCTTGAGTAACCTCAAAATTTCCCCATTTAAAACATCATCTATCAAAGCCCATACGAACGAGCCCCCCACCTCTAACCCTTACTCGGCGTCTACACTATCCCTTTTGGGTTCTTCCCAAGACAAGGGAGGCGGACAGGCAGAGATCTTTCAGTCCCCGTTTTTGGGCCCAAAAGCCCCTAACAGAGCGATGTAAGGTCGCTGTGCGTCAACAGAGACCCACGGGGCATTTTATGAACTGGAAAGAGGGACAATCGTTCTCCCGAACCAGACCCCAACGCCGACGGGGCCTGAAGCCTCACTAATCCCGGGGCCCGCAATAGAACAAAACGGAAAGTACAAATTTCAAAACATTGGATACTATACTTTAAACACCACAACCCAACAACCAAAAAGCACATGATTTCACGTTACCCTCCTATCCATCTGACATTTTTAGGTCACCCATCATCACACCTCACTCTCCCCCTTATATATAATGTCTTTTTACCTTGTAAAGTGTTTTTTCCCAAACCAAAAAAGTTTTTTTTAAATATGAGTGTTTGTTAGTGTTTTTTAAAAATTGTGGGTTTTTTTAAAGGGTTTTAATATTTTTTTTAATAATATTTATAATATTTTTAATTATATATATTTTTTATTAATTTTTTATTTAATAAAAATATATATTATATAATAATTTTTAAAATTTTATTATGGTAAGTTGGGAATTGTTGATTTTAAAAAAATAGGGGGAACGTTGATATAAGATATTTAACCGTCTAAATAAAAAAAAGGGTAAAACGTCTACATTTTTCCGGTGTTTAACCAAGAAAAAAAACCGTGAAACCTGGACCATTACTAAATTTTCAGGGAAGAAAAAACAGCGGCGGAGGACCTGGGGAAAAGGAGGAGGGAAAAGAAAAGAAAGGGGAGGGGAGGAGGGAGGGGGTGATAAAGGGAAGGGGGTTTTTGTGGTGGGGGGACGCGGATTGGGGGGGAGAAAGGAAGATGGGGGAAAAAAAGGAGAGTGGGGGAGGAAAGAGGGAAGAGCCAGGGGGTTCTTTACGAAGCTGCCAGTCGCACAAAGTCCGGATCCATTATGTGTTCCCACACACCCACTTTCCCAAATACTCCTTTAATTTTTTTTTCTTAAATAAGGATGTGTAAGAGAAGAAAGAGAAGAGAGAGAGAGAGAGAGAGAAGAGGAGAAATGTGAGACACGCAGATGAATGGGAGGAGAAAAAAAGTAAAAACGGAGACAAACACAAAGATACATTAAGAGAGAAAGAGAGAGAGAAAGAAAGAGAGAGAGAGAGAGAGAGAGAGAGAGAGAGAGAGAGGAGAGAGAGAGAGAGAGAGAGAGAGAGAGAGAGAGAGAGAGAGAGAGAAAGAGAGTAATAAAGTTCATCTGGAGGTCGTCCTCGAGAATATACTCACACTTCAGGTTTAAGTACTAGAGAGATGTGTTTAACAGCGAGAGATGGCGGTGTTTACTAGTGTTTAACAGCCAGGTTTAGTAGTGTTTTAATGTGTCTAACAGCCAGGGTTAGTAATGTTTACTAGTTAAACAGCCTAGGTGGAGAAGGAGGGATAGATGCAGTGGAAGAAGGAGGAAGTATATCAGGAAAACAGGAAACGGGAAAACCTTGTGAAGCACAAAGAGAATAAATGTTGTTTGGAAGGATTAAGAACAGTCTAAACTATTTATAATTCTGGATGTGGATAGTTTATTAAAGGGTAGATGAGCAGAAGGCTCTCTCCCTACTCTCCACTCGCTCCGGCCACGCTCTCCACTTTCACTACTACTACTACTGTTACTGCAACTACTACTTCTACTACCACTACTAATACTATTACCACTACTACTACAACTAAACATACTATACTGCTATTACTATTACCACTACTATAATATTTACTACCACCACCACTAGTACTACTACTACTACTACCACTATTATTATTATTTATTATTATTATTATTATTATTATTATTTTATTATTATTACTACTACTATCATTACTACTATGTTACTGGTACTATACTATTACTACTATACTGCTACTACTATTACTACTACTACTACTACTGTTACTACTACTACTGTTACTACTTCTACTTTAAAACTACTACTACTACTACTACTGCTACTACTACTATACTATGTTATATACTACTAATATGTTTTCTACTTTCTACTACTACTACTACTACTAGTGTTACTACTACTACTACTAAATTAAATACTATACTATACTACTACTACTACTGTTTCTACTACTACTGCTACTACTGCTACTACTACTACTACTACTATTACTACTAATATTACTACTATTAATATTACTATTAAGACTACTACCACAAATACTACGACTGCTACAACTATTACTACTACTAACAACTTTGTTGCACTTCTGTCTACTCTTACTGGTTTATCTTCCTCTATTACGCAGTGGGAGACCAAAACCAGACAGCATACTGAAGTATATCTTAAAGAATGTTTTATACTTGGAATTTATAGCCATAAAATTTAGCTTTGTGTTGACATTGTTGGTCTCAGTTACGACGTTTTGTAAGAGAGAGAATCCCACGTGAGAAACAAACTCGAGGAAACAATGGTAGTGTTTGTAAACAATCCATGGTACGTGGTTTATTTACAAACTACCATTGTTCGTAAACAAACTGTGGTAGCTTGTAAACTTAGTGGTTTGTTTGTAACTTTTATTACGACTTCGTGAGTCATGTTAGTTTGTATATTTCGACCTCCAGTTGAAGTCTTCTTCAGCAGAGTACAGAAGCGGACGTTAGCTGTAGGTCAGGATATATATACATTCTTCCTAGATATTTTCGTCTCGTGTGGGATTTTCTCCCTCACTGATCGGTTTTCATTACACTGTCGCACCAAAGGGCAGTTTTTTGTTTAGTGTTTTGTAAGGCCCTTTGCTTAGTGTTTTGCCTAGAGATTTTTTCCAAACTTTTTTAAATCATTTTGAGATTTTTTCTTTTAAATTTTTCCCTTTTGCTCTGCACCTGTCCGGGGGTTGAGACACGCCCCTTCCATTGTCTTTTTTCTCTCTCACTCTCTCTTTTCCCCCTTTTCTCTCTCCTCTCTCTCTCTTCTCTCTCTCTCTCTCTCTCTCTCTTCTCTCTCTCTCTCTCTCCCCTTCTCTCCTCATTTCTTCTGCGTTTCGTTTCCAAAATTTCTTGTAATTCAGGAAGTTTTCGCTTTTTCATGTTAGTCGGGGTTGTTTTGTAAAATAAAAAAAAAATTGTGGAAAACATAAAGTTTGGGGCCAAAATTCTTATCGGGCGGGGAAAACCCCGCGGCTCCGATGTCCATTTGACTCTCACAGTTCTGTTTTCGAAACCACAATTTTTTTCCAGTCCCTCTTGTTCCCGCTCATTTTGCACCGTTTTTTCCCTTTCGTTGTTTCATGACAGGTTTTGCTCTGTGTTGAACATTATAAAGTTCATATGACTTGGCTTTAACAAATAAAAAAGTAAACTTTGGGCCACCATAAAAGGTTTGTTCTTCCCCTGCCCTTTCTTTAAAACAGTTGTAGCCAGCACCCCTGTTTTTTCGGGCCAGGAAACCAAAAACACGTGTGCAACCCGCATACCGTTTTTTTCCGGCATTTTAAGCGCAACAATTTGTAAAAGGGCAATGTTTCTAAGAGTTGTTAAAGTAACGTTAGAAAAAGAACAACAAAAATCGTAAAGTCTAGGGTTTGACCCTGCCCTTGAGAATATAAAAACCGCAAGTGTTTTTTTCCAAGACTTTTCGGGGGGAAAAAAAAAAAGCCCCCCTTATTCCCGGGAAAATAGGTAAGTGTCTCGTCATAAACTACGTAATATTCCTTTGATTAGTACCTTTTCCCACGGGGGTTTGGGGTTTTTGGGAAAGGGACAGTAATTATTGACTGGCCTCTGATCACCCAGCAACCTTCAGTTTTTCCCCCTGGCACAAGTTGTTTATCTTTATAGAACAAAAAACACATTAGGACGGAAAACAATACACAAAAACCCGCACATGGGAGAGAGAAGCTTACGCCCAATTTCAGCCAAATTGGCCCAACCCACAACGCACGGGGGAAGGGGGCCCGTAATTTCTTCATTAGCCCCCACTACCATCCTGAATGTAAAGGGGTAGTTTTTTTTAAAAGGAAACAATGGGCAGGGGGACGGGGACGAAATTTGGGAATGGCTAAACAGTTACAGCGGGTAATGTTTATTTTGGGTTTACAGTCGTAATGGGCTGTTTAAAAACTGAATTGGGTCATGAAAGAATTCCCGTTTACATTACATGGGGTTTTTTCAGTTTTTTTGGTATTATTTTTAAGCAAGGTGTGGCTAAATTTTTAGACCAGTTTAAAGTTTTATGAATTTTTTAAAAAAATTAACACTTGTGGCATTGGGGTATCTTTTATGTGGGAACGTGTAGTCCCAGTACTCATCATCTTAACAAAAAAGAAGGGTGAAGATCCCCATTCTTCTTGTTTTGGGTGTTGGAACCACTGTGTGGTGATACTTCACAGTGACGGTCCCCAAGTCTTGCACATGTGTCAAATTTTTATAAACTTGTCGGTTCTTTTAACCTTTATTTACATTTTTTACAATAGGTAATCAGGGTATGTTCCAGACGGTCTGGTATTCTCTGGAACTCCGTCCCATTGTATCACTGTCCAG
>NC_069404.1:66923339-67011734 GCF_026875155.1 Cherax quadricarinatus
GTGTTGTGTGTTGTGTGTGTGTGTGTTGTGTGTGTTGTGTGTGGTACTCACCTATTTGTACTCACCTATTTGTGGTTTTCAGGGGTCGAGTCATAGCTCCTGGCCCCGCCTCTTCATGATTGCTACTAGGTCCTCTCTCTCCCTGCTACATGAGCTTTTTCATACCTCCTTAAAACTATGTTTTGGTTCCCGCCTCCACTACTTTCACTTTCTAGACTATTCCTTTACTTGACTACTCTATGACTGAAGAAAAACTTCCTAACATCCCTTCGATTCATCTGAGTCTTCAATTCCCCAATTGTGACCTCTTGTGTCTGTGTCCCATCTCTGGAACATCCTGTCTTTGTCCACCTTGTCTATTCCGCGCAGTATTTTTTATGTCGTTATTTATGTCTCCCCTGACCCTCCCTGGCCTCCAGTGTCGTCAGGCCGATTTCCCTCAACCTTTCTTCGTAGGACAATCCCGTAGCTCTGGGACTAGTCTTGTTGCAAACCTTTGCACTTTCTCTAATTTCTTGACGTGCTTGACTAGGTGTGGATTTCCAAAATGGGGTATACTCCCGTATGGGCCTTGGAACCCCCCCCCGCTTGTCAAAAGCGCCCCCTCTGAACCTCGTCACGTACCATGACTCTTGTTGCCCCCCGTCAGGTTTTCTTGACCCCATTCATGCCTTTCCTTTTTTGTGTGCCGCTTCTTCTTTTTCGTAACCTCTTTGAGGAACTGTTTTTTTCGAAGGCCTTTTTGAGTCCAAAAAAAAGCATCGACCACCCCTTTTTCCCTTGTCTTCTTCTGTACCTTGTCATAAAACTCTAGTAGATTTGTGACACAGGTTTTTCCCCCTAAAACCATGCGGTTGTAAATTATACCTTGTTTCTTTCCATGCTCCACCACTCTCCCCATGATTTCTCCATGACCTGCATACTATACACTTTTGTGTACAGGTCTGTAGTTTAGTGCCCTCTTTTGTTCCCTTTTTAAAAAAGGGGCAAATTTGCCATCTTCCAAACCTCGGGGGAGTTGCCCAGTTTAAAAATGAGTGTTGAAATCTTTTTTAATGGCACAAAAATATCTTGTCCCTCTTTAAGGACCCATGGGGAATGTTGTCTGGTCCCCCCGTTTTTGAGGGTCCAAGTTCGCTTGCAGCTCTTCACTTCCCCCTTGGTTATATGTCCCTCACCCAACTTGCGGTGTCCCCCCCTGTTTGATTTCCGGGGTCCTAGGGTTTTTCCACTGAAAAATACTTCTTTAAATCCGTGTTGAGCTCCTGACATACCTTCGGTCGTTGCTTGTGAATTCCCCATCCCCCTTTCCCAGTTGATTCCCGGGCCTTTGATGTTGTTTTCCTCCTGAGGGGCTTTACAACACTTGGGCAGTCTTGACTTTCGATGTTTTGTCATTTTATATTGTCCTGGCCTCCCTTCTTATCTTGCATATTCTTTTCTGGCTCTTGGGCTAATCTCTTTTTTTCCTGAGTTTCTGTCTTCTGTCCCTTTTTCCATTTCTAGTACACCTATTTTTTTGCCCCCCTACACTTGGGTGAACCAAAGGACTCGTTCTGTTTTTCCCCATTATTTCTTTTTCCCTTTGGGAAAAAACCCTCTCCTCTCCCTCCTTCTTTTTTGTTGCCACATAGTCCACATTTTTTTGAAATGGTTTTCCTGTCGTTCCCTCCCCACTGAATGTTTTGGGAAGTTCCTCATGCCTGAGATTCCCCCCCTTTTGTTTTGGTTTTTCCCACCTATTCTGCTACCTCTCCACTTGGGCTAAAAACTATGAGCGAAGAAAAGAACCACATGTCATATCCCGGGGGCCTTTCTAAAGATATCCTCGTTTGTCTGAACATCAGGTGAATACAAGGTCCTTCTTCTGGTTCATCTTCCCCTCTCTCTCGGGTTTTGGGTCTCTAACATGTTGATGCAGAGGTTTTCCAGTACTACATCCCATCTTGGCTCCCTGTTTGGGAAACCCCCCAGGGGGCTCCTTTTTCCCCAGCAATCTCCTTGTGATTAAAAACCCCATAACTAGTAATTTCTCCCCCCATGTGCTCTCCTGGCCACCTCGCTAGTGTGCGACCAGCTCTGTTGCTTTCATCGTATTCTTCTCTTGGTCTCCTGCAGTTCTGGGGTGGGTTGTACATTACTGAAATTTATCCCCTTAGTCCCTCAGATGGATTTTCCATAATAGTCCCTTCACCCGTCCCACCTTTCCTTCCATTTTCTCAAAACCCCCCGGGCTTTTAATACATGCAATCCTCCCCCCCTCCCTCCCTCTGTCTTTCCTGAAGATTTGATACCCGGGGTGGAAAGTTTAAAATCGTTATTATTCGGGTAGTTTTGTTTCTGTGGTGCTATTATTCTGGGATGTCCCCTTGATTTTTCGTGCCATCCTCATATTATTTGTTTTTCCCCATTGCTTTGTATACCATACCTTCAACTTCTTTTCTAAGACTGTGGGGCTGGGGGGGTATTGGGGTTGGGAATGGGAGACCGATAAGGACATGGTGGTTCGTGGGGGGGAGTTTGTAAAGTGTGGGTGGGGGCTTTTGGATATGGGATGGGGGGTTGTGGTTTTTTGAGTGTTTGGCTGCACTGGGGTTACCTGGTTGGGAGGCTTCATGGAAGCGTGAGGGGGGGTATTACTTCCCGTTCTGGGTTCCTTCTGCTTCTCCATCCCCTCTCTTTTCCCCCTTTGCCTTTGTACCATCTCTCTCAGTTTCCCCCTTTCTTTGTGTTCTGTCGCGGTCGAGATACACCTTCCTGTATCCCCGGCCCCTGTCCCCTTTAAACGGCTTTTTTTTGCTTACCCGTTCGAGTCGTTTTTCCTTGAAGGCATTTTACTGGCCGGTTTCTTTTTTTTACAAACCCCCATTTTTCCGAAAATTTTCCAGTGGGGGTCGTTTCTCCGATTACTTTATGATGCTTTCAATTGCTTTTTTTTTCCCCTTTTTTTCTTTCTTCATATGTTTCCCCCCAACTTCCCGTAGCCCATACACAAAGATGCCTCACCCCTTTTATTCTCCCACTGAATCCCTGTGATCCCCCCCCTTTAAATTTTATTTCCTCCTTGCAGCTTTCCTTTCTTTAGTTTCATAGCACTGTACTGGGTCAGTGGGCCCGTCATTTCCATCTCGGCTTTCCCTGGGGTCTGTTTTGGTCTTTTTTGGGGCCCCCCAATTAGTTAGCCTTTCATTTACTACACTCCACTGATAAGCTTCACTGCTTTTGCTCCCCCTTTCCCTCGTCCCCTTTTTTGTGGCGAGGTAGCGGTCTCTGTTTCATCCCCTAATGTTTTTAGTTTCTTTAGGCGTTTTGATTTTCCAGTTCCTTTCTAAACTCTTATCCCGGGCCCCTGCTGTTTTGACTTTACCCCCCACTTCCTGCTTTCCGGGCTTCCTCTCTTCCATTTTCATGCTAAGTTTTTAGTTTTTTTTTCCCCTTCTTGTTCCCTTTTTTTTGACTCTGCTGCCCAATCTTTCCCTTTTCAGTTTCCTCCTCCTGTCCCTTGGGCTTTTTTTGCTCTCTGGCACCCATTTTTGTTTTATCCTGATTGCCTCAGAGGGGGAAAAAACCCATGTAATTCTGTATGGGGGGTTAGTATTGTATATGTCAGAGGGGGGGGGGGGGGGTAGAGGAGGAACGTGGGTATATTGGAAAGGGATGGGGGGGGGGAGTGGGAAGGGAGGTAACAAGGGGTAAGTTGGGGGAGGAGAGGGGGGGGGGGGGAGGTGAAAGAGGGGGGAGGGATCAGGGGAAGGAGTAGATGTCGGTGGGGGGGGGGGAGGGGGTATTGTTTCTGGCAATAGTGTGTGTGTGTGTTGTGGTGTTGTGTGTGTTGTTGTGTTGTTGTGTTGTTTTGTGTGGTGTGGGGGGGGGTTGGGGAGGGGTGGGGGGGGTTTTGGGTGGGGTTGGGGGGTGTTGGGGTGTGTGTGGGTGTGTGGGGTGTGGGTGTTTGTTGTGTGTGTGGGTGTGTGGGGGGTGTGTGGGTGGGTTTTGTGGGGGTGTGTGTGGGTGGGTGTGGGTGGGTGTGGGTGGGTGTGGGGGGTTTTTGGGGGGTGTGGGTGGGGGTGTTGGGGGGTGGGGTGTGGGTGGGGGTGTGGTGGGGGGGTGTGTGGTTTGGGTGGGGTGTTGGTTGGGTTGGGTGTGTTGGGGGGGTGGGTTTTGTGGTTGGGGGTGTGTGGTTTGGGTGTGTGGTGGGTGGGGTGGGTTTTTTGGGGTGTGGGGTGGGGTTTTGTGTGGGTGTGTGTGGGTGTGTGGGTTGTGTGTGGGTTTTGTGTGGGTGTGGGGTGTGGTGGGTGTTGGGGGTTTTTTTTTTTTTGTTTTTTTTTTGTTGGTTGTGTGGTGTGTTTTGGGGGTTTTGGGGTTTTGGGGGGGGTCGTTCCAATAGGTACGCTCTTTTGAAGATTATAAAAAAATTTTCCAATCAATCCTTATTTATACTAATTTTATTATAAAATTAAATTGGTCACTTGGGGTTTTGTTGGTTGTTTACTCTTGTCCTTTGAAAAAAAGGGGGGGGGGGGGTTACGTTTAAAAATTTGAGTTTTGGTTTTTGGTAATTCCCCCCCAATCTCCGAATAAATTTTTTTTGGGGAAAATTTAGGATTTAAACCACAACCTTAATTTAAACTAAATTAAAAAATTATGGGTGCACACGGGGGTTTGTTGTCTACTTTATTTTGTCCCTCAGAAAAATTACAGGTCAATTTATTTTTTTTTTCTTTTAAAAATTTATCCCTCTTTTTTGTTGGGAGGGGTGGTTTTTGTGGGGGGGTTTGGGTTTGTAAAAAATTTGGCTGCGTGTTTTTGGGGGTTTGTGGTGTTTTTTTTTGTTTTGGGGTTTTTGTTAAGTTTTTTATTTTTTTTTTTTTAAGTTTGGCCCTTTTTTTTTTGTGGGTTTGTGTGTGGTGTGTGTGTGTGTGTGTGTGTGTTGTTGTGTGTGGGGTGTGTGTGTGTGTGTGTTGTGTGTGTGTGTTTTGTGTGTGTGTGTGTGTAGTGGTGTGTGTGTGTGTGTTGTGTGTGTGTGTGTGTGTATGTGTGTGCGTGCGTGTGTGTGTTGTGTGTGTGTGTGTGTGTGTGTGTGTGTGTGTATTTTGGTGTGTGTGGTGTGTGTGTGTGTGTGTGTGTGTGTGTGTGTGTGTGTGTGTGTATGTGTGTGTGTGTGTGTGTGTGTGTGTGTGTGGGGTATGTGTGTGGGGTGCGTGTGTGTGTGTGTGTGTGTGTGTGTGTGTGTGTGTGTGTGTCGTGCCGAATAGATAAAACTGGTCAATTAGCAAGAACTCATTTAAAATTAACG
Source organism: Cherax quadricarinatus (assembly GCF_026875155.1). Lineage (NCBI taxonomy): Eukaryota > Metazoa > Arthropoda > Malacostraca > Decapoda > Parastacidae > Cherax > Cherax quadricarinatus. The sequence continues at coordinate 66,928,633 of NC_069404.1, forward strand.
CCTTTCTAAAATTTTCTCTTATATACCTGGATTATACCTGGAGAGGGTTTCAAGGGTCATCGCCCCCGCGGCCCGGTCTGAGACCAGGCCTCGTGGTGGATCAGGGTCGGATCAACCAGGCTGTTACTGCTGGGAGCACGCAAACTGACGTACGAACCACAGCTGGGCTGGTCTGGCATTGATTTTAGGTGCCTGTCCAGTGCCTTCTTGAAGAAAGCCAGGAGTCTATTGGTAATCTCCTTTATGTATGCTGGGAGGCAGTTGAACAGTCTTGGGCCCCTGACACTTAATGTGTTGTCTCTCAATGTACTCGTGGCGCCCCTGCTTTTCATCTGCGGAATGTTGCATCTCCTGCCGAGTCTTTTCTTTCACAGGGAGTGATTTTCGTGTGCAGGTTTGGTACTAATCCCTCTGGGATTTTTCAAGTGTATATTATCATGTATTTCTCTCGCCTACGTTCCAGGGAATACAAATCAAGGGACATCAACCGTTCCCAGTAATTTAGATGCCTTATCGTACTTATGTGTGCCGTGAAAGTTCTTTGTACACTCTCCAGGTCAGCAATGTCGCCTTCTATGAAGGAGGCAGTTAGTGTACAGCAATATTCCTGCCTAGAGAGAACAAGCGATTTGAAGAGCATCATATGGGCTTGGCGTCCCTAATTTTGAAGGTTTTCATTATCCATCCTATCATTTTTCTAGCAGATGCTGTAGATATATTGTTGTGGTCTTTTAAGACGAGATCCTCTGACATCGCTCCCAGGTCCTTCACATTACTTTTGCGCTCTATTGTATGGTTAAGAATTTGTCGTATAACCTGAAACATTTTTAATTTCTTCAAGTTACCTATATAGGAAACTTGAAATTTCTCCTCACTGAACTTCGTATTGTTTTGAGTGGCCTATTAGACGATTTGGTTGATGTCCGCTTGGAGTCTTGCAGTGTCTTCGATGGAGGTCACTGCCATGGTGATCCGGGTGTCAGATATGAGGATGAGGAATAGAATGGGAGCGAGTACTGTGCCTTGTGGAACAGAGCATTTTACCGTAGCTGCCTGGGACTTTACTCTGTTTACTATTACTCTTTGTGTTCTATTTATCATGAAGTTGTAGATCCATCTACCAACTTTTCCCGTTACTCCTTTATCCCGCATTTTGTGTGCTATTACACCATGGTCACACTTGTCAAAGGCTTTTGCAAAGACTGTGTATACTACATCTGCATTTTGTTTATCTTCTATCGCATCCAGGACCTTGTCATAATGGTTCCAGTAGTGGGACGGCTGGAGCGACCTGCTCTAAAAACCCGTATTCCCCTGGGTTGTGTAATTGATGGGTATCTAGGTGGTTGGTGATCTTGCTTCTTAGAACCCTCTCAAAGATTTTTATGATATTGGATGTTAGTATTATCGGTCTGTAGTTCTTTGCAATTGCTTTACTGCCACCTTTGTGGAGTGGGGCTATGTCTGTTGTTTTTAGTGTGTATGGGTGACCCTTTGTCCATGCTCCTCTCCCATAGAATGCTGAAGGCAAGTGACAAGGGCTTCTTGCAGTTCTTGATGAACACGGAGTTCCATGAGTCTGGGCCTGGGGCTGAATGCATGGGCATTAGGGAGCATTGAAAAAATACAAATTTTAGAGATACAAGCTGCATTTCTCAGGCATTATTTGTATGGTCCCAACAAACTTCTGTGCAAAATTTCAGACCATTTCATGCCCTTTTGCCCTGCAACATCGCGATCGACTTCTCGTTAAATTATACACCATTGATAACAATTAGTTATAATTTATTGGTTGTCAGGATAATAATAAAATGTACATGATTTATATCATTTTTGGTTGTGAAGATTATATAATCAAATTTACATGGGTTATATCAATTATCAACTATTTAATTTTAAAGTATTACAAGTCATAAGTGAAGCCTTTCTTGGTGCGGAACTCGGGCATCACTTTCCTGGAAAACATTCTTTCATGTAAGCTTCAGTCATCAGTTTTATCCCTCTGTCAAGAGCTTAAGTGTTGTTTGGCCACTTGGTCACCTCCAGTGGAGTCTCAATAATTTTCAGAACCTGTTGATCTGATAGAGAAGCAATAAAAGGAGGCTCAGTTTTGAGTTCAGTCTTCCAGTCAGTCATGGAATGATAGTTCTTTGCTTGCCACATTAGTTTGGGAATCACTACTTTTCTTGAGATAACAATACGAGCCACATTGTCATTCTCTTCATCTTCACTGTCATTCCCATCATCTGTGTAGATTAACAAGTCCTCATCAACATCATCAGCAGAATCTTCTCCATCCTCATCAGAGCTCTCAGTACTTTCTTCTGTCTGCTGATTCTCTTCTCAGATTTTTCTTATCACTGAGATAGCTTTGTCTCTCACAGTCATGTCTTCATCAGCACACATACCAAGTAGCAGCTGATCTGTCTGAGAAAAGTAGGAATTTCTTTTGACAATCTTCTTTATTATCTTCTTTTCTTCACTGTTCAGATGTCTCATAAATTGCAGTGACTGGAAGACATTCTTTGTACTGTGTGTGACATAAGGGAGCAGCTTGATGTGGAACCACATTGAAGCACTGAACGATAAAACCAGCTCCTGACTGGGTCTTGATGTTGCCACATACAGTCCTCCACCTTGACACACACGGTGGACCTGGTTCAGGAGCAGACAAGTCATCATCAACCACACCTGTGATCACTCCTTTGTAAATCCTATACAAGTATTTCTGGTCCCAGAACAAATCCTCTGCCACCTTGTCATTCAGAGCAGGGAAATCAGTGAAAGTGACTGGCTGGAGAGCAACAGCTGGCAGCTCAGACAGAGGAGCCTTGATTTGCTAGCCAATGGGACCTCTCCAATGCTCAAGACCACTTGGCTTACCGTCAGTGGTGGAAAACAGCCCGGAATGGCAGCTCATTTCCATGAATCTGACAGATGAAATAATTGACAGGATGACCAAGTAACATTTCAAGATGATAAATAGCTCCATTGTCAGCTCCGACATTTACGTTGGTTCGGTCACAACCAACACATACAACAGGCTGCCGAGTTAGTTTCTGTTCCACCAGAAATGTATAGATAGTCTTGACAATCTCCTTTCCATGGTCTGACTTGGGAGTCACATGAGTGAGATATTCAGTGTTGGACTCCACCATGACGACGTAATGATCTTTCAACACTATCTTTGACTACATTTCTTGGTCTTTTTCATTCTTTGTCATTACATGAGTGAAGGTCTTCTTACCATCATAATACAGTGATGTGATATTTTCCAAGTTTGCTAGTTCATTTTCTTGCTTCTCCATTCGGTATTTGTGTCTGGCATCTCATAACTTCCGTGGTCCAATAACCTGACCTTTGTCGTCCTTGGTGATAATGTCATAGTCCATTAAGGTGGAGGTAGCAATGGCAGCTCCAGCATAATCACTGATCAAGTATCGGTCACATATGGCTGCCAGTGTGAGGAGTCTTGTTCTGTTCTGCTGAGAGCTGCTGGCAGTCAGACCAATCAAGATACAGCATCTCTGGCATCATCTGAATTATCGTCAGAATCAGAAACTTCTCCAGCTGCCGGTTCACTCTGTCTTTCCTCCAGCTGCTTCCTGGCTCTGGCTGCATCCTGCTCCTCTTTTACAGTCACTGTATCCCACATCCTCGTTACTGTCATGTCAACACAGCCAATTTTCATCTTCCTATCGCCTCTCTGGTCAAGAAGGAACTGTACCTCACGTTTAGGAACTTTCACATCATAATTATAGTCCAGATGGTATCCGTCACACTTTTATTTTACATCTATCATCTTAACAGGAGCAGCAGGACAGAAACAACTACATATATCAAATAATTCGTTCATTTCGTCCTGAAATGTAGCTTTTTTTGGAGACATTTTTGTTCTTATTAAGTTCTATTCCTCTACTGTACAATTTTCTCAATCTTTCCTCAATAGTTTTCTGGCTGAGAATAGGAATAGTCTTTCTGTCTCCAATAGTTTTCTGTCATAGTTCAGAACAATCCTTAGCTGCTATCTTGATAATCACTGAAACATCAGTAAACTTTCCTTCATCACATTTATATCGCAGTTCCTTAACATATTACCTTTAGACGGAAGTTTGTTCATTGGAAGAACACTGGTATGGTCAAACAATACATGTTCCGTGAAAAAAAAAAAATACCACGGGCGGGGATTGAACCCGCGATCAGAGAGTCTCAAAACTCCAGACCGTCGCGTTAGCCACTGGACCAGCTAGCCACAATAAGATTCGTCCAACTAGGTATATTTCTACACCATAGGAAGGTTAGCATAAGCACCACTGTGACCACAATTTCGTGAGTCATGTTCCGTGGCTTTCCTTGTTGACATTGTAGCATCTCAGTAGTAAAGTATATAAGTAATCAGAGTATCTGAAAAGAGAGAAAGTTAGTTAATGTTTATAAATACTGCAGAGTACATAGATACAGTACATAAAACACTGCGCTTCGCTGCTCAGTAATACAGACATATTCAAAAATTTCAATCACAAATGCTATAGGCTAAACCTCAACCAATCAACTTCATATTTGGCATTGAATCAAAGATATGTATAAGGAACAATGTCTGAATAGTGCAGCTTTGACCAAAATTTCAATGATCCCTAATGGGCATGTCAATTTATTACCTTTTCAAAATTTTGTGATGTTAGAATAATATCAGAGATTTTTGAGATGACCAGAATTTGGGTCTCATTCATAAAGAATTCATTTAGATTGTCGACCAATTGCCTAGGTAACCACTCGCTGAACACTGAGTCGTACTGGGACTTTAGTATCTCACTCTTTTCTTTGCTGTCATCTGTGTATGCCCCATCTCGCCTAAGCAGGGGCCCAATATCGGATGTTGTTTTTCCTTAGATTTGGCATAAGAGAAGTAGTATTTTGTTTTTTTTCAATATCCTTTATGGCTTTTAGTTCTTCCTGAGATTCTTGTCTTTTATAAGATTCCTTAAGCTTAAGTTCGATATTTGCTATTTCACTGACCAGTACCTCCCTCACATTTCAGATATATTGTCCCCTCTCAGCAGTTCTGTAATTCTTCGCCTTTGTCTGTATAGGGAACGTCTCTCTCTTTCAAGTTTACATTTTCTCTTTCTTTTTTTTAATGGAATGTGCCTTGAGCAGACCTCAAGAACCACTGAGTTAATTTTTTCTAGGCAAAGGTTCGGATCCGTGTTATTTAGGATATCTTCCCAGCTTGTTTCACTTAGGACATGGTTGACTTGTTGTTCCCACTGCATGTTTTTGTTATTGAAGTTAAATTTTGTGAAGACACCCTCATGACTGATCACATTTTGCTGGTCAGGAGACTTGTGCATACATGTCTGTACCTCTATTATGTTGTGAACTGAGTGTATTGTCTTTGATACTGTTATATTAGGTATCAGATCGTCGTTGTTAGCGAGGATGAGGTTCAGCATATTTTCTAGTCTTGTAGGCTCTATTATTTGCTGGCTTAAGGTATACATCAATTGACCTTCGAGAACGCCTGATTACATTCCACAGTTCAGTCTAGTATTCAACATTAAATTCAATATGGCGTCTCTTATCCACATCACTCTACGGCTCTTCCACGTCCCCCCCCCCCCGCCTCCTTCACTTAAAATTTCTCGAAGGGTCCAAATAGCATCATATTTTAATATGCAATTATAATATTCATTTATATGTTTTACCTTTAGGAAAATTGCGTAAAAAAATTCTCCTCCCGTAAAAAGTATTTTGTTTTTATTGCGGGTGAAAATACATTATTTTGATCTAATTGTCTTGTAATTCAGAAACGTTGTAACGGTTACTTGCTTCTGTTTCATTAGTTAGAAGGTTGTTCACATCCCGCATCTGCATGAAAATGATCCAGTTTTTGTACTTTTTTAGTCACTAGCGTTCCAGCAGTTGAAGTTTGGGGCTGGCTTTTTACTACCCCTAGCTATTTTACCTCATGCTTTGCAACTGTGAGGCCCTACTCACCCGACCCCATGGGGTTGGGGTGGGGGGGGGCCCGGTGTGTGGCTAGCATTACTTTGGGGGTCTCTTGACTCGTTTTCGGGTACCACATCACTCCAACTATGAAAAATACCTTATTTTTCTGTTGTTGCCCCTTGTAACATTGAAAAGCTCCTGATATGCACTGAGAAGTGTGAAAGTTCTTGTGCAAAGCTTGTTTGCGTTGTTAAGATCGTCTGCGATTGTTTTGATATAATATATATATTATATATTTTTATATATATATATAATATATATATAATATTATATTTTATAATTTATATATATTAAAATATATATATATATATTTTTTATATTATATTTAAATATTATTATATTTAATAAATATATATTATATTAAATTAAAAATATATAATATATAAATATATATATATAATATATCGAAAAAAAAGAAAGTTTCCGAGAAATTTTCCCCGCCTTTTTTTACTTCAGGGAAGCCCTTTTGGGGTTATACATCGACCATGTCTTTTCCCCGGGCGTTTTTTTTTTTTAACGTTTTTAAATTTTAAATTTTTTTATTTTATTTCTGTTGGAAAACGTATCTCTTTGTGTGGGTGTGCTTTTGGTGTGGTGTGTGTTTGTTGTGGTGGTGGTGTGTGTGTGTGGTTGTGTGGTGTGGGTGGTGTGGTGTGTGTGTGTAGTGGTGTGGGGTTGTGATGTGTGTGTGTGTGTGTGTGTGTGGGGGTGTGTTGTGTATGTATGTGTGTGGTGGTGTGTGTGTGTGTACTCACCTTTTTGTGGTTGCGGGGGGTGAGTCCTACTCCGGGCCCCGCCTCTTCACCGGGTTGCTACTAGGCCCCTCTCTCCCCCGCCCCAAATGAGCTTTATAAAAACCTCGTCTTAAAACTGTGTAGGTTCCGCCTCCACTGTCATTTTCAAATTTATTCCCTGCCTTACAACCTATGACTGAAAGAAAATTCCTACATCTCTCTGACTCATTTGTGTCTTCAACCCCCCAATTGTGGCCTTTTTTTCTGTGTCCCCTCCTGGAACATCCTTTTCCTTGTCCCCCTTGTTTTTCCCACGCAGTATTTATAGTCGTTATATTTTCCCCCTGACCCTCCTGTCCCCCAGTGTCGTCAGGCCATTTCCCTTAATCTTTCTTCATAGGACTTCCCCCCTTAGTTTGGGAACAACCTTGTTGCAACCCTTTGTACTTTCTCTTTTTCTTAGGCTTTTTTAAGTCGGGTTCCCAAAAAAAGGTGGGCATACTCCAGTAGGGCCTGACATTCACGGTGTACTGTCTTGAAAGATTCTTTAAAGGGATGGGAAAGCTGTTTTCAGGTTGCCAGGCGCCCCTATGCTGCAGCGTTTTCTGTTGTGTGTGCTTCCGGAGACATGCTCGGGGTTTTACTCACCCCAAGATCTTTCTCCTTGGTGGGTTTGCGTCTTTGGCCCCCTACCTATACTCTGTCTGGGGTTTTGTGCCCTTCCTATTTCATGACTTTTTCATTTTGGGAGGGTTAAATTCGAGAAGCCTTTGCTGGACCAGGGGTCCGTCTGCCAGGACTCTTGAAGTTGCCCGGTCCTCATCAGATTTTAAATTTTCCTCATTAACTTCACTCATCTGCAAACAGGGGACACTTCTGGTCAAAACCCCGTCATGTCGTTTTACATATCCCCAAAATGCATGGGCCTGGACGGACCCCTTGGGGGCCCCGCTCGTCACAGGTGCCCCCCTTGTGTGTGTGTAGTTTGTGTGTGTGGTGTGGTGTGTTTTGTGTGTGTTGTGGTGTTGTGTGTGTGTTGGGTGTGTGTGTGTGTGTGTAGTGTGTGTGTTATGTGTGTGTGTGTATGTATGTGTGTGTGTGTGTGTGTGTGTGTGTGTGTGTGTGTGTGTGTGTTGTGTGTGTGTGTGTGTGTGTGTGTTGTGTGTGTGTTGTGTATGTGTGTGTGTGTATGTGTGTGTGTGTAGTGTGTGTGTGTGTTGTGTGTGTGTTGTGTGTGTGTGTGTGTGTATGTGTGTGTGTGGTGTATGTGTGTGTGTGTGTGTTGTGTGTGGTGGTGTGTGTGTGTGTGTGTGTGTGTGTGTGTGTTGTGTGTGTGTGTGTGTGTGTGTGTATGTGTGGTGTGTGTGTGTGTTGTATGTGTTTTGTGTGTGTGTGTGTGTATGTGTGTGTGTTGTTGTGTATGTGTGTGTGTGTATGTGTGTGTGTGTGTGTGTGTGTGTGTGTGTGTGTGTTGTGTGTGTGTTGTGTGTGTGTGTGTGTGTGTGTGTGTTGTGTGTTTTTGTGTGTGTGTGTGTGTGTGTGTATGTGTGTCGTTGTACTCACCTATTTGTACTCACCTATTTGTGGTTGCAGGGGTCGAGTCCTAGCTCCTGGCCCCGCCTCTTCACCGTTGCTACTAGGCCCTCTCTCTCCCCGCTCCATGAGCTTTATCAAACCTCGTCTTAAAACTTTTGTATGGTTCCTGCCTCCACTACGTCATTTTTAGCTATTCCACTGCCTTACAACTCTATGACTGAAGAAATACTTCCTACTATCTCTCTGACTCATTTGTGTCTTCAACTTCTAATTGTGGCCTCTTGTTTCTGTGTCCCCTCCCTGGAACTTCCTGTCTTTGTCCACCTTGTCTATTCCACGCAGTATTTTATATGTCGTTATCAGGGTCTCCCTGACCCTCCTGTCCTCCAGTGTCGTCAGGCCGATTTCCCTTAATCTTTCTTCATAGGACATTCCCCTTAGCTCTGGAACTAACCTTGTGGGCAAACCTTTGTACTTTCTCTAGTTTCTTGACGTTCTTTATCAAGTGCGGGTTCCAAACAGGTGCTGCATACTCCAGTATGGGCCTGACATACACGGTGTACAGTGTCTTGAATGATTTCCTTACTAAGGTATCGGAATGCTGTTCTCAGGTTTGCCAGGCGCCCATATGCTGCAGCAGTTATCTGATTGATGTGTGCTTCCGGAGACATGCTCGGTGTTATACTCACCCCAAGATCTTTCTCCTTGAGTGAGGTTTGCAGTCTTTGGCCACCTAGCCTATACTCTGTCTGTGGTCTTTCTGTGCCCTTCCCCTATCTTCATGACTTTGCATTTGGCAGGATTAAATTCGAGAAGCCATTTTGCTGGACCAGGTGTCCAGTCTGTCCAGGTCTCTTTGAAGTCCTGCCTGGTCCTCATCAGATTTAATTCTCCTCATTAACTTCACATCATCTGCAAACAGGGACACTTCTGAGTCAAAACCCTTCCGTCATGTCGTTCACATATACCAAAAATAGCACTGGTCCTAGGACCGACCCCTGTGGGACCCCGCTCGTCACAGGTGCCCACTGTGATACATCATTACGTACCAATGACTCGTTGTTGCCTCCCTGTCAGGTATTCTCTGACCCATTGCAGTGCCCTTCCTGTTATATGCGCCTGATGCTCTAGCTTCTGCACTAATCTCTTGTGAGGAACTGTGTCAAAGGCCTTCTTGCAGTCCAAGAAGATGCAATCAACCCACCCCCTCTCTCTTGTCTTACTTCTGTTATTTTATCATAAAACTCCAGAAGGTTTGTGACACAGGATTTGCCTTCCGTGAATCCGTGCTGGTTGGCATTTATACTCCTGTTCCGTTCCAGGTGCTCCACCACTCTCCTCCTGATAATCTTCTCCATAATTTTGCATACTATACACGTCAATGACACAGGTCTATAGTTTAGTGCCTCTTTTCTGTCTCCTTTTTTGAAAATGGGAACTACATTTGCCGTCTTCCATACCTCAGGTAGTTGCCCAGTTTCCAGGGAGTGTTGAAGATTGTGGTAAGTGGCACGCACAACATATCTGCTCCCTCTCTAAGGACCCACGGAGAGATGTTGTCCGGTCCCATTGCCTTTGAGGTATCGATGTCCCTTAGCAGTTTCTCACCTCCTCCTCATCTGTATGTATGTCGTCCAACACTTGTTGGTGTAAATTCCTTGCTGGTGTCCCCATCTGGTCTGTCCCCCCAGAGTCCTTCCTGTCTCTACTGTAAATACTTCCTTAAATCTCGTGTTGAGCTCCTCACATACCTCTTGATCGTTTCTTGTGAGTTCTCCACCTTCTTTCCTCAGCCTTATCACCTGGTCCTTGACTGTTGTCTTCCTCCTAATGTGGCTATACAGCAGTTTCGGGTCAGATTTGACTTTCGATGCTATGTCGTTTTCATACTGTCGCTGGGCCTCCCTCCTTATCTGCGCATACTCGTTTCTGGCTCTTCTACTAATCTCCTTGTTTTCCTGGGTCCTATGCCTCCCGTACCTTTTCCATTCTCTGTTGCACTTAGTTTTTGCCTCCCTACACCTTCGGGTAAACCAAGGACTCGTTTTGGTCTCTCTGCCTCCTTGCACTTTGTTGCCACATATTCCGTCATCTCGTTTACTGATTTTCCTACCATTTCTCTGTCCCACTGAACCTCCTGTGTGTGTGTGTGTGTGTGGGTGATGTGTGTGTGTGTGTGTGTGTTTGGGGTATGTGGGGTGTGTGTGTGTGTGTGTGTGTGTGTGTGTGTGTGTGGTGTGTGTGTGTGTGTGTGTGTTGTGTGGTGTTGTGTGGTGTATGTGTGTGTGTGTGTGTGTGTGTGTTGTGTGTGTGTGTGTGTTTTGTGTGTGTGTGTGTGTGTGTGTGTGTGTGTGTGTGTGTGTGTGGGGTATGTGTGTGTGTGTGTGTGTGGTGTATGTGTGTGTGTGTGTGTGGTGTATGTGTGTGTGTGGTGTATTGTGTGTGTGTGGTGGTGGTGTGTGTGTGTGTGTGTGTGTGTGTGGTGTATGTGTGTGTGTGTGTGTGTGTGGTGTATGTGTTTTGTGTGTGTGTGTGGGGGTGTATGTGTGTGGGGTGTTGTGGTGTGTTGTGTATGTGGTGTTGTGTGTGTGTGTGTGTGTGTGTGTGGTGTGTGTGTGTGTGTGTGTGTGTTGTGTGGGTATGTGTGTGTGGTTTTGGGGTGTGTGGTGTATGTGTGTGTGTGTGTGTGTGTGTGTGTGTGGTGTGTGTGTGTTGTGTGTGTGTGCGTGTGTGTGTGTGTGTACTCACCTAGTTGTACTCACCTAGTTGAGGTTGCAGGGGTCGATACCTAGCTCCTGGCCCCGCCTCTTCACTGATCGCTACTAGGTCACTCTCCCTGAACCGTGAGCTTTATCATACCTCTGCTTAAAGCTATGTATGGATCCTGCCTCCACTACATCGCTTCCCAAACTATTCCACTTACTGACTACTCTGTGTGTGTGTGCGTGTGTGTACTCACCTACTTATAATTGCAGGGGTCGATTCACAGCTCCTGGTCCGCCTCTTCACTGGTCGCTACTAGATCACTCTTCCTGCTCCATGAGCTTTATCATACGTCTTAAAGCTATGTATGGATCCTGCCTCCACTACATCATATCCCAGACTATTCCACTTTCTGACAACTTTGTGACTGAAGAAATACTTCCTAACATCCCTGTGATTCATTTGAGTCTTCAACTTTCAACTGAGACCCCTGGTTGCTCTTTCCCATCTCTGGACATCCTGTCTCTGTCCACCTTGTCAATTCTTCTCTGTATTTTGTATGTCGTTATCATATCCCATCTCTCCCGTTCTCCAGTGTCGTCAGGTCGATTTCCCTTAACCTCTCCTAGTAGGACATGCCACTTAGCTCCGGGACTAGTCTTGCTGCAAACCTCTGCACTTTCTCTAATTTCCGTACGTGCTTGGCTAGATGTGGGTTCCAAACTGGTGCTGCATACTCCAATATAGGCCTGACATACACAATGTACATAGTCCTGAACGATTCCTTATTGAGATGCCGGATTGCTATTCTTAGGTTTGCTAGGCGCCCATATGCTGCAGCAGTTATTTGGTTAATGTGCGCCTCATGAGATGTACCTGGTGTTATACTCACCCCAAGATCCTTTTTTTTTTTGAGTGAGGTTTGTAGTTTCTGGACTGTACTCCGCCTGCGGTCTTCATTGCCCTTCCCCAATCTTCATGACTTTCCACTTGATGGGGTTGGACTCGAGGAGCCAGTTTCTGGACCAGGGCTCCAGACTGTCCAGATCCCTTTGTAGCTCTGCTTGGTCCACGACTCATTGAATTTTTCTCATCAACTTCATCATCGGCAAAAAGGGACACCTCTGAGTCTATTATTTCCGTCATGTTGTTCACATATACCAGAAATAGCACCAGTCCTAGGACTGACACCTGTGGAACCCCGATCGTCACAGGTGCCCACTGTAATACTTCGTCTCGTACCGTGACTCTCTAATGTCTTCCAGACAGGTGTTCCGTGATCCATTGCAGTGCCTTCCCTGTTATACCTGCCTGGTCCTCCAGCTTATGCACTAGTTTATTGTGTAGAACTGTGTCAAAAACCTTCTTACAGTCCAAGAAAACGCAGTCTACCCACCCTCTCTCTCTTATCTTACTGCTGTCACCCTGTCATAGAATTCCAGTAGGTTTGTGACACAGAATTTCCCGTCCCTGAAACCATGCTGGTTGTCGTTGATAAGCTCTTTCCTTTCGAGGTATTCCACCACTCTTCTAAAAATTTTCTCTATGACTTCGCATACTATACATGTCAGTGACACTGGTCTGTAGTTTAATGATTCGTGTTTGTCTCCTTTTTTAAAATGTGGGACTACATTTGCTGTCTTCCATACCTCAGGTAGTCACCCTGTTTCGATAGATGTGTTGAATGTTGTTAGTAGCACGCATAGCACCTCTGCTCCCTCTCTCAGGACCCATGGAGAGATGTTATCCGGCCCCATGGCCTTTGAGGTATCTAACTCGCTTAGCAGCCTCTTCACTTCTTCCTTGGTTGTATGTATTGTGTCTAACACTTGATGGTGTACCCACCTCTCCGTCTTTCTGGAGTCCCTTCTGTCTCCTCTGTGAACACTTCTTTGAATCTCATGTTGAGCTTCTCACATACTTCTCAGTCGTTTTTTTTTTTATCTCTCCTCCTTCCTCAGCCTGATTACCTCGTAATTGACTGTTGTTTTCCTCCTGATGTGGCTGTACAACAACTTCTGGTCAGATATGGCTTTTACTGCTGTGTCATTCTCGTATTGTCATTGGGCCTCCCTTCTTACTTGTGCATATTCTTTTACTGGCTCTGCGACTGCTCTCCTTATTTTCTTGGGTTCTTTGCCTTATATACTTCTTCCATTCTCTAGCACACTTGGTTTTGGCCTCTCTACACCTTTAAACGAACCAAGGGCTCACCCTGGCCTTCTCGTTATTTCTCTCAACTTCGGGTACAAACTTCTCCTCACTGCCTTGCATATTGTCCTCACATATTCCATCATCTCATTTACCGACTTCCTTGCTAGTGCCCTGTCCCACTAAAGTTCGTGCTGGGAATTTTTAATTCCTGTGTAGTCCCCATTCTTGTAGTTTGGCTTCATTTGTCCTGCCCTTCCTGCTTCCCTCTCCACTTGTAACTCTGCTATGTATTCGAAGCTCAGAACCATATGGTCACTGGCCCCAAGGGGTCTTCATATGTAATAGCCTCAGTATCTGCACTACTGAAGGAGAATACTAGGTCCAGTCTCGCTGGTTCATTTTCTCCTCTCTCTCTCTGGTAGTGTCCCTTATTTGTTGGTACAAGAGGTTTTCCAGTACCACCTCCATCATCTTAAGCCTCCATGTTTCTGGGCCCCCATGTGGCTCCAGGTTCTCCCAGTCAATTTCTTCGTGACTGAAGTCACCCACAAGGGATCATGCGAGCCCGCCCGGCTCGCATGATCCCTTCCGGCCACTTCAGCCAGTGTGTCAACCATCGCTTTGTTACTCTCATCACATTCTTGCCTTGGCCTCTTGCAGTTCTGTGGTGGGTTATAAATCACTGCAATTACCACCATGGGACCTCCAGAATAAAGTGTTCCTGTTATATAATCTCTTGCTTCTGCTGTCTCCTCTCGTCCAGCTCATCAAAATCCCATTGGTTTTTGATGAGCAGTGCCACTCCTCCCCCCTCTGCTCCCTCTGTATTACCTCAAAATCTGATCTTTTGTTGGAAAGATACCACCTGTTATCGTTCCTGTGAGCCTGGTTTCGGTGTGTGTGTGTGTGTGTGTGTGTGTGTAGCTGTTGTGTGTCTGTGAGTTGTGTGTGTGTGTGTGTGTGTGTGTGTGTGTGTGTGTGTGTGTGTCTTTGTGTACTCACCTAGTCGTACACACCTAGTTGAGGTTGCAGGGGTCGAGTCCTAGCTCCTGGCCCCGCCTCTTCACTGGTCGCTACTAGGTCACTCTCCCTGAACCGTGAGTTTTATCATACCTCTGCTTAAAGATATGTATGGATCCTGCCTCCACTACATCGCTTCCCAAACTATTCCACTTCCTGACTACTCTGTGACTGAAGAAATACTTCCTAACATCCCTGTGATTCATCTGTGTCTTCAATTTTCAACTGTGTCCCCTTGTTGTTGTGTCCCATCTATGGAACATTCTGTCTTTGTCCACCTTGTCAATTCCTCTCAGTATTTTGTAAGTCGTTATCATGTCCCCCCTATCTCTCCTGTCCTCCAGTGTCGTCAGGTCGATTTCCCTTAACCTCTCCTCGTAGGATATACCCCTTTGCTCTGGGACTAGTCTTGCTGCAAACCTTTGCACTTTCTCTAGTTTCTTTACGTGCTTGGCTAGGTGTGGGCTCCAAACTGGTGCCGCATACTCCAATATGGGCCTAACGTACACGGTGTACAGGGTCCTGAACGATTCCTTATTAAGATGTCGGAATGCTGTTCTGAGGTTTGCTAGGCGCCCATATGCTGCAGCAGTTATTTGGTTGATATGCGCTTCAGGAGATGTGCCTGGTGTTATACTCACCCCAAGATCTTTTTCCTTGAGTGAGGTTTGTAGTCTCTGGCCCCCTAGACTGTACTCCGTCTGCGGTCTTCTTTGCCCTTTCCCAATCTTCATGACTTTGCACTTGGTGGGATTGAACTCCAGGAGCCAATTGTTGGACCAGGTCTGCAGCCTGTCCAGATCCCTTTGTAATTCTGCCTGGTCTTTAATCGAATGAATTCTTCTCATCAACTTCACGTCATCTGCAAACAGGGACGCTTCGGAATCTATTCCTTCCGTCATGTCGTTCACAAATACGAGAAACAGCACTGGTCCTAGGACTGATCCCTGTGAGACCCCGCTGGTCACAGGCGCCCACTCTGACACCTCACCACGTACCATGACTCGCTGCTGTCTTCCTGACAAATATTCCCTGATCCATTGTAGTGCCTTCCCTGTTATCCCTGCTTGGTTCTCCAGTTTTTGCACTAATCTCTTGTGTGGAACTGTGTCAAACGCCTTCTTGCAGTCCAAGAAAATGCAATCCACACACCCCTCTCTCTCTCTTGTCTTACTGCTGTCACCCTGTCATAGAACTCCAGCAGGTTTGTGACACAGGATTTCCCGTTCCTGAAACCATGTTGGCTGCTGTTGATGAGATCATTCCTTTCTAGGTGTTCCACCACTCTTCTGATAATCTTCTCCATGACTTTGCATACTATACATGTCAGTGACACTGGTCTGTAGTTTAGTGCTTCATGTCTGTCTCTTTGTTTAAATATTGGGACTACATTTGCTGTCTTCCATGCCTCAGGCAATCTCCCTGTTTCGATAGATGTATTGAATATTGTTGTTAGAGGTACACATAGCGCCTCTGCTCCCTCTCTCAGTACCCATGGAGAGATGTTATCTGGCCCTATTGCCTTTGAGGTATCTAGCTCACTCAGAAGCCTCTTCACTTCTTCCTCGGTTGTGTGCACTGTGTCCAGCACTTGGTGGTGTGCCCCACCTCTCCGTCTTTCTGGAGTCCCTTCTGTCTCCTCTGTGAACACTTCTTTGAATCTCTTGTTGAGTTCTCACATACTTCACGGTCATTTCTTGTTGTCTCTCCACCTTCCTTCCTTAGCCTGATTACCTGGTCCTTGACTGTTGTTTTCCTCCTGATGTGGCTGTGTGTGTGTGTGTGTGTGTGTGTGTACTCTTCTGTTTGTGGTTGCAGGGGTTCAGTCATAGCTCTTGGCCCCTGTGTGTGTGTTCTATACATGTATTTCTCTGGGTTTATGTTTACTAATATTCTCTGCCTGTGTCAACAAACTGTGTCCATCCAGCACAATGCGTGAAGGTCAACGTAAAACAGGAAGAGAGTAAACAACTACCATTGTTGGATCTTCTGGTCAGCAAAAATAATCACCCAACTACGTACATTCACTGTGCAGCGAAAACTTACATTCAGCCAGTTACGTACCTTCACTATTCATCGAAAATTTACACTCACCCAGCTACGTACATTTTTTCAACCACTATTCTTCTCCAGGAAAATAAAATACGTTCTCCATCCCTTTTCTGAGGTCCCGAGAATCTGCACACAATTTGGAGTGGACCAAGAGACAGAAATCATAGAGGAAGAAATTCCCTTAACAAGGATACCCTGACTGGTTCATTCAGTCAGGTCTCAGCTACGCTAACAAAAATTGTTTTAAAACCATAGAACCAGGTACCGACAACTAAACTGGACATCCCTTTCTATTATGGCTTCTCCAGGCTGAGGGACTGATCACCTTATATATATAACACCACGACTTGTTTTTGCCTCTGTAATTTTACTAAAGAAACCTACTGAGGCTGGCGATACGTTAGGGTAATAATGATGGCCAGCTGTTTCTAGTGTGTCTCACTCATCTACTTGTCTGTGCTACATTTCTCTCTTTTGATCTAATCTATCCTGTGTGCAGATTCTCGGGACCTAAGAAAAAGACCGATAAATGTACATTATTTTGCTGGAGACTAATAGCGCTTGAGACGTATCTGGTAGAGTGTGTAGATTTTCAATGCCTAGTGACGGTACGTAATTGGTTGAATGTACGTAGTTGGGTGATACAGATATGTACACTATGCACAGATGGAATAATAAGTGTAAACCACGGTGACAGATGGCAAAACAGAAGCCAGAGAGAGTGCACCGTATTCAACCAGCAGGTAGGCAAGTCTGCCAATGATTACTGCACGTGAACTACATTGCTTCAGATTTGACAGGCTTGCCTGTGATTGGTCAATGAACCAAGGTACTGATTTAACAACGGGTACCCTATAGATCGTTAAACCCTTAGCACCTGGTTTGCTGGTTGGGAGGCAGCCTATATGGGAGTGTAACATTCGCCGAATAAATTGTAACATACTCTGTGCATGCCACACAACAGATACGGCCAGGAGCTTGCAACAGTGCTTCAACCCGCATATAATTTGAGTCACAACATTAACTGAGAAGGAACCACTATCACACATTACACGGAATACACCTGACAACTTAAAATACTGGAATCAATACTCAGAGACAGTACCTAACTTAAATATTGCAACAGGACAAATGAAAGCAGGTATAAACTTGGCGTTGTTTAGACAATTTTTACGTATTTATTCTTGCGTCATTGCAAATGGATTCCACTGTCCGTATCATAGCGGCAGACCTATATGCAGGTCTTAATGTTTTACCACTGTGAGTGAACCTGGGTTCTTAACAAACTCGCGAAATAAGTTCAGGAAGGTGAAACATTGAACATCAACACTTTACTTAAAAATGGTTCATTTCACTAGGGGATATAGGTATCTAAATACAGTAAGAATTTTGTAGTGTTTATTAATAAATGAAACCCAGTGTTCTACATTACCTCTCAAACAGTATGGTGTGTTTACAAGTTGCAATAACTGAATGAACACTTTATGTACCAGGCACACCATAGTATATATGCAGTAAATGAGATCACAGGATGCAAATATCCACAACACCCGAAATATCCTATCCAAGATAGTTACAACGTTGAGAAACAATAGCCTATACTCTGACAAACTAGAGAAAACATGAAACATCAATAACCACGTCAAACACAATAAAGTGGACACACACAGGTTCTAAAATCAAGGCAAGAACCCAGTCATAATGCTGGGCAGTGTGATTCCACGTGCACTGAATGTGACAATGTACAGATAGCCAAAATATAAAAATATCTAGGAGCCAAGCTCTGGAGTGAAAGATATCATGACAGGAATATCCCGCAGCCATCCACAAGACAGAAGTATGGACCCTACATAAGATCATTGTGAGATAAAGACTACAAATTATGTCTGGATTCACCTGCACAGAAAAAAAAGTTTTGTTTTTCTTACCAGTAAACACTCTGATTCACCACCAGAGATGTGGAAGGATATGCAGAACCACATAAATCTTTTAGAAGTGAAGAATCAGCCAGCCAGCAGCTACACTTCCACAATGAGACAATGACAAATTACGACAGACACAAACAGAAATGCAGCCCTGCTCTCCAGAAAATTTCCAGAATTTTTTGAGAATCTGGCTTGGGTGAGCTACAACCGTAGAAACATCGTTTTCTCTCACATATAAAGGGAAAGTTTAATGGTGGAATGGCTGGTGCTTTTATTTAATAAATGAATGGAAAGGGGGAAGTACCTAGGAATTGGCAGAGAGTATGCATAGTTCCTTTGTATAAAGGCAAAGGGGACAAAAGAGAGTGTAAAAATTATGGATGAATAGGCTTGTTGAGTATACCTGGTAAAGAGTACGGTAGAGCCGTTATTGAAAGAATTAAGAGTAAGACGGAGAGAGCAGAATCGCAAATGAACGAGGAGGCTTTAGGGAGGATAGGGGAGTGAAGCATTTGGGTGAATAGCATTTAGATAAGGGCAAAGATATTTTCGTTGCATTTATGGATTTGGAAAAGGCGTATGATAGGGTGGATAAGGGAGCAATGTGACGGACGTTACATATGTATGGAATAGGAGGTAATTACTGAAAGCGGTGAAGTTTTTACGAAGATAGTGAGGTGGTGGTTAGAGTATGTATGACAGGGGGAGATTATTTCCAGAAAAAGTAGGCCTTAAACAGGGATGCGTGATGTCACCGTGGCTGTTCAATATATTTATGGATGGGTTTGTAAGAAAAGTGAATGCTCGGGTGTTTAAAAGAGGAGTGAGGCTAAGAGATAAGGAGTCTAACTCAAAGTGGGAGTTGTCATAGCTGCTTTTTTCTGATGACACTGTGCTTTTGGGAGATTCTGAAGAGAAGTTGCAAAGGTTGGTGGACGAGTTTGGAAGGGTATGTAAAAGAAAGAAATTAAAAGTGAACATAGGAAAGAGCAAGGTGATGAGGATAACAAAAAAAATTAGGTAATGAAAGATTGGATATCAGATTGTAGGAAGGGAATATGGAGGAAGTGAATGTATTCAGATATGTGGGAGTGGAGTTGTCGGGAGATGGGTCTATGAAAAGACGAAGTGATGTGGGGAAGAAGGTGAACGGAGCACTGAGGAGTCTGTGGAGACAAAGAATGTTATTCATGGAAGCAAAGAGGGGAATGTATGAGAGTATTGTGGTACCAAAGCTCTCATATGGGTATGAAGCATGAGTTGTGAATGTTGCAACAAGGAGAAGGCTGGAGGCAGTGGAGATGTTGTGTCTGAGGGCAATGTACAGTGTAAATATAATGCAGAGAATCCGTAGCTTGGCGAATACAAGGAGGTGCAAGGGTTCTAAAAGAATTATCTGGAGGGCTAAAGAGGGGTTGTTGAGGTGGTCTGAACATTTAGAGAGGATGGAACAAAATAAATTGACTTGGAGAGCATATAAATCTGTAGGGAAAGGAAGGTGCAATAGGGATTTCCTAGGAAAGGCTGGAGGGAAGGGGTAAAGGAGGTTTGGTGTGCAAGGGGCTTTTACTTCCACGAAGCGTGAATGAGCGTGTTAGATAGGAATAAGTGAAGACAAATGGTTTTTATGACTTGACGTGCTGTTGGAGTGTGAGAAAAGTAAAATTTATGAAGGGATTCAGGGAAACCAGTTAGCTGGACTTGAGTCCTGGAGGTGGGAAGTACTGTGCTTGTACTCTGAAGGAGGAGTGTTGATATGCTGCGGTTTTTAACTGTAGTGTAGGCACGAATCTGACAAGACCACTACCCACACTACCTGCATCACTACAGACACTACGTGCACCACTGCCCACACTACCCACACCACTTCCCACACTACCTTCATCACTACCCACACTACCCGCACTACTACCCACATATTATGGAGTATGTCATTTTCCTGAAAGTGAACGCGTTTTATTCCTGTCAGTCAGGCAGTGGCCAGGAGAGGAGCAGATGAGAGGTGTGTTTAGTTCAGTAAGTGTAGGAAGGCGGCTGGTGAAGTCGTCATGGGTAGTGTGAGTAGGTAATTTTGGTAAGTTGTTTAGTGTTGTGAGGGAAAAGTTCAATAGATAGGAATAGAGAGGGAGTATATAGTAACAATAGTTTCATTGCCGGCTACTTGTTAAGGTAGGGTAAGTCAAGCTCCAGCTATTCCCGCCTTTTTTCCCCCTCCCCGAAAGTGATAGTTTCATTGCCAACTACTTGTTAAGGTAGGGTAAGTCAAGCTCCTGCCTTTTCTCCCCCACCCCTAAAGTGATAGTTTGATTGCCGGCTGCTTGTTAACGTAGGGTCAGTCTAGCTCCCACTATCCCTCCCCCTCCCTCTTCAACCCCCCCCCCCCCCCCCGAAAGGTGACGTGTGGGGCTCTGGTCAAACAGTAAATCACTCGACTCACAGCTCCCAACACTACTGTAAGTACATGCCTGCCTTGTATTCTAGTGGATTTATTGGTTGAAAGCGTCACTTTTGACCAATAATAAACTTAGTCCTTTCAGTCTTGCTCTAGGTTGACTGTTGTAATAATCACCACATCTTTTGGGTATTGTACTTACCATGGAGAGTGATTTTTAAGCAGTGGGTAACCTGTCTATCTTTCCAGCTTGGATGACAGTGAGGGTCACCTGTCAATCAACGAGAAGAAATGATGGAGAAGGACTAACGTCCAGAGACTTCCCCATTTTGGATTTAATTACCTGTGCACCTGTAGGAAATTGCAGGACGTAACCCCACATCATTGCAGCGGTAAAGAACCTGCTTTCCTGTCATCGGGATAGAATACTCAAGGCTCTATCTACTGTGACCCCTCAAGGAAGGTTCCTTGATGTTGGTGAGGGGCTCTTGATTTAGGGAATTGGATCTGTGCTCCAGTTCCCCGAATTAAGCCTGAATGCCTTCCACATCCCCCCCCCCGCAGGCGCTGTATAATCCTCCAGGTTTAGCGCTTCCCCCTTGATTATAATAATAATAATAATATCTACTGTGAAGAACTAGCCAGTGGGTCGTAACCAACACCTGCGACCCCCCCCCCATCATCAGCAACGGCTACGATTTCAACAACACAGTGTCACCAACACCAGACACCCCTATATATATTAGCGTTGAATTAAGTTATCATTTATATTTTTCATTTTTCATTTTCTTTAATGTAGGATTAATATTTCATATTTAAGTGTTTTATATTTTAAATTTCTATATAATAAAGTGTTTATGTTTGTCTGTTATTATTTCTTTTTCTATTCATTAATTTTCCTGAGGAGGAGCCAGCCTTAATAATACTTACTGAAGTTGTTACAGGGCTGAGTAAGCCTTCACAAGTGTATACTATAGGTGTTTGTGTTTAAGTGCTCTCATGTTTATTTGTAAGGCCCTAGTATGCAGAGGCCTGTTTATGCGAGAGTACTGTATGGTGTTTTGCCTGTTGTTAATTAGTCTACCAGACAGAAGTGAAGACGAGGTTGTATGTCATGGTGTCGCCCTGATCATTTATTTTCTTGAACTCATCAGTAGCAGTATGTTAGTGAGTTAATATGAACTGGAGTGTGGTGGTTTTTTGTAGTAGATTTTAAGTTGAATAAGTTACTATTAATAATAGTTTTTTTTATTTAGGTGAGTTTTTGTTTAAAATACGGGTACATGCTGGCCCAAAGTTGATGTGTTTTTCAGAGTAATTTTATAACCCCTAGACAGCAGTGTAAGCAGCCTTTAGGGGCCAGGAATATTTTATTTAAGTTACAACCTCAAAGTCGTAACACCACACTACCCGCACCACTAACCACACTATTTGCACCACTACACACACACACTACCCACACTACCTGCACCAGTACACACTACCCACACTACCCGCACCACTACCTACACCACCCGCACCACTACCCACACTATCTGCACCACTACCCACACTTTGCACCACCACCCGCACCAGTACCCAAACTACCCGCAGCATTACACACACTACCCGTACTACTACACTACCAGCAAGACTACCCACATTACCTGAACCACTCCCCACACTACCCGCACCACCACACAAATTGCCCACACTAACTGCACCACTACCCACTACCCACTACAGACTTTGCAAAAGCATTTGACAAATGCGATCATGGCGTAATAGCCCATAAAATACGTGCTAAAGGAATAACTGGGAAAGTGGGGAGATGGATCTTCAACTTCCTAACAAATCGAACACAAAGAGTAGTGGTCAACAGAGTTAAATCGGAGGCTGCCATAGTGAAGAGCTCTGTTCCACAAGGCACAGTACTCGCCCCCATCTTATTCCTTATCCTCATATCAGACATAAACAGAGATATACACCACAGCACCGTATCATCCTTTGCGGATGATACTAGGATCTGCATGAGGCTGTCATCTGCTGAGGACGCGGTTAACCTCCAAGAAGATATAAACAAAGTTTTCCAGTGGGCAACGGTAAACAATATGATGTTCAATGAGGACAAATTCCAACTACTCCGTTATGGAAAACTGGAGGAGATAATAACTAGAACAGAGTATACTACTGACTCCGGCCATACAATAGAGCGGAAAACAATGTAAGGGACCTGGGAGTAGTAATGTCTGAGGATCTCACTATCAAGGATCACAACATTGCCACGATCGCACGTGCAAAGAAAATGAAAGGATGGATAATGAGAACTTTCAAAACGAGAGATGCCAAGCCCATGATGATCCTTTTCAAATCACTTGTTCTCTCTAGGCTGGAATACTGCTGTACATTAACATCTCCATACAAAGCAGGTGAAATCGCAGATCTAGAGAGTGTACAGAGATCCTTTACTGCACGTATAAGTTCTGTCAAGCACCTTAACTACTGGGAACGCTTGGAAGCACTTGACTTGTACTCGTTGAAACGCAGGAGGGAGAGATATATCATAATCTACACTTGGAAAATCTTGGAAGGAATGGTCCCAAATCTGCACTCAGAAATCACTCCCTACGAAAGTAAAAGACTGGGCAGGCGATGCAAAATGCCGCCAATAAAAAGTAGGGGCGCCATTGGTACACTAAGAGAAAACACCATAAGTGTCCGGGGCCCAAAACTGTTCAACAGCCTCTCATCAAGCATTAGGGGAATTGCCAATAAATCCCTGGCTGCCTTCAAGAGAGAGCTGGACAGATACTTAAAGTCAGTGCCGGATCAGCCGGGCTGTGGCTCGTACGTCGGACTGCGTGCGGCCAGCAGTAACAGCCTAGTTGATCAGGCCCTGATCCATCGGGAGGCCTGGTCATGGACCGGGCCGCGGGGGCGTTGATCCCCGGAATAACCTCCAGGTAACCAGGTAACCCACACCACAACCCACACTAGACGCACCACTACCCACACTACCCGCGCCACTACCCACACTACCCGCACCACTACACACGCTACGAACACTACCTGAACCACTACCCGCACCACTGCACACACAACCCGCACCACTACACACACTACCCACATTACCCGCACCAATACCCATACTACCCGCACCAATATCCACAATACCTGCACCACTACCCGCATTGCTACCAACACTACCCGCAACAATAACCACACTACTCGCACCACTACCCATACCACTACACACACTACTTGCACCACTACCCATACTACCTGCACCACTACACACACTACCCATACCAGTCCCCACCTAACTGCACCACTACACACACTACCCACACCACTACCCATACTACCCGAAACCACAAACGCACTACCCACACTACCTGAACCACTGCCCACACTACCCGCACCAGCACACACACACTACCCGCACCACTACACACTACGCACCTGCCTGAATCACTGCCCACACTACCCACACAACCCGCACTACTACACACACTACCGAACTACTGCCCACACTACCTGCACTACTACACACACTATCCACACTACCTGCACCACTACCCGCGCCACTAATCACACTACCCCGAAACTACCCACACTACCCGCACCACTACTCAGACTACCCGAACCACTCCCTACACTACCCGCACCCACTACGCACACTACTCACATTCCCCGGGCGCCACTACATCCATACCCGCGAAACCACCCGCACCACTACCCACACTGCCAACCACTGCCTACACTACCCGCACCACTACCCAACACTACCCGCACCACTATCAACGCAAACCTGCACCACTACCCGCACCACTACATCCACTACCCGAAACACAAACCCACACTACCCGCACCTCTACCCAAAACTACTCGCACCACTACACCACACTACCCGCAGCACTGCCCACCCCACCCGCACCACTACACACACTACCAACATTACCCGCACCACTACATACATTAAACCACACTACCCGCACATCTACCCACACTACCCGCACCACTAAAACACACTACCCACACTACCCGCAACACTACCTACCTACCCGCACCACTATACACACTGCCCACACTACCCGCACCTCTACACACACTACCCTCACTACCCGCACCACTCCCTACACTACCCGCACCACTACACACACTGCCCACACTACCTGCACCTCACCCCACTCCCCCACACTACCCCGCTCTCCCTTCACACACTACCCGCCCCACTAACCACACTAACCCCCACCATTACTCACCTACCCACACTACCCGCACCACTGCCCACACCACCCGCACCACTACACATACTACCCACACCACTACCTACACTACCCGCCCCACTACACACACTACCCACACCACTAGCACACTACCCGCACCACTACACATACTACCCACACCCGCTACCTACACTCCCCGCACAAACTACCCACACTACCGCACCACAAACCCACACTACCCGCACCACCACCCACACTTCCCGCACCACTACACGCACTACCCCCCCACAAACCCGCACCACTACCCACAAAACTACCCACACTACACGCACCACTACCCACGCTACCCACAATACCCCACCACTACACACACTACCCGCACCACTACCCAAAACTTCCCGCACCTCTACCCGCACTTCCCACACCACTACCGCACCACTACACATACTACCTGCTCCACTACACACACTACCCGCACCATTTCCCGCACCACTGCCACACTTCCCGCACCCACACACACACTTCCCCAAACACACACACTACCCCCCACCTCTACACACTACCCGCACCACTACACACTACCCGCACCCCCTACACACAATACCCGCACCACTACACACATACCCGCACCACTACACACTACCCGCACCACTACACACTACCCGCACCACTACACACTACCCGCCCCGCTACACAGACTACCCACACCACTACACAGACTCCCCGCACCACTACACACTATCCGCACCACTACACACTACCCGCACTACTACACACTACCCGCACCACTGCACACAGTACCCGCACCACACACACACTACCCGCACCACTACACACACTACCCGCACCACTACTCACACTCCCCCGCACCACTACACACAATACCCGCACCACTACACACACTTCCCGCACCACTAACACTACCCACACCATACAAAACTACCTGCACCACTACACACAATACCCGCACCACTACACACACTACCGCACCACTACAAAACTACCTGCACCACTACACACTACCCGCACCACTACACACTACCCGCACCACTACACACTACCCGCACCACTACATAAGAACATAGGAATGAAGGAACACTGCAGAAGGCCTACTGGCCCATATGAGGCAGGTCCTTATCAAAACGACCTCTACCTAAAGCTACCCAAGAAATAACTCCCGTACCCCATGACACCAATCAAACCCAGCCCCTCCCACTCATATATTTGTCCAGTCTCTTCTTAAAGCTACCCAAGGTCCTAGCCTCTATCACCCCACTGGGAAGATTGTTCCTCGCATCTACAACTCTGTTGTTAGGTAAGACACATATGCAACAGTTAGGTATCTTTATTATGAAACGTTTCGCCTACACAGTAGGCTTCTTCAGTCAAGTACAGAAAAGTTGATAGAAGCAGAAGATACTTGAAGACGATGTAATCAGTCCATCACCCTTAAAGTTTTGAGGTGGTCAGTCCCTCAGTCTGGAGAAGAGCATTGTTCCATAGTATGAAACACGTGCGTCACATCTCACTCTCCGCCTATATATATAATGTCTTTCTACCTCTGTATGTTAGAAGTGATCAAGGTCCCAGGACCGAAACGTTTTCTAATAAATATGTTATAGTGTTTGCTTACGTGTCTTTCTAAACCAACTTGTCGGTATTTATTACCAAGGTTTATACCGTTCTCTAATGAGTCTATATCCATCCTGTAGTAAGGGGACCAAAACTGAGCAGCATAATCCAAATGCGGCCTCACTAGTGATCTATAGAGCTGTAAAATGACTTTTGGACTTCTGTTACTTATACTTCTTGAGATAAATCCAAGTAATCTGTTGGCCTTGTTGCGCACACTAAGGCTCTGCTGTCTTGGCTTTAGATTTCTGCTTACCATGACTCCCAAGTCCTTTTCACATTCTGTATGTGAAAGGCAAGGGCAAGTACCTTACACTTATCCACATTGAACTTCATCTGCCATTTTTCAGACCAAGACATTAATTTGTCCAAATCGTCCTGGAGTTCATTGATATCCTCCTCAGATTTAATTATACTGCCTATCTTTGTATCATCAGCAAACTTACTCATGTCACTCGTAATCCCTTCATCAAGGTCATTAATGTAAATTATGAACAAGAGAGGGCCTAAAACTGATCCTTGTGGAACGCCACTAGTGACTAATCCCCATTCAGATTTCACTTCAGATTTCACTCTGCTTTCTATTGGTAAGCCATGCCTCAATCCATGCTAGAACTTTACCTCCTATACCATGAGCTGCCACTTTTCTTAAGAGTCTCTTGTGAGGTACTCTGTCGAAGGCTTTACTAAAATCCAAATAAACAATATCATATTCCTTATCACTGTCAACTGCCTCAAATGTTCTATTGAAGAACGTCAGCAAATTTGTCAGGCAGGAACGACCTCTCGTGAATCCATGCTGAGATTCATTTATCAAGTTATGCTCTTCAAGGTGACTTCTGATAATGTCAGCTATAATTGATTCTAATAACTTGCCCACTATAGATGTCAGGCTTATTGGACGGTAATTTGAAGGAGTGGACTTATCCCCTGATTTGAATATAGGAACCACATTAGCCATCTTCCACAACTCTGGCACAACACCGGTAAGGATGGACGCATTGAATACACTCGTTAATGGCTGACTAAGCTCCATCTTGCATTCCTTAAGTACCCTGGAAAACAGCTCATTGGGTCCCGGGGACTTATTTTGCTTCAGTTTGTCTATCTGTTTAATAACCATGTCCCTCGTGACAGTAATATTAGTTAACTTAAATTCATCAGGAACTAAATAATTGTTAATTACTGGAATCTCATTTACATCTTCCTGTGTAAAAACTGACAAAAATAGTCATTAAATAAGGAACACATTTCCAGTTCATTATCCGTCAGCTGTCCATTCCCAATTTTCAGAGGTCCTACTTTTTCCTTCACCTTCGTCCTATACACTTGAAAGAACCCCTTCGGATTAGTCTTGATTCATTAGCAACTCTAATTTCATAGTCACGTTTAGCCTTTCTAATCCCCTTTTTTACTTCTCTTTTAAGCTGAACATATTGGTCAGTAAGGTTAACCTCTCTTCTGATGCGCCTATAAATTCCCCTTTTCTCCCCTAATAGATGCTTTAGGCTCCTGTTAACCCATTTGGGATCGTTATTATTAGACCTAATTTCTCTCTGGGGAATGTATATACTCTGGGCACGGTGTACATTATTAAGAAAACAATCATAAAAGCAGATCCCTTCATAATCATAAGTATGATCATCGTCAATAAAATCATTAGCTAGATAACCCAAATCAAGATTAGACAGGTGTTCCCTAAGTCCATAATCCGCAGAACGAAAATCAGGGATCTTTTCTGTATTATCATTATTCTTGCATTCCCAGTTAATGCTAAAAGTGATGGATTTGTGATCACTTGCGCCAAGCTCTTCAGTGATCTCCAGATTATTCACGAGTGTTTCTTTATTTGACAAGACTAGGTCTAGCAAATTATTACCCCTGGTAGGCTCTGTTACGCTCTGCTTCAGAAAACAGTCCTGAACTGTTTCCATAAAGTCACTGGACTCTAGATTACCTGTCAAAGAATTCCAGTCAATTTGACTAAAGTTAAAGTCACCTACTATGACTATGTTATTGTGTCTAGAAGCCCTAACAATTTCGTCCCAAAGAAGTCTCCCTCTATCGTGATCCAAGCCAGGAGGTCGGTATATTACACCTAGAATTAGTTTTTCTTGACTCTCTACAAACTCTACCCAAACAAATTCTGTTACTGCTCCATCTATTTTTATACCTGTTTTTATGCAACAATTAATATTTTCTCGAACATACAATGCAACTCCTCCCCCCTTCCCATCAGATCTATCCACATTGAACAACTTAAATCCCTGAATATTACACTCAGCAGTCATATCCCGACTCTTTAAATCATACCATGTTTCAGTTAATGCAATGATATCAAAGTTCCCAGCACATGCTAACAAACGTAGTTCATTAATTTTATTTCTTGCACTTCGACTGTTAGCATAAAATACCATCATATGTTTTTTCTTCTGCACATTTTTTCTATTCATCTTTGTTTTTACACAATTTCTGAAATTATCATTACCCAGAGTTACTCCATGACAGTTACTATTAAGATTCTTAATATCAGAGCATAAGCCAATTATCCATACTCATTATTTATCATTTCTAAACCCATACCTCTAACTAATCCTAGTTTAAAGTCCTAACTCCCCCCCTCAACTGAGTTAGCAAGAAAACCCACACACTGCCCTGGATAAGTGAACCCCATCCCTGGCATACATGTCATTTCGGCCATAGAAGTTGTCCCAGTTGTCAATGAATGGTACTGCATTGTCCTTACAGTGTTTATCCAGCCAACAATTAATACCAATTGCTCTGGACAACCATTCATTCCCAAACACCTCTTCTTGGCAAAATGCCACAAAATAACAGGGCGCCCCCCTTCTTCTTAATTATGTCTATAGCTGTCCTGAACTTTCTAACTAAATCCTCACTTCTACGCTTGCCTACATCATTGCCTCCAGCACTGAGGCAAATAATAGGATTGATCCCATTACCGTTCATGATGTTGTCAAGCAGGCTAACAATGTCCTCCATCCCAGCCCCAGGAAAGCAAATCCTCTGTCTCCTACTCCTGTCCTTCAAGCAGAATGCCCTATCCATGTATCTAACCTGGCTATCCCCAACAACAACAATATTCTTACCTTCCTTGTTGTCGTTCGTTGGGACGATCCCAGTAGTCGACTCATTCGTCGGGTAGCACCGAGAATGCATTGGAGGTTTCCAAAGAATTTCTACAGCAGTCTCTTTCTTCTTCATCGTTTCTGGCTTTCCATTCGTCTTCTTGATCGTCAACTTCGTCCCCTGCTGTCCAGCCACTGACCACGATCCCTTCTTGACCTGAGGACTCGAAACAGGAGGACTACGACGAATCCTCTTGTTCTCCTCGGTCAATCGCCGTATCTCCATCTTTGCTACCCTCAATTCTTCCTTAAGCTGCTGGTAAAGTTGCTCGATGGAGGGCATCTTGGTTCACTCCACGGGAGTCCCAAGACACTTCTTCACAGACTTAAGTACAGGTCACCACTGAGTTAAGTACAGGTCACCACTGAGTTAAGTACAGGTCACCACTGAATACCACACTTCCCGCACCACTACACACTACCCGCACCACTACCCGCACCACTACACACTACCCGCACCACTATACACTACCCACACCACTACACACTACGAGCACCACTACACACTATCCGTACCACTACACACTAACCAGCACCACTACACACTACCGCAACCACAACACACACTACCCACACCACTACACACTACCTGCACCACTACACACTACCCGCACCACTACACACTACCCGCACCACTACACACTACCCGCACCACTACACACTACCAGCACCACTACACACTACCAGCACCACTACACACTACCAGCACCACTACACACTACCCCGCCACCACTACACACTACCCGCACTACACACCTACCCAGCACCACTCACACACTACCCACACCACTACACACACTACCCGCACCACTACACACTACCTGCACCACTACACACTACCAGCACCACTACACACTACCCGCACCACTACACACTACCCACACCACTACACACACACCAGACACTACACCTACACACCCCCACCACATCCCCACGCTACACACTACGCCCACACACAGCTTCCCACACACTACACAACCAGCACCACCACACACTATACACCTCGCACTACGACTACACACTACCTGCACCACCACACACTCCAGACCTCACCACCCACACACACTACCAGCACCACTACCCGCCACACACACTACCAGCACCACTCACATCCACACTACACCTACCACCCACTCACACTACCCCACACCCCGCCTACCCTACTGCTCCATCACACTACCCACCCTCACACTACCCGCACCACTACACACTACTCAGCACCACTACACACTACCAGCACCACTACCCCTACCATGCACCCCTAAACACTACCCACCCACTACACACTCCAGCACCACTACACACTAACCAGCACCACTACACACTACCCATGCCCACCACTACCCGCACCACACACACAACCCGCACCATACAACACTCAGCAACCCCTACAACCGCACCACTACACACTACCAGCACCACTACACACTACCCAACCACACACACACCAGCACACTACACACACCACTATACCTACACCACTACCCGCACCACTACACACATACCCGCACCACTACACACATACCAGCACCACTACACACTACCACACCACTACACACAACCCGCACCACTACACACACCCGCACCACTACACACACTAACAGCACCACTACACACTACCAGCACCACTACACACAAACCAGCACCACTACTACACAACCTGCACCACTACACACTAACCAGCACCACTAACACATACCTGCACCTCAAACACACATACCAGCACCACTACACACATACCCGCACCACTACACACACCAGCACCACATACACACAATACCCGCACCACAACACTACAACCACCACACCACACACACCAGCACCACTACCCACCACCACACTAACACACTACCGCACACTAACACACCGCACCAACTACAACAACCACAGCACCACTACACACTCCCCAGCACCCATACACTACACACCAAACACTCCAGCCACCACTACACACTACCCGCACCACTACACACTACCACAACCTACACATACCCGCACCACTACACAATACCCGCACCACTACACACAATACCCGCACCACTACACACTACCAGCACCACTACACACTACCAGCACCTACACTACACACAATCCCTAACCACGCACCAAACTACCCCACCACTACACCACTCACGCACTACACACAATACCCGCACCACTACACACTAACCCGCACCACTACACACAATACCAGCACCACTACACACTACCAGCACCACTACACACACTACCAGCACCACTGCAACACTACCAGCAACACTACACACACTACCAGCACCACTACACACTACCACACCACTACACACACTACCCCCCACCAATACACACACTACCCGCACCACTACCCGCACCACTTCCCCCTCCACTACCCGCACCACTACCCCACTACCAACACCACTACGCACACCGCCACTACAAAAACACTACCCCACCACTACAACCACCACTACACACCCCTACTCGCACCCATACACGCTACCCAAACACCACTACCCCACTACCCGCATCACTTACACACACTACCCGCACCACTTTCCCGCACCACTACCCCGCACCACTACACACACTACCAACACCACTACACATTACCCGCACCACTACACACTTCCCGCACCACTACACCCCACTATCCGCACCACTACACACTACCCGCACCCCCTACAAAAACACTACCCGCACCACTAAACGCTACCAACACCAATACACACTACCCGCCCCCACTACACACACTACAAGCACCACTAAAACACACTTTCCCCGCACTAACTACCCACACCACACACACACTATACGCACCACTACACACACTACCCGCACTACTACCCGCACCACCACACACACTAAACCCCCACCACTACCCGCACCCCTACACACACTACCCGCACCCCTACACACACTACCCGCACCACTACCCGCACCACTACACACACTACCAACAAACCCCTACACACTACCCCAAACCACAAAAACACTACCCTCACCACTACACACACTACCGCACCACTACCCGCACCACTACGCGCACCACTACACCCCACTACCAACACCACTACACACTACCCGCACCACTACACACTACCAGCACCACTACCCGCACCACTAACCGCACCACTACCCGCACCACTACACACACTACCAACACCACTAACACTACCTACAGCACTACGCACTACCAGCACCACACACACTACCCGCCCACTACACACAATACCCGCACCACTTTCATACTACCAGCACCACTACACACAATACCCGTACCCACACACTACCCGCACCCCTACAAAACTCCACCCCACCGCTACACACTACTCGCATCACTACACACTACCAGCACCACTCTCCCCCCACCACTACCCGCACCACTACACTACACATTACCCGCAGCACTACTCACAATACCGCGCCACTACACACAATACCCGCACCACTACACACAATACCCGCACCACTACACTACCCACACCACTACACACTACCCGCACCACTCTCCGCACCACTACCCGCACCACTACCAGCACCACTACACAACTACCCCGCACCACTACCCGCACCACTACACACTACCAAAACCAGTTTTCACACTACCCGCACCACTACACACACACCTGCACCACACCCGCACCACTACCCGCACCACTACACACACTACCCGCACCACTACACACACTACCCCGCACCACTACTTCGCACCACTACAAAGCTACCAACACCACTACACACTACCACACCACTACACACACTACCCGCACCACTATCCGCACCACTTTCACACATACCCGCACCACCCTTTCCCCCACCACTACCCGCACCCCTTACCCCCACCCTACACACACTACCCGCACCACTTTCCCGCACCACTACAAAACTACCCCGCACCACTACACAGTACCACACCATTACACACACTACCCGCACCACTACACACTACCCGCACCACTACACACTACCAGCACCATTACACACACTTCCCGCACCACTACCCGCACCACTCACGCTTCCAAAAACCACTACACAAATACCAGCAACACTACCCCACACTACCGCACCACTATCCGCACCAAATACCACACTACCGCACCACTACCCGCACCACTACACGCACCACTACACACACTACCCGCAAACCACTACCCGCACCACTACACACTACCCGCACCACTACACAACTAACCACAAACTAACACACACTACCCGCACCACTACCCCGCACCACTACAAAGCTACCAACACCCCCTACACACTACCAACACCCCTACACACTACCAGCACCACTACACACACTAAACCCCCACCACTTTCACACTACCAACACCACTACAAACTACCAGCACCCCTACACACCCCTACCCGCACCACACCCGCACCACTACACGCTACCAACACCACTAAAACACTACCAACACCACTACACACTACAACACCACTACACACTACCAGCACCATACACACACTACCCGCACCACTACACACTACCAACACCACTACACACTACCAGCACCACTACACACACTACCCGCACCACTACCCGCACCACTACCACACACTACCCCCACCACTACTCGCACCACTACACGCTACCAACACCACTACACACTACCAGCACCACTACACACACATACCCGCACCACTATCCGCACCACTAAAACACACTACCCGCACCACTACCCGCACCACTACCCGCACCACTACCCGCACCAAATACCCGCACCACTAACTGCACCACTACCCGCACCACTACACACACTAAACCCGCACCACTTCCCGCACCACTACAAAACTACCCGCACCACTACACACTACCAGCACCATTACACACACTACCCGCACCACTACCCGCACCACTACAACGCTTCCAACACCACTACACACTACCAGCACCACTAACACCACTACCCGCACCACTATCCGCACCACTACACACACTACCCGCACCACACCCCCCACCAATTCCCGCACCCTACACACACTACCCGCACCACTACCAGCACCACTACACACTACCCGCACCCCTACCACACAACCAAACACCACTACACACACTACCGCACCACTACCCGCACACTACCCGCACCACTACACGCTACCAACACCACTACACACTACCAGCACCACTACACACTACCAGCACCACTACACACACTACCCGCACCACTACACACTACCAACACCACTACAAACTACCAGCACCACTACACAAAACTACCCCCACCACTACCCGCACCACTACACCCCTACCAACACCACTACACACTACCAACACCACTACACACTACCCAAAACCCCTACACACTATCAACACCACTACACACTACCAGCACCCACTACACACACTACCCGCACCACTACACACTAAACCCAAAACCAATACACACTACCAGCACCACTACACACACTACCCGCCCACTACCCCAACACCAACACCACTACACACTACCAGCACCACTACACACACTACCCGCACCACTACCCGCACCACTACACGCTACCAACACCACTACACACTACCAACACCACTACACACTACCCAAAACCACTACACACTACCCGCACCACTACACACTACCAACACCACTACACACTACCAACACCACTACACACTACCAGCACCCCTACACACACTAACCCCCGCACCACACCCGCACCACTACACACTACCAAAACCACTACACACTACCAACAAACCCCTACAAAACTAACAACACCACTACACACTAAACCAAACACCACTACACACTACCAACACCACTACACATACCAGCACCACTACACACACTAACCCGCACCACTACACACTACCAGCACCACTACACACACTACCCGCACCACTACCCGCACCACTACCCGCACCACTACCCCCACCACTACCCGCACCACTACCCGCACGACTACACACACTACCCGCACCACTTCCCGCACCACTACACACTACCCGCACCACTACACACTACCAGCACCATTACACACACTACCCGCACCACTACAAACCCACCCGCACCACTAAAACACTACCAGCACCATTACACACACTACCCGCCCCCACTACCCCACCACTAACACGCTTCCAACACCACTACACACTACCAGCACCACTACACACACTACCCGCACCACTATCCGCCCCCCACTAAACACACTAACCCACCACTACCCGCACCACTACCGCACCACTACACACACTACCCGCACCACTACCCGCCCCACTAAAACACACTACCCGCACCCCTACACACTACCAGCACCACTACACACACTACCCCGCACCACTAACCGCACCACTACACGCTACCACACCACTACACACTACCAACACCACTACACACTACCAGCACCACTACAACACACTACCCGCACCACTACACACTACCAACACCACTACAAACTACCAGCACCACTACACACACTACCCGCACCACCCACCCGCACCACTAAAACGCTACCAACACCACTAACACACAAAACCCAAAACCACTACACCCCTATCAACACCACTACACACTACCAGCACCACTACACACACTACCCGCACCACTACACACACCAACACCACTACACACTACCAGCACCACTACACACACTACCCGCACCACTACCCGCCACAAAAACACCTACCAAAAACCACTACACACTACCAACACCACTACACACTATCAACACCACACACACTACCAGCACCACTACACACACTACCCGCACCACTACACGCTACCAACACCACTACAAAAACTACCAACACCACTACACACTACCAACACCACTACACACTACCAGCACCACTAACACACTTCCCGGCACCACTCACACTACCAACACACCACACAACTACCAACACCACTACACACACCAGCACCACTACACACCACTACCCGCACCACTACCCGCACCACTACCCGCACCACTACACACTACCAACACCACTACACACTACCAACACCACTACACACTACCAGCACCACTACACACACTACCCGCACCACTACACACTACCAGCACCACTACACACACTACCCGCACCACTACCCGCACCACTACCCACACAGCCTAGGCCAGTCATGTAAATGGTAGTTTTTATAATAAGAGCGACGGTAGTTTTAATGACTATTAATTACACAGTGGAGAGTTTTAATTAACTTTTTTGTGGTAATTTCCGCGGAATTTATTCATAATTTTGTTTATTCGTTTCGTTTGTTATTTTCGTCTCTCCTTTCCTCCTCCTTAATTTCCTTCCTCCCTCCACATTACTCTCTCTCTCTCTCTCTCTCTCTCTCTCTCTCTGTCTCTCTTCCTCTCTCTTCTCTCTCCTCTCTCTCTCTCTCTCTCTCTCTCTCTCTCTCCCTCCCAGGTGGTATCTCTCAGCACAAAACTGAGACAGACTCAACCGAGGAATTATTTACGAGGAAAGAAGTCAGGCTGGACGCGCCTCAGCGACCTCTTTCCTTTTATTATTTCCCTACTGTGCCAGTGTCTCCCTGCCTCCCTCCCCCCTCTCTCTCTCTCTCTCTCTCTCTCTCTCTCTCTCTGTGTACACTACACATCCCACACCACCGACACACACACACACACACACACACACACACACACACACACACACGCACACACACACACACAGGAAGTGCAATAGTCCAGAGAGTGATGTAGTGGACCACGGCAGGTACCCTACATAGTTTTAACATGAGGTATGATATAAAGCTCATGGAGCAGAGAGAGAGAGGACCTAATGGCGACCAATGAAGAGGCAGAGCCAGGAGCTATACCTCAACCTCTGCAACCACAATTAGGTGATAACACACTCTGAAGTGTCCATGTTCGCAGATGATGTGAAGTTGATGAGATGAATAAATTGGATGAGGATGAGGCAGGACTGCTAAGAGACCTGAATAGGCTGGACATGTGGTACAGAAACTAGCTTCTCGAATTCAGCCCTGCCAAATGCAAAGTCAAAAAGATTGGGGAGGGGCAAAGAAGACCGCAGACAGAGTATAGGCTAGGTGGACAAAGACTACAGACCTCACTCAGGGAGAAAGACCTTGGGGTGACCATAACACGAGCACATCACCGGAGGCACACATCAACCAAATAACTGCTGCAGCATACGGGCGCCTGGCAAACCTGAGAATAGCGTTCCGATACCTTAATAAGGAATCGTTCAAGACACTGTACACTGTGTATGTTAGGCCCATACTGGAGTATGCAGCACCAGTCTGGAACCCACACCTGGTCAAGCACGTCAAGAAGTTAGAGAAAGTACAAAGATTTGCAACAAGGCTAGTCCCAGTGCTCAGGGAATGTCGTACGAGGAAAGGTTGAGGGAAATGGACTGACGACACTGGAGGACAGAAGGGTCAGGGGAGACATGATAACGACATACAAGATACTGCGGGGAATAGACAAGGTGGACAAAGATAGGATGTTCCAGAGAGGGGACACAGAAACAAGGGGTCACAACTGGAAGCTGAAGACTCAGACGAGCCACAGGGACGTTAGGAAGTATTTCTTCAGTCATAGAGTCGTCAGGAAGTGGAATAGCCTAGCAAGTGTAGTGGAGGCAAGAACCATACATAGTTTTAAGAAGAGGTATGACAAAGCTCAGGAAGCAGAGAGGGAGAGGACCTAGTAGCGATCAGTGAAGAGGCGGGGCCAGGAGCTGAGTCTCGACCCCTGCAAATACAATTAGGTGAATTAGGTTGAGTACAACACACACAACTACACACACATCACACCACTACACACACACACACGCACATGTATAAATATATATATATATTACATATATATATATATATATATATATATATATATATATATATATATATATATATATATATATATATAATAAACAATCAGCAGATGAGTGATCTTAAATATGCAGAACAAGCCACCGGGGGAGGGTGGAAATCTATAGCTCATGTACTTTCACACTTCTCAGTGCGTCATCAGGAGCTGTGCAATATTGCAAGGGAGCAACCAAAGCAGGGAGAGAGGTCTCACAGTAGCGTAGGTGTCACCGTCCACGGTTACCCTTAGACTGGGTTAGAGGTCGGTACCAACCCACCCTACCATCATCCCCCCACTACCAATATGGGGTAGCAGGGTTTCTGAGATGTCAATTAGGAAATTATAAGATATAAAAAGCCAGCCCTGAGCTTTTTCTAATCGTTTATAACAAGTCATATTGTTTGAGAAAATAAGTTTCTCGTAGACATGGATAGCTTTTATTCTGTGTGACCTTTTCAAATAATGAAAGAAACGAATACAATGTGCTCTTTGTCCATTTAAATGTCCTGCTCTGAGGTACTGGAATGTTATACCCATGTACTCAGAAGTATCTCTTCCTACATATTGTCTGCTATTTTCTCAGTGGCTGTTAATGTGCCATACATGGAGACTAGTCGGTGGGGTTTACAAGGTCCCATGTAACCAGACTGACAGTCGAAGATCTAAATGAATTTTTTATGAGAGAGCCACAGAATATGGTAAACACAAGCCTATCTGATGATAGCCTGACTCCAAATGACTTCGAACAGGCGATACAAGACATGCCCAGGCACTCTGCCGCAGGGCCAGACTCATGGAACTCTGTGTTCAACAAGAACTGTAAGAAGCCCCTATCATGTGCTTTTAACATCCTATGGAGAGGGAGCATGGACACTGGGGGTCTTCCCACAGTTACTAAACACAACAGACATAGCCCCACCACACAAAGGGGACAGTAAAGCAATAGCAAAGAGCTACAGACCGACAGCACAAACATCCCATATCATAAAAATCTTTGAAAGGGTTCTAAGAAGCAAGATCGCCACCCATCTAGATACCCATCAATTACACAACCCAGGGCAACATGGGTTTAAAGCAGGTCGCTCCTGTCTGTCCCAACTACTGGATCACTACGGCAAGGTCCTAGATGCACTAGAAGACAAAAAAAATGCAGACGTAATATACACAGACTTTACAAAAGCCTTCGACACGTGTGACCATAGCGTAATAGCGCACAAAATGCGTGCTAAAGGAATAACAGGAAAAGTTGGCAGATGAATCTATAATTTCCTCACAAACAGAACACAAAGAGTAGTAGTCAACAGAGTAAAGTTTGAGGCTGCTAAGGTGAAAAGCTCTGTTCCGCAAGGCACAGTACTCGCTCCCATCTTGTTTCTCATCCTCATATCTGACATAGACAAGGATGTCAGCCACAGCACCGTGTCTTCCTTTGCAGATGACACCCGAATCTGCATGACATTGTCTTCCATTGCGGACACTGCAAGGCTCCAGGCGGACATCAACCAAATCTTTCAACGGGCTGCAGAAAACAATATGAAATTCAACGATGAGAAATTTCAATTACTCCGATATGGTAAACATGAGGAAATTAAAACTTCATCAGAGTATAAAACAAATAAATTCCAGCCACAAAATAGAGCGAAAAACTAACGTCAAAGGCCTGGAAGTGATCATGTCGGAGGATCTCACCTTCAAGGACCATAACATTGTATCAATCGCATCTGCTAGAAAAATGACAGGATGGATAATGAGAACCTTCAAAACTAGGGATGCCAAGCCCATGATGACACTCTTCAGGTCGCTTGTTCTATCTAGGCTGGAATATGGCTGCACACTAACAGCACCTTACAAGGCAGGTGAAATTACTGACCTAGAAAATGTACAGAGAACCTTCACGGCACGCATAACGGAGATAAAACACTTTAGTTACTGGGAACGCTTGAAGTTCGTGAACTTGTACTCCCTGGAATGCAGGAGGGAGAGATACATGATTATATACACCTGGAAAATCCTAGAGGGACTAGTACCTAAGAGGGTAATTGATGACTTGTCTAGGAATTTAAACTGATAGATTATAGAGGTATGGGTGTTTGTCGGAAACAATCAGGCTGCAGCATTAGGCTTAAAAACAACAGTTATTACTGGGATACCTCAAGTATATGTTTAAAAGACAATATTCAAAATAAAGTTGCTAGTAATGGCAAATCAATTGATCAACAAACGAAGAGAGATAGTAGAGGGCAACGAGTGACTAGCTCCCTTAAGGTTTACTATTCAAACAGTAGGAGTCTGAGAAATCAGACAGATGAGCTAAGATTACTTGCAAGTGAAGGTAATATAGATATTATTGGTATAACAGAGACCTGGTTCAACCTGAAAGATAGAGAAATGCCTTCTGAATGCAACATACAGGGTTATAAACTATTCCACACTGATAGGGTCAACAGGAAGGGTGGTGGAGTGTCGATGTATGTCAGAGAAAATTTAAATTGTTGTCTTAGACATGATATAAGATTAGAAACATCGAACACAGAATCTGTTTGGCTACAGTTTCTCGAGGGACGTGACAAATTAATTTTGGGTGTGATTTATAGGCCCCCAAACCTTCATAGCGAGTGCAGTAAGCTGTTATGGGACGAAATTCATAAGGGACCTAGATATGAAAATGTTGTGATAATGGGAGATTTTAACTTTAGATAAATTGATTGGAACAATATGACAGGAAATCTTGAATCTAGTGACTTTCTTGATATGGTTCAGGATTGCTTTTTAGAACAGGTTGTGACAGAACCAACTAGAGGAAACAATCTGCTTGACTTGGTTCTTGCTAACAAAGAGTCACTAATTAATAATCTTGAGGTTAATGATGAGCTTGGAGAAAGTGATCACAAATCACTTAGTTTCAATATATCATGGAATTACCCAGATAACTGCAATCAAATCTCTGTCCCAGATTTTCACTTGGCCGACTTCATGGGACTGAAAAATTACCTGGGTGGGCTAAATTGGGATGTCCTGGTAGGTGATCTTGGTTGACAATATGACGTTTTTCAGAGCATAGCTCTAGCTGCCCAGACAACTTTTGTTCCGAGTAGGGAAATTAGATCTAACAAAAATTATCCCAAATGGCTGAACAATAGATTAAAACATCTCATTGGTCAAAAGAGAGGCATATATAGGCGTATCAAAAGAGGGGATGGGCAGTTAAGAAATCAATATATTCAATTAAAGAGACAAATAAAGAAAGGAATAGGAAAAGCAAAAAGGGTATTATGAGGCTAAGATCGCAAGGGATTCAAAGACTAACCCAAGAGGGTTCTTTTAGGTATACAGAAGTAAGATTAGGACAAGATTGGCCCACTTAAGAGTAACTCTAGTCAGATCACTGACAGTGATAGGGATATGAGGAAATTCTCAGTACCTACTTCCTCTCAGTTTTCACCCAGGAAAATACTAGCGATATTCCTGAAATAATAGATTATGTAGAACAGGACGATAATAAACTATGTACGATTGCGGTAACTAGTGACACGGTCCTCACACAAGTAGAGAAACCTAAAACCTAACAAATCCCTAGGCCCTGATGAACTGTTTGCAGGGGTTTTAAAGAAACTTAGCATACCTTTGGCTAATCTTTTTAACATATCACTACAAACTGGCATAGTGCCTGATAAGTGGAAAATGGCAAATGTAATACCTATTTACAAGGCAGACGACAGGTCCCTGGCTTCGAACTATAGACCAATAAACCTTACCTCGATAGTGGGAAAATTTATGGAATCAATAATTGCCGAAGCAATTTGTAGCCATCTTGATAGGCACAGATTGATTAATGAATCTCAACACTGTTTTACAAAGGGGCGTTCCTGTCTTACGAATTTACTAACTTTTTTCACTAAGGTGTTTAAGGAGGTAGATCATGGTAATGAATATGATATTGTGTATATGGGCTTCAGTAAGGCTTTCAATAGAGTTCCACACCAGAGACTATTGAGGAAACTTAAGGCACACGGAATAGGAGGAGAAATTTTTTCCTGTGTAGAGGCATGGCTGACAAATAGGCAGCAGAGAGTTTGCATAAATGGGGAGAAATCAGAATGGGGGCACGTCACAAGAGGTGCTCCTCAGGGGTCAGTGTTGGACCCGTTGTTGTTCACAATTTATATAAATGACATAGATGAGTGAATAAATAGCGACATAAGCAAATTTGCTTATGACACCAAAATAGGCCGTCCAATTCATTCTAATGAGGACGCTAGAGCACTCCAGGATGATTTAAATAGACTGATGCAATGGTCGGAGAAGTGGCAGCTGCAGTTTAATATTGACAAAAGCAAAGTTCTAAATGTTGGACAGGTAAATAACCATGATACATATGAACTAAATAATATAGATCTTAATACTACTGATTGCGAAAAGAATTTAGGAGTTCTGGTTAACAGTAATCTAAAACTAAGACAACAGTGCATTTGTGTTCGCAATAAAGCTAACAGAATTCTTGACTTCATAACTAGAAGTATAAATAATAGAAGTCCTCAGGTTGTTCTTCAACTCTATATTTCTTTGGTTAGGCCTCATTTAGACTATGCTGCACAGTTCTGGTCACCGTATTACAGTATGAATATAAATGCTATGGAGAACGTACAGAGGAGGATGACAAAGACGATCCCATGTATCAGAAATCTTCCCTATGAGGATAGACTGAGGACCCTGAATCTGCACTCTCTCGAAAGGCGTAGAATTAGAGGGATGTGATCGAGGTGTATAAATGGAAAACAGGAATAAATAAAGGGGATGTAAATAGCGCGCTGAACATTTCCAGCCAAGACAGGACTCGTAGTAATGGTTTCAAGTTGGAAAAATTCAGATTCAGGAAGAACATAGGAAAGCACTGGTTTGGTAAAAGAGTTGTGGATGAGTGGAACAAACTCCCGAGTATAGTTATTGAGGCTAAAACGTTTTGTGGTTTTAAAAATAGGTTAGATAAATACATGAGTGGGTGTGGGTGGGTGTGAGTTTGACCTGACTAGCTTGTGCTGCTGGGTCTGGTGCCGTGCTCCTTCCTTGAGTTAATCCGGGGGGGGGGGTCATTGGACTAATCCGGGGGGACACATAGACCTGCTCTGCATGGGTCAGTAGGCCTGTTGCAGTGTTCCTTCTTTCTTATGTTCTTATGTACCAAACTTGCACACGAAAATCACTCACTATGAAAGCAAAAGACTTGGCAGACGATGCAACATCCCCCCAATGAAAAGCAGGGGTGTCACTAGCACGTTAAGAGACAACACAATAAGTGTCAGGGGCCTAAGACTGTTCAACCGCCTCCCAGGATATATAAGGGGGAGTACCAATAGACCCCTGGCAGTCTTCAAGCTGGCACTAGACAAGCACCTAAAGTCGGTACCTGACCAGCCGGGCTGTAGCTCATACGTTGGATTGCGTGCAGCCAGCAGTAACAGCTTGGTTGATCAGGCTCTGATCCACCATGAGGCCTGGTCACAGACCGGGCCGCGGGGGCATTGACCCCCGGAACTCTCTCCAGGTAAACTCCAGGTAATATATCGGTCAAACAGGTAAGTTTGTGAAGACCTGAATTGCCCAGCACATCTTCTATTCCCCTTCCCTCTTACTTTTGTCTCTGTTCTTTATTGTTATATATGTGGGCGGCGAGTTTGTGGGAGGGTCTGAGATTTTTTTTTATTTTTTTTATTTTTTTCAATTTTGCCCGTGCCCGTGCCCGTGCTCCGCCGTGCTCCGTATTTTTTCGTGATTATCACGGTCTCTCTTGCGTGCTAGAACTTCAAGCTGTGCCAGTGAACTTATAAGGTACAGCCCTACAGCAATTGGAACTAATCTAGCAGAAAATAGTATACACTGAGTCAAAAATGGGAGAATTAAGGTGTAGTACCATAACCGAGCCAGACTCCCAGAGGGGAATTATAGGCTTAGCCTGCCGTGTGCGAATAACAAGAAATATTGGTACAAATTCTGTCAGAGGAAAGAAGTCTCCCTGATAACAGTGCCATACATAGTATTATAGTGTATATCACAGTGGTACCGTAGTGTATATCACAGTGGTACCGTAGTGTATATCACAGTGGTACCGTAGTGTATATCACAGTGGTACCGTAGTGTATATCACAGTGGTACCGTTAGTGTATATCACAGTGGTACCGTAGTGTATATCACAGTG
This sequence comes from Cherax quadricarinatus, assembly GCF_026875155.1. Taxonomy (NCBI): domain Eukaryota; kingdom Metazoa; phylum Arthropoda; class Malacostraca; order Decapoda; family Parastacidae; genus Cherax; species Cherax quadricarinatus. The sequence goes on from NC_069404.1 coordinate 66,973,112, forward strand.
GTACCGTAGTGTATATCACAGTGGTACCGTAGTGTATATCACAGTGATACCGTAGTGTATATCACAGTGGTACCGTAGTGTATATCACAGTGGTACCGTAGTGTATATCACATTGGTACCGTAGTGTATATCACATTGGTACTGCAGTGTATATCACAGTGATACCGTAGTATATATCATAGTGGTACCGTAGTGTATATCACAATGGTGACGTAGTGTATATTACAGTGGTACAGAAGTGCATATCACAGTGGTACCTTGGTGTATATCACAGTGGTACCGTAGTGTATATCACATTGGTACCGTAGTGTATATCACAGTGGTACCGTAGTGTATATCACATTGGTACCGTAGTGTATATCACAGTGGTACCGTAGTGTATATCGCATTGGTACCGTAGTGTATATCATAGTGGTACCGTAGTGTATATCACAATGGTACCGTAGTGTATATTACAGTGGTACAGTAGTGTATATCACAGTGGTACCGTGGTGTATATCACAGTGGTACCGTAGCGTATATCACAGTGGTACCGTAGTGTATAATTCACAGTGCGTACCTGTAGGTTATATCACAGTGGTACCGTAGTGTATATCAAGTGGTAACCGTAGTGTATATCACAGTGGTACCGTAGTGTATATCAGCAGTGGTACCATAGGTGTATATCAAGTGGTATCGTAGTGTATATCACAGTGGAACCGTAGTGTATATCAAGTGGAACCGTAGTGTATATCACATGGTACCGTGTGTATATATCACAGTGGTACGTAGTGTATATCACAGTGGTACCGTAGTGTATATCACAGTGGTACCGTAGTGTATATCACAGTGGTACCGTAGTGTATATCACAGTGGTACCGTAGTGTATATCACAGTGGTACCGTAGTGTATATCACAGTGTACCGTAGTGTATATCACAATGGTACCGTAAGTGTATCACAGTGGTATCGTAGTGTATATCACAGTCGTACCGTAGTGTATATCACAGTGGTACCGTAGTGTATATCACAGTGGTACCGTAGTGTATATCACAGTGGTACCGTAGTGTATATCACAGTGGTACCGTAGTGTATATCACAGTGTACCGTAGTGTATATCACAGTGGTACCGTAGTGTATATCACAGTGTACCGTAGTGTATATCACAGTGGTACCGTAGTGTATATCACAGTGGTACCAGAAGCTGTAATCACAGTGATACCATAGTGTATATCACAGGGTACCGTATGTATACACAGTCGAACCGAGTGTAATCACATGGACCGTAGTGATGATCCAGTGGTACCGTAAGTATCATCACAGTGATACCAGGAGAGCAACAGGGGGACAGCAAGGTACTAGTTTAATGGGAGTTTCAACCACAGGGATGATGATGGGAAAACCTGGAGCCCTAGTGGGGTCCCGAAACATGGAGAGCCAAGATGATGCGATGTGTACTGGAAAACCTCAGGCATATCATGGATAGGACACTACCAAGACAGCAGAGAGGAGAGGCGATGAACCAGCAAGGTGGACTTGTATTCACATGAGTAGTTCGGAGACGAGGGTATCATGTATGAAAAGACCCATGGGAGCTAGTGAACATGTGGTTCTGTGCTTCGACACATAGTTAGCTCAGTGGAGAGAGCAGCAAGGAATAGGTGGTAGAAATAACCAAACTACAAAGGGGAATACTCAGGAGAGAATATCCTTCAAGACATCAGTGGAGAGGACGAACTGACAGAAAAACGAGTACAAGAAATGATGGACTATGTAGCACAAAAGCAAAGGAGGCCGAGGAGTGTTTGTCCCAAGGGAAACAAGAAATAATGGAAGACAGAAACGAGTCCTTGGTTCACCCAAAAAGGGTAGGGAGGCAAAAAATTAAAGGGTACTAGAGAATGGAAACAGATACAGAAGACTAGAGAAACTCAGGAAAATAGGGAAATCAGCCGAAGAGCCAGAATACGAATAAGCCAAGGATAAGAGGGAAGGCTCAGAGACATTGAAAATGGACAATAGCATTCACAAGGTAAAGACTGACCCGAAGTTTGTACAGCCATCATCAAGAGAAACAACAGTCAGGAACAGGTAACTCAGGATAGGAAGGGTGATAGGGGAATTCACAAGCAAAACGACCGAGAGGTTTGTCAGGAGCTCACACAAGATTAAAGAGGTATTTACGTGGGAAACCAGTAGGACTCAAGAAATCAAATAAGGGGGCACACCAGCAAGTGCTGGATGAGGTACATATAACAAGGAGGAGGTGAAGAAGCTGCTATGCGAACTTGACACCTCAAGGCGGTGGGACCAGACAACATCTCTCCATGGGTCCTTAAAGACGGAGCAGAGATATTTTTGTGAGCCATTAACAAAGATCTTCAACACATCATTTGAAACTGGGCAACTCCCTGAGGTATGGAAATGGCAAATGTAGTCCCAATTTTTAAAAAGGGAGACAGACATGAGGCACTAAACTACAGACCTGTATCACTAATATGTATAGTATGGCAAGGTCATGGAGAAGATCATCAGGAGGAGAGTGGTGGGGCAACCTGGAAGAAACAAGGGTATAATTGACAACCAGCACTGTTTCAGGGAGGAAATCCTGTGTCACAAACCTACTAGAGTTTTATGACAAGGTGACAGAAGTAAGACAAGAGAGAGAGGGGTGGATCGACTGCATATTTTTGGACTGCAAGAAGGCCTTCGACACAGTTCCTCACAAGGGTTACTGCAAAAGCTAGAGGATCAGGCACACATAACAGGAAAGGCACTGCAATGGATCAGAGAATATCTGACAGGGAGGCAACACGAGTCATGGTACGCGACGAGGTGTCTGAGTGGGCGCCTGTGACAAGCGGGGTCCACAGGGGTCAGTCCTAGGACCTGTTCTTTCTTGGTATATGTGAACGACATAACGGAAGGGATAGACTCAGAAGTGTCCTTGTTTGCAGATGATGCGAAGTAATGAGAAAATCAAATCGGACGAGGATCAGGCAGGACTACAAAGAGACCTGGACAGGCTACAAGCTGGTCCCAGCAACTGGCTCCTTGAATTTAACCCTGCCAAATGCAAAGTCATGAAGATTGGGGAAGGGCAAAGAAGACCGCAGACACAATGTAGTTTAGATGGCCAAAGACTGCAAACCTCACTCAAGGAAAAAGATCTGGGGGTGAGTATAACACCGAGGATATCTCCTGAGGCGCACATCAATCAGATAACTGCTGCAGCATACGGGCGCCTGGCAAACCTACGGATAGCGTTGCGATACCTCAGTAAGGATTCGTTTAAGACTCTGTATACCATCTACGTCAGGCCCATACTGGAGTATGCAACACCAGTTTGGAATCCACACCTAGTCAAGCACGTCAAGAAATTAGAGAAAGTGCAAAGGTTTGCAACAAGACTAGTCCCAGAGCTACGGGGATTGTCCTACGAAGAAAGGTTGAGGGAAATCGGCCTGACGACACTGGAGGACAGGAGGGTCAGGGGAGACATGATAACGACATATAAAATACTGCGCGGAATAGACAAGGTGGACAAAGACGGGATGTTCCAGAGATGGGACACAGACACAAGAGGTCACAATTGGAAGTTGAAGACTCAGATGAATCAAAGGGATGTTAGGAAGTATTTCTTCAGTCATAGAGTAGTCAGGCCGTGGAATAGCCTAGAAAGTGATGTGGTGGAGGCAGGAACCATACATAGTTTTAAGGCGAGGTATGATAGAGCTCATGGGGCAGGGAGAGAGAGGACCTAGTAGCAATCAGCGAAGAGGCGGGGCCAGGAGCTGTGAATCGACCCCTGCAACCACAAATAGGTGAGTACAAATAGGTGAGTACAGTGGTACCGTAGTGTATATCACAGTCGTACCGTAGTGTATATCACAGCGGTACCGTAGTGTATATCACAGTCGTACCGTAGTGTATATCACAGTCGTACCGTAGTGTATATCACAGCGGTACCGTAGTGTCTATCACAGTCGTACCGTAGTGTATATCACAGCGGTACCGTAGTGTATATCACAGTCGTACCGTAGTGTATATCACAGCGGTACCGTAGTGTATATCACAGTCGTACCGTAGTGTATATCACAGCGGTACCGTAGTGTATATCACAGTGGTACCGTAGTGTATATCACAGTCGTACCGTAGTGTATATCACAGCGGTACCGTAGTGTATATCACAGTCGTACCGTAGTGTATATCACAGCGGCACCGTAGTGTATATCACAGCGGTACCGTAGTGTATATCACAGTCGTACCGTAGTGTATATCACAGCGGTACCGTAGTGTATATCACAGCGGTACCGTAGTGTATATCACAGTCGTACCGTAGTGTATATCACAGCGGTACCGTAGTGTATATCACAGCGGTACCGTAGTGTATATCACAGTCGTACCGTAGTGTATATCACAGCGGTACCGTAGTGTATATCACAGTCGTACCGTAGTGTATATCACAGTCGTACCGTAGTGTATATCACAGTGGTACCTTAGTATATAGATAAGTTACCATAATAAATACTAAGGTGAAATTAAGGCTGAAGTGTCAGGCCTAAAGAGATAGGGACATGTTGTAAACAGTTGCCAGGAGTCGCCAGGATCCTACCACGCAGGTCATCTTGTATTAATAATCTTCCTAAACGTGCTGTGTACCTGACCTATAGGCTAGTGATACCAGTGAGTAAAATAATTCCTCTTAAAATACGAAAAGGTGCACAATCATGAGGAAATACGAAGAGTGTAGAGCTTTGTAGAAATACGATAAACAGTGTCGAGTTGTCACTAAATGCAAACACTAACATATGACCAACTATCATCCAGAAACCTTTTGACAGTAATAAATTGGTTCTTAGTGTGGAGTGACGAACATTAGAAATTTCTTTCTTTTTGAAATACGAGACGTACATAGTTTGTGGAGACAGTAATGCTGGAGGTGCTGTCCTGGGAGACAGAAATGGTGAAGCTGGAGATACTGTCCTGGTAGACAGTAATGGTGAAGCTGGAGATTTTGTCCAGATAGTCGGGAATTATACGCAGGAAGGAATACATATAAATGACCTCATAGAGGACAGGAGCCATAGTAGGGAAACAAGTGTAGTCAAAGATAAGATAAAACCAATATTGCAAACCAGAAATACCGCAGGAAATAGCAAACAAGAGGACTCAAATAGCAATAGTGAGGATAAATTACCAAAAAACAAACTGGTGGGAGCTCCATTGTTGGTGCTAAGGAGGATAGGAATAAGACAGGGAAACATGCACCAACAGGGAATACAGTCACAGAAACCCAAGGCAAACGGAAACCAAGCCTGTGCACATACTATGCACTTGGTATCTGCTGCATGGGAAATCTGGAAAAACAGATGGGACATGCAACTATGACCACCCTAGAAAATGTCATGCCCATATGACAACAGGAAAATGCAAACTCCCTTCCTGTAAGCTTTTTCACCCTGAAATGTGTACCTCTTCAGTACAGGAAAAGACTGTGCTATAACTTAAATTGCCAGGCATACCATCTAAAGGGACAAAAAGATACAAAACATCCAGGCCATGGGAAAACCTGGGTAGCCACAGCCACTCAAGAGGGAGAGGTTTTTTAGTGCCAGAAAGGAAAAAAAACTGGCAGGAAATGGCCAGAAATCGTACACCAAATCCAGTCATTCCTGGAGTGGAACCACAGTCGATGGCCTCCACTCCAAACCAACAGATACAGATACTAATGCCGGAAAAAAATCCCCCCCCAGTACCAACAATACCACCAGTCCGATGACATTCTTCTTTGCAAATATACAGGGTCTAAAGCCAGCAATAAACAACAAAATACCTTTCATCCGTGGACTGCTTGCAGAGGCAAAGGCAATGTTCGCGGCTTTCACTGAGACCCACATAAAGGATCACTTGGACAACGAAATATGGATCCCAGGTTACAACCTATACAGATGTGACAGAGTGAACAGGCAAAAGGGGGGGGTTGGCCTGTACATTGCAGAGTCACTTGTTTGCACAGAACTGCTTAATGCCTCAAATGACGTAGTGGAAGTTTTAGCAGTAAAGGTCGAGAACCAAAACCTAGTCATTGTGGTAGTCTACAAGCCTCCGGATGCAACATCCCAGCAATTCCAGGAACAGCTGTTAAAAATTGACCACTGTCTGGAAAATCTTCCAGCTCCTGCACCCAACATCTTGCTCCTGGGGGATTTCAACTTAAGGCACCTAAAATGGAGGAATATAGCAAATAATATTGTTGCAGTAATAACACCAGGAGGCAGCTCTGATGAAAACTCACACTCACACGAGCTTTTAAATCTCTGCACAAAATTAAATTTTAAAAACCAGCAAATAATAGAGCCTACTAGACTGGAGAATACACTAGACCTCATCTTCACTAACAATGATGATCTGATAAGAAATGTCACCATATCAAAAACAATATACTCAGATCACAACATAATTGAGGTTCAGACATGTATGCGTGGAGCCCAGACCGACAAAATGAGACTAGTCACGAGGGAGCATTCACCAAATTCAACTTCAATAACAAAAACATAAAGTGGGACCAAGTAAACCAAGTCCTAACCGATATAAGCTGGGAAGATATACTAAGCAACACAGACCCAAACTTATGCCTAGAACAGATTAACTCGGTGGCACTCGATGTATGCACAAGGCTTATTCCTCTAAGAAAAAGGAGGAGTAGATGTAAAATAGAAAGAGACAGGCGCTCCCTTTACAGGCGACGGAAAAGAATAACAGAGCGGCTAAAAGAGGTCAATATATCAGAAATGCGCAGGGAGACACTGGTCAGAGAAATAGCAAGCATCGAACTTAAGCTAAAAGAATCCTTTAGGAGTCAGGAATCGCGGGAAGAACTAAAAGCCATAAATGAAATCGAAAGAAACCCAAAGTATTTCTTCTCCTATGCCAAATCAAAATCGAGAACAACGTCCAGTATTGGGCCCCTACTTAAACAAGATGGGTCCTACACAGATGACAGCAAGGAAATGAGTGAGCTACTCAAGTCCCATATGACTCAGTTTTTTAGCAAGCCGCTAACCAGACTGAGAGTCGAAGATCAAAATGAATTTTTTATGAGAGAGCCACAAAATTTGATTAACACAAGCCTATCCGATGTTATCCTGACGCCAAATGACTTCGAACAGGCGATAAATGACATGCCCATGCACTCTGCCCCAGGGCCAGACTCATGGAACTCTGTGTTCATCAAGAACTGCAAGAAGCCCCTATCACGAGCCTTTTCCATCCTATGGAGAGGGAGCATGGACACGGGGGTCGTCCCTCAGTTACTAAAAACAACAGACATAGCCCCACTCCACAAAGGGGGCAGTAAAGCAACAGCAAAGAACTACAGACCAATAGCACTAACATCCCATATCATAAAAATCTTTGAAAGGGTCCTAAGAAGCAAGATCACCACCCATCAGAAACCCATCATTACACAACCCAGGGCAAATGGCTTAAACAGGTCGCTCCTTCTGTTCAACTACGGATCCTACACGGGTCCTAAATGCATAAAGACAAAAAAAATGCAATTAATAATACAACTTTGAAAAAAAAGCCTTCGACAAGTGTGCCCCAGGGCAAAAATAGCGCAAAAAGCGCGCAAAAGGGAAATAACAGGAAAATTTTTGGTCGAGGGTCTATAATTTTCCCTCCTAAGAACAAGAGAGTAGTCGTCAACAGAGTAAGTCCCAGCAGCTACGGTAAAACTCTGTTCCACAAGGGACGACTAGCTCCCATTTGTTTTCCCATCCCATATCCGACTAGACAAAGGGGTCACCCCCAGCACCCTGTCTTTTCCCTTTTCAGAGAACCCGAAATTTCATGACAGTGTCTTCCCCTTGCAGAAACTGCAAGGCTCCAGGCGGACTCACCAAACTTTCATGGGCTCAAAAACAATATGAATTTTAACGATGAGAAAATTTTAATTACTCAGATATGGGAAACAAGGAAATTAAATCTTCATCAGATACAAAAAAAAATCTGGGCCCCAAAAAAAGAGCGAAACACCAACGTCAAAAACCTGGGGGGTGATTATGTCGGAGGATCCACCTTCCAAGGACCATAACTTTTATCAATCGCATCTGCTAGAAAAATGCAGGTGGGTAATGAGAAAATTCAAAACAGGAGGCCAAGCCCATGATGACACTTTCAGGTCACTTTTTTCTATCTAGGGTGGGAAAATTGCTGCACTCTAACAGCACCTTTCAAGGCAGGTGAAATTTCCGACCTAGAAAATGTACAGAGAACTTTCACGGCGCACATAACGGAGATAAAACACCTCAATTACTGGGAGCGCTGAGGTTTCTAACCTGTATCCCTGGAACGCAGGAGGGAGAGTTACATGATTATATACACCGGAAAATCCTAGAGGGACTAGTACGAACTTGCACACGAAATCACTCATACGAAAGCAAAAGACTTGGCAGACGATGCACCATCCCCCAATGAAAAGCAGGGGTGTCACTAGCACGTTAAGAGACCATACAATAAGTGTCAGGGGGACAGAGATGTTCAACTGCCTCCCAGCCACATAAGGGGGATTACCAACAGACCCCTGGCAGTCTTCAAGCTGGCACTGGACAAGCACCTAAAGGCAGTTCCTGATCAGCCGGGCTGTGGCTCGTACGTTGGTTTGCGTGCAGCCAGCAGCAACAGCCTGGTTGATCAGGCGCTGATCCACCAGGAGGCCTGGTCACAGACCGGGCCGCGGGGGCGTTGACCCCCGAAACTCTCTCCAGGTAAACTCCAGGTATTAAACTTGTAGTTAGCAGCTGTCGCAATATACACAGCATTAAGCAAATATTCCTCCAGTAATCTTCACCAGTCAACAATAGTGGTGTAGGTGTTGTGGTGGAGGCGGAAAAAATCTAGAAAAGCTATAAGGGCCCAAAACTTCAGGGTATGAAAAAGGTGCCAGAGATCACCTGCCGTTCGTCATAGTAGGAGCTGCCAGAAGTCACCAGTTCCTCCACCTTATAAGCTATACTTTCTGTATCAAACATATTACTCTATTAAACAATATTCCAGTAGTCCTTTCACGAGCTAGTACAAAATCACCGACCGGATTCGTAAAATAAGTGATCCACTGACCGGATTCGTCTGGATTCATCCAAGAAATAAGTGAACCACAACCGGATTCAAAATCTGAAAGAGTTCCTAAGCGCCCTTAACACCCAAACGGATTTGTTGAGAAAATAAGGTATCCTCTGACCGGATTCATAAGCTGAGGAGTTTTACGCGCCTTTATCAACACCCAAACAGTAACTACTAGAGCGGTAAGATTGTCCCAAACACATATACACACAAATAGAAATAGATACAATACAAATAGAAAGATCTACACTTTAAGGAGGATATTAGAAGAATATACAGTAAAACAACCAATAAAATCACATCATGAAATCCTGTGTAGTCTGCAATCAAACAAATGAGCCACTGCATGGATTCCGTGCAACTTCTGTAAGAAACTGGCCCATGCACCTTGTGCAGATACTTAGAAATAATGTACAAGAGATATGAAACATGGAAGTGTTTTTGGGTATGCCCAAATGAGGTCGAACTGTGGAATAAAATCACATTGGTATTAAAAGAGGATAACATCAATTCGGACTTCATAGAAAACCTGACAGCATTCTATAGCAGATGGGGAAATAAAAAGTCTGGACCAGATGGTGCCATCGCCCCTGGTACAAATGCTGTCCTGGTAGACAGTAACTGTAAGAATGGAGAAATGAATGTTGGTTGCCTGGAGGGAGACAGGAGCTCTAGTGGGGGAACAGGTGTTGACAAGAACATGCAAAAACCAATGTTACAAACTAGTAATACGACGGTAGATAGTAAACAAGGGGATGCTCCAAGAAATAGTGAAGATAAATTACCAGAAATAACTGGTGAAAGCTCCATTGTTAGTACTAGTGCTGAGGATATTAATGAGGCAGGAAAACACGCACCAGTAGGGAATGCAGTCACCAAATAACCAAGGGAAGCAGAAACCAGGTCTATGAAAATTCTATGCATTTGGTATCTGCAGGCATGGAATATCTGCAAAAAACAAATGGGACGTACAACTTTGACCACCCCAGAAAATGCCGTGCCCATATGACAACAGGAAAATGCAACCTTCCTTCCTGTAAGTTTTACCACCCTGAAATGTGTCATTCTTCAGTTCAGAAAAGACAATGTCATAACTTACATTGCCAGGCACACCACCTAAAGGGGACAGGAAGATACAAAGCATCTAGACCATGGCAAAACCTGGGTAGCCACAGCCACTCCAGAGAGAGAGGTTTTTTAGCACCAGGAAGGAAAAGAAGCTGGCAGGAAATGACAGAAATCGTACACCAACTTCGATCATTTCTGGAGTGGAATCACAATCGATGGCCTCCACTCCAAAACAACAGACATTAGTGCCAGAAAAAAAAGACCCCCGCCCCCCATACCACCAATGCCACCAGTTCGACGACATTCACCTTTGCAAATATACAGGGTCTAAAGCCAGCAACGAACAACAAAATACCTTTCATCTGTGGACTGCTTACTAGGTCAAATGCAATGTTCGCGGTTCTCAGAGACCCACATAAAGGACCACTTTAACAATGAAATATGGATCCCGGGTTACAGCCTATACCGATGCAACAGAGTGAACAGGCAAAACAGAAGAGGAGCCAAGATAGGTGGGAAGAAGTACAAGCCATAAATGAAACTGAAAAAAACCCAAAACGTTTCTTTTCTTATGTCAAATCAAAATCGAGAACAACAGCCAGTATTAGGCCCTTAAGCGAGATGGGTCCTACACAGATGGCAACAGGGAAATGCAGCTACTCAAGTTCCAATATGACCAACATGATTTTTTTATGAGAGAGACACAGGATTTGGTAAACTCAAACCTGTCTGTTATTATCCTGACGCCAAACGACTTCGAAAAGGCACTCTGCCCCAGGCCCAGACTGATAAAACTTCGTGTTCATGAAGAACTGCAAGAAGCCCCTCTCATGTGCTTTTAACATCCTATGGAGAGAAAGCATAGACACAGAGGTCGTCCCACAGCTGATAAAAACAACAAACATAGCCCCACTCCACGAAAGGGACAGTAAAGCAATAGCAAAGAACTACAGACTGATAGCGCTAACGTCCCATATCATAAAAATCTTTGAAAGGGTTCTAAGAAGCAAGATCGCCACTCATCTAGAAACCCATCAGTTACACAACCCAGGGCAACATGGGTTTAGAGCAGGTCGCTCCTGTCTGTACCAAACTACTGGACCGCTACGACAAGGTCCTGCATGCTGTAGACGACAAACAAAACTTAGTTGTAGTATACACAGACTTTGCAAAAGCCTTTGACAACTGTGACCATGGAGTAAGAGCACACAAAATGAGTGATAAAGAAGTAGCAGGAAAAGTTAGCAGATGAATCTATGATTTCCTAACAAACAGAACACAAAGAGTAGTAGAAAACAAACTAAAGCCTGAGGCGGCGCCGGTAAAAAGCTGTGTTCCACAAGGCACAGTACTCGCTCCCATCATGTTCCTCATCCATATATCTATCATAAACAGGAATGTGAACCAAAGCATCGTGTGTTCCTTTGCAGATGACACCCGAATTTGCATAATAGTGTCTTCCATTGCAGACACTGCAAGGCTCCAGGCGGACATCAACCAAATCTTTAAATGGGCTGCAGAAAAGAATATAAAGTTCAGTGATGAGAAATTTCAATTACTCCAATATGGAAAACGTGAGGAAATTAAAACTATATCGGAGTATAAAACAAATTCCAACCACACAATCGAGAGAAAAACTAATGCAAAAGACATGGGAGTGATAATGTCAGAGGACCATTACATTTTATCAATCGCATCTGCTAGCAAAATGACAGGATGGATAATGAGAACCTTCAAAACTAGGGATGCCAAGCCCATGATGACACTCTTCAGGTCACTTGTTTTATCTAGGCTGGAATATTGCTGCACACTAACGGCACCTTTCAAGGCAGGTGAAATTGCCGACCTAGAAAATGTTCAAAGAATCTTCACATCGCGCATAACTGCTATAAAACACCTCAATTACTGGGAACGTTTTAAGTTCCTCAACCTGTACTCCCTACAATGCAAGCGAAGAGATACATGATTATATACACTTGGAAAATCCTAGAGGGATTAGTACCGAACTTGCAAACGAAAATCACACAATAAGTGTCAGTGGCCCAAGACTGTTCAACTGCCTTCCAGCATACATAAGGGGGATTACCCATAGACCCCTGGCTGTCTTCAAGAAGGCACTGGACAGGCACCTAAAGTCAGTACCTGACCAGCCGGGTTGCGTGCGGCCAACAGCAGCAGCCAGGTTGATCAGGCCCTGATCCACCATGATACCTGGTCACAGACCGGGCCGCGGGGGGCGTTGTCCCCAGAAACTCTCTCCAGGTATACTCCTGGTATGCTGCTCGTTTTTTTTGCTGTTGACTTTCTTTACGTTTTTCTTCCTCTATTCTTCTCATCTGGACACTCGTGAAGAATTGAAGGAAGGATAAAAGAACTAAGGGTGACTTCTTTTCCCTCATTTTTTCACTTCTTCTCTCTCTCTCTCTCTCCTCCCTGTTTCTCTCTCCTCCTCCCTGTTTCTCTCTCCTCCTTCCCCTCTTTCTCTCTCCTCTTTTTTATTGTTTTTTTCATTTCTTCTCCCCGACATCTCTTCCCTCATTCACTACTCCCCTCCAGCATCACACACACACACACACACACACACACACACACACACACACACACATACACACACACACGCACACACACACACACACACACACTCACACACACACACACACAGGACACACACACACACACACACACACACACACACAACAATGGACACCACACACACGGACACACACACATGGACACACACACATGGACACACACACATGGACACACACACATGGACACACACACATGGACACACACAAGAGGATGTTCCTAGACCAAGGCAGAACAAAAACAGAACGACAGCAGCTGAGGGAGAGGGCACGAAAGCGAAAGGAGCTAGGTGGAGAGATAAGGACAGAGTCAGCAGAGGACAACCAGAGCAGGGCAGAGCAACAAGAGCAAGCACACACAGAACCATCCCCAGAACCCCACAATCATGCTATCCCAACACAGACCACAATCCACACTTACAGCCCCCACCCCACACTATGCTGTAGAATCACACAGTACAATACCAGGTCCCCCACCCTCACAGACCCCCCAAAACACAGTGCTGGAGAGAAAACTGAAGGTATGGTACACCAACACTGACGGAATAACAAATAAGTGGGAGGAGTGGCATGAAAGAGTCAAAGAGGCATCACCAGACATCATAGCCCTTTCAGAAACCAAGCTCACAGGGATGATAACAGATGCCATCTTTCCAATGGGATATCAGATCCTGAGGAAAGACAGAAAACAGAGGGGATGGAGGAGGGGCACTGCTGATCAAAAATCAATGGGATTTTGATGAGCTGGAGAGAGGAGACAGAAGAGAAGCAAGAGATTACATAGTACTAACACTTAAGTCTGGAGGTCCCAAAGTGGTAATTGCTGTGATGGATAACCCACCACAGAACAGCAGGAGGCCAAGGCAAGAGTATGATGAGAGTAATAGAGCAATGGTTGACATACTGGCTGAAGTGCCAGAATGGCTCATGTGAGCAGGCCAAAGCTACTGATCATGGGTGACTTCAACTAAAAGGAAACTGATTGGGAGAACTTGGATTCACATGGGTTCCAAGAAAAATGGAGGGCTAAGATGATGGACGTGGTACTGGAAAACCTCATGTCCCAACACGTAAGGGACACTACCAGAGAGAGAGAGACGAGAGGATGAACCAGCGAGATGGATCTAGTACACCTTGAGTAGTCAGTATTGAGGAATCGCATTAAAGACCCTGGGGCCAGTGACATGTAGTTTTAAGTTCAACATAGAAAGTACAATGGAGGAAGAAGCAGGAAGTGGCTGGACATGAAGCCAAACTACAGAGAAAAGGGGATACGCAAGCATGAGAACTTCTATACGGAGTTCAGTGAAGAGAACTGGAGGAGATGGTATGGACAACATATGCAGAAGTAGAGGGACACTACAGAACCATAGGCCGGGATGAACCGCGAGATGATCAGTAGTAACCAGTAGCCAAATAATTATCAAGCTATCTACCCATGAAGTTAGTTTACCAAATCAGTTAAAGTTACAAGTGGAGGGAAGGAAAGGCAGGAAGGGCTGGACGATGAAGCCAAAACTAACAAGAAAGGGGACTACGCAAGCATGAAGATACTTCCTTACGGGTTCAGTGGGATAGAGAACTGGCAGGGATGATGGAATATGTGACAACATATGCAAGGAAGCTGAGGAGAGGTTTGTACACAAAGGTAACATGAATAATGAAAAAGCCAGGTTGAGCCAGTGGTTCACCCAGAGGTGCAGGGATGGTAAAACCAAGTGTGCTAGGGAATGGAAGAAGTATAGAAGGCAAAGGACCCAGGAGAATAAGGAGAGCAGTCAGAGCGAGAAATTAATATTTTGCGAAAGCGAAATCTGACCCGAAGCTGTTGTACAGCCACATCAGGAGGAAAACAAGAGTCAAGGACCAAGTAATCAGGTTGAGGAAGGAAGGAGGGGAGATCACAAGAAACGACCGAGACGTAAGTATGGAGCTCAAAATGAGATTCAGAGAAGTGCTCATAGAGGAGACAGAAGGGACTCTGGATAGACAGAGAGGTAGGGTACACCATCGAGTGTTGGACACTGAAGGTTTATGCAGCTCTATCAGACCCTCGAAGAGTATTTGACATGGCTGGTTCCTCCTTATGTAAATGAAAGAATAGAAATTTCAATAATAAGATAAAAACAATTATTAATCATTAAAATTAGTAAAGAATGTAAAACACTCCAATATGAAATTAATCCTACTTTAGTAAAAAATGAAATATATAAAAAATTATTGAATCAAGGCTAATATGTGCGCAATGACGTAGTGGGGGATGGTGCCGTGCCAATGTTCTGGGCTCGTAGCTCTGAACAGTGGTTAGGAACGCGAAGCAATTATTGATGATGGGGGGTCACTGATAAACGTGACTGTAGACACAGAAGACAGTGTCCCCAACACGAGTAGTGATTCTGACAGGTTGAGTGTGATCCTCTGACCACCACAACTCTTATGAAGCAGTTGAGTCGCTAGCAAAGAACTACCATGAAACGCTGCTGGAGTTATAACTGGGAGAAGACTGCTTGAATGATGTGTAGCTGACTGGGTGTTCGGCTACGTGTGGAAGGGAAACCAGTGTACATAGAGATGTCAATGTGACATCTCAGATCTTGTAAAGATCAAGGCTGCCCTTCTATCTCGCCTCTGTCGAATGACCCGAGTCGACAGTCAAGGCTAAAAGAAAGAAAACGCAAAGTTACACACCAGCCTAGAAATCACTCACATGATAGGTGTTCAGCCTTTAAAAGAAATAGTGAGGATTAAAAGATGACATAATATTATGTAAATTCAAATCAAGGCAGAAATAAACTGGAGTCTAAAACCCTAAACAAGAGTGAAGCTCTTACTGAAACCAACTTAATCCCAAAACATCTAATAATTTAGAAAAGGAGCAGAACGAATACTTACAGATTTGATGGGAGCCGCAAGTGACTGATCACCATTTGGATATATACTTGTCAACTTCCAACAGGTGCAGAAGGAGGGAAGGAGGGGTAGTGGGAACTATGCACCCACCATAACTGAACCAGCAGACTGCCCAACAAACTACCACCGCCATTCATTCATACTTCCACCACTCCTATCTAATGAACTTTTCCCTCACAGACACAATACATACAACCGAGAAGGATGTGAAGAGGCTGTTAAGGGAGCTAGATACCTCAAAGGATAACGTCTCTCTATGGGTCTTGAGAGAGGAAGCAGTGGTGCTATGTGTGCCACTAACAACGATCTTCAACACATCTATCGAAACTGGGCGACTACCTGAGGTATGGAAGACAGCAAATGTAGTCCCATTTTTCAAAAAAGAGACAGACACGAAGCTCTAAACTACAGACCAGTGTCACTGACATGTACAGTATGCAAAGTCATGAAGATTCTCAGAAGAGTGGTGGAGCACCTAGAAAGGAATGAACTTATTAACGACAACCAGCGTTGTCTTGGACTGTAAGAAAGCTTTTGACACAGTTCCACACAAGAGATTAGTGCATAAGCTGGAGGACCAGGCAGGTATAACAAGGAAAACACTGCATTAGATCAGCGAGTCACGTTACGTGGCGAGATGTTAGAGTGTGCGCCTGTGACGAGCGGGATTCAACCGGGGTCAGTCCTAGGACCGTTGCTCTTTCTGGTATATGTGAACGACATGAAAGAAGGAATAAACTCAGAAGTGTCCCTCTTTGCAGATGATAAGTTGATGAGAAGAATTCAATTGTACGAGGACGAGGTGGCACTACAAAGGGATCTGGACAGGCTGCAGGTTTGGTCCAGAAACTGGCTCCTGGAGTTCAACCCCACCAAGTGGAGAGTCATGAAGATTGAAAAAGGGCAAAGAAGACTGTAGACAGAGTGCAATAAAAAGGGCCAAAGGTTACAAACGTCACTCAGGGAAAAGGATCTTGGGGTGAGTATAATACTGGGCACATCTCCTGAGGCGCACATCAATCAAATAACTGCTGCAGCATATGGGCGCCTAGCAAACCTAAGAATAGCATTCCGACATCTCAATAATGAATCGTTCAGGATTCTGTACACTGTGTATGTCAGGCCTATATTGGAATATACAGAACCAGTTTGGAACCCACACCTAGCCAAGCATGCAAGGAAATTAGAGAAAGTGCAAAGGTTTGCAACAAGACTAGTCCCGGAGCTAAGGGATATGTCCTACGAGGAGAGGTTAAGGGAAATCGACCTGAAGACACTGGAGGACAGGAGAGATAGGGGGGATATGATTACGACATATAAAATACTGAGAGGAATTGAAAAGGTGGACTCAGACAGGATGTTCCAGAGATGGGACACAGCAACAAGGGGTCTCAGATGGAAGTTGAAGACTAAGATGAATCACAAGAATGTTAGGAAGTATTTCTTCAGTCACAGAGTTGTCAGGAAGTGGAATAGTCTGGGAAGTGATGTAGTGGAGGCAGGATCCATATATAGCCTTAAGATAGGTACGATAAGGCTCATGGAGCAGAAAGAGTGACCTAGTAGTGACCAGTGAAGAGGCGGGGCCAGGAGCTGTGAATCGACCCCTGCAACCACAACAAGGTGAATACAACTAAGTGAGTACACACACACACACACACACACACACACACACACACACACACACACACACACACACAGGTTGGGTGTCATCACAAATAAGAAGTGTACTTACCAAAAGTGAAGTGTAAATTATAAAAGTAGCAATATACAAGTGATAAGTGTGGTAAATGAGGACTCAAAAGGGCAACGAGAAAAGAATAGCTGAAGAAGTCAGCGGCGGAAGGGCGAGGTGCACGAGTCATCGTACAGCGAGCATCGTACAGCGAGCATCTGGATGGACGTTCCCTCTGAGTTGTAACGTACAAATCACCTGTTTGTGGTTGGCGGGAAGTTTTGAGTGGTAGAGCCGGCCCTACGATCACTGGTAGCTGGCTATCACAAACCCTGCTCCAGAGCAATTATCATACACACAACACCTAGCAGTAGTAGGAAGATAAAATTTGTAGGAGCAAGGAATTGGCAGGAGGATTAAGTCGGGGCTAATGGGACTACAGCCCTGACAACAGTTTCGAGAGATAATGTTTTAGGACACAAAGACAGTACAATCTGAGAAGCATGTATTGGGTACACATGTAGTAAAAGGTAGTACATAACTGGGTGAAAGAAAGACTCGTTAACACACGCTAGTATTATAATTATTAGAATTACTCTCAGTGTTAATGGTATCTTATTAGTATTACGGATACACAGAGGTGAAATGTATTTCTGGGACATATAAACAACTGACGTGCTCACACACACACACGCGCACACACACATACACACTCGGGGCCAGGAGCTGAGTCTCGACCCCTGAAACCACAACTAGGTGAGTACACACACCCACTCAGGAGAAGAGTGGTGGAACACATAGAAAGGAATGATCTCATCAACAGCAGCCAACATGGTTTCAGGGACGGGAAATCCTGTGTCACAAACCTACTGGAGTTCTATGACATGGTGACAGCAGTAAGACAAGAGAGAGAGGGGTGGGTGGATTGCATTTTCTTGGACTGCAAGAAGGCGTTTGACACAGTTCCACACAAGAGATTGGTGCAAAAACTGGAGGACCAAGCAGGGATAACAGGGAAGGCACTACAATGGATCAGGGAATACTTGTCAGGAAGACAGCAGCGAGTCATGGTACGTGCGAGGTGTCAGAGTGGGCACCTGTGACCAGCGGGGTCCCGCAGGGGTCAGTCCTAGGACCAGTGCTGTTTCTGGTATTTGTGAACGACATGACGGAAGGAATAGACTCTGAGGTGTCCCTGTTTGCAGATGACGTGAAGTTGATGAGAAGAATTCACTACGATCGAAGACCAGGCAGAACTACAAAGGGATCTGGACAGGCTGCAGACCTGGTCCAGCAATGGCTCCTGGAGTTCAATCCCACCAAGTGCAAAGTCATGAAGATTGGGGAAGGGCAAAGAAGGCCGCAGACGGAGTACAGTCTAGGGGGTCAGAGACTACAAACCTCACTCAAGGAAAAAGATCTTGGGGTGAGTATAACACAGGCACATCTCCTGAAGCGCACATCAACCAAATAACTGCTGCAGCATATGGGCGCCTAGCAAACCTCAGAACAGCATTCCGACATCTTAATTAAGGAATCATTCAGGACCCTGTACACCGTGTATGTTAGGCCCATATTGGAGTATGCGGCACCAGTTTGGAACCCCACCTAGCCAAGCACGTGAAGAAAACTAGAGAAAGTGCAAAGGTTTGCAACAAGACTAGTCCCAGAGCTAAGAGGTATGTCCTACGAGTAGAGGTTAAGGGAAATCAACCTGACGACACTGGAGGACAGGAGAGATAGGGGGACATGATAACGACATACAAAATACTGAGAGGAATTGACAAGGTGGACAAAGACAGGATGTTCCAGAGATTGGACACAGTAACAAGGGGACACAGTTGGAAGCTGAAGACACAGATGAATCACAGGGATGTTAGGAAGTATTTCTTCAGCCACAGAGTAGTCAGTAAGTGGAATAGTTTGGGAAGCGATGTAGTGGAGGCAGGATCCATACATAGCTTTAAGCAGAGGTATGATAAAGCTCACGGCTCAGGGAGAGGACCTAGTAACGATCAGTGAAGAGGCGGGGCCAGGAGCTCGGACTCGACCCCCGCAACCTCAACTAGGTGAGTACAACTAGGTGAGTACAGCTGATCCTTGAAATTTGACCACGTCCCCTATCCCCCCCACACACCTTTCCCTCCCCCACAGACCTTTCCCCTCCCCCGCTCTTGCCTTCACTCCCTCCTCCCTCCTATCTTTTCTCTCCCCCTCCCTCGCCGTTTCTCTCTCTCATTAGCCTTTTTCCCTCCCCTTCCCCCTACTCTCTCTTTCTCTCTCTCTCTCTCTCTCTCTCTTCTCTCTCTCTCTCTTCTCTCTCTCTCTCTCTCTCTCTCTCTCTCTCTTCTCTCTCTCACTCACTCCTCAAAACCCCTATCCCTCACCCTGCTCTCTCTCTATAGGCTTCTCTCTCCATCTCCCTTTTTCTATATTTGTACCCCTCCCTGCATTTCTCTCTCATAGCCTTTTCCCTCACCCTCCTTTCTCCATCCCTCTCTCTCTCTCTCTCTCTCTCTCTCCTTCTCTTTCTCCCTCTCTCTACCCATTCTCTCCCGCCCCACATTTCTCTCTCTCTCCCTTGGTCTTATCCCTCACCCCCATACTCTCTCCTCTCATTCCCTCTTTCTACCCTTTCTCTCACCTCTCTCTCCCTCTTTCTACCCTTTCTCTCTCTCCCTCTCACCCTCTCCCTCCTCTAGCCTTCTTGTGATGTAGTCCAGCTGGGCTTGTGAGGTCTCTGGGGAGACCTAATTTGACCAATTATATGGTCACACCTTGCCTTGGCAGGCGTCTGTAGCCACGCCCACGTCTGAGGTCTTTTGTTCTTGACGCCTCAGACCTAGGCGTCAGGTCGTACACGTGGTACATACAACATTGGGGAGGGGGGTACTTTGACTACGATATAAGCCCAGGGAAGAGCGGGGCAAGGAGGTTGTTGGTGACAGGTCCGTCGAGCGAGAGCTCTGGACAGCCGCGTGTGTAGTAGACCACGCATTGGGAACCCCGGGTCAGCTGGTCGGTGAATTAAGAGTGAGTACTAGTCCGTGTTACTGATAACATCTACCCTTCCCCTGGTAAAAGTCTCATGGGTCAATTGTTATATTGTGTAAATTTCCATCAGGAGATGTTGTATTTAGCCCTTTTATGTTATTAAGTAAACTATAGCCATAGTTCCCATTTTTATTTGTACCTTCATATGCTTTCCCTAGCTTTTTAAGCACGGGGATATACAGGGGACGTGCTCACTCGCTGGGATACTCCGGTAGAGTGGGTAGAGGTCTCACATGGTGGCAGCGGTTTAGCGTTATCATTAAACGCGGCTCACGTGCTTTACGACTGGTCGGTTTTTTGCTATCAAAACCAAATATTAATTTCTTTGTGTCGCCTATCATTTGTTTTACCGTTCACTGTGACCGTAACCTTAAGAATAAACCGGGACAATCCTACTCTTATGGTTTTTCGGTGGGTGATGACCAAATATAATTTGCGTAGCAAGACGTTAAATAGTGCAATCAGAAAATCCAGTAGGATACAGGTGAAGTTCCTCGTGAACAGAATGGCAGAGGCTAACGTCAATGTTAGTGATCTCGCACCAGGCTCAAGTGAAGAGTCTAGCAACATGGTTCCACAGCAAGGGAAGTCAGGAGGTTCCTAGGTGCAGCAGGATACTTTAGAAGACATATTAAGGGTTTTGCAGAGCTAGCAGCACCACTGACAGATCTAACTAAGAAGAAAGCTAAGTTTGTATGGAAAGAAGAACATGAGTTGGCTCACGAAAAATTAAAGGCTGAGCTTACAAGTGACCCGGTAATTAGTGGTTCCTGATTTTTCCAGAGAGTTTGAGATAAACAGACGCTTCAGCAGTTGAAATAGGAGTTTGCCTAATGCAAAGAGAAAGGAAAATAACCCCACACCCAGTAGGTTTTTTTAGCATAGAAAGATTAAGGGACCGGAAGTCAGGTATGCCATCACTGATAAAGAAGCCTTGGCAGTGGTAGAAAGGGGTGAGATACTTTGAACCGTATGTATTTCAGCGCCATTTTAAAATAATAACAGATCACAGGGCATTGGTGCCATATTTAAAAAGAAAACTCGCTGTCCTAGGATGTCTAAGATGGGGTTACGAACTGTCAGCACCACTCGTCCCAGATTCTTTATAAGCCCGGAGCCTCACACCATTACCAGACGTATTGAGTAGGAATGTAGCAGCAATAAATGTAAATGTTAATATTGAGAATGTAAACAATGAAAAATTAAGAGAGTACCAACGGGAAGAGAACAGGTGGAAGGAGATAATTGAGTATTTGGAGGGAGAGAAGCTCCCGTGCCACAAGCCAAGCCGCCCTATTGATGAATTCGAGATGAAAGAGGGTGTCCCTACATAGGATTACGGAGCTGAACGATCGGTCAGTACAGCAGGTAGAAATTACCCAATGTCCTCAGGAAGGCCCCTCTGAAGCTTTGCACACTCATCCAAGATGGCTGGCCATCCAGGTGTTTTTAGGGACTTATAAGAGGGCCAAGAAATTTTTCTACTTTCCTGGTCTCCCTGAATTATGTAACCGAATATGTAAAATGTTGTGGTAATTCCCAAAAGGAGGAAAGGTAACCCTCGGGTTAATGTGGAATTGCAAGCTTTTCCCGAGATTAAGGAGCCGTTGGACCGGGTTGGTGCAGATCTTATTGACTTACATAATAGTTATTCAGGCATAGGTATGTTCTTGTGCTGGGTGGCCCATCTGTCACGGTATACAACACTTGTACCCATCCCCTAAGAAAGACCCAAAGACTGTTGCAGAGGCCGCTCCTTGATAGATTGGGTAGCAATATTTGGACCTCCTAGAGAATTAGTAACAGATCAAGGTTCAGAGTTTAAAAGCAAGGTATTTGCAGGGGTTTTTGTAACACCTTAGAAAAAAAAGACAGCATTCACGACAGCTTATCACCACAGGCGAATGGTATGGTGGAGAGAACGAACCAAGTATTTCAAAAATACCTGGCCATTCTCTCAGAGAAAGAACCATTACAATGGGAAAAAATATATAACCATATGTTCAATTTGCTTTAAACACCGTTTATTCACAATCAATAGGGACACAACCATTTTTCCCTATTTACAGGGCATGACTGTCATTTTGCGCAGGCTTGGTGAACCAAGCAGTTGTCAGATACGGTGAGGACTATCCTTCAGAAGTCCTAACAAAAATGAGAACTGCTTGGCGAACTGCCGCCCAGGCATCTGGTAGGAGCGCAGGAAAAATATGCTCACTACTATGACAGGCAAGTGAAGCCTCTTAATTTTAAGGAAGGTAACCTAGTAATGGTATTTTAAAGATGAAGAAAACCCCTCAACAGAGTAGGTCCCTCGTCCAAGGTGGAAAAGGTCCTTACCGCATCTTAGAGAAAATGGGACCAGTAAATGTGAAGGTTAAAGGGTTGTTTGAGGGACCAGAGTGAGAGGATTGTTCATTGTAATAAACTAAAGCCATTCTGGTCTGAGGAGGAAATAGTAATGCCTAATGTTTAAATGTGGTGGATGAAAGGACTGTAAATGACGAGGTATATGAGGAAGATAGGTTACATCAGCTGGTAGAGAAAAATGTTGGTATGAATACAAGGTCAAGAATGTATAGACGAAATTTGTAAGGGAATTATTGCTGGAGGGAGGGAGTGTTGTGAGTAAATGGGACCCTGAGGGAAGGAGCGACCACTCGCCTCCCCCCCCTCAGGTCGGCTCAATACTCTAGAGACCTGCCCACCAACAATAAGCCCCAGTCACCGTAGAACAATACTGCCGTCTACTATTATTCACAGGAGATGTGGAGATGTTGCCAGGATCTCCCAAAGGAGACTCCAGGAATCTATTTGGCCTGGAGTGATGGAGACGCGAAGTGCCCAAAAAGTCAGTTTGGGTCCACAAAAGGGCTATTATTAGACCCGGGAGGGCTTGAGGAAAAGCGGTAGCCAGCTCTCGTGCCACCACCATGCAAGAGGTGGAAGTTGACGGGTGAGGCTGGACGGATGAAGGGTGGCCTTGGTGCCTGAGGAGTATTGTCGTGGGGAAGATAAGCTGCTTGCTGAGTCGTGAAGTTCCCAGATGCTGTGCTTTCAACGAGAGGGACCCCCCATGAGCGTTCCTAAACGCCAATTTAAGTCCACACAAAGAGACATGGCCCAATTTAGGAAGTGCTAGGGTCGGCCAGAAGCTCTGGCTAACCCCTCTTCTAGTAGAAGCAGTAGACAGATCTGGAGGTGAGATGACCCAAAAATACTGCAATGGCCCTATGTCCTCCTCCGTCGACCCCTTCATATTCTGCCCAAGGATTTGAGAGAGCTTCTCCCTGGTCAATAGCAGGGCCCCCCCCCCCCAAATCAAGCCAACCGTGTCATTCACTAATAGCCATGAAGCTTGGGAAATGATGATTAGAGTGGTATTAGTATGGTATCTCTACTGCTAGGGATGCCCTATGTTTTTGTCAGCTGTTGGGACAATAAAAGTGTTGTATATTATGTGAGCTAGCTCCTTGCCGGGAGGGATCACAGTAGAGAAAAGGTTTTATTTTCTTTTCAGGTGGAGAACTGTAAACACCAATCGGCTCGCCGTCAGAAGAGGATTCCCTTTATGTGAGGGATGGGGGGTTTTCTTTTAGTTCCTAGAAATGGGATAATGATTGGTCCTGGTTGCGATTTCCCGCCCTTTTCATGAATGGTCACGGTACGGTGCAAGGAAAATGCGACATTGTGGTCGTGTAATGGTTTCAGTTGCAAGTACTTGAAGGAATAATACCCGCTGGAGCTGTTTTCTACGCCAGGAAAACCTTACGAGGTTTGGCTCAATGGTTAATTAGCGAGGGTGAAATACAGGGGCTAGTTTATTTCTAGTAGAGTACAAAGAAGGCAAATGGAGCCCGATATTTAGTTTTTAAGGAGACATGACGGATAAGGAGGTTTTCGCACCAGAGTCATTGGGTTTTTCGTTTCCTGTGCTAGAATTTTATTAAACCTACTGATCTGTGTGAATTCATATTATTTGCTATTGTATTGTAATAGATTTAAGGGGTTAGGATTAAAATAGTCTAATAACTAGGACAAATTGTCCTGTTTTTCAGACATTTTAAAACTGGGGGGAGAAAGGGGGATGTGATGTAGTCCAGCTGGGGTTGTGAGGTCTCTGGGGAGCTAATTTGACCAATTATATGGTCCACCTTGCCTTGGCAGGCGTCTGTAGCCACGCCCACGTCTGAGGTCTTTTGTTCTTGACGCCTCAGACCTAGGCGTCAGGTGTACACGTGGTACATACAACATTGGGGAGGGGGTTACTTTTACTACGATATAGCCCCCGGGAAGAGCGGGGCAAGGGGGTTGTTGGTGACAGGTCCGTCGAGCGGGCTCTGGACAGCCGGCGTTGTAGAGACCACCATTGGGAACCCCGGGTCAGCTGGTCGGGGATTAAGAGTTGAGTACTAGTCCGTGTTACTGATAACATCTACCCTTCCCCTGGTAATAAGTCTCATAGGTCAATTGTTATATTGTGTAAATTTCCATCAGGAGATGTTGTATTCTAGCCCTTTTATTTTTTTAAGTAAACTATAGCCATAGTTCCCATTTTTATTTGTACCTTCATATGCTATTCCCTAGCTTGTTAAGCACTGGGATATACAGGGGACGTGCTCACTCGCTGGGATACCTCCGGTAGAGTGGGTAGAGGTCCACATTCTGTCTGTGGGAAAAAAAAAAAAAAAAAAAAAAAAAGGGTGGCCCTAGAGGACGGAAAACCAGAGATCTGTTAGACGAACCAGGGAGGAAAGACTGGGAGTTAGAGCCCCAAAAAAGGGAGGAAGAGTGGGGAAGGAAGATAGTAGAGCTTGGTAAGAAAATGGAGGAGCAGATAGCTGAAGAGTGCAGGAAGTGGGAAGTACAGGTCTTAGCAGCAGAAGCTAGGATACAGTGCTTAGAAGAGAAACTGCAAAGTCTAAAACAGATTAGAGAGACAAATGACAATTCAGATGTGACATCAGGAAATTCAATATCAGGCGCAGACAAGGGGACAGTAAGCAACAACGGAGACATGCCGTACGCGAAGGCCCTAACAGACCCACGTGCGGCCAGGGAAAAGACGAGGAGCACACTAAGATCAAATGACATGTCCGAAGACAATGAAGGTATGCTATATGCAGAGATTCTAACAGCCAACTGCAGTAGCAAGGGACAGCTGGTCATGAAAGACAGTTCACTGAGAATAGAAGTTTCAGTTATGACAGGGACTGAAGGCAAGAACATGTCAATGGAAGGAAATAAAAAGCCTCAGAGGGAAACAGATGGAGACTCATGGGAGGAGGAAAGGGCGAGGGCAGTTTTTGTGTACGGGCCCAAGAAGCAAAGGGGACAACTTTGAAGAAATAAAAAGGGGGAGAAAAAATGATTGAAGGCATCATGAAAACAATAGGTGAGGGCGATAAGACCCAGGTGACAAATTTTCAGAGAATTGGGTGGTTGGGAGTGGAAGGATACGGCCCTGTCAGAGTAACTTTGAAGGAAAATCAGTTCGAAAACCCGGATTCTGCAAGAGAAAGCAAGACTGAGGGACAAAACAGGGGTACCAGAGAGTATACCTCGACCGCGACAGAACACAAGAAGAAAAGGGCTACACTGAAAAGAGGGTCAGAGACCCCAAGGAGGAACGAGAGGCAATGGCGAAGATGAGCAAGGACCCAGACACGGAGGAAGGGCAAACACACCCCACAGAATCTCCCACCAAAAACCCAACCGCGACATTCCCAACGAACTGACAACCTATACTACGACCCACTCACTTTTCCCCTCTGCCCCCAAACCCCCATATCACAAAACTCACCCCAAACCTGTCCCTTTATGGGCATTCTACCCCCCCCATCATCACAAACCCCCCTACACCACAGCCCCATATAGCCCCCACCAAGGCTCCCCGCTCCCCCAACCCCCCAAAAATTCTTGCATGACCACAATGATAAAAAGAAACTGAAAGTTTTTACACAAACGCGGTTGGAATAACAATAAACATGGGATGGAATGAAAGAATCATGAAAAACCCAACATCATAGCAGTCACGAAACAAAACTCGCTGAGACAATAACAGACACAATCTTCCCAACGGGATATCAGATCCTGAGGAAAGATAGGAGTAAGGGGGAGGAGGGGTTGCACTGCTCATAAAACACCGATGGGGATTTGAGGAAATGGAAGGCATGGCATGATTGGAGAAAGAGACTACATTGTAGGTAAAATTTCCCAGTCCGGAGAACATAAAGTAGTCATTGGAGTGATGTATAACCCATCACATAACTGCAAGAGACCAAGAGAGGAGTACGAAAAAAACAACAGGGTTGATGGTGGACACACTGGCTGAGGTGGCAAGAAGAGCTCACTTTAGCAAGCAAAGTTACAGGTAATGGGCGATTTCAACCACAGGGAGATCGACTGGGAAAACCTGGAGCCACATGGGGGTCCCGAAACATGGAGAGCCAAGATTGGATGTGGGTACTTGAAAACCTCATGCATCAACATGTCAGGACAACAACCAGAGAGAGAGGGGAGGATGAGCCAGCAAGACTGGATCTGTGTTCCCCTGAGCAGTTCAGACATTGAAGACATCACTTACGAGAGGCCCCTTGTAGCTAGCGATCACGTGGTTCTGAGTTTTGATTATATAGTAGAGTTAAAAGTGGAAAAGGTAACAGGAACTGAAGGGGACAGGCCAAACTATAAAAGGGGGGACTACACAGGTATGAGAAACTTCCTGCAGGAGGTTCAGTGGGACAGAGAAATGGTAGGAAAATCATAAACGAGATGGTGGAATATGTGGCAACAAAGTGCAAGGAGCAGAGGAAAGGGTTTTTTCCCAAGGGAAACAGAAATAATAGGAAGACCAAAACGAGTCCTTGGTTTACCCAAGGGGTAGGGAGGCAAAAAACTAAGTGCAACAGAGAATTGGGAAAAAGGGACAGGAGGCATAGGGGCCCAGGAAAAAGAGATTAGTAAAAAGAGCCAGAAACGATATGCACAGATAAGGAGGGAGGGCCCAGCGACGTAAGAAAAACGACATGCATCGAAAGTCAAATCTGACCCGAAACGCTGTAAAAGCCACATTAGGAGGAAGACAACAGTCAAGGAACCCGGTGATAAGGCTGAGGAAAGAAAGGTGGAGAACTCACAAGAAACGATCAAGAAGTATGTGAGGGGGCTCAACACGAGATTTAAGGAATTTTTTACCGTAGAGACAGAAAGAACTCTGGGGGGGACAGATCAGATGGGGACACCAGCAAGGAATACACCAACAAGTGTTGGAAAGACATACTACAGATGAGGAGGTGGTGAAGAAACTGCTAAGGGACATCCCATACCTCCAAGGCAATGGGAACCGGACAACATCTCCCGTGGTCCTTAGAGAGGGAGCAGATATGTTGTGCGTGCCACTTACCACAATCTTCAACACGTCCCTGGAAACTGGCAACTACCTGAAATATGGAAGATGGCAAATGTAGTTTTCCCTTTTTTTAAAAAGGAGACAGAAAAGAGGCACTAAACTATAGACCTGTGTCATTGACGTGATAGTAATGCAAAGTTTAAAGGAGAAGATTAATCAGGAGAAAGAGTGGTGGAGCACCTGGAACGGAACAAGAGTATAAAATGCCAAACCAGCACAATCATGGAAGCAAATCCCGTGTCACAAACCTTCTGGAGTTTTAATGATAAAATAACAGAAGAAGACACGAGAGAGGGGGTGGGTTAAATTTCATCTTCTTGGACTGCAAGAAGGCCTTTGACACAGTTCCTCACAAGAGATTAGTGCAGAAGCTAGAGCATCAGGCGCATATAACAGGAAGGGCCTGCAATGGATCAGAGAATACCTGACAGGGAGGCAACAACGAGTCATGGTACGTAATGATGTAAACACAGTGGGCACCTGTAACGAGCGGGGTCCCAAGGGGGCGGTCCTAGGACCAGTGCTATTTTTGGTATATGTGAACGACATGATGGAAGGGTTAACTCAGAAGTGTCCCCCGTTTGCAGATGATGTGGAGTTAATGAGGAGAATTAAATCTGATGAGGACCAGGCGGACTTCAAAGAGACCTGGACAGACTGGACACCTGTCCAGCAAAAGGCTTAAAACCTCCCAAATGCAAAGTCAGAAAATAGGGGAAGGGGACAGAAGACCACAGACAGAGTATAGGCCTTTTGGGGGGGCCAAAACCGCAAAACCCCCTCAAGGGGAAAGATCTTGGGGTGAGTATAACCCGAGCATGTCTCCGGAAGCCACATCGATCAAAATAACTGCTGGGAGCATATGGGCGCCTGGAAACCGGAGAACAGCATTCCGATACCTTAGTAAGGAATCGTTCAAGACATGTACACCGTGTATGTCAGGCCCATACTGGAGTATGCAGCACCTGTTTTTGGGAACCCGCACTTGATAAAGCACGTCAAGAAACTAGAGAAAGTACAAAGGTTTGCGACAAGGTTAGTTCCAGAGCTAAGGGGAAAAGTCCTATGAAGAAATATTAAGGGGAAAACGGCCCCCGACGACACTGGAGGGGAAAGGAGGGTCAGGGGAGACATGATAACGACATATAAAATACTGCGTGGAATAGACAAGGTGGACAAAAAACAGATGTTCCAGGGAGGGGACACAGAAACAAGAGGCCCCAATTGGAAGTTGAAGACACAAATGAGGGCAGAGAGATATTAGGAAGTATTTCTTCAGTCATAGAGTTGTAAGGCAGTGGAATAGCCTAGAAAAAAGACGTAGTGGAGGCAGGAAAACCCTACACAGTTTTAAGACGAGGTTTGATAAAGCTCATGGAGCGGGGAGAGAGAGGGCCTAGTAGCAACCGGTGAAGAGGGGGGGCCAGGAGCTAAGACTCGACCCCCGCAACCACAAATAGGTGAGTACAAATAGGTGAGTGTACACACACACACACGCACACACACACACACACACACACACACACACACACCAACACACATCACACACACACACACACACACACACACAAACACACACACACACATACTTCCTTCTCTCAGAAACAGCAATATAAATTTTGCAGACGATTTTGCAATATGGTTGACCCGTTTTATTAAAATACCTCGGCAGTGGTGAAAGTGGCGTCGTGACCTATCTCACTATCTCCTGAAATATGTACCATGTATAATACATCTTCCCAGCAGAGCCCACCATATTTACTTTTTCTTAGACCTAAATGCAATTTAAAATGTTTCGTAATATGCAAATGTGGCGCCTTGGTAGGCACGAGAGCAAAGGTACAGAGAGAGTGGTAGGTAAGGAAGCAAAGGTACAGAGAGAGTGGTAGGTGAGGAAGCAAAGGTACAGAGAGAGAGTGGTAGGTAAGGAAGCAAAGGTACAGAGAGAGAGTGGTAGGTAAGGAAGCAAAGGTACAGAGAGAGAGTGGTTTGGTTTAAAGGGAAAAAAGGTACAAGGAGAATGTAGTTAGGAAGCAAAGGTACAGAGAGAGAGTGGTAGGTAAGGAAGCAAAGGTACAGAGAGAGAGTGGTAGGTAAGGAAGCAAAGGTACAGAGAGAGAGGTAGTTAAGGAAGCCAAAGGTACAGTGAGAGGGTAGTTAAGAAGCAAAGGTCAGAGAGAGAGGGGAGTAAAGGGAAAAAAGGTACAGAGAGAGAGGTAGTTAAGGAAGCAAAGGTACAGAGAGAGAGGTAGTTAAGAAAGCAAAGGTACAGAGAGAGAGGTAGTTAAGGAA
The DNA here is from genome assembly GCF_026875155.1 of Cherax quadricarinatus. Taxonomy (NCBI): domain Eukaryota; kingdom Metazoa; phylum Arthropoda; class Malacostraca; order Decapoda; family Parastacidae; genus Cherax; species Cherax quadricarinatus. The sequence goes on from NC_069404.1 coordinate 67,003,214, forward strand.
GCAAAGGTACAGAGAGAGAGGTAGTTAAGGAAGCAAAGGTACAGAGAGAGAGGTAGTTAAGAAAGCAAGGTACAGAGAGAGGTTAGTTAAGGAAGCAAAGGTACAAAAGAGAGGTTTGTTAAGGAAGCAAAGGTACAGAGAGAGAGGTAGTTAAGAAGCAAAGGTACAGAGAGAGAGGTAGTTAAGGAAGCAAAGGTACAGAGAGAGAGGTAGTTAAGGAAGCAAAGGTACAGAGAGAGAGGTAGTTAAGGAAGCAAAGGTACAGAGAGGTAGTTAAGGAAGCAAAGGTACAGAGAGAGAGGTAGTTAAGGAAGCAAAGGTACAGAGAGGGTAGTTAAGGAAGCAAAGGTACAGAGAGAGAGGTAGTTAAGGAAGCAAAGGTACAGAGAGAGAGGTAGTTAAGAAAGCAAAGGTACAGAGAGAGAGGTAGTTAAGGAAGCAAAGGTAAAGGAGGTAGTTAAGGAAGCAAAAGGGCAGAGAGAGAGGTGTTAAGAAGCAAAGGTTACAAGGGGTTCCCAAAAAAAAAGGGGGGTTTAAAAAAAATACAAAAAGGGGGGGGTTTTCTTTTCAGAAAAGGGGTTTTTTAAAAAAAAAAAATTTTTTAAAAAAACGGGGTTTTTAAACCCGGTACAAAAGGGGTATTAAGAAAAAAAATTTTCGGGGGGTTTTTAAAACAAAAAAAAAATTTCTACAGAGAAATTTTGGGCGGGCAAGGAAATTTAAAAACGGCCCAAAAAAGTTTAAAAAAAAGGTCAAAGGGGGAATTAGGGGCAAAGGTAAGAGAAGGGATTAAGGAAGAAAGGGACGGGAAAAAAAAAAAACGAAAAAAAGGGCAAAAAACAAGAAAATTAAGGGAAAAAGGGGGGTTTAAAAAAAAATACAAAATTTAAAAAAAAAGGCAGAGAATTAGAAAAAACAAAACAAAAGGGATTTAAGGAAACAAAAACAGGGGAAAGGGGAAAAAACAAAATCAAAAGAGGGTTTTGGGCAAAGGCAGAGAAATTTTGGGAAAAATCGGAAAAAGGGGGGTTGGAACAAAACGGAAAGGGGTTTAAAAAAATCAAAAGAAAACAAAGGACAGAGGAATATTTTTGGAACAAAGGTACAAGAAAAAGGGAATTGTACTCCCCACTTTTTTTCTTTGTTGTTTTGTAAATTTTCTTTTTTCCCCCTCAGGGATATTTTTAACCCTTTTATTGTACGCCACCCGCGCCAAACCCCCAGCTGCCCCACCCCCCAGCTGCCCCCCCCATCCCCCCACCCCACTTTCCCCCCTCCCCCCGCGCCCCCCCCCAGCGCACCCCAGCGCCACCCCCGCGCCACCCCGCGCCCAAAACCCCCTGCCACCCCACGCCCCCTCACGCCACCCCAGCGCCACCCCAGCTGCCACCCTAGCTGCCACCCCCGCTGCCACCCCCCTGCCCCCCCCAGCCCCCCCCAGCTGCCACCCTAGCCCACCCCACTGCCACCCCAGCTGCCACCCCACTGCCACCCCCCCAAACCCCCCCCCCCCCCACGCCACCCCAGCTGCCACCCCCAAAACTGCCACCCCACTGCCACCCCAGCTCCACCCCCCACCCCCCAGCTGCCACCCTAGCTGCCCCCCAGCTGCCACCCACGCCACCCTAGCTGCACCCCAGCGCCACCCCCGCTCCACCCTAGCTCCACCCCAGCTCCACCCCAGCTGCCCCCGCCCCTGCCCCCAGCTGCCACCCCAGCTGCCCCCCAGCTGCCACCCTCTGCCACCCCAGCTGCCACCCAGCTGCCACCCCCCCCCTGCCCCCCCAGCTTCCCCCCACGCCACCCCAGCTGCCACCCAGCTGCCACCCCACTGCCCCCCACTCCACCCCAAACTGCCACCCAGCTGCCACCCCACTGCCACCCCAGCTGCCACCCCAGCTGCCACCCCCACTGCCACCCCCGCTGCCACCCCAGCCCACCCCCGCTCCACCCCACTGCCACCCCAGCTGCCACCCCCCCCCTGCCACCCCCCGCTGCCACCCCAGCTGCCACCCTAGCTGCCACCCCACTGCCACCCCCAGCTGCCACCCCAGCTGCCACCCCAGCTGCCACCCCAGCTGCCACCCCAGCTGCCACCCCAGCTGCCACCCCAGCTGCCACCCCAGCTGCCACCCCAGCTGCCACCCCAGCTGCCACCCCAGCTGCCACCCAGCTGCCACCCCCAGCTGCCACCCCTAGCTGCCACCCAAGCTGCCACCCCCAGCTGCCACCCCAGCTGCCACCCCAGCTGCCTCCCCAGCTGCCACCCCAGCTGCCACCCCAGCTGCCACCGCAGCTGCCATCCCAGCTACCATCCAAGCTAGCATCCAAGCTACCACCCCAACTGCCACCACATCTACCACCCCAGCTACCACACCAGCTGCCACCCAACCTACAACCCTAGTTACCGAACCAGCTCCCACCACATCTACCATCATAGCTACCACCCAATTTACTGCACCAGCTACCACCAAAACCTCCACACTAGCTACCACCCCAGCTACCACCCCAGCTACCATCCCAGCTAACATACCAGTTACCAACACCAACTAACATCCTGGCTACTACCTCAGCTGCCACCACAGGCACTCTACAACCACTACCTTAAACCACAACCCACAACTACCTACCCAAAAAATACCACCCTACAACTACCACCCTAAAAATTACTAAACCCCACCACCCACCCTCCTACATGCACCTCCCTACCCAAAACCATCTTACAACTACCACTCTACAACCACCACCCAAAAACCACCACCCTACAACTACCACCCTACAACCACCACCCTACAACTACCACCCTACAACTACCACCCTACAACTACCACCCTACACACCACCACCCTACAACTATCACCCTACAACTACCACCCTACAACTACCACCCACAACCACCACCCTACAACTACCACCCTACAACCACCACCCTACAACCACCACCCACAACTACCACCCTACAACTACCACCCTACAAGTACACCCTACAACACCCTCCTACAACTACACCCTACAACTACAACCCAAACCCACCACCCTAACAACTACCCAAACCCCCCAACTAGCACCCTCAAGTACACCCACAACTACCATCCTACAAATACACCCTACAACTACAACCCTAAACCACCATCCTACAACCACCCCCAGCAACTCACCATCCCCAACAACTACCAACCCAACAACTGCCACCCAACAACAATCGCTATTACAACCCAGGAGTCCAAATGGCCTGTTATCCTGGGTGTAAAGGGAGCAAAATAAACACAACAGAAAAGTTTTGAATTATATTATCCTTCACCAATTTAGAACAGAAGTATGTACACTATATACACTATGTACAGTGATAGGTATTAGTGCACTCCACGGTAAGCAAGGCAGAATAGAAGCCACAAGATAGCAGACCATGCTTCAACCAGCTCTAGAATGGGAATGACAAGGGCAGACAGGAGAGCGGTACCCACATAACCTCTGCGATTGCCAAAACCATCTTCTTATTGGCTGGGGAAACCCGGTTACTATTTAAAAGACGGGGGGGCCCCCCCATCAACCGGTTTGTTTACCTGGTTCGGTTTGGGTTTGGGGGAAAATTGCCCCGTAAAAGGGGTTTGTACATGCGCCGAATAAAGGGTTCGTACTCTTTGCCTGCCACAAAACGCCCTACAACAACCACCCTTTTACTAGTTTCCCACAACTACTACATTTAAAACTACCACCCCAAAAACTACCACCCTACAACAACCACCCTTTTAACTACCACCCTTAATAAAAATTAAACCCCCCACATCTAAACCCCCCCCTACATCCACCACTCTTTCAAAAAACCACCCCATAACTCCACCCTACAAAAAAACCACCCTATAAAATTACCACCTATTTAAAAACCAACCTACAACAACCAAACCCCAACCCAAATACATTAAAACTACCCCCCTACAACTACCCCCTCACCCAAACCCCCACCTACCCCAAACAATACCACCCTACAACAACCCCCCTATTAAATACCCCCCCTACAACTTTCCCCCCCTAAAAATACCCCCTACAACAAACCACCCCAAAAATCACCACCCTATAACAACCAAAAAAAAACAACCATGCTAAAAAAAACCCCCAAAAACAACCCCAAAAAACCCCCAAAACCCCCAACACCCCCCCTCCCCAAAAACCACCCCCTTAAAAAAAAAATCAAATTTTTCCACAAAACCAAAAAAACCTTTTCCCAACAACCCACCCTTTAAAAAAACTACCCCCCTTAAAACAACCCCACCACCCTAAAAAAACAACCTTCCCAATAAGCCCCCCAAAAAATTTTTAAAAACAACCCAAACCCCTTTTAACCAACAAAACCAAAACCTAAAAAAAAACCACCCTTTCCAAATTCCCCCCCCTTTCAACAACCAAACCCACAACAACCCCCCTACAATCACCATCCTTCAACCAACCCCCCCAAAACCACCACCCTACAAAATGCAACCCTGCAAATACCACCCCTTCCAAACCCCACCCGACAACTTTCCACCCCATAACTACCCCCCTACAACTACCCCCCTACAACAACCACCTTACAAAAAACCACCCCATAACTACCACCCTACAACACCACCCTAAATTACCCCCTAAACCCACCCCCTCCAACCCCCTTTCCCCTTTTTTAAACCATTCAAACACCCCCTTAACCATCCAAAAACCACCCCCCCAATAAACCCCAAATACCAACCCCCAACAACCCCCCTTCAAACCAACCCCCAAAAAAACCATCCCTAACCCCCCTGAAAAACCCTATACAACTACCCAACCCCCAACAAAAACCCCTTTTAAAAACAACCCCCCCTTTTAAAATACCACCCTTTTCAACTAACCCCTCAAAAACTAAACCCTACAAAAACCACCTTACAACAACCACCCTTTTTAAATTACCCCCCCTACAACTACCCCCCTACCCAACCCACCACCCTACAAAAATCCCCTACACCCCAAACCCCCCTTTAAATACCATCCTAAAAACTGCTACCTTACAACTTTTAAACCCCTTTAACAAACACCTTATAACCCCACCACCCTACAATACCCCCCTACAAACTACCAAATCTACCCGTTAAAACCCCACAACAACCACCTTAAACTTTCCACCCTATAACTGCCCCCACGTCTACCCCCTACAAAACCACCCTAAAAAAACCCCCAAAACCACCTACAACAACACCCTTTCAACCCAAACCCCCCTTTTAATACAACCACCTTCCACCTTTCAACCCAAAACCACAAAACCCCCAAACTACCCCCCCCCCCCCCCCACCCCCCAAAAACAAACCCCCCTAAAAAATCCCCTACAAAAAACCACCCTACAAACAAACCCTTTTATTACCCAAACCCCCCAACTACCCCCCAAACCACCCACAACCCCACCTCACTCAACCCACCACCCACAACTAAACCCCTTACAGCTACCACCCCACAAAATTTTCTTTAAATTTCCACCTTTAAAAACCCCCTGATTCACCAAAACCCCCCAACTGACCACCCTTTTAAAAACCCCCCCACCCCTAATTTCCTTCAATCCATTCGTAACCCCCCTCCCAATCTTTTTCCCGGGGGTTTAACGCTTTCCATCAACTGAGTGTCTTCACGGGAGGGTGTAACAGCCTCCATTTATCTGAGTGTCTTCACGGGGGGGCGGGAACCGCCCCATCATTTGTCTTTCAGGGGGACTTTAAAAGCCTCCATCATCTTGGGGCTTCACGGGGGACTGTAACAGCCCCCCCCCTCAAAGCCCCCATCTGAGTGTTCCCCGCATCCCCCGAGGGTTTGTGAGCAAGGAAAAAATGGCAGACATTCAGGGACGGGGTTATCCTCTGGCTACAAACATGGGGTTTTTTCCTCTCACTCCCCAAAATAAAAAAAAAAAGCAAAACCTCTCAATACGCTTCAATTTTTTTTCCCCTCCATTTTATTACAAGAAACAAAAAACTATTGTGTATGAAAACAATGAGCTAAGGTTGTTTTCTTTTAAAGTATGTCTGTTTGCTTGTGTATGTGTACACGAAACTCATGTGTGTAATGTGCCCCATCCCCTCACCCCACAAACTTTTTAATTTGCAAATACACCCAAAAAGCATATAAGCAAACACCCCCCACACGCACACACGCACACACACACACACACACACACACACACACACACACACACACACACACACACACACACACACACACATACACACACACACCACACACACACACCACACACACACACACACACACACAAAACACACACACAACACACACGCACACATTTAATATGCAAATATACCCACTAGCATATAAGCAAAACACACACACACACACACCACACACACACACACACAAACTGAAAGAGAGGGTACAAAGACGTAAGGAGGAAAGAGAGGCAAAGTCAGAGATGAGCAGGAGAACCCAGTCTCAGGAAGAGCAAATACAACCTCCCTCAGAACCACCTACGAAAGAACCTCAACCACAACACCCAGTGTAATGCAATCAAACAATCTAACCCAAAACCCACACACCGTAGCCAGTCCCCTTCCTCATCACAAACTCCACCTCCACAGCAACCCCCCATAGTTCCCTGCCAGGTCTCCCACTCCCCCAACCCAACGTACTCCCTAGACCACAGTTTTAGAAGGTTTGGTATACGAATGCCGATGGAATAACAAATAAATGTGAGGAGTGGCATGAAAGAATCAAGGAGACGTCTCCAGACATCATAGCACTTATAGAAATGAAACTCACCGGTATGATAACTGACGCAGTCTTCCCACCCGGTTATCAAATCCTGAGGAAAGATAGAGGGCGCAGAGGGGGATTTGAAGAAATAGAAGGAATGGACGAAATGGGTGAAAGAGACTACATATTAAGTACAATTCAGTCTGGGGGACATAAGGCAGTCATTGCAGTGATGTACAACCTGCCACAGAACTGCAGGAGGCCAAGAGAAGAATATGAAATGAGCAATAGAGCAATAGTGGATACACTAGCTGAGATGGCCAGAAGAGTTCACATGGGTAGAGCAAAGTTACTAGCTATGGGTGATTTTAATCACATGGAGGTTGATTGGAAGAAACTGGAGCCACATGGGGGTCCCAAAACATGGAGAGCCAAGATGATGAATGTGGTACTGGAAAACCTCCTGCATCAATATGTTAGGAACACTACCAGAGAGAGAGAGGTGAGGATGAACCAGCACGACTGGACCTCATATTCACCCTGAGTAGCTTGGACATCGAGGACATCACGTATGAAAGGCCCCTCGGAGCTATTGATCACGTGGTTTTGAGCCTTAAATACATACTGGTGTTACAAGTGGAGAGGGTAGCAGGAGTAGGATAGGAAAAGCCAAGCTGCAGGAGGTTCAATGGGAAAGAGAATTGGTAGGAAAATCAGTAACGAAATGATAGCCTACGTGACAACAAAATGCAGGAAGCAGAGGAAAGGTTTGTTCCCAAGGGCAACAGAAATAATGGGAATACCAGAACGAGCCCTTGGTTTACCCAAAGGTGTAGGGAGACAAAAACTAAGCACGCTAGAGAATGGAAAAGTACAGAAAGACAAAGGACCCAGGAAAATAAAGAGATTAGACAGAGAGCCAGAAACGAGCATCAGAGATAAAGAGGGATGTCCAGTGGCAGTACGCAAACGACATAGCATCGAAAGTCAAGTCTGACCCGAAGCTGCTGTAGAGCAACATCAAGAGGAAGACAACAGTCAAGGACCAGGTAATCGAGCTGAGGAAAGAAGGTGGGGAGCTCATGAAATGACCAAGAAGTATGTGAGGAGCTCAACATGAGATTTAAGGAAGTATTTATAGTGGAGACAAAAAGGACTCCAGGCAGTCAGAACAGGGAGGGGTACACCAACAAGGGATATGCCAACAAGTGCTGGATGAAATGCACACACCGAGGAGGAGTGAAGAAACTGCTAAGTGAACTTAATATATCAAAGGCAGTGGGACCGGACAATATCTTTCCGTGGGTCCTGAGAGAGGGAGCAGACGCTGTGTGTGCCACTAACAACAATTTTCAACACATCATTGAAACTGGGCAACTACTTGGGCAAATGTAGTCCCGATTTTTAAGAAAGGAGACAGACACGTGGCACTAAACTATAGACCAATGTCACTCATGTGTATGGTATGCAAAGTCATGGAGAAGGTTATCAGGAGGAGAGTGGCGGAGCACCTAGAACGGAACAAGCTTATAAATGACAACCAGCAAGGATTCAGGGAAGGAAAATCCTGTGTCAAAAACCTACTGGAGTTTTATGACAATGTAACGGAATGTGATGACATGACGGAAGGGATAGACTCAGAAGTGTCCCTGTTTGCAGATGATGTGAAATTAATGAGGAGAATTAAATTGAATGAGGATCAGGCAGGACTACAAAGAGATTTGGACAGGCTGGAAGATTGGTCCAGCAACTGGCTCCTCGAATTTAACCCCACCAAATGCAAAGTATATAGAAAAGAGACCCCAACCCCCCCCCTTCC